>CAWUFW010003524.1:0-1200000 GCA_963921515.1 Calotriton arnoldi
AGTGCAGTGGTGTTTGGGTAGTGTAGGGGGTCGTGCTGGGGGTAGTGTTTTAGGGTTTAGGATAGTGCAGTGGTGCTTGTGTAGTGTAGGGGGTCGTGCTGGGGGTAGTGTTTTAGGGTTTAAGGTAGTGCAGTGGTGTTTTTGTAGTGTAGGGGGTCATGTTTTAAGATGCAATGCTCCAATACCTGACCAGTCTGCACTACATAAAACTGCAAAAAACTAAAAATAAAAAGTGTTTTGCACACTTTTGTCATTGGGCTATATGTGGGCTACATCTGGGTAATATTTGTGCTACATTTGGGCTCTTTTTCACTGGTGGCCATCTTGGAAGACTTCTTTCTTATGAAGTTTCCTAATTTCTTCATTTACTGCAGTCTCCTCAGTAGGAAATGCTTTCAGTTTTTACTTTGATTCCATCAAGAAGGCATTCAGATGTGTCTCACATCTGCCATAAATTCAGAATGTTAGCACTCTAGTTGCTCATTAGATCACTGGAGTAAAGCTACTGCTCACCAGGGAGTTAACTGGTAGTCTGCTGCTGGTATTGAAAGTGATTGTTTCAGTCTGCATGTCAGAATTTTCTAATGAAATAGAAGAGGATTTGAGATCTCACTTAAAACATGCCCTAATTTTTCTTTCTGCAGCACTAACCATAATTTCTATTTCAAAAGAACCCCTCATTTTGTTCCTTTTTAAATTAAATGTTTTAAGTGTTACTGGTTTATTCCAATCAAGATGGCTTCAGGTGTGCCATACTTTTGTCATAAGTAAGGCTGTTAGCGCTCTAGTTGTTCTTTAGAACACTCTGGGAAGCTGCAGTAGAACACAAAGGCATCAACTGGCAGGCTGCTCCTGTTGAAATATAACAGGAAGATATTTGAGATCACACTTGAAATATGTCCTAATTTTTCTTTCTACAGCACTAACCATAATTTCTATGACAAAATTAACCCCATCATTTTGTTCCTTTTTAAATTAAATGTTTTAAGTGTTACCAGTTTATTCCAATCAAGATGGCTTCAGGTGTGCCATACTTTTGTCATAAGTAAGGCTGTTAGCGCTCTAGTTGTTCTTTAGAACACTCTGGGAAGCTGCAGTAGAACACAAAGGAATCAACTGGCAGGCTGCTCCTGTTGAAATATAACAGGAAGATATTTGAGATCACACTTGAAACATGTCCTAATTTTTCTTTCTACAGCACTAACCATAATTTCTATGACAAAATGAACCCCATCATTTTGTTCCTTTTTAAATTAAATTGTTTAAGTGTTACCAGTTTATTCCAATCAAGATGGCTTCAGGTGTGCCATACTTTTCTCATAAGTAAGGCTGTTAGCACTCTAGTTGTTCTTTAGAACACTCTGGGAAGCTGCAGTAGAACACAAAGGAATCAACTGACAGTCTCTGCCCTTGTTGGATGTACATGTTTTACTGAGAATGTCAGACTTCATTCTCACATGAGTGAGAAAGATAATGTGAATTTACAGAAAATATGCTCTCATTTTAGCTTCTGGAGTACCTTCCAAACCTCCATGGGACAAGCATGAGAAAATAGTGTTCTCTCAAACATGATTCATGATATCCCAGCAGAAGGTTTTTCACATGGTAAAATCACCTTAGAATACACCACAATTCCTAAAATTAGTATGGTACCATCAACAAATAAATTCTAATGTAACTAAAGCCTGTTATCACCCTTTATAGTTCTCCTTTTGGTGACCCTCAAAATCTTCTATTCACTACAATGCATTTCAATGAGGTACTATCATTTATATTGGTCCCAAGATGGCTGCCAGCAATTCCAGGATGAAGTGCTGACAGCCAATCAGATCTCACGATGACATGTGTGGTTAGGCTCCGCCCAGATATATATGTGACTTTACTTTTGATTTTCTCAGGAACTACTGAACAGATTTACACCATTTAAGCAAAAGGCACGACACTGAACCAAGGGCTACCTCTTTGCCAAATTTGGTGTAATTCCGTTCAGCAGTTCGGGCTGTAGCTGCGACTAAAGGTTCCTATGGAAAAATGAATGGGGAAAACGTGTTTTGGGACCCCCCTTTTTTCTCGGCCTCCGCTTGATGTATCACCCCGAGACTTTCAGGATAGGAGCGGACCGGAGCGCCCCAACAAGTTGGAAACTTTCGCGAACATTCGTCAACCGGCGCCAACGTTATTTCAAATAGAATGTCGCGGATTTCCTATGGATAATAGGTTTTAACTATAACTATCTACTGGCGACCGCCAGTAGATATATATATATATATATATATATATATATATATATATATATATATATATATATATATATATATATATATATATATATATATATATATATATATATGATCGAATGTTTTAGGGTTATCAATATTTCCGCTCAGGCTTTATTACAATTCAGCACTTGCACTTTCAGTACAACTTGTTGGTTGTATGTGTTTGTCATCATGCGTCCTTACTCAGCCTCTCCTACATTTTGTGTACACTTGTAGGTTTCTGGGTTTGCTTTTCGCACTTGTACATTTTGCACACAGTTTGGTTGTACATTGCAAAATGAATTGGTCCGTCAGTTTTTTGGTACCTATAGAGTGTACAGCCATTATAATTTTATGATCAATATGCTTATATCTTGCCCACTCTACATATTGGATATAACTGTACTTGGAGTAGGGGAGTGTTTTGTAAATTGGAATTATTTACCTGTACTTGTTGCACTTGCACTTTATTTGTTCAGTGATATTTTGCACAGTGCAAATTCTGTACATATGTTTTACAATGATATTTTATCTTGTATATACAGGTTTTACAGATCTCCTCTATATTTCATTTTTAGTACCTGTGTTTTCAAATGTTTTAATTATGGGCAAAGCTTTTTATAATATCTATTGTTGTTTTTTATAGAAAAAACACATAAGTATTGGTCTTATCAATTGCTATTTATATTGCACTCTATATATGTATCTGTTCTGGTCAGTGGCCATTGATTGTGAAATTGTCTTCCCTATTGTAGTCTGTTTTTTATGTCCCCACACTATCACCTGACCAATCTTATGTTTTTGATTGGATTAACCCTGGGCGTAGTTCGCGAAGTAGCGCTTCGCGAAGCTACGCAAAGTGAAGTTCGCACTACGCGAGCTTCGCGTAGCACTACGCGAACTGCGTAGTGCGTGTTCGCAATGATTACACAGTGCCGGATGCTTGTCCGCACTGTGCAATCATTGAAAACGGCATCTTGCACAGTGCGAGCTGTCTTTTACTGCCGCTCGAGTAGATTTTTACTCTAGCGGCAGCTTTCTCAACGCGGACTGGTAGTTTCTCATCGCGAGCGGTCGCGAGCATACGCGACCACTCGCAATGAGAAACCTGACCTCCCCGCGTTGAGAATCTCGCCGGGAGGTTTATTTTCCACGCTCGCGATCGGCAACTTGTGTTGCTGATCGCGAACGCAGAAAAAGTCTCGCCCGGGATGTCATTTTGCTTGCTCGCGGTCGCCAACTTGACGTTGAGGACCGCGAGCAAGCAAAAAATGACCGCTGCACTACGCTACGCTACGCTACGCGTGTTTGCACTGTGCTACGTGCAATTCGCGTTGTGCGAAGTAGCGCAAACTTCGCAAACTACGCGAGCATAGCGTAGTTTTCCGCCCAGGCCTAGATTGGATACACATTGAATATTTACTGTGATTCGTCACCGGAGCGTCATGTGAGCAAGATCGCTGTTAGTGATCGAAACGCGTCTGGGCGGACACTGGTCCGATACGCTTTGTGGTGTCTATGATGGAATAAAATCTGCGATAAATCTCTTGGAGTGCTGTTGTGGTCCGTACCTGTGTTGTGGATACCCTTCTTGGTAGTAAGGGTAACAGGACTGTTCTTTTGAATATATATATATATATATATATATATATATATATATATGAGGAAAAATGGGTTGCGGCATGGCTGCACCACATCAACAATTATGTGACAAAAGCTATTTAAGGATTCAAGACTCCATCCCGAAACCCAGAAAAAAGGTTAAAAAAAGATATAAGGGGAAGGTAGGGATACCATGCCCCCCATAGGCCTGTGGGAGTCGGGCTATATTTATCCTCGAGTCTGCAGTAAAATAAAAATGTGGAGGCTTCCTGCCCTTTCAAAATATAAACTTCCTGGGAGGCAGTCCAATGGTTTTAAAATAGGATGGAGGCTTGCAGTCCCCCTCCCTGAGCCTTCTTCAGGCAACAGGACCCCATCCCCTGGGACTGAATCAATTAAAAAGGGGAGAGGGCATAGAGCCCCTCCTTCCTACACCTCATTGAGGCACCCATTCCTCAAGGCCAATATATTTTAAAGGTGAGGGGGCCATGTGGCTCCCCTTCCCTGAGCCTTCTTCAGGCCCTAGGACCCCATCCCCTGGGGCCAAATCAATTAAAAAGCTGAGAGGTAATCCAGCCCCTTACCCAAGCCTCATTGAGCCCCCTGGGACCAATTTCCTGGGGCAAAACATATTGAACGGTGAAGAGCATGTGGGCCCCCATCCCACGTGGGCTGGTTTTTAATTAGGAGGATTGGGTGTGGCCCCTTCCAGAGCCTCGCTGAGGCACTGGGTACCACTTTTCCCATGACCGATACACAATTAAAGGGGAGGGGGATGTGCAGCCCACCTACCTGAGCCTTTTCATGCCCCTGGGACCCTATCCCTGGGGCCCATTCTCTAATGAAGAAGAGGGTCTGTGTCCCCACTCCCCAAGCTGACATTGGCCTTGGGCACCCTATCGCCCGGGGCCCAATACTGTCCAGTGTCCTGGGGAGCCCATCCCAGGATACTGGGGGTCCTGCCTGGGAGAGTGCAGACATACCACCGCATTCCTAACTGGCCTCCATTGTGGGTGCCCAGGGCAGGCACCGGGGCACCCACTTACAATTTAAAAAAATGGCTGGCTCTGGCCAGGGTGAGCTGCCTAGGGACGCACAGGGCTCTGGGGCTCCCCCCTGCAGCTCCCAACAGAAATTGAGCTGTGAGTTCCTTGGTGGGGCACAGAGGCATCAACATAATAAAAAGATGCTGGTTCCCACCAGAAAATATGATAGGTGCTTGCTGCTCTGCCGGCTGGGCCCACGAGTGCCCTGGGGCTCCCCTCTCGGACCCAAACCAAAATTAAAGATATGGGTGCACTGGATGGACACCGGGATACAAAAAGCCTTTATAAAAAGTGAATAATAATTGAGCGGCCAGAGCTGGTCATTAATTATTCACTGCCCGGGTAAGGTGTGCCTCATAAAACCTAGGGCTTTTTTTTTATATCTTTAATGATTTTGTCATACTGATGGTGCCCCTGGAAGAGGCAAGGGAACCACCAAGCATTAAAACCATTAGCCCAGGAAGAAATTCCCATATTTGAGTAAAGCACTCCTAGCTGGAGCTCTATGCCCTTCAGCTAGAGTACAGAGCCCCCTTGTGGTGGATTCAATATCTGCTCTTTGTAGCTTTAAAAATATTTTTAGAAAGGCTCAAAGACATGTTGATGCCTTTTTCAAATTGATTTTCATTACATTTTTTATGACTATCAATTTTATTAAACATTGCACTGTGTGAATTATTGAAATATAAATTTCATTTTAATGATTGTTTCAGAGAACATGTAGCCAGCTGGGTTGTAGGATCTGCTTGATTGACTGTGGGTTTATGTGACTAATGTGCATTTTCATGTTATGATTGATGATGGATGCTTTTTTCATGTTGTCATGTAGTTGTGCTTATTCTTGGTGTTGAGGAAAGTGGATCGAGACTCATATTTGCCTTTGTTTTATATGGTTTAGATGGTGTGGATCTATACTCTAGCCTACATGGGAAGGGTTTTAGGGTCATGTGTGATAACAAAGGGGGGGGGGCAATCTTATGTTGCAGAGGTCTTGTGGCTGAACTGAAGAGTATAGTTCAGGGAATTGGAGTAAGAGATGGTTTCGTGCATGCAAGACCCAACCATCTTTATGGTAGTAAATAGTTCTTCTGCTTGGATTTGCTAATTCCAGAAATGTGGTATCTTCATGCATAAGTTGTTTGCCCTGATACATGATGTAGGAAGGTGGAATCTGACTATATGGTTGCCCCCACTTTTTTTATGGTGTTTTGCTGGTTTATGACTTAGTTGGACTGGGATCCTGCTATTCAGGGCCCCAGTCTATCTGCTTTCTCTGTAAAATGGATTCCATGTGCCTTAGGCACATCTCTGATTGGGATCTGGAGTGCCCTTATAAGTCCCTAGTATATGGTATACTATGTACCAAGGGCATAGGTACCTCAGAGGCCTGCCAGGGGCTGCAGCATGTATTATGCCACCCCTGGAAGGCCATCCAAACTGATACCACAGGTCTGCTACTGCAGCCTGGGTAAGGTGGTGCATGCACCCCTTACTGTGATATAGGTTACCTATATCACGAAATACATACACACCTAGAAACCTATAAGTCACTCCTAAGGCAGGCTTTATCAATCCTAAAGGCAGAGTGCATGGTTCCTATGTGAGAGGGTGCCCCTGCATGAGCAGGGCCCCTCTGCAGCGTTCGGAGACCATCTCTGATGCTGTTTGTAGTGCAGCCTGACCATATACTCTTAAGCGCATTATATCCTCGCGGTAAAATGCTAACTTTGGAATGGCTGCACCTAAACATGTCGTGTTTGGTGTCAAACATCTTGGAATACTACCCCCCGCCAATCCTGGCGGCGGGGTTGTAGCATTCCACCCTTCTAGAGGGAAAGACATGTTAACTCTGGCTTACCCGGTAACTTCTTTCTGAAGCCCTGGCATCACAAAATGGATGCTGCTGCCACAGACACAAGTCTGGCCTCCTGCTGCTGGACGAAACTCCGGCAGGGGAGGCCTGGACAATAGGTTTCCTGTTGCAGGGAGGTGTGACCACCTCCCCAGACAGGATAATGTGTATTGGGGCTGGGTGGGTGCACTCTTAGAGTGCTTTGAAGTCCTGCACTGGGGGAGCAAAAGGCTCCTCTGTGCATATGCCAGTTCAAACCAGCTCAGGGGCTACCTGCCCCTGCTCTGGCGTGAAACTGGACAAAGGGAAGTGGGTGTAGCCACCCCTCCCTTGACCCTCCCATAGGTGGGGTCATAGAGTTAGTCCCTCCCTGTTTTACTAGTTAAAATGGGGAACCCTTGCCACAGCAAGATTAGATTATACCTGGACGAAACTCTGAAACAGAATCCTGGACCTTCGACGCTCTACTCACGATTAGAGGACTGAAGAATCTCCCTTGGGGTCAAGGAGTGACTCCCCTGCTTGGCAGGCACCAAAGAAGCATCTGTCCGGTTCGCATCACTGAAGCTCCCGTCGGACGCCAAAGTCATCGCATCACCAGAGGTGGATTCTCAGACTTCCCCGAGGCTACCCTGAGTCCCCAGCAAAGCTGAGGCCCGTGGCTATCGTGGGTAACGTGAGACCGTGACCCCTGGACACCGAGCACACTTGCAAGTGCACCATCTTCTGGGTCTCCCAAGAAGTCGTGCTTTGGGCTCCGAGTAGCCCTAGCCTCCAGCACCACCTGCACCGAAGATCACTGGCCCCCACTCCACGAGTGTCCTGTAAGCCAGCTCCACGTGCGGCGTCACGAGGCTCCTTCGCGGTCGCTAGCCCGTTGGCTAGTAGCCCTTACCGAAGGCCAATCTTTTCTTTACTTGGCAGTCTGGTTGCTCCAGGCCTGCCCTCACTTACCCTTGCTGGGTGAGTTCCCCAGACCTTGCTGGTCTGCACCATCGACGATCTTCAGCTACATCGAGACTTGCCGTTGCCAAGGCTTGTTGGGTCCAATCTGGTCGCCGACACCGCAGCACTCGACAGACATCGTGTACCAGCCCGAATCCTGCTCCTGGTCGCCGACAACACCTCCTGGACCTCGTGGCTGCAGAAACGAGACGACCGTCAACGCACCTGAAGCACTCGACATCGGTGGGCATCTGTCCATCGCCTCCCTGGTCACTGGCTAGTGACCCAGACTCTGTCCCCTCTGCTTTCAGGTTCTTCAGAACTCCGATCCACTCTTGGATCCACCCGGACACTTTTCTCCTGGTCGCCAGCAGCACTTTGCAGCAGATCGCCATAAGAACCGACGACGAAACCCGACCCCGAAAGGCACCTATGCACCCGGCTTCCCTGGGTGAGGTAACACGAGTACTCCGGTGCTCCCGTGGGTAGAGACTCTTCAAAGTCCTAGATCTCAAAGGGTTTTGTCCTAGTCCTCTTTAAAGTGTCCCTTTCCTCTATTTTCCCGATCCCGACTTTCTCCATAGAAGTTAACGGCGTATCGCGGTTGTGTATTTACACTGCACGCGTCTCCCGTGGGTCCCCTGTGTCACTACCTTGGGTGGTTCCTTGTGGTCCAAGCACTTCTAGAGGCTCTAGGCCTAGTGTCTAGTTCAAACAAAGGAAAACATTATTACTTTAAATTAATTAAACGCCACCATTTGAATCATTCACCAAAAATGGTTATGATTTTATTACATCACAGAGTTGCATAATAGCCCGAATATAAATGACATGTATCAATATGAAGCATTTAATTCAAGTCTGGTGACAAGAGGGAAAAGTGCAAGGAAAGGGAGTGTTTGTGGAAGTGAAGTGAAAAGGGAAGGTGGTGTGCATATGTGACATCATTGATCCATATATACAACCTAACCAACCAGATGTCTGGCAATTATAAATTTGAAAAACATAACACAAAGTATCCGATGCAGATAATGAATCTCTGTCATCAGTGTCTGAACACAAGAAAGAAACAACGTCAACGTTTCGACCCCTAACATAAACAGCTGGTTTGATGCCTTGTGAGTGGGGTCTTCCTCAGGACGGGGATAAGAGTTAAGAGTGAGCACCAGAAGAAAGTACAAACAGCTGGGCCTCGCGGGCTCTCAGATAGGTCCACAATTCTTCAATAATTCAAGTGAGACGTCGAGGTTGTTCAGTAACCTCTGACTGTGGGCTGCTGCATCATCGACTAACAAACAGCTAACAGCTGTTAGTCGATGATGCAGCAGCCCACAGTCAGAGGTTACTGAACAACCTCGACGTCTCACTTGAATTATTGAAGAATTGTGGACCTATCTGAGAGCCCGCGAGGCCCAGCTGTTTGTACTTTCTTCTGGTGCTCACTCTTAACTCTTATCCCCGTCCTGAGGAAGACCCCACTCACAAGGCATCAAACCAGCTGTTTATGTTAGGAGTCGAAACGTTGACGTTGTTTCTTTCTTGTGTTCAGACACTGATGACAGAGATTCATTATCTGCATCGGATACTTTGTGTTATGTTTTTCAAATTTATAATTGCCAGACATCTGGTTGGTTAGGTTGTATATATGGATCAATGATGTCACATATGCACACCACCTTCCCTTTCACTTCACTTCCACAAACACTCCCCTTTCCTTGCACTTTCCCTCTTGTCACCAGACTTGAATTAAATGCTTCATATTGATACATGTCATTTATATTCGGGCTATTATGCAACTCTGTGATGTAATAAAATCATAACCATTTTTGGTGAATGATTCAAATGGTGGCGTTTAATTAATTTAAAGTAATAATGTTTTCCTTTGTTTGGCATAACATGTAAATGCAGTCCACTGTGACATTACTCTTTTGTACCATAAACTACCCGGGTCCAGTGGCCTTTCGGGTTACCCCATTATTGTATTACTCTAGTGTCTAGTTCAGTCGTGGTTCGCATACCACTTTATTGGTATATGGTTTGGTACGCCCCTAGGGCCCAAACGTGTATTTGTGCTATTACTGTGATTTAAGATCTTATAACCTATGTACTTCGAACTCTAGCCTCATAAAGAGACTAGAGGGTGTGTTTAGTAATAAATACATATATTTTGAATATATACCTGGTGTGGTGCTCTTTCATTTGGTCACTCAAGAGATTATAGACTGGTAAAACAAGCTGCTTTACATTCCTTCAAGACTTAGCCTGAAGGCTGCTCTCCACAGCTACCACTAGGATAGCTTTCAATAAGGTTGTCTTTAACCTACCTACCATAAGAGTCGATTTGGACTGGTGCAAGGTGCCCACTATAATTAGTGGACAGCATATGCCAGGCCAACTTCTCACATTGGTGTGCAGCGTGTGGGATTCCAGCTTGCTATTGTTTTACCAGATAATCTCAATTGAATTGATCAACTGAAAACCACTAAAGGTACCTAAGGTACATATAATTTAAGCTTAGAATATCAGTAAGTTCTACTGAACTTAGAGTTGTGTGTTAAGGGATAGCACAACCCTTTCTACAACTCAAGAGAGTTTAGTAGGCCACACTAGAGTAGGTAGTGCATACACCACACCACACTAGTAATGTCTTTAAAAGCAGGATCCAAAGATGCCCTGCAGGAAGCCATTGAGCTTCCCCCTCCAAGTATGACACACTCCCATTCTTGGAACTGAGAGCTTTGTGTAACGTGAGGAAATTAAGGACAGGCCAAAGTCCCACCACCCAACACCTCCAGGAGTTGTTGGTGGCTTATGATCTTAGTAAGTCCTCAGAGACTGAAGGGGTAGGAGCAGAGGGTGGGCCAGCAGATGAGGAAGGGGCCAGGGGTACTACTACCCCCAGCCCCCTCTGAAACTGACCAGGAGGGTGACAATGACCCTGACCTGGAAAACCCAATCCCTTCTGGGGAAGATGAAGATGAGGATCTAGAGAACCACACCTTTGTCCCCCAGGAAGGATTATGAGTGTGCTCAGAAAGTCTAGGTCTCCTTCTCAGGAGTCTAACCACTCTGGCACCTCAATAGGGAGCTCTGTTTCTTCTCACAGGAGGGAATCCTCTCATGAGAGAAGAAAGAGACTGGTCCAGTATGAGGAAACTCAACTAGAGATCAGGAAGAAGCAATTGGCTTTAGATAGAGAATCCCTAGATCTCCTTAGAGAGAGAAGAAAGTTGGGACTAGAGTCCCATGGTGGCAGCAATATCCCTAGAGATAGGGACAGGTCTTATGACCATAGAAACCTAAACAAGATTGTCCCTCCCTACCAGAGTGGGGATGACATCCACAAATGGATAACTGCACTGGAGAGGGCCTGTAAAGTTCAGAAGGTCCCCCAGAGGCAGTGGGCAGCAATCTTGTGGCTCTCCTTTGCAGACAAAGGTAGAGACAAGCTCCTCACTGTAAGAGAAGAGGATGCTGACAATTACACAGTCTTGAAGAGTGCTCTGATAGATGGGTTTGGCCTAACCACTGAACAGTATAGGTTGAAGTTCAGAGACACCCAAAAGCTCAGACTCAAGACTGGGTTGATTTTGTAGATTGTGCTACAAAGGCTCTGGAAGGTTGGATACATGGCAACAAAGTGCATGACTTTTTAGGATTGTACAATTTGATTATGAGGGAGCAGATCCTTAATAATTGTCAAAACCAGCTTTTGCACCAGTATCTGGTGGACTCTGATCTGACCTCTCCCCAAGAATTGGGAAAGAAGGCAGACAAATGGGTCAGAACCAGAGTAAAAACTAGAAATCAGGGTGGTGACCAGAAGAAAGATTCTACTAAGTCCCAAGAGAAAGGTGGGGATAAATCTAAGGATAAGTCCCCTACAGGGCCCCAAAATTCCTCTTCTGGGGGTGGGTCCCAAACTCCTTCCTCTCCTGAAAAGAAACCATATTGCCATGTCTGTAAAAAGCCTGGGCACTGGAAAACTGATCCCAGTTGCCCCAGGATTGGCAATAAAGAAAATGTTCCTCCCACAACTACTACCACCCCTCCTGGTACTACCAGTAGTAATCCTCCAGTTGGGAGTAGTGCACCCAAAAAGTTGGGTGCTTTTGCAAGAGGAACAGAGGTGGGCCCTAGTTTAGACAGGGACCCCTCAACAGACTCCTCTGACTCTGATGGTGGTATAGGATTTGCCACCTTTACCATGGGTCCCATAGCATTGGGCAGGTACAGACTGGAGCCAATGATTAATGGTCAGAAAGCTGTGGCATTTAGGGACACAGGGGCTAGTGTCACCATGGTGGCAGGGAAACTAGTCCCCCTCACCAGCTTTTACCTGAGTTTAAATACCAGGTGACCAACATTGATGGTGTCAGAACAGATCACCCCATGGCCATAGTCAATCTCAGCTGGGAGGGGGTCACAGGCCCAAAAAGAGTGGCAGTGTCCCCAACCCTACCTGTAGATTGCCTGATGGGCAATGATTTGGAAATTTCAGCCTGGGCTGAAGTTGAACACCAAACCCATCTTAGGATGTTGGGCGTCCCTGCAAGGTTAGTGGGGCTGTGATGGCCACAGCCCCAGCCCAAGACTTTGGAGAGATGGAGCCTGAAAGAATGGCCCACTCTCCCCCAAAAGAGAGCAAAAGGGTTGAAGAAAAGTCTTCTTCCCCCACACAGTAGGTAAGGGTCAGCCTCCTCAGGGAACTGACCCTACCCCTAGTGAAGGAACTGCCACAGAGGTAGACAGGCCTGGCCTGGCCACACCCCTGATGGCAGAGGACCCTTCCACGGTGGTACCCAGTCTGGAGCAGGTAACCTGCCCCTCTCTATCCTGCCTCAGTCAGCCCAGGGCTGCAGAGGTCAGGGAGGTCAGTGGACCCCCCCGGGCCCCCTGTCCAGAGGAAGCCCCCCATCAGCAGATTAGGGGCAGCCAGTCTAGTAGCCCTAGCCAGGTGAAAATTCCTCTACACACTGAGGGATCCCCCATACCTTTATGTAGGGACCTCCCCCAGAAGGACTCTGGTAGGCAAGGGCAAACCTGGGACCAGAAGGTTCCAAACCTGCCATGTCCCTCCAGTGTTCCATCCAAAGGGACCCAACCCCCAGCTGTAGGCAGCCAAAGGTTGACCCTTAGAGCAAAGTGCAACTCAGTCATGGAAAGACAGGCATACATGGTGACCAGTGATCTGAGGAAACTGAGGCCAACATTCCTAGGGCCTCACTTCCCTACTCAGACACCTCACCAGCCTTGTACTTTACCTAAGCACACCAGAGGTAGTGATTCCCCATGGTGGAGACCCTCTCATACCCTTAGGGTGAGGGATTGCTTAGTGGACCATAACATAGGGGGCAACCATGCTAGTGCAGGTGCTTCCTTATATGGCCACTTAGTCAATATAGGCTCAACTGGCCAAGGTTAGCCTTATCTCCTTTCGTTTGGGGGGTTATGTAGGAAGGTGGAATCTGACTATATGGTTGCCCCCACTTTTTTTATGGTGTTTTGCTGGTTTATGACTTAGTTGGACTGGGATCCTGCTATTCAGGGCCCCAGTCTATCTGCTTTCTCTGTAAAATGGATTCCATGTGCCTTAGGCACATCTCTGATTGGGATCTGGAGTGCCCTTATAAGTCCCTAGTATATGGTATACTATGTACCAAGGGCATAGGTACCTCAGAGGCCTGCCAGGGGCTGCAGCATGTATTATGCCACCCCTGGAAGGCCATCCAAACTGACACCACAGGTCTGCTACTGCAGCCTGGGTAAGGTGGTGCATGCACCCCTTACTGTGATATAGGTTACCTATATCACGAAATACATACACACCTAGAAACCTATAAGTCACTCCTAAGGCAGGCTTTATCAATCCTAAAGGCAGAGTGCATGGTTCCTATGTGAGAGGGTGCCCCTGCATGAGCAGGGCCCCTCTGCAGCGTTCGGAGACCATCTCTGATGCTGTTTGTAGTGCAGCCTGACCATATACTCTTAAGCGCATTATATCCTCGCGGTAAAATGCTAACTTTGGAATGGCTGCACCTAAACATGTCGTGTTTGGTGTCAAACATCTTGGAATACTACCCCCGCCAATCCTGGCGGCGGGGTTGTAGCATTCCACCCTTCTAGAGGGAAAGACATGTTAACTCTGGCTTACCCGGTAACTTCTTTCTGAAGCCCTGGCATCACAAAATGGATGCTGCTGCCACAGACACAAGTCTGGCCTCCTGCTGCTGGACGAAACTCCGGCAGGGGAGGCCTGGACAATAGGTTTCCTGTTGCAGGGAGGTGTGACCACCTCCCCAGACAGGATAATGTGTATTGGGGCTGGGTGGGTGCACTCTTAGAGTGCTTTGAAGTCCTGCACTGGGGGAGCAAAAGGCTCCTCTGTGCATATGCCAGTTCAAACCAGCTCAGGGGCTACCTGCCCCTGCTCTGGCGTGAAACTGGACAAAGGGAAGTGGGTGTAGCCACCCCCTCCCTTGACCCTCCCATAGGTGGGGTCATAGAGTTAGTCCCTCCCTGTTTTACTAGTTAAAATGGGGAACCCTTGCCACAGCAAGATTAGATTATACCTGGACGAAACTCTGAAACAGAATCCTGGACCTTCGACGCTCTACTCACGATTAGAGGACTGAAGAATCTCCCTTGGGGTCAAGGAGTGACTCCCCTGCTTGGCAGGCACCAAAGAAGCATCTGTCCGGTTCGCATCACTGAAGCTCCCGTCGGACGCCAAAGTCATCGCATCACCAGAGGTGGATTCTCAGACTTCCCCGAGGCTACCCTGAGTCCCCAGCAAAGCTGAGGCCCGTGGCTATCGTGGGTAACGTGAGACCGTGACCCCTGGACACCGAGCACACTTGCAAGTGCACCATCTTCTGGGTCTCCCAAGAAGTCGTGCTTTGGGCTCCGAGTAGCCCTAGCCTCCAGCACCACCTGCACCGAAGATCACTGGCCCCCACTCCACGAGTGTCCTGTAAGCCAGCTCCATGTGCGGCGTCACGAGGCTCCTTCGCGGTCGCTAGCCCGTTGGCTAGTAGCCCTTACCGAAGGCCAATCTTTTCTTTACTTGGCAGTCTGGTTGCTCCAGGCCTGCCCTCACTTACCCTTGCTGGGTGAGTTCCCCAGACCTTGCTGGTCTGCACCATCGACGATCTTCAGCTACATCGAGACTTGCCGTTGCCAAGGCTTGTTGGGTCCAATCTGGTCGCCGACACCGCAGCACTCGACAGACATCGTGTACCAGCCCGAATCCTGCTCCTGGTCGCCGACAACGCCTCCTGGACCTCGTGGCTGCAGAAACGAGACGACCGTCAACGCACCTGAAGCACTCGACATCGGTGGGCATCTGTCCATCGCCTCCCTGGTCACTGGCTAGTGACCCAGACTCTGTCCCCTCTGCTTTCAGGTTCTTCAGAACTCCGATCCACTCTTGGATCCACCCGGACACTTTTCTCCTGGTCGCCAGCAGCACTTTGCAGCAGATCGCCATAAGAACCGACGACGAAACCCGACCCCGAAAGGCACCTATGCACCCGGCTTCCCTGGGTGAGGTAACACGAGTACTCCGGTGCTCCCGTGGGTAGAGACTCTTCAAAGTCCTAGATCTCAAAGGGTTTTGTCCTAGTCCTCTTTAAAGTGTCCCTTTCCTCTATTTTCCCGATCCCGACTTTCTCCATAGAAGTTAACGGCGTATCGCGGTTGTGTATTTACACTGCACGCGTCTCCCGTGGGTCCCCTGTGTCACTACCTTGGGTGGTTCCTTGTGGTCCAAGCACTTCTAGAGGCTCTAGGCCTAGTGTCTAGTTCAGTCGTGGTTCGCATACCACTTTATTGGTATATGGTTTGGTACGCCCCTAGGGCCCAAACGTGTATTTGTGCTATTACTGTGATTTAAGATCTTATAACCTATGTACTTCGAACTCTAGCCTCATAAAGAGACTAGAGGGGTGTGTTTAGTAATAAATACATATATTTTGAATATATACCTGGTGTGGTGCTCTTTCATTTGGTCACTCAAGAGATTATAGACTGGTAAAACAAGCTGCTTTACATTCCTTCAAGACTTAGCCTGAAGGCTGCTCTCCACAGCTACCACTAGGATAGCTTTCAATAAGGTTGTCTTTAACCTACCTACCATAAGAGTCGATTTGGACTGGTGCAAGGTGCCCACTATAATTAGTGGACAGCATATGCCAGGCCAACTTCTCACACATGACTTCTTGAAGATTGCAACAGCCAGTAGGGGTCCCAACTTAGGATGCAGGGCCTTGTTCATGAAAAATCTTTGAAGCGTTGGTGACCTGTCTCAAAGGCAGCCATTAGGTACAGCAGCATATAGCAGCAACTCTAATTCTGTCAACTGAGATCTTCAAGCTGTCCCAGATTGAGATCAGGACTGATTTGACTTCATTGCCAGTACAAGAGCCTGTTTGATTGTTGGAAGGTTGATTTTGATTCCAAAAGGGATATGATTTTAATGAAGGTATCTTTATCATTCAGGTTTCCTAGTATTGGTCCTTTGGAGATAGGTTTGTAGCTGACTAGACTGGTAGATCATGGATATTCATCCTTATTAGTGGCTTGATGAACAAGTGTTTGAGATCATTGAAAGGATACCTGAAACTAACAAGCTATGGATGGAGGTTCTTGATTGTGGTTGTGGTGCACATGGTGTGTAAGAGGTCTTTAAAAACTTGAGCCTGGATGAGTGTCTAATTGGGAGTCAGCTAGGCAGTTGGTCTTCAGAAGATACTTGAATTGGGTAGGGGTGGGTTGTTTGTAGGTTGTCAGGGTCTTTTGTTTGTCAGTGGGTATTGCCTTGTTCTTTGTGGCCTGAGAAGGAAGGTTGCTCAGTTATTTGCACCTGTGGTAGCCTTCTAGGGTCTTAGCTTTGATAAAGTCCATGGGCCTGATTACAATCTTGGTGGACAGGGTTACTCCATCACAAACATAACGGATATCCAGTCCACCAAGTTACAATTCCATAATATCCTCAGGAACTTGAAATACTGTGGCCAGGATATCCGTCACGTTTGTTATGGAGTATCCCATCTGCCAAGATCGTAATCAGGCCCTTAGACTGTGATGGAATTGCAGAAACCTTAGAAATGAGGATTTTTTGTATTGGTTCAGTCTGCATTTCTGAATTCTGAGAGAATTTTGTGCAGTTTGTTAGATGGACACTTATCTTTGGAGATCTGTTGGGAGTAATAGCGTCTTTTTATGTTTATGATGAACAATATTTAGATCCCACTCAATCCTTCCTGCTGATCCAGCAATGGGCCCCCTTTCTTTCTCAAAGTAGTAGCTCAAATTAAGTGGGCCCACTCACACACCAAGTAACATATGATGGCCTGCCCCTCTGCATGCCCTTGCTCAGAGCCTGGATCAGCTAGCGATCTTACAGTGGTGCCTGGTGCCGTTAGTGGTGGTCTGTATGGAATTGCAGATAACCTTTAAATCATTCACTGTTGGGATGCTTGAGCACCTCTATGCCAGAGTTTTTTTCCAAAAGTCAGGTTGTTGTAAATCATTATTTGTGGTGTGCAATCACCAACATCAAGGAATATTAAAACTACCCCATCAGTGTGAACCCCAACAGTCACTAAATTAACCTGAGCATGACCACTTGGTAGTTGTGGCACAGAGCAGACACGCTTAACGTTAGTCATCGTGTAAAGTGGTACTACAGTCAAAACACCTAATAATAAAAATCCCAAAATGAATTCGAAAAAGAAAGTACATTTTAATAAACAAAATTACACTAAAAACAACAAAAATTCAATGAGGGGGACCAGAGATATGAGTTTTTAAAAAGTTTTTAGTTAAAATAGCACCAAAAGTGCTAAATGCCTATGATAGTAGATGGTCACAGTAGACCGGAACCTAGCTGTGCTTTGAGGCTCACAGCGATGGTTCCTGATATTGGATTCACCAGGCAGGATCTCCAGGCCAAGGATTTTATTCTTAGTCTGCAAAAGGGAAGTCAGAATCTCTCAGCGGGGCAAGGCGGCAGACTGTATTTGAAGGGGGCTCCACAGGATCACATAACTTCTAGCCGAAGGCCCACTAAACAGGATTTCCTGCTGTAGAGATGCTCCTAGTGAGAAAAACTGTGGATGGATGCAAAGACCCAATTTGTGCTAAAATATAGCACAAAATGATGGATTCGCATTTTGCATAATTATGTGTAATTTCATACAAGTTTGCCAAAATTTCACATAAAAGCGAAGCCATTTTTGCGAATTTCGCACACCCCAAGTTTTTAGGCTGCACATAGTAGGTCAGAAGCCATGTTTTACAGGCCCACTCTGTAGATGGCACAATAGGTGTTACATTTCACAGGCGGTACTTAAATTCCAGGTCCTGGGTTGTTCTGTACCATATACTAGGGACTTGTAGGCAAGTCAATCAGGGATATGCCAATTTAACCATGTTTAAAGATGGAGCCCAGGCTCTTTATCCTTGTAACAGTGCATAGAGTTCTAAGTCAAGCAAAAATAAGGTTCAGAAATAGGTAAAAGATCTGGGGTGACATTGCGGTAAAGGTGAATTTGCTACAGTTGTTTAAACACATATGCTTCTTTGGTCACTTTATGCTTTGATACAAACTCTGCTTTTGTGCACATTTAGGGCTATCTATTGGTGCAAACACTGTATCAATAACTCTTTGTAGCTTACGAAAAATGTCGACATTTTCAATTTTTAAAACAATGCTTATTATTTTGTTATATTTCTCAAATAAGCAAACATGATAATTATTTCCAGTCTTCCTTGTGCAGGAACACATGACTGCCAGGGCTTGGAGATACCACAAATGAATGGGTTGACTTGGAGTTTGGGGTGCCCACATGCGAAAAACTGGGTGCAGTGCAATAGTGATACTTTGAAAACAACTGATAACAAAACTGCAGATTATGTTTCCTGCCTTTTGGTCGTAGGTATCATCCCTGGTCCATGTGGAAACATACAAAAAACATATATTCTCAACATCTACACATCCTAAATATCCCTTTTCTTGGTGCCCGACCTCCCTCATTCTAATTAGTTGCTTGGGAGAATGTGCTGAACATGATGTTTCTCAGATTTTCAGAAAAACATTTCGGAGCCACAGGGAAACCTTCACACTGATATAGTTTCCACATCTATGCATTCAGGAGTCTGCATTGACTGTGCAGGTTCTGGATTTTGAAACAAGAACGTCAATGGAGAAACTGCTTCTTTTCCGGCCTCCTCTCAAGAGAATATAAGCTGGTCTGGTGGATACGTATTCTTGTTTCCCTGCGTCTTCTTGGTGTTGGAATATCTGTCAAGTATAAATTGGCTGTAGACATGACCTCAAATGTCGTGCAAAACTCGTAAAATTAAGTTTGCTCCCACCCCTTTACAGTGCTACACATGTGTAATGTAAATATGTGAAACCCTATTGCCACGTCTAGTATTGTTCCAATAACATCATTTCACTCTTTCTAAAGGAGTGCAGTTTGGATTTATGTCGACAGCATATGAAATACCTAAAATACGTATAATATAATAACAACATGACCAGCATTATCTTTGCCTGGTGATGAGTCAGAAGTGAATAAATAGGTAAATGAACATGCTTTCTGATGATTAGCAATTCAAAATTGACAGAAATTATATCTAACAATGTTTTTCATAGTGACATTTTATGAGGGGATTGTCTTAAATGCACTACCATTGTGAAAACTATTGCTGTACCCTGTGTTCCAAACACAGGTACAATATGTTTCCAAACATTTTTCAGTGTGGAGGCCAGACTTTGAAGAGCATTGATCACATGCATGTTGAGAGTTCTTTGTTATTCCATTCTTCAACCACACTATGCAACATTTTTGTGTATTTGATTTCTTTGAGGTGGATAGAATAATGTTCTGTGACAATATCACACTTTTCCACCTCCGGGACAGTATGCTGGTCATAAATCAAACCAGAAAACAATCCTGGAGGCACTCTTTGAAGGACAAATAAATTGTGCAGGCCCATCTTCACAATCATGAGTTCTGTACACCACACCATGGATTTTCTTGTGGAATTATAAGAATGCATCATTCGATCTGTTTTGTTGATGCGATCAATGTACTGATTGTAGTTCACGATACATAGAGGTTTTCTGACATGTGTTTCCTGACCACGCACAATGACTGCCATTGTTGACTCATCATGTATGGTCATTACAGATGTAAGGTATTTTTGTCTGTGACCTTCACAGCTAGATGTTCTGCATATCTCACTGGTGAGGTTTCACAGCTTTTCTGGTCTTGTGCTACCAATTGAACTTGAAAGAACTTCATATTTTGGCATACTACCGAGTACTGAAGTATTGTGTGCAACCAGTTGAACTATCACTTACCTTTTATATTTTAAGGCCATACCGGAAGTGCTTTAGATGTAAATATCCATTTATTGCCCGAGAGACTATTCCACAGAGATGTTCGTGGTAAGGGTGTACACCTTGGAAAACAACATGGAGAGATGGTCAATAAAAGTCCTGAGTTTGTGCAGCCGATCATATTGCAGATGTTCTTTTGGGAGGCCTTGCTGTTGTTGAAATTAAGACATTCTAAGAGAAATTGACATCTATTCCTAGCCACTATAGAAGAAAGTAGAGGAGTGTACAAAACTGGGTGCCTTGACCAGTATGACCAAAGTAGGGATTTTGTTATACCCCACATTTGTTCAATTCCGGAATATTAGTGAGAATCCATGACTGTGTCCTGGAATGCAAACACAAATTAGTATAATGCTGAAAAGCTGTACAGCATACAAATTTGTCTCTATAACCTATAGCTCAAGAACTGCAATAAATACCCTTGAAAGAAGTGGATAGGTGGAAAATGATGTACTTAATGTACCGCTCTTGCAGCTGCATTTAATAAAGGAATACATTTGGCTTCGGCAGGTTGCCCTGGGGAATACCCTGGCTATCCTGGAGCTCAGACTGCAATTTTGTGGGTTTGGCAGACACACTGGATGCATTGAATGAAGTCCTACACATGGCAGGCTATCCCAGAGCATTCGCTGCCTTTATTCTGGTTCACAGTCATCATTACTAATATTAGAGTTTCACACACTGGGCACAGATTTATAACTTCAGGTCTGTGTCTCTGGCCATCAATGTTTTGGCCACCTTTATGGCGTTAAATTGTTTTGCCATTTTCCAAACCATTTTTGTTCATGCTATGTTATTTCTTGTAATCAGCATTTGTTGTAAGGGAGATGATTTTTCTACTAAACCTTTGACAACACATGTTGTTTCTTTTGTTTTCACAAATACAAAAATTTCCATTCAAATTTAAATGTGGTGTGCTAATTTCAACAGTGCGTGTGGGAGTGTGTATGAGAGAAAGGTGCATGGGTTTTTTAAAGAAATGAATGGTACCTTGTGGCATGATTGTGTTTACTATGTTTGTGTCAGTGTTGCCTCTGTTGTAATATTGTATGTAGTAGTGCTACTCATATGCAATAAAATGCAACTCAAAACCTAGGGCCAGAGAACACCACTTCCCCTGTTCTTTCTGTGTGGAGATCTTCACCACAGTGGAAGAGATCTCTACACACCTAGGTTTTTGAATTATCAGTAAAAATGGGAGGGAACAAGAGGATTGATGGAAAATTGGGAATAACTACTATTAAATAGGAGGGGTTTAAGGAAATTTAAGGAGGTCTTTAGAAGAAACATGCAAAAACAAAACAAATGCTCACAAAAGAGTAAGACAATTAGATTAGTTTGATTTTATATTTATGTGTGTGTGTATGTGTGCGTGTGTGTGCACATGTGTGTGCATGTGTGTATAGACCAAAACCCCCTTTTCTCAGCCCCCATCTTGATGGATCCCTACAAACGTCCCTTTTAGGAGTTGAGGTGGAAGAGCATTTTTTTGGAAAGTTTTGTGAAGATTCATCAAACGGCACCAAAGATATTAGCAAAACAAAACATAATTTTCCTATATAAATGTGGTCCTAACTATAACTACCCAGTGCCGTCACTGGGACATATACATAGATATATGTTATTTATGGCTCTCATAGTGAGTTTCTATCATTTATTTCAGTTTCAAAATGTCATAACTTGCTACTATGACGAAGCAAACCAACTTAAATGTTGTGAGGTCATAAAAGCTTTCCAGGCCCAGTCTGATGGGGTCTCTGACAGCCTGTTTGGACAGCTCTGCATGTCTACTTTGAATGAAAGCAGAAAGCACAGCTGCAGGAGGGGAAAGAAAGGCAGGGAAGGTGGTTGAGGTTGGTTAGGGAGTGTAGGTGAGTTTTTTTTTAAATTTGGGAGAGGGAGGAGAGTCTGTGTTATGTATGGCTCCCCCATTACTCCTCTGCCCCTGCATAGCAGTTGGAAGCAGGAAAAGATAGGGCAATACAGAACATAAAATTATAAATGGGTAAAAAGTGAATTATGGGGTGTTTTTCACCTCAGGGTTCTGAGTAACATCATAGACACTTCAAGCTTAGCCCTTGTTGTCTATTTCACAACACTGAGAACCCCTTGGTGAAAACATCCCTGTAATTAACTGTTATCCATCTATAATTATAGATTAGAAATAATCAACCCCTGGTGCCGATTCCTTTAAGGGAGGTGGCCATGCAGCCCCTATATGAGCCATTAATGGCCGCGGGGAGCCCACCCCCAGGACCGGCTCAGCAGCTATGTCCTGTGGTGCCCCCTCCTGGGACATAGCGGTTTCCCTGCCCAAACCTGTGTTATCTCTCGCTTAGTGGGAGCATTTTTAAATCTTCCGGCAAGCAGGAGCAAACACCAAGTCCACTCCCAGCTGGCGGGAGCTTCAAAAATGCTCCCACCTACTGGGAGCAGACTTTAGATCTGTATCCCTGCCTGAAGTGATGCGGGCAAGGAAACAAATCTAAATATTGCTCCCGCCCCCCAGGAGCCACATTATTAGTTGCTCCCTGTGGGTGGGAGCAATGCCGGCTACCACTGGATGCGGGGAGCCCGCTGGGGCCGCAGGGGCTGTTGGGGCTCCCCCTGCAACCCCCAACGACAGTGTGGTGGGTGCCCTGGGTGAGCACCAGGGCACCCACCCTTTGTTGAGCCGGGCTGTGGGGGATGGGGTCCACGGGGCCAAAATTGGTTGGGGAGGGAGTCCGTGTGCATGGGATTGGCTGTATGGGGGCTGCAGGGCTGTGTGTGAAGGGTGGTTGCATTTACATATGGTAATTAGTTATTACTTTACATTAAAAAACACTAGAAATTCACTGAAAAAAACCAAAGGCTAAAGTAACGTTATAGTTAGGTGTGATAAAAGGATCTGTTTTATTTTAAACCCTTAGAAATTCAATGAAAAAAACAAAGGTTACATTAACATTATAGTTAGGGTGAATTTGTCAGTGACAACAATAATGTTTTAAACTAAAACAAACACAGAAATTCACCAGTTATATTTAGCACTGCTAACTATAACTTGCGCCCCTGCCATGCACTGCTTATGACCTCACATATGACACCACTCATGACATGTTCTGTGACATCATTTATGACCATTGGACTGAAATAAAAAAATGTAAGGTGTCTGATTGACTAAGAGGGCGTTCTCAGTTCGAGCACTCTAATTGGCTGGCTGTATCATGAACATACATGCTCAGAGGCCATTACAGGACTCGGGGACTTGGTCCCCTGTCCTGAAAATGTTTTTCAAAAAGAGGATAAGTGGGCAGGGTAGGGATACGCTGCCCCCATAGATCTTGTGGGGGGGGGAATCAAAGTAAATAAAAATGCTCTTTTTTGCCACAATTGCATGGGATTGTGATTAAAAAAAACGAAATGGAGGCTACCATTGTTTTTTCTTTAAAAATGACTTCAGTGCACGGTGGCCTGGCAAACGGGCGCCCTCCTTTATGTATCTGTGTCATTTTAAGGATATATATCAAACAAAAACTCGATGCTCAAGGATAAAGGTTGGCCACCAATCCACCCGAACAAAACCAACAGGAGGTTCAACAGTAAACAAGAATATACTGAGCACTTAAAATAGCTACAAATTAGAATTGTCCAAACTTAAGGTTGTGTTGTTCCTGTTTCTTTATTGGATCCACAAGTACTTCCTTGAGTTCATACTTCATTGCATCAATTCAATCACAGAAGACACGTTTTTAAAATAGCCAACACGTGTTTCGTCGTAGTGGCACATTAGTCTCCGACTTCATCAGGGCTTTGAAAACCTTAGTTATATTCTCTCAGCCGCCTCAAATCAAGTCACTTAATGAATAAGTCAGTGTTATATGTAAGAATAGTCCCAAGGATAGTCCGAACCAATCTGTGTATCCATTCAAAATGAGAGTACTCCTAACTCGTATTATTCTGGCATAAATGAAGTGGGAGGCTAATGTGCCACTACAACAAAACATGTGTTAGCTGTTTTGAAAACGTGTCTTCTGTGATAGAATTGATGCACTGAAGTGTGGACTCAAGGAAGTACTTGTGGATCCAATAAAGAAACTGTAACAACACAACCTTATATTTGGACAATTGTAATTTGCAGCTACTTTGAGTGGTTTGTTAAAACTCTAACCCCCAGGACAGCTTGCCATACATTTTTAAAGCACTCCAAGCTGGAAGTCTATCCTCTTCAGCTGGAGTGCTGAGTCCCCTTATGGTGGGTTCTATGGCTGTACTTTGTGGTTTGAAAAATGTTATAAAAAATATGTGTTAAAAAATTACGACTATCACTTTTTAAAAATTGCAATGTGTCAATCCATGACATATACATTTGATCACAGTTAGTAGTGATTTTATAAGAAAAAAATAGGTCTGCTTTATGTATGTTGATGTTCTGACCCCATGATATAGCCAATAGGCTCGCTGACCCTTTGACAAAGCCAATAGGTCTGCAGTACCTAAAAAGACATCCTATCCTATATATATATATATATATATATATATTTTTTTTTTTTACATCACACAGTCACACTGTCAGTTATGCATGCCCATGGATTTGGGCACAGTGCCTTGCCAGGCCAGTTCCTGCTCCCAACCCTACGCTGCGCACAGCCAAAGGATCTGTGCACCAGAGACAGGGAACCTGGGGAGGTTAGAGTTAAGGGCCTGACCACGGACCAGGCCCTGCGCCCAACCCCATGCAGCAGATGGCCAAAGGCTGTGTGAGTCAGGCTCCCACAGGGGGTCAGGAGCAGGGCCTGGCTGCAGGTCCTGCACCCAACCCCATGCTGCGCATGGTGATAGACATCTTAGGGAGCGTTAAAAAAATGATATTCGCTGAAATAAACCAAAGATTAAAGTGACATTATAGTTAGAAATTGCAATTATATCTTACTTTAAACTAGAAAGTAACTTAGAAATTCACTGAAAAAACAAAGTTTGAAACAAACAAAACCACTGAAATTCACCAGTTATTGTTATCTCACGTACCTATAAATTGTGCCTTAAAGTAATTATAACTCACACCCTCCCCATGCACTGCTAATTACCTCCCATATTATATCACTCATGACATGTTCGATGACATCATGGATAACATTACTCTGAAAAGAGATCATTGATGACAACTCTGTGTATGGCTTGGGTGCAAGTTATAGTTACTTTAAGGCATAATTTATAGTTACTTGAGATAACTATAGCTGCTGAATTTCAGTGGTTTGTTTTTGTTTTTTAAAAATGGTATATTTAAACTATCATCATCACCTAACTATAACCTCCCTTTATCCCTTTATTTTCAGTGAATATATCTTCAATAACTGTAACTTGTGTCCTAAGGTAACTATAACTCACACCCCCCCCATGCGTGATCCTTGTCATCAAAGAAGTCATTTCAGATGCTGCAGAGATGCCATCAAACATGTCATGAGTGTTGTAATATGTGGGGAAATTAGCAGGGCGGGAGGAGGGCGTGATTTACAGTTACCTTAGGGCACAATTTATAGTTCATAGAGATAACTATAACTGCTGAATTTCTTTTTTTTAAATAAAATTTGTATTTAATCCATGATAGATCCGATACATTACAATGCATTAAGACAAAGATGGTTCAATGGAAATAAAAAAGAAAAAAAAGAAAAGAAAAAAAAAAAAAAAAAGAAAAACAGTACACAGATTTTTAAAAAAGCAGTTTGCTATACATAGATTTATATTGCTGATCTCAATACATGAGAGTTCCTTAAAGTGCAAGTGCGTAGAACCATAGAGATATATCCCCAGTCACACCTCATTCATCCATATAGGACACCACCAGCCCCCAAATCTCTATGCCTAATTTCTTTTTCCGAATACCTTTCACTGCATATAAACTATATTCTATGTTAAACATGGATACAAATCTAGCCCTCCATAATTCAAAAGTTGGTACATCCTTCTGGAGCCACATTGAGGTAATACATAACCTGGCCACAGCTGTAGCTAAAAACATCAGATACCGATATTTATAAACCAATTGATCAGATCCCTCTCTCTCCGCTACCCCCAACAGTACATGAGCAGCTGACAATCTGACTGGACCCCCAAACTTTCTGCCAAAAATTTCTCTATATGCCCGAAAAAGTTAGTTAAGTGCCTACATGTAAAAAAAATGTGTACAATGTCG
The DNA here is from genome assembly GCA_963921515.1 of Calotriton arnoldi. Lineage (NCBI taxonomy): Eukaryota > Metazoa > Chordata > Amphibia > Caudata > Salamandridae > Calotriton > Calotriton arnoldi. The sequence continues at coordinate 26,291 of CAWUFW010003524.1, forward strand.
GCGTCCTCTATTCCACAACGAAAACATTTTCCATCATTTGTCCCACCCCATTTAGACAGTTTGGCTGGGGTATAATAAAGGTTAAACACGGTCTTGTAATGTTGTGCCCGGAGATTAGCAGATATTAACAGTCTCCCCGCCAATTCAATGGAGGCTTCTACCTGACTGCCCAGGCACCCTAGCCTATTGTCCCATTTTGTATTATGCATCTCTAAATCACCGCCCTTAGTATCCAACAGTAAATTATACAATGTACCAATACGTGCATTTTTCCTCACGGCTTCAATAACAGGGTTTACTTCAATATTCCATTGATGTTTATATAAATAATCGCGAACTTGCAAATATTTAAAGAATTCAGACCTGGAAAGGTGATATTTATCAGTTAGCATTTCAAAAGACATCAGCCCCCCATTAGCATATAAATCACCAATATGTTGAATCCCTTTAGTCCGCCATCTATCTATGATCCTGTCCCAAAATATCGGTGGAAGGAGTGTCGTGGCTGTAAGCAGGGTATACTGAGATACCCTCTCTAATCTATAAAACTTTCGCACAGCTTTCCACACCTTATAGGCGGTATTTAAGACCTTAAACCTAGTTTTCTTGTAGTAACTTGGCTCTAAATTAACAAACAGCCGATTTTTGGCGTCACTGCCCAGCAGCATTTGATATATCGATGGGGCTTCGGCAGTGCTACTTGGTTCTGCCCCTGTTAGAAGTATATTCATATGCTGTAGAATACATACAAAGTAATATAAAGTAAAATCAGGCACAGCCCAACCTCCTTTCTCCCGAGGGAGGGTCATATAGCGCCTAGCTCTACGGGGCTTGCCATGAGCCCACAAAAATCTAGCACAGATTGACTGTAATACTACAAGTTGGGCACGAGGGATTTCCAATGGTACAGATCTAAAAAAATATAAAATTTCAGGTAGTATCTACATTTTGAGAACATTGCATCGTCCCACGAGTGAAAGATGTAGGCATTCACACCGGTCCAATTGCTTCCGCACATCATTTAAAATATTACGCCAATTAACCTCCACCAATGCTTTTAAGCATGTCCTCAATGTGACCCCCAAATAAGTTACCTCACTCAAAACTCGCTGATCGTCAAATGCAGCAATGTTAGAACATAAAATTTGTGTCTTTGCCACATTGAGTTTGTATCCTGAAGCGGCTCCAAACTTTAACGCCAATTGCTCTATTTCTGGCATGGCAGTAATGGGATTCGGCGTTACCAATGCCACATCGTCTGCATATGCAAACACACGATAGTGCTCTTGCCTCCAGGTTACCGACTCTATCTCTGCACTTTGTTCTAACATTTTTAAAAACGGATCTATATATAATGAGAACAGCAAGGGAGAGCAGGGACATCCCTGCCTTGTTCCCCGTGTGATATGTACTGGGGTAGATTCAAGGCCCATAATACAAATTTTAGCTGTTGGACGGCGATATAAAACTTGTATGGCAGTAATAAAGCTTTGTTTAAAACCTATACAGCGTAGTAGAGCCCGTACAAATTCCCAAGCGACCCGGTCGAACGCCTTTTCGGCGTCTAATAAAATCAAACCGAGTTCACTCCCCGTGTTACTAGCTATGTCTAACAGAGTTACAACCCTATTAATATGATTCGTTGTCCCCCTCTTGGGGATGAACCTGTGCTGTCGGATTGATACCAACGGGGTTATTACTTCAGCGAGCCGGGTCGCTAGGATTTTGGCATAGATTTTGCCATCTGAATTCAGAAGCGAAATGGGACGGTATGAGCCTGGTTGTTCAGCGGGTTTGTCCTTTTTTTTAAAAACAATAATGCTGGCCTCATCCCATGTTAGGGGGGCAGCTCCAACCTGGGCCTGTTGAAAGGTGGCAAGCATATCAATTTTTAATACTCCGAAAAAAGTTTTATATACTTCCAGTGGAAGTTTATCGGGCCCTGCTGCCTTGCCCAAGGCTAAGCTGTTGATAGCTCTTTCCAACTCCTCAATAGTGATAGGGGCCTCTAGCAACTCTGCATCTTGCGTATCCAGGTTTTTACCATTGAGGTTCTGTAGCAGGGATTCCCCATCCTATGCATCATAACCCTCCCCAGTATAGAGTGCCTCATAAAAATCGTGAAACACATTTAAAATCCCAACGTCAGTTTCTATAAGAATACCCCTGGAATCTACCACTGAGCTGATCCTCTGAGCCGCCTCTTTGGATCTAAGCCTCTGTGCCAAACATCGCCCAGTTGCCTCCCCATATTCATAGTTTAGTTTCCTATTAATAGAGTATTTCTTGGCTATCTCTTTGCTCCAGTGGAGATTTATTTTGGCCTTACCCCGGGCTACTTCCGTTTGCAGAGCAGTAATCTCCTGACCCGCAAGTATGCCCTGCATAAGTTTTTCTTCTGCTACAGTAAGACCAGCATATAGTTCCTGTAGCACTGCTCGCATTTGTTTTTGCTTATATAAAGCGAAGCTAAGGGTCTCCCCCCTAAAACCCGCGTTAAAAGCATCCCATACGTATCCAGTCCCTGCGGTATTCCGGTTTATGAGGAAAAACTGCTCAACCCATACCTTCATATGAGCCACGTAGCTTTCATCTAATAATAACTTCCTATCAAAAGAAAATGATTGCGGTTTGTTTCCAGTTCTGAGCATACTAAGGTTTAACACTAAGGGTCCATGGTCTGAGGAAACCCGTGGGTACACCTGTATTTTAGCTCCAGAAAGCAAAAGACCTGATAAGAAAAAATAATCAAGTCTTACTAATTTCTGGTGCGGACATGAGTAGAAGGTATAGCCTGGATCCGCACCCCTTAAAGTGGCCCACGCATCCACCAGTCTGTGATCATCCAACAAAGACTGCAACGCCTTAAATACCCTCGGTTTCCTCCCTTTGTAGGGTTTGCTATCATCCTGTAGAGCATTATGCTCAAGGTGTATATTTAGGTCACCGCACACGATCAAAGGAGTGGGCCTTAGTGCAAGTTCCACATTTAGCCCTTCAATTATTAGGGCCTCATCAAAATTCGAACCATATATGGAACATAGAGTACACGTCTGACTACTGATCCTACATTCCACAATGGCCCACCTCCCTTGTTTGTCTGCCAATACTCTACCTGTCCCTTGTATATGATTCTTAGCCAAAATTGCTACTCCCCGTGTAGTGGTGGTTTGCTCGGTGCAGATTAATACTGTCAGACCTAGTTCCGCCAATAGTTTTCTATTAACCCATGAGATATGAGTTTCCTGTATGCATTCCAGGTCAGTCTGAAGCACCCGTAGCTCATTCGCGACCCGTTGCCTCTTATTATGATCATTCAAACCGCTTACATTCAGGGAGCAAAACCGAATACCTCCAGGTATGCCACTATCCCCCATCTGTTTTCCCTGTATCTTTATGCTTATAGACTGTGTACCTAGAACCATTGAATTTCCTGTTTCTCTTCACAAAACCATCATGGATTATTTTTACTAATACCCCGCCCACCCCCCAACCCCCCACCAACCCACTTCCCCCAGCCCCCCATCTCTCCCCTACACGGCTCCAGCCAGAGGCGTGACCCACCCCCACCCAATCCCAAATTGGAGACTTGGAGACACAGAGTCTCCGAGATGAGTCGAGCTTTCGTGCCCCGGACCCCCCTACCCCACCCAGTGTTTAAACCACAAGAATATTCACCGCCCACCACAATAGAACATAATCACAAATAAAAAACAGAACTAAAAAACAACAACATTACAATCCATAGATGAATAGACAAAGGGGCTCCACGTAACATCCTTCCCCTTTTTTCCCTTTTTTTTTTCAGCCCTTACAAGGATTGCAAATACTCTTTAGCAGCTGATTCAGCTGTAAAAAACCGCACATGCTCTTTGTGTATGATTTTGAGCTTAGCTGGGTTCAGCAAAAAGGCTTGTGCCCCTTTGTCATGAAATGGTGTAATGAGTTGGCGTAATTGCCATCTCTTTTCTACAGTTAGCGGGCAGTAATCAGGGCGCACAAAAAACTCTATCCCCTTCCTGGTTTTCTTTCTGTATGGACGTGCCAAATCGTATACTCCTTCTCTTGCCAGAAAGTTATTTACTGATATTAAAATCGCCCTTGGTTTGGAAGAGTTCTGGCCCGATCTATTGCGCTGAACAAATGGGAATCTGTGTGCCCTCTGGATCTCCCGGCTCCAATCCCATTGGGTTAGCCCGGGAAAGGCTTCAGAGAAAAGTTCGATGATAAATTTTCATGCATCTTGCCCCTCGGCCCCCTCGGGAATGTCCAGCACTCGAAGATTATTGCGGCAGAGACGATTTTCCAAATCGGTGATTTTCCAGAGGGTGTCATCCTTAGCGGAGCATAGGGCCTCTGTTGTTGCCTTCTGCGCCGCAAGCTCATCCTCCAGATTTGATATGCGGGTCTCAGCCTCATTGAACCTGACAGCCAACTCCGAACAAGATTTCACGATCCTCCGTACCGAATTCTGGAGTATGCGACAAGCCCCTTGTGTGCACAGGCTCTCTGTGCGGGTCTCCTCCCTATGGGCCATAATGGTCTGATAGATAACCGCCAGGGAGATATCCTCAGGTTTCTCAACAGTTTCAGAGTTAGTTTGCATCCCACTGACCATTTCAGTCTCTGCCATAAACGAATAATCCCATTGGAAGGAATCTACGCTTTCAGCCGAATGATAAGCTGTGCCCAGACCTGTATTCCCCTGCTTGCGCACAGTTTTTGGACTGTTGATTCCCTTATGCTTATCTGGATCAGAATCATCCCCGGAGGTATCCGAGGGATCAGACATTGAGGAAAAGGGAGGGTCGCCAGAGTCATTCTCTTTCCTTAAATCCTGCTCAACCATTGTCTTTCTAATTACCTTATCCCCTTTTTCAGGGGCAAACTCTGCGCTGTTTTCTCCCCTCTGCGCCTTCTTGGCTGACCCTCGAAAAATGTCCCCTACTCCAGCCCTTTCTGATTTTTTTCCACCATTCTGCCCGTCCTTTAAAGAGCCTTGGGGGATGCCGCCCGTAGCCCCGTCCTCGTGCGCCAAAGGGTTTAAAGAGTGATCCCCCCCCTGTAGAACTTCACCTATACTTAACGCCAGTTCAAGATTAGCAGGTGTAGTAGGCACATTTTTCTTTATTTTCCCAGTCAAAAATAGAGCGGGGACAGATTTCTTACCGCCATCCACACGAACAGCATCCTTTTTCCCCACAGTCGGAATCAGCTTTTTGCCCTCCATGATGTCTGACGTGTCCATGTTGTTTCGCGCTCTGCCGCAGCCAGCCTTCGGGGGCATTGGAGCGCAGTTCAATTCCGCGTTCAGTTCAGCGTTAAGCCTTCCTTTCGCCGGCACCATCCGCTCTCCACACCGGGCGGTGTACGCACACCCGGAAGTCCGTCTCGCCAACACCAGGAACAAGCAAACAGCAAAATGGGGAAGGTAACAGGCACTCCACAGCATGACCGCTCCACCTGCACTTCACTTCGGGGACAGCATGAAACAAGGAAACCCGGTCATTGATGCGCCCATAGCATGGTAAGCGGAGCAGGGGGGGAAGCTCCGGGAGCTCAAACTTGCACGACCGTACTCACGGCCGCCATCTTGCCTCTCTCATCCAACAACCGTTTCAGAAGGTAACTGCTGAATTTCAGTGATATTTTGAATTTAAAATATTACATTGGCACTGAAATTTTCACCTAACTATAACTTCACTAGCTTTTGTTTTTTATTGAATTTCTATTTTTTTAATGGTAAGTAATATTTTACTACCATACATAAAACCAACCTCCTGCTGCGCATGGCCTGTGGCCAGGCCCTGCAGCCAACGCCTCGCAGTCAAGCAAACCCATGCCATGCAAAGCCTGTGGAAGTGTGTGACATGGAGCTGGCTGTAGGCCTGGTCTGCTGCCAGGCCTTGTGTCCACTCCCTGTGAGGAGCCAACCCCCGCCTGCAGCCAGGCCATTCAGCCAACCCGTTTGCAGTCAATCAACCCCATAATGCCAATAGTCCAAAGGCCTGTGTGGTGTGAGGTTGGCTGCAGGGCCTGTCCTGGCCTGTGCACAGGCCCTGCATCCAACCCCTCAGGCAGCCAACCACCCGCAGGGGGAGAGGGTCACAAGGACCTCCCTCCCCAACCACTATTGGTCCCGGGGACCCCAACACCCAGGGCCAAACATTTCAATATTAGGGGAGGGGGGAGCATGGCCCTTCTTCCAGAGCCCAAATGGGCCCCAGGGACCACATCTCCCATGGCTACATATATTACTATTAGTCCACCCATACTGAGCTGAAAATGACAAAAGCCTTTAACCAATCCAACACAGTATTGCAGCTTTGGATTGGTAATATACCAACCAATCCAACCTGGAATGAATAAAAGCAACCCCTGACATGTTTTGCTCTAGCTCAAGCTCATCAGAGAGGTACAGCTCTGTCCAAACACAAGGGAACACCCAGTATAAGTCAAGACAATTCCCTTTCAGGCTTAGAGTGCCGAATAAATTATGCAAGACAGGAAGCAAGAAACTCTGAGTAGGTTCCACGTTTAGGCAGAGAGCAGCTGCTTTATACATGGTAATAGGTTTTTGTCATTTTTCAACTTGGCGTGGATGGCACTGTGCTAAGCCTATGCTTAAAGACTTAGCTGTAAACAAATAGCAAAAGGTTTTGTCCCTTTTGATCTGGCATGGGTGACACTGTGCTAATCCTATGCTTAAAACTATAGTAGAAAAACAGACATTTGAGGTGAGCAGATTCAGAGTTTTGCTGGTGTTGTACAGTGCTCCATATAAAGGAGCTGCTCTCTGCCTTGCCTTGGGAACTACCCAGAGTTCAGAATTTCTTACTCCCTGTCTTGCATACTTTATTCAGCACTCTAAGCCTGAAATGCTATTGTCTTAGTGTGTGTGTGTGTGAGTATATATCTATATGTATATATATATATATATATATATATATATATATATATAGGAACTTGTTTGCCTTGAATTGAGCCTTCTCTTTCACTTTTGAGCTTTTGAGATTGGAACCGTTGTCAAGAGGAGGGCACCGCAGAGACATCGGTTCGAACGGTGTAGACTTGTGATTCACACTCTTTAGCGGATTGAGCTGCACAGAGCAATGGTCAGTAATAATAATAATTTATCTGCGAAGCTGAACATTGGTGACTTCAAAGAGGCAAAATAATATTTGTCGAAATTTGATTAATGGCTACATTGGAAGCAGATGTAGGAAAACGTTGGCAGCACAGATATAATTTGAATGGCCGTTTTGGTTGCTTTTCATGTTGAGACTGCTAAAATACAATATTTCTGTGGCACAAATGAACATATTCAAGAATATTCATTTAAGTAGTTTAACTTTGTATGCCGAGCAGCTTGGAGGCAATGGCTGAATACACATTTATATTTACCTATTTTAGGTTTACTTGCAAATTGCTGCTCGAACTGCAATGTTATTTGATTATGAAGCGACATTGCATTTTATTCATGCTGCAGCCGAACATTGGAAGTATTTTTTCTATATCCAGCTTTGTGGAAGTATATAATAAGCAACCTAATTGCCACTTTAACAAGATTGAGAAAGGACGAGATTCAGCCGAAACACGTCTCTTATCAACACTGGATTTACGGACTGCCTGATGTATTTAAAATGGACCTTACTATGTTGCTCAATGCAATAAATAAGTGAATATTTTCAAGTCCTCAAGTGTAGGCTCTCTCTGAATGTAAGAGAGGTTGTGGTAATTTAAAAGTGCTAAGAGTTGGCGCCCTTCCTTGCACCACCTGCGGTTAGGATGCAAGCCTGCATAACTGCATAGAACATTTGTATATATATATATATATATATATATATATATATATATATGCCAATCGAACTTGCTCCACAAGAGAGAAACCACACCCAACGTTCAATTTAGCCTTCTTTATTCCAGCTGGCAGCGGCACACTGAAGAAAAACCTTGACAGTGGAAAATTGCACCATAGTAGCCATACGCGTTTCAGGGACCTTTCCCCTTGCTCACCGGCTTGGTACTGGGGAGATGAAACAGCATTGCACTCGACTTTTTCAGGTGTTAGTGGTTTCTAAGACCGCCCACCTGGGCGTGTCATTCCCAAGCATTGTGGTTTCCGTAGTTCTAGTTCAAAGTTATAGTAACTGGCGCTGCTGTGTCTCTTCCTCCAAAATTATACCCATCGGGTCCCTGCCCTGGGTTTGGCCAGTATGCTGCTGTATTTGCGCCGCTGAAACTGGCACGTTGTTCCTCTGTATGGCTACTATGGTGCAATTTTCCACGCGGCCCCCCTCCCCAAAAGATAAAAAATAAAAAGTAAAAAAAAAATGGAAAGGCCGGCCCCGGGGGATGGGGTCCCCGGGGCCTTAAATGGCTTGAGGAGGGGGGCCACGCAGCCCCTCCCTACGAAAAAAAAAATCGAGGCCATGCCCCGGGGATAGGGTCCCCGGGCCAATACAGGCCCAGGGAAGGGGGCCACGCTGCCCCTTCCCGTTTTTTTTTAAAATTTGTAATTAAAAAAAGGGGTAAGGCCCTGGGGGATGGGGTCCCCAGGGCATAAAAACTGGAAAAAGGAAGGGGGCTACAGAGCCCCTCTTCAGGGGACACATTTTTTTTTTTTTTTTAAACGATCGTTCCCGCAGGCCCCGCCCCCTTCTTTCACCACTCTGCAAACGCGCCCCTGGCGCGTTTGCAGAGGGGAACGATTCCCTTGAATACTGTTGGTCCCTGGGAGCCAACTAGCCCACCAGGAACCTCCAGTATGCGCCAGGGGCTGCCTTGCAGAGAGGTGTACAGAGGCCACGCCCCTTTACACCTCTCTGCAACGCAGCTCTGTGGCGCTTTGGAGGTATATGGTGGGCTAGTTGGACTCCGGGGACCCTCAGGATTCAAGGGGACTTAATTCCCCAACTTAAAACGCGCCACGGGCACGTTTGCACAGTGGTGAAGGGAGGGGCGGGGCTTCAGGTGACATGTGTGCAAACAGGCCCCGTGGCGCGTTTAAGATGGGGAATTAAATCCCCTTCAATCCTGAGGGTCCCTGGGGGCCAACTAGCCCAACAGGTACATCCAGAAAGCGCCACAGAGCTGCGTTGCAGAGAGGTGTAAAAGGGGTGTGGCCTCTCTACACGTCTCTGCAACGCAGCCTCCTGGCGCATATTGGAGGTTCCTGGTGGGCTAGTTGGCCCCTAGGGACCCTCAGGATTCAAGGGGACTTAATCCCCCAACTTAAAACGCGCCACGGGGCGCGTTTGCACAGATGTCACCTCAGGCCCCGCCCTCCCTTCACCATTGTGCAAATATTCTTCTAAAATCATCCGAAATACGAATTCCTATTTACTCACCTGTTATAAGGAGAGACCTCAGTGCTGCATCTTTCAGCCCAGTACTGGTCCTGAAAAGTAATTTTAACCGTACTTACCAGTAACTTGAATTTCCTTCCATAGGATATCATTGCCTGCTTTTTGTTGAAAAAGTTTCTAAGTGTTGATTTTTGAAACATACAAATATTCCTCTAAAATCAGCCGAAATACGAATTCCGATTTACTCACCTGTTATAAGGAGAGACCTCAGTGCTGTATCTTTCAGCCCAGTACTGGTCCTGAAAAGTAATTTTAACCGTACTTACCAGTAACTTGAATTTCCTTCTATAGGCTAACATTGACTGTTTTCACTTGGAAATTCTTCTAAGTGTGGAGTTTTGGAACTTTAAAATATTCCTCTAAAATCAGCCGAAATACGAATTCCGATTTACTCACCTGTTATCAGGAGAGACCTCAGTGCTGTATCTTTCAGCCCAGTACTAATCCTGAAAAGTAATTTTAACCGTACTTACCAGTAACTTGAATTTCCTTCCATAGGCTAACATTGACTGGTTTCACTTGGAAATTCTTCTAAGTGTGGAGTTTTGGAACTTTATAATATTCCTCTAAAATCAACCAAAGTACGAATTCCAATTTACTCACCTGTTATCAGGAGAGAACCCAGTGCTGCATCTTTTAGCCCAGCACTGACCCTGAAAAGTAATTTTAACCGTACTTACCAGTAACTTGAATTTCCTTCATAGGCTAACATTGACTGGTTTCACTTGGAAATTCTTCTAAGTGTGGAGTTTTGGAACTTTATAATATTCCTCTAAAATCAACCAAAGTACGAATTCCAATTTACTCACCTGTTATCAGGAGAGAACCCAGTGCTGCATCTTTAGCCCAGCACTGACCCTGAAAAGTAATTTTAACCGTACTTACCAGTAACTTATATTTTCTTCCATAGGAATCCATTGTCTGGTTTTTAGCAGAAAAGTTTCAAAGTGTCGATTTTCACAAACTACAAATATTCCTAAAAAATCGCCTGTATGACTTAAACGCATTCTTTCAACTGTTTACAGGAGATGCACCAGTGCTGGATCCAGGATCCAACACTGAGTAAGAAAAAGTAACGATAACAGTTTTTAACTTCTAAGTGAATTTCCTTCCATAGGATAACATTGGTGATTCTATGAGAAAAAGTTTCTAAGTGTGAACTTTTAAAGTACAATAATATTCCTTAAAAATCACGACTGTAATCAAAACGCTTTTACTCAACTGTTTACAGGAGATGTCCCAGAACTGAATCTAGGATCCAGTCCTGTGGTTAGAAAAGTAATCCATAAAGTAACTAATTGCATTTAACTAGAAATTCACATTGAGCTGAATGTTGCATTGTGTTTGAAAATGTGTTGCCCATTGCAACAACTGTAACTACTGTACTTAAAAGTCTATTGCCTATGTGCAAAGTATTTAAACTAAAGTAATTCATTCTGAGAAAGTATTTTTGTAATGTAATGTATAATGTAATTACAATGTAATTTAAAAAATAAAATATTTAAAAAAAAATTGTTTCTAAAAAATTTGGAAATCAGTATAAAAATTTTTATATAACAATTAATACATTTAAAAATTGTCATTTACAAAACCTTTGAAATTCACTGAAAAACCGTAGGTTTCAGACATGTTATAGTTACAAATTAGCATTTAAAAAACCTTTGAAATTCACTGAAAAACCATAGGTTTCAGGGACGTTATAGTTACAAATTAGCATTTAAAAAACCTTTGAAATTCACTGAAAAACCATAGGTTTTAGGGACAGTTATAGTTAGTTGGACATTGCACTCGTACAAAACCCGTGAAATTCCTCGTTATAGTTAGTCCAGCTAACTATAACTCGCGCCTCGCAATGCACTGCTGATGACGTCACATATTACATCACTCATGACATGGTCAGTGACATCACTGATGACATCACTGATGACATCTCAAATGACATCACTGATGACATCATCCACGTGATAATCTGATGCACCTCCTCACACCCCAATATAACCTTTGATACACCCACTCTAAATTACAGACTGCCATTCGCAAAACCATAGACACTCCAACACCAATAACTACATACCCACTCACTGATTCTTAGGTCTACGCACACATCCACTCACTCACCCGTACAGTCACTCATACTTACGGTCACTCAGTACAGGACTATCATATGCACTCATACTCCTATATAGACACTCAAACACCGCCACTCATCCATAGAGGTACTCACACACCTAGTCAGTCATGCAAATAATTAAACACACTACCATTTACTCACCTATACAGTTATACACACACCAGCTCACTTACTCATACAAATAGTAGCACATTCTTACGCTCTTATACAATCACTGATACAAGCACACACTCATCCATACAGCCACTATCACAATCACTCACTCTCGCTTATAGCTATTTATATACTCCAACACACATATATACTGCCTTTCACATATGTAGTTACTCACACATGTACCACTGGGACATACATTCACTCACTAACACACTCTTACACACACTTACCCACCCATACAGTCTATCACAGATGCACTCTTGAAACCATCCACCCAGTGAATCACCCACTCACACATCTATGCACAGAGTTGCACACACCCCTCCCACACAAACACTCAGGCACCCATACAGATATTCAGACAAGCATTCAATAACTCATATAGACACTCATGTAGCTATTCACAAACACATGCAGCCACTTACACAGCAACAGACAGACGGATACAGACATTCACCCAGTTTAGTCACTAACCCATGCATTCAGTAAGATACGTTAAATCACTCACTTATAGAGTCAGTCACGCACCTACTAAATCATCCATACAGACACTTACACACCCACTCATTCTTCAATACGTCTTTTCCTATATATATTAAAAATATTTAAACTTTACAGAAACACACAGTCACTGGATGATGTCATCAGTGATGTCATTTGAGATGTCATCAGTGATGTCATCAGTGATGTCACTGACCATGTCATGAGTGATGTAATATGTGACGTCATCAGCAGTGCATTGCTGGGCGCGATTTATAGTTAGCTGGACTAACTATAACGGGGAATTTCACGGGTTTTGTACGAGTGCAATGTCCAACTAACTATAACTGTCCCTAAAACCTATGGTTTTTTCAGTGAATATATATATATATATATATATATATATATATATATATATATATATATATATATATATATATATATATATATCTATAAAACTTGCATTCCATTACTGCTGCAGTTTCCTGTTCGCAAATAAACGGGCACAGACCATGGTATGTGTGCTCCAATTCCTTTGGTTTATTCTTTGACAGCCATTACGTGTTTCGGCCCAACGAGCCTTGTTCACATGACGACCGCTACGTCAGTAAGTGATGCTTTTAAAGTGACTAGTGCATGGTGAAAACTTTCAAAAAACGTACAAAAAACGTAAGCATAGACATAGACAACATAACATATGTATTAGCTTATCGGCCTTTTTTTTGTGTAAAGCAATATTATTGAAATACTTTAATTATTCACTATTGCATTTTTTAATGGAGACAAAACGAAAAATTATTCCAGTGACAATTCTTCAATTTATGATCCCGATTGATTATATAATTTCTTGTTCAAACAAATTTGGCTGACAAGGTCCAATTCGTCAACGGGTGAGAAGATTTTCAACACACTATGGATAAAGTGTGAATAGCATAACACTGATTATATTAATATCATATACATTTAAATGTCATGTATAAAATCAACATGAATAATATAAATATAAATATAAATATATTTGTAAATATGAATATAAATATAAATGTTAAAATCAACATAAATATAAATATAAATATCTGTCTAAATACAGTATAAAATCCATGTAAAATATAATCAATGTCTTTTGCTAAAATTTTATCATCATCTAAAACCCAGACCGAATAAAATGTTCGTCTCCTGCCGCGTTTTTATCCAAGTGTAAACATAAAGTGAAAAGGTTGAATATGGGGCATTCAATTTTGTGGCTACCTTTCTGTATATATTTATATAATTACTATTTTCTTGTTTTTCTTAATTGGCCTGTTGCGACCTATTCTGCATTGTTGCACCTCATGTATTGCCTCTCATAACCTTAAAGTGCTAAGTGCTATGGTGCTAAAATGAAACTTAAAACCAGTGTGTAAATCATTTCATGGTTAAAATTTCTCCTTACAGATTTTGTCTTCACCATGACCGATATTTTTGTGATAAGTTGAAATCAACTGGTTAAGGCGGCTTCGATTGTGCTACATGGTGTAAATACCATTGCCTATTTCTACTTTTACTTGGTCAGTGATGCTAATCTTGAGATTAATAAATGATTTATAATGTCGCGACAACGGGGTTGCTGATTATATTTGGTGTGATACTTGATTTCAATATATCAACCGTTGAACTTTAATGTAAACATGTGTAGAGGTCTTCTGATGTATTCTGACCCCCTGGGTTTCTGGAATCTAATTCCAAGATGTAACGAGTCTCTAGTTTCCTCAGTTTTGCCTCCCTGTTTCCACCTCTCCTACTTGGTGGCACTGCATCAATCAAAAAATACTTTAACCCCTCTGTCCTAGATCCATGTTTGTCTTTGAAATGTCTAGCGACCGGGTAAGTGTTGTCTTGGTTCTGAATGGCTCTTAGATGTTGGGGCACCTGTTTGTGTGCCTGGAGTTTTGTGCTTCCAACATACTGCAGATTGCAGGGACATTGGAGGACATAAAAGACATGATCAGTTTTACATGTCATAGCTTTCCTGATCTTGTACTCCCTATCACCAAAAGGGGTTCGGTAAGTGTTTTTGTTTACCCCATGTTGGCAGGCTTTACATGTTTTACATTTGTAAAACCCCCCTATGGGTAGCGAGCCAGTTTGTGCTTTCCATTATTTCAGGGCTTGTTTTCACCAAGCTATCCCTCATAGAGGGTCCCCTACTATGAGTAAAAGAAACCCTATTTGGTAACAGATGTCCTATCACGGGGTCACTGAGTATTAATGGCCAATTTTGTTTGATAACAGCCCTTATACTCTGTTCCTGCTTGCTATATCCGATAATAATTCTAAATGCATTGTCTGTTGTAGGGTTTGCTGTGTCATTGGCCTGGTTGGAATCTGTTGTATGACAGATACGTTTATCCCTGAGTAGATCTGTTCTATCTACCCTCATGGAGTTCACAATGGCTTTGTTTATGGTTTTGATTGTATAGCCTCGTTCCCTGAATCTTTGCTTGCTAGCTTGTTGTGCCAGCTCATGGTCCTCCTTTCTGCTGTTAAGTCTCCTGAGCCTCAGCATCTCGCCGTAAGATATACTTTCTACCAGGTGCCTCGGATGAGCACTGCAGGCATGAAGAATGGAATTGCCAGCAGTCTCCTTGCGGTACAATCTAGTTTCTAACCTGTTGTTAGACACAAACACCTGAGTATCTAGAAAGTTACCAGATTCTTGACTTATGGTGGCGGTGAAGTGCAGGTTAATGGCATTATTGTTGATCATATTGACAAATTCTGTTGCTGTTTCTTTAGAGCCCTGCCAGACTATAAAGAGATCGTCAATAAATCTAAGCCATAATTTGACATTGTTAACAACAAACTCCTTGTGTACAGTACCCAGAACCAGCTCCTCCCACCAGCCCATGTGGAGACAAGCATAGCTGTGGGAGAAGCTGGCTCCCATGGCTACTCCGCGTGTTTGCTGGTATAGGGTATTGTTAAACATGAACACGTTGTTATTTAAACAAAACTTGACTCATCTCAATCAACATTTTGTTATGTTGTGCATATTGTACTGGCTTTCTGTTCAAATAGTGTTCCAATGCTTTTACCCAATCATTGTGGTTAATGCTGGTGTACGGGGAACTCACATCAAGTGCCATTAAAACATAAGTTTCATCTCAATGAAAATTGTTTAGTTTTCGCAAAAAATCCCCTGTGTCTCTTACGTAGGAGGGTAGTGCCTGTACATGCTCCTGTAAAAAATGGTCAACATACTGTGATGCATGTTCAAGCAGGCTATCTCTGGCCGATATAATAGGTCGTCCAGGTGGTTTCAGAGGATTTTTATGCACTTTGGGGATGAAATATATTGTGGGTACTGTTGGTGTCTCATTTTTTAGAAATTTGTATTCCTGCACATTCAGAAGGCCTGCGCTTTCCAGGCCATCAGTTTTCTATAAAAGTCATTGTATATGATTTTTAAATTCACAGCGTTGCTTTTAACATAACACTCTCTGTCATTCAACTGAAGATATGCCTCCTTCATGTACTTATCCTTGGCCCATATCACAATATTTCCCCCCTTGTCAGAGTTTCGTATCACAATGCTTTTGTTGGTTTGCAATTTTTTCATTAACATGAAGTATTGATGGTTTCTTCTATTATACTTCTGTTTTGTGTTGCAGACTTTGTGATTAAGTTTTTTCACTTGGGATGTCACCTGTTCACTGAATATATCAATTGCATCCCATGGGGAAATCGTATTAAATGTCGACTTTGGTCCTAACGATGTATGTCCAATGTTGGTCTCGCTATCTTGGACATTGATCGTGATATCTCTCCGTGTCGGTTCGGATTCTGCCCTGAAGTACCTGCAGATTGATCTTCCTGCATTAGTTCTTGGAGATCATGTAACAGAGGTATGTCTGACATGGAGAGGTTCAATAATGATGTTTGATCTGCTATTGTTGCCACTGAATTGGTTTTATTTTGTTTTTTTGTAAGTAAGTGATATTTCTTAAGCTTCAACTTTCTCACACTTTTGTAGATGTCCATTCTCGTGTTAGCATAATCAAAATTATTTTCGGGACAAAAGGATAAACCCAGGCTCAATATATCTTCCTCAGTTTTTGACAAATCAATTTTAGTCAGATTCATGATGGTTTTTTGTTGTGTGTTGTCTAGTTCTGCTTCCATCTGCCTGTTGTTGATCTGTTTATATTTGTCACGCCTCTGCCTCGCTTTCCTCGTCTCGCGGTGTTTCCCGTTGTTTGTACCGTTTTTTTTTTTGTTTGTTTTTTTTGCGCATGTGGGCGAAGGGTTTGCCCTTTGAGATGTCATCAGTGATGTCATCAGTGATGTCACTGACTATGTCATGAATGATGTAATATGTGACATCATCAGCAGTGCATTGCGGGGGCGCGAGTTATAGTTAGCTGAACTAACTATAACGGCCGAATTTCTCTGGGTTTGTACGAGTGAAATGTCCAACTCACTGTAACGTCCCTGAAACCTGTGGTTTTTTCAGTGAATTTCTAAGGTTTTTTAAATGCTAATTTCTAACTATATCATCCCTAAAACCTATAGTTTTTTCAGTGAATTTCAAAGGTTTTTAAATGCTGATTTCTAACTATAACTTCCTGAAACCTGTGGTTTTTTCAGTGAATTCCAAAGGTTTTTTAAATGCTAATTTATAACTATGCCTACAGAGGTAGGACATGTGCAGAAAGAGGAAGAAAGGCACAGAAAACAGCAAGAGAAATGCAGAAAGAGGCAACAAAAGTCCAGAAAGACGAAGAAAGGTGCAGAAAGAAGCAAGAGATGGGCACAAAGAACCAACAGAGGAGCACAAAGAGGCCTTGTTGCAAAGTCATCCTGTGCCCCCAACGTTTTGCTGATGGGTACTAGTGGTAGCTGACTCTGACTAACCAGGCCGCCAGGAGCCAGTGCTATGCTGAAAGACACTTAGAATACAGTGAAAACACCTACATACACTAGGGTACACTATGGGTTGGTGTACCCCTGTGATTGGCATGACCTCCCCTGTATGGCCCTAGTACATAATAGGGCAGGGGGATTAAAACTACCTCTAACTTAGAGGTGCAGAAGGAGGCAAGAGAAGTGCAGAAAGAAGCAACAGAGGTGCCGAAAGAGGCAAGAGAGGTGCAGAAAAAAAGCAAGTGAAGTGCAGAAAGAGGCAATTGAGGTGCATAAAGAAGCAAGAGCAGTGCAGAAAGAACCAACAGAGGTGTAAAAAGAAGCAAAAGGGGTGCAGAAAGGGGTAGGAGAGGTGGACAAAGAGGCAAGAGAGGTACAGAAAGAGGCAGGAGGGGTGCAGATAGAAGGAAGAGAAGTGCAGAAAGAGGCAAGAGAATTGTTAAAAGAAGCAACAGAGGTGTAGAAAGAGTGTAGAAAGAAGGAAGAGAAGTGCAGAAAGAAGCAAGTAAGGTGCAGAGAGAAACAAGATCAGTGCAGAAAGAACCAACAGAGGTGCAGAAAGAGGGAAGAGGGGTGGAGAGATAGTCAAGAGGGGTGCAGAAAAAGATAGGAGGGGTGCACAAAGAGGCAAGAGAGGTACAGAAAGAGGCAGGAGGGGTGCAGAAAGAAGGAAGAGAAGTGCAGAAAGAAGTAACAGAGGTGCTGAAAGAGGCGCAAAGGGTGCAGAAAGAGCAAGAGAAGTGCAGAAAGAGGCAACAGAGGTAGAGAAAGAGACAAGAGAGGTGCAGAAACAGGCAGGAAAGGTGCAGAAAGAGGGAACAGGGGTGTAGATAGAGGCAAGAGAGGTGCAGAAAGAGAAAAGAGGGGTGCAGAAAGAGACAAGAGATCTGCAGAAAAAAGCAACAGAGGTGCTGAAAGAGGCAAGTGGGGTGCAGAAAGGGGCAAGAGATCTGCAAAAAAAGCAACAAACGTGCTGAAAGAGGCAATTGAGGTGCAGAAAGAAGCAAGAGAAGTGCAGAAAGAGGCAATGGAAGTGCAGAAAGAAGCAGCAGAGGAGCAGAAAGAGGTAAAAGGGTGCAGAAAGAGGCAAGAAAAGTGCAGAAAGAGGCAACAGAGGTACAGAAAGAGGCAAGAGAGATGCAGAAACAGGCATGAAAGGTGCAGAAAGAGGGAACAGGGGTGCAGAAAGAAACAAGAGAGGTGCAGAAAGAGAAAAGAGGGGTGCAGAAATAGGCAAGAGATCTGCAGAAAAAAGCAACAGAGGTGCTGAAAGTGGCAAGTGAGCTGCAGAAAGAGGCAAGAGATCTGTAGAAAAAAGCAACAGAGGTGCTGAAAGAGGCAAGTGAGGTGCAGAAAGTAGCAAGAGAGATGCAGAAAGAAGGAAGAGATGTGCAGAAAGAAGTAACAGAGGTGCTGAAAGAGTCAAGAGAGGTGCAGAAAAAAGCAACAGAGGTGCTGAAAGAGGCAAGTCAGCTGCAGAAAGAAGCAAGAGAGGTGCAGAAAGAGGTAATAGAAGTGCAGAAAGAAGCATCCGAGGTGCACAAAGAGGCAGGAGGGATGCAAAAAGAGGCAAGAGCAGTGCAGAAAGAAGCAACAGAGGAGCAAAAGGAGGCATGAGGAGTGCAGAAAGAAGGAATAGAAGTGCAGAAAGAAGCAACAGAGGTGCTGAAAGAGGCACGAAGGGTGCAGAAAGAGTCAAGAGAAGTGCAGAAACAAGCAACAGAGGTACAAAAAAAGGCAAGAGTGGTGCAGAAAGAGGGAAGAGGGGTGTAGAAAGAGGCTGGAGAGTTGCACAAAGAGGGAAGACGGGTGCACAAACAAGCAACAGAGGTGTAGAAAGAAGCAAGAAAAGTGCAGAAAGAGGCAAGTGAGATGCAGAAACAGGTAAGAAAGGTACAGAAAGAGGGAAGACGAGTGCAGAAAGAGACAACAGGGTTGCAGAAAGAAGCAAGACAGATGCAGAAAGAAGCATACAAAGTGCAGAATGAAGCAACAGGGGTGCAGAAAGAGGCAAGAGAAGTGCAGAAAGAAGCAACAGAGGTGCAGAAAGAGGCAAGAGAACTGCAGAAAAAGGCAAGAAAAGTGCAGAAAGAGGCAAAAGAGGTACATAAAGAGACAACAGGGGTGCAGAAAGAAGCAAGACAGGTGCAGAAAGAAGCATGGAAAGTGCAGAATGAAGCAACAGAGGTGCAGAAAGAGGCAAGAGAAGTGTAGAAAGGAGCAAGTGAGGTGAAGAAAGAGCCAACAGAGGTGCAAAAAGAGGCAAGAGAGGTGCAGAAACAGGTAAGAGAAGTGCACAAAGAGGCAAGAGAATTGCTGACAGAAGCGACAGAGGTGTAGAAAGAAGCAAGAAAAGTGCAGAAAGAGGCAAGTGAGATGCAAAAACAGGCAGGAAAGGTACAGAAAAAGGGAAGACGAGTGCAGAAAGAGACAACAGGGGTGCAGAAAGAAGCAAATGAGGTGCAGAAAGAGGCAACAGACATGCAGAAAGAGGGAAGAGAGGTGCAGAAAAAGGCAAGAAAAGTGCAGAAAGAGGCAAAAGAGGTACATAAAGAGACAACAGGGGTGCAGAAAGAAGCAAGACAGGTGCAGAAAGAAGCATGGAAAGTGCAGAATGAAGCAACAGGGGTGCAGAAAGAGGCAAGAGAAGTGTAGAAAGGAGCAAGTGAGGTGCAAAAAGAGCCAAGAGAGGTGCATAAACAGGCAAGAGAAGTGCACAAAGAGGCAAGAGAATTGCTGAAAGAAGCAACAGAGGTGTAGAAAGAAGCAAGAAAAGAGCAGAACGAGGTAAGTGAGATGCAAAAACAGGCAGGAAAGGTACAGAAAGAGGGAAGACGAGTACAGAAAGAGACAACAGAGGTGCAGAAAGAAGCAAATGAGGTGCAGAAAGAGGCAACAGACGTGTAGAAAGAGGGAAGAGAGGTGCAGAAAAAGGCAAGAAAAGTGCAGAAAGAGGCAAAAGAGGTACATAAAGAGACAACATTGGTGCAGAAAGAAGCAAGACAGGTGCAGAAAGAAGCATGGAAAGTGCAGAATGAAGCAACAGGGGTGCAGAAAGAGACAAGAGAAGTGCAGAAACAGGCAAGAGAAGTGCACAAAGAGGCAAGAGAATTGCTGAAAGAAGCAACAGAGGTGTAGAAAGAAGCAAGAACTGAGCAGAAAGAGGCAAGTGAGATGCAAAAACAGGCAGGAAAGGTGCAGAAAGAGGGAAGACAAGTGCAGAAAGAGACAACAGGCGTGCAGAAAGAAGCAAATGAGGTGCAGAAAGAGGCAGCAGACGTGCAGAAAGAGGGAAGAGAGGTGCAGAAAAAGGCAAGAAAAGTGCAGAAAGAGGCAAAAGAGGTACATAAAGAGACAACAGGGGTGTAGAAAGAAGCAAGACAGGTGCAGAAAGAAGCATGGAAAGTGCAGAATGCAGCAACAGGGGTGCAGAAAGAGGCAAGAAAAGTGTAGAAAGGAGCAAGTGAGGTGCAGAAAGAGCCAACAGAGGTGCCAAAAGAGGCAAGCGAGGTGCAGAAACAGGCAAGAGAAGTGCACAAAGAGGCAAGAGAATTGCTGAAAGAAGCAACAGAGGTGTAGAAAAAAGCAAGAAAAGTGCAGAAAGAGGCAAGTGAGATGCAAAAACAGGCAGGAAAGGTACAGAAAGAGGGAAGACGAGTGCAGAAAGTACAAGAGATTTGCAGAATGAGGTCAAGAGAAGTGCAGAAAAAGAAAGAAACGTGCAGAAAAAAGCAACAGAAATGCAGAAAGAAGCAAGAGAGGTGCAGAGGGAAGCAAGAGTGGCTTGCACACCATTAGTACCAATTTAACAACCGAATTTAGCAATAAGTAACAGGTGACCATTCTAGGTTTGCAAAGGGCCTTCTACCACGCTGTAACACTTGTTGCTGCATTTTTGGTAACGTTTGACCCGTTTCAGCTAGAAACAATGCTTTTTTTGTTCAAATCTGCAGATTAGGGTGCAGATGATGAATTATGTGGCTAATGCAGAAAATGTATAATTGTGCGAAAGTCGGTGCAGCCAAACAGTCACATAATTCCAGTGGCCCTGCTCATACCTCTGATTAGGTCCACAAGTGCTACTCAGTGATTCCATCTTTTTTGTCTCACTAAGTTCATAGTTGAGATTCTATGGAAACGAGGAAGACTAAACCTGAGGTTACCACTCCACAACACAGACTACCATACCACATAATTACTCTCCATAACACATAGTCCCACTCTACATAATTCCTATACACTAAATACCACATACTTTCTATCCACATAATTTCACTGCACAACATATCACATAATTCCACTACACACAACGAACATCCACTCCACTCCAAAAAACATTAGTAAAAAACTTTTGCATTTACAATGCCAATAGCTCTAATTCTCGCTAATGCAAAACCTATTACATTGCAAACACTTCTTTAACTAGTAGTCGCGTTTGCAGAGTGGTGGAGAAAGGGTGCTGGGCCTCCGACCAGCGCTCCGGAATTCCGGTGCGTAGGGCTTACAGGTGGGACCAGTGGGGCTTCTTGGCCCCCAAAGTCCCTCAGGAGTAAATTGGACTTCATCCCCCATCCCGTAGTCTGCCAGGAGGCGCGTTTCCAGAATGGTGGAGAAAGGGGGGCATGGCCTCCAAAGACGTCTTACCAATCCCACTGTGCGGGACTTACTGGAGGTAACAAGAGGGGTAGTTGGCCCCAAGGACATCCTTGGGGGCCAACTACCCCTCCTATTACCTCCAGTAAGTCCCACACAGCAGCATTGCTAAGTTCGAAGATCAGGCCACGCCCCCTTTTCCCACCACTCTACAAACGCGCTGCCATGCGCGCTCTTGGATGGGGATTGAAGTCCCCTTCGCTGCTGGGGGTCCTTTAGGGGACAACTAGCCTACCTCTTACCTCCAGTAAGCCCCACACAGTGGGATTGCTGAGAGGTGGACATAGGCCACACCCCCTTTCCCCACCACTCTGCAAACACGCCCCCTGGCGCTTTATAAGTTGGGGGATTAAGTCCCCTTGAATACTGAGGGTCCCTGGGTGCCAACTAGCCCACCAGGTACCTCCAGGAAGCTCCACACAGCTGATTGCAAAGAGGTGGTCCGAGGCCATGCCCCTCTTTACACCACTCTGCAAACGCGGCTTCTGGCGCACTGCTGCTCGGAGGATGAAGTCCACTTGTGTCCTCAGGTCCTCAGGACACAAGAGGACCTCATCGCCCCACCAACAGTGCGCCAGAAGCCGCGTTTGCAGAGTGGTGTAAAAGGGGCGTGGCCTCGGACCACCTCTCTGCAACGCAGCTCTGTGGCGCTTACTGGAGGTTCCTGGTGGGCTAGTTGGCCCCCAGGGACCCTCAGGATTGAAGGGGACTTAATCCCCCCATTTACAATGCACCAGGGGGCGTGTTTGCACACTTGTTATATCAGGCCCCGCCCCCTCCCTGCAGCACTGTGCAAATGCGCCCCCTGGCGCGTTGTAAGTTGGGGGATTAAGTCATCTTAAATTCTGAGGGCCCCTGGGGGCCAACTAGCCCACCAGGTACCTCCAGTAAGCACCACAGAGATGCGTTGCAGAGAAGTGTAAAAAGGGGCGTGGCCTCGGACCACCTCTCTGCAACGCAGCTCTGTGGCGCTTACTGGAGGTACCTGGTGGGCTAGTTATCCCCCAGGGACCCTCAGTATTCAAGGAGACTTAATCCCCCACCTTACAATGCGCCAGGGGGCGCGTTTGCAGAGTGGTGCAGAAAGGGGGCGGGGCCTCCGGTGAGATGCTGGCTTTTTAAAATTTATTTTTGTTAGAAGGGGGGCTGTGTGGCCCCCCTTCTTTTAATCTATTTTTGGGCCCTGGGGACCCCATCCCCCAGGGCCTGCCACATTTTAAAAAAAAACAAAAAAAAACCTGAAGCCTATTTTGGCCCCGGGGACCCCATCCCCCGGGGCATGGCCTTGTTTTTTTTTTATTGTTATATGGGAGGGGGGGCTGTGTGGCCCCCCCTTCCCTAGACCACTTTTGGCCCCGGAGACTCCATACCCCGGGCCTGGCCTTCCGTTTTTTAAATTTAATTACGCAAGGGGGGCTGCGTGGCCCCCCTTCCCTAGGCCACTTCTGGCCCTGGGGACCCCATCCCCCGGGGCCTGGCCACCCTTCATTTTTAATTATAGAGGGGGGCCGCGTGGCCCCCCTCCTCAAGCCACTATTGGCCCCAGGGACGCCATCCCCCGGGGCCTGGACATTTTTTTTTTTAAATAAAGGGGAGGGGGGCTACGTGGCCCCCCTCCCGGGCCACTTCTGGCCCCGGGACCCCATCCCCGGGCCGGCCCTTTGTTGGGGACCGTGGGGAGCCCCAATGCCCCCCGGTCCCGCTGGCTCCCGCCTCCTGCGGGAGTCGGCATAGCTTGAACACGGGGAGCTGCTGACATGCAGCTCCCTTGTGCAAAGTGCTCTGCTGGTTTTGGAAGCGAGAGCAGGTTTCCTGCTCTCACTTCCAAAAACCGAAGCAGAGTTTGCTATGGCAGGGCAGGAGCCACATGGCTCCCGCCCTGCCATAGCAAACAGCAATGTCCCGGGGGTGAGCACCCCGGGACATTGCAGGAGCCGGCCCTGGGGGTGGCGGTCCCCAGGGCCATCAAGGGCTCCAGGAGGGGGGCCGCGCTGCCCCCCTCCCAATGTTTGAAAAGCCCCGGGGAGGTAGTGGTCCCCGGGGGTCCGTAACGGACCCCTGTATTTAAATACAAAGTGCCACGGGGAGGTGGTGGTCCCCGGGGCAGTGTGGGGGGCTCGAGCCCCCCACACACTTTATTTAGCACAGCCCCGGGGAGGTGGCGGTCCCCGGGGCTTGGGGGGCCCGCGAGGCCCCCACACACTTATTTCATAATGCCCCGGGGTGATGGTGGTCCCCGGGGCTTGGGGGGCCCGCAAGGCCCCCCCACCTCATTTAACATAATGCCCCGGGGAGATGGCATTCCCCGGGGCTGCGGGGGCCGCATGCCCCCCGCACATCATAAATAAAGCCCGAGGGAGGTGGCGGTCCCCGGGGCTGCGGGGGCCCCTGCAACATAATTTGAAATGCCCCCGGGACCTGGCCCACCCGGGGGCTTAAATACAACGAAGCGCAGGAGCCCGCGCTTTGTTTTTTTAAATTTTGTCGGCCAGATTCGCACACCCAGTGCAAATTCGGCAGATTTTTTTTTTTTTTTTTAATGCTTTTTTTGGCCCTGGGGGTCCTTGTGGAACCCCCTGAGCAGGCCTAGGGGGTTAGGGGGTTTCTACCCTGCCCCCTTTTCTTGTTTTTTAGCCTCTTTTTCACTGTTTTCTTGTGACTCGGTTCACAAGATGGCTGCCAACACTTCCTGGTTTGGAGTGTTGGCAGCCAATCAGAGTGAAGCTCGTGCCCGGGAGGAGTCGCGAACCCTCCTCGGTGCTCAGATATCAATATTTTTCTTTTTCTAATTTCTCAGGAACTACTGAACGGATTTACACCATTTAAAAAAAGGGCTCTTTCTGAACCAAGGGCTCCTTTTTGCCAAATTTGGTGTAATTCCGTTCAGCAGTTCGGGCTGTAGCTATGTCTAAAGTTTCCTATGGAAATTAACATGGGAAAACGCGTTTTGGGACCCCCCTTTTTTCCGGCCCCCCTTCACGAATCAACCCGAAACTTTCAAGACAGGAGCTGACCGGAGCGCCCCACTAGTTTTGAAAATTTCACGAAGATTCATCAACTGGCGCCAAAGATATTGGCAAAAGAAAAAACGCTATTTGAATAGAAACAAGGTCCTAACTATAACTACCTACTGGCGACTGCCAGTAGGTAATATATATATATATATATATATATATATATATATATATATAGTAGTGTAGGGGTGGCTTAATCATATATATATTTGGATGTCTGCAACACCACTGTGCTCTGCCTGGGCTGCAGTTTAAAGGGACTGGAATAACGCATAGTAGTAAAAGAGCATTTTCCACCTAGGAAGTCATACATTTATATATATATATGACTTTCTAGTAATGCATGGCATGTAAAAGAGCATTTGCCACCTAGGAAGTCATACATATATATGTATGACTTCCTAGGTGGACAATGCTCTTTTACTACTATGCGTTACTCCAGTGCCTTTAAACTGTTTCCCAGCCAGAGCACTGACTTCTGACTTCTGACTCCGCTCCAGGAACAAGCAAGCAGAAGGACTGCTGATTGAACCTGGCTGGAGAGAGACATGGTGTAAAAGTCTTTACTGAGGAGCCATGGGCTGAAGGACTGACCAGAAGGAAGTGTCCTGAAAGTTGTAGAAAAGTGTGATTTAGGGGCTCATTACGATGGCGTAACGAGCGCCACCGCCGGGCCGGCGGTGGCGACCGCTACGCCATCGTAACGTGAAATACCCCCGCCATATTATGATGGCGGTGGGTATCGCAACGGACGCAAAGTCCGTCCGCCGCTTTTCCGCCGGTCGGCAATCGTTACGATTGCCGGCCGTGTGGAGCTGGGCCACCAATATGGTGGCGGTGCCTAGCAGGCCCCGCCAGCCATATTAGGATGTGTGTGGTTGAAAGGCCTTTCCATGGCAGCGATGCCGCCATGGAAAGGCTGGCGGGGATTGGTTTTGAGGGCCCGTTGCGGGCCCCCGGTGGGAAGGGGGGTGCACTTGGGTGGTACCCATGAGACTAAAAAGTGACTAATGGGGTGATTACGATGGCGGACGGACTTCAGTCCGTCCGCCATCGTGTCGGGGAGTGGGACCGCCCGCTATGCATGCGGCGGTTCCGCACACCAAATTAGGATGCGACCACCCCCATGGCGGTCACATCTTGCAATTTAACATTGCGGCGGGTGCTGCTGACTGCAGCACCCGTCGCGATATCAAAAATGCAGGTTGTGCATTTCACTGTACTACGTGGCAGGCACCACACGGTGCCTGCCACTTAGTGCTGTGAAATGTAGGGGGGTACCATGGGTACCCCCCAGTGCACCCACACCTCCCCCCAACACAAGGGGGGCCCGCAACGGGCCCCCAAAACCAATACCCGACAGCCTTTCCATGGCGGTTTCGCCGCCATGGAAAGGCTGGCTGTAGCAAGCATTGTAATTTGACGGACGGTGCCTGCTAGGCACCGCCACCATTTTACGTAGGCAGACCGCTCCGCCAGGCAATCGTGACGATTGCCTGTGGCGGATGTAAAGTCTTGAACCAATGCAAGGCAGTAAATGTATATGGCCCCCGATGCAAACTTGGCGGCTATATAATACAGATTTATCACACTCAGAACTTCTGGTTCCAAAACCAAAGGCTTCAGTTAAAGTTTGACTATGAGGAATCTGACTTGAAGGGATACTTGCCCACCTTAGCCTTAGACCTTAACCCGCTGATAGATTTTTACTTCAATTTCAAAGACTAAGGCCCTCATTATGAAGTCGGTTGCACCGCAACCGACGGCCTGTTGGTTGCCATTCAACCCACATATAGTGCCGCGGTCCAACTGCTGTATTATGATGCACAGCGGTTCACTGATAGAATATCAATGTTAAAAATATCGATGTTCAAAATATCGACAAAAAATATAGACAACATAAATATCGACTCCCATATCTAAACAGGTAAGTACCAAAATACTGAATCAAAAATATTGATGTAAAAAATATATATGTAAAAAATATCGATTTAAATATATATATATATAAAATGCTACCATTCCACCGGGTAGACCAATAATTTCAGCGATAGGGTTTTTTTTAGAAAACACTACCAAATATATTGATTTCTTTTTGCAAGATTTTGTTAAGAACCTTCCGTCTTTTGTGCAAGATACTGGTGATTTTTTGAGACAATTGGAATTGGTAGAATGGGAACAGAACTGCTTGTTAATGTGTTTAGATGTTACATCACTATACACCAGCATACATCACAAAGATGGCATCAAAGCAACACAATATTATCTGAACAGCAGACCTCTCCACCTTGCCCAACACAACAAAATTCTAATCTCCATGATCACATATTGTCTCAATAATAATTACTTTTTGTTCCAGAACCAAATCCTACAGCAGATCAGAGGAGTAGCTATGGGAGCTTGTTTTTCCCCTAGCTACTCCTGTCTGCATATGGGCTGGTGGGAGGAAGTAATCTTGAAAAATGAATTTAAATCAATCATTGACACTCAGGTAAAAGTCTGGCTACGCTATATCGACGACTTATTCGTGATATGGCGTGGCACAAAAGAATCTGCGCAGGATTTTGTACACAATCTAAATCAAAATAGCCTGAACCTACATTTTACAGCTACAATCAGTGACCAATCTATATGCTTCCTAGACGTGGAGATATACATCAAAAACCACAAGATGGAGACAAAACTTTTTCGTAAACCCACGGCAGGGAATAGTTTGCTGCATGCTGGCAGTCATCATCCTCAGCATCTCATCCATAGTATACCCTATGGAGAGATGCTGAGAATACGACGCACATGCAGCAACAACCATGATTTGGAAGAGGCCCAACAACAGAGCAAGAACAGATTCCTAGAGAGGGGTATAACTCTAAGATCATTGATGAAGCCATCTCTAAAGCAAATAAAAAGATCGCAGGGCTCTCATCAACAAAGATAGTACCACCAACATTCTCACAATGCAGGATAGTACGAATTCTAAACCAGACTGATCCTGACATATAGTAGACAACAGAATACCTTGCGTCGAATCATTAATAGAAATTGGTCGGTGGTACGAAGTGATCCCATTATCGGAACTTCACTACCTGTGAAACCTAGTATCACCTTTAGGAAATGTAGATCAATGAGGGATACATTAGTCAAGAACAGCCCGGAAATACCAACTACTAGAAATTGGCTAAATCAAATCAGAAAAGGTTTCTTTAAATGTAACTGTTGTCGAGCGTGTCAATATGGGGTAAATACATCCTCATATATCTCTCCATTCACAAAGGATCCCATCAAAATAACCAAATACCTGACATGCAAGACAGAATATGTGGTGTATGTGTTGGGTTGCCCATGTGGACTGCAGTATGTGGGCAGCACTAAATTGCAGGCCCACAAACGCATACTGCAGCACATGCGGGCAATTACAAACAGTGATCCTCATATCCACTCGCACGACACTTTAAAGAAAGGCATGCTAACAACCTTCAGGATTTTAGTTATTTCTTAATTGATTCCATTTTACCATTAAGAAGGAGAGTGATCGGGAGGCGAAACTCATACGCCTCGAAACTAGATACATCCTTAATCTTGACACAAAAAATCCTAATGGACATAATTCAAGTGAGGATTTCTACACTTATCTATAGTTAATCTGGGATCAGATTATACTAAATAGTTTCCACCAGAGAGAAAGAAATATATACATAGATATACTGTTTAGAATTCTCTAACTGTATTAGGACTTTTTCTTTCTTTTTATATGCTTTCTCTGCTCTAGGATTCTTTAATCAGCCAGCTGCCTCTAAATTTTTTTTTTTTTATATAATTGTAAAAATCATTCACTTATGTAATTTTATTTATTGACAATTTTATGAGAGATGGCTTTTGCGATCTTTTATGTAAATGTGTTCAATGTTTAGATTTGTTATTTAGCACTTTATTGACACTTTGCACTTTACACATAGATATTCTCAATTAGATAGGCAAGACGGACCCTGAACAATATACTAATATCTACATTGACATTGTATTTAGTAACTAACTACCTCATAAAAACATACAATGAATTTTATTACATTTCATTAGTATATATAAAGCAGTTTTTATTGAGGTTTTACTACAATTATATTTATGTATTTTAAATATTGTGGTTATATTGTATTTTACATCTATACTACTTATTTATTTATTTATGTCAGGTATTTATTAATGTATGTATTTATACATCAATTGCCGTATTTTTAATTAATTTAGTTACTTCAACATAGTATGTTGTTTATGCCTATGCAAGAATCTCATCACGTGTGGAGATGATCTGTCACTTTAAATATTGCACTGTGGCTCTAAACGCGCGTCATGTGATCAAGGCCGAGTTTGGCCGAAACGTGTCATGGCAGCATGGTGGCTCACTGAAAAATAAAGGAGAAACTTACACCAGTTTGGGTTCGTCTTCCGTTTTGTTTCCACTGTGAGGAACGTTGAGGCGGAGTGTGGCGATATATATATATATATAGATATATATATATATATTCTCACAAAAAGTACAATAAGGCGATCACTCAGAGGTCTGCATACACCAGTAGTTGATTTATTCCCGGTTACACGTTTCGCCTGCACAGCAAGCTTGATCACACAGTGATTCAGGGGAAAAGACAGTCAATACATACGAAATGTGAAAATCAAAGAAGGACCAGAAGGTAGAGGCCTTCCTACAACCCAAGTGGCATCCATTTTGTAATGTGTTGTTGTTGCACATAACTATAAATCAAAATGAACTTAAGGGGTGTATTCTGGCATCCATACAATTCCAAAGTGGGTCATGGGTCCTGCCCGTGCATAAAAGTTAAATCACTTTTTCAACAAAGAGACTAGGTGCGGCAAGAAGTACATATTACATTAAAGACCCAACAAAATGCGGCAGCCATATTATAACGTAGAGTTTTCATCATAGTATATACAGTTAGACATTAATATCCTGCAATTGCAATATTATCTGTATACATTCTACTTTTTACCACACATAACGGCAATGGTGACATCTATTTACAGTCCTGGTGATTTCCTATTTAAAATTGGAAATTCAATAGTAAATTAGAATACTTTCACTCGGCACAGTGCCTAATTTTACCCTCTAATAGAGCTGTGTTGTATAGTAAGGTACCATAATGTATCCCTACTAATAATGTAGAGTCCGAAGAAAAAGAAAACCTGTGATAGACTATTTTGGCAGAAAGTGTCCATATGAACCATCTACCGACACATAGCCTTTACATTTCACCATGTATTCCGCCTTCCCCATTCCATCAACACTACATCCAGTAGTCCACCAAGGAACAATTAAAAGTTATGTATATGTGAAAAATAATAAAGTTTTGTAGTTAAAGCATAAACATAAGACTGAAGAGAAAAAGATAAACAAGTCTCTTATCTGTCTAGTCGAGCCCTCCACCATAACGATAGAAGAAAAGGGTAGGGGTGGATTTCAGTAGAGATGTTTCTTAGATTCTGCCCTTCCTTTTCTCCTGTATAAAAAGAGAGAAAAGAAACCATTAAAATCCATGAATATTCTCATACTAAAGATTAAAACTTCTTTCAAAAGCTGAAACAAGAATTGCCAGGTGTGCAGTATTCACCATAAAGACATATATCACAACAGGAAGAATTATACTATTCATTATTCATGTAGATGAATACTTATTTCTTCATCTTGATTCAGCCCTTCCGGGTTTTTTGTTTGGAGGTTAATTATATGCCAAGATTCCTTTTTACGCAATTGAAGGACTCTATTGCCCCCTCTCTGTGTGTGTTCGATCTGTTCTATAGCTGAAGAACGTAAGAAGGGAACTATTAGAGAGATGGTACTCAGTAAAGTGTCTGGCCACCGGGTAATGGACATCCTTGTTCGTAATTGCCCTCATATGTTCCAGCACCCTTTTCTTTGTGGCTAAGGTGGTACTACCCACATATCTTTTCTTGCATGGGCATTCAAGAATATAGATTGTAAATATTGTGCCACATGTTAGAAATTATTTTATTGTTCTTTCTCCTGTTGGGGTAGAGTAACTTTTCCTCATAGAACTATTCCTACAAGCCTTACAATGGCCGCAGGGAATGGCTCAGCAGTCAGCAGTCACCCTGAAACACTTAAATGGAGTATTCCATTTGGTGAACTGCTGAGAGCGAGAAGGAACTGCAGTACACAAGAAAGTTTTTTAAACGAACAGGAGAACATGATGAAAAGATTTAGAGAAAGAGGGTATCCGGATTGGGTCCTAAATAGAGCAAAAAATTAAATTAAATTAACAAGGTTGAAAGGGAGGACACACTGAGAGACAAAACCAACACCGAGGAAGACACCACAACCAGAGTGATTCTCACGTATAATAAGGAGTCGAAGGCAATTTCTAAAATATTGACCCGAAACTGGAATATTTTAACCAGTGACCCTATTATAGGTAACACCGTACAGGAGAGACCACAGATTACCTACAGGAAAGGGAGAAATCTCAGAGATCTCTTAGTGAAAGGGGACATCACTAACACTAGCAGGAACACACAGATTAACCTTCAAGGCATCTTTCCCTGCGGCCATTGTAAGGCTTGTAGGAATAGTTCTATGAGGAAAAGTTACTCTACCCCAACAGGAGAAAGAACAATAAAACAATTTCTAACATGTGGCACAATATTTACAATCTATATTCTTGATAGATGGTTCATATGGACACTTTCTGCCAAAATAGTCTATCGCAGGTTTTCTTTTCTTCGGACTCTACATTATTAGTAGGGATACATTATGGTACCTTACTATACAACACAGCTCTATTAGAGGGTAAAATTAGGCACTGTGCCGAGTGAAAGTATTCTAATTTACTATTGAATTTCAATTTTAAATAGGGAAATCACCAGGACTGTAAATAGATGTCACCATTGCCGTTATGTGTGGTAAAAAGTAGAATTTATACAGAGAATATTGCAATTGCAGGATATTAATGTCTAACTGTATATACTATGATGAAAACTCTACGTTATAATATGGCTGCCGCATTTTGTTGGGTCTTTAATGTAATATGTACTTCTTGCCGCACCTAGTCTCTTTGTTGAAAAAAGTGATTTAACTTTTATGCACGGGCAGGACCCATGACCCACTTTGGAATTGTATGGATACCAGAATACACCCCTTAAGTTCATTTTGATTTATAGTTATGTGCAACAACAACACATTACAAAATGGACGCCACTTTGGTTGTAGGAAGGCCTCTACCTTCTGGTCCTTCTTTGATTTTCACATTTCGTATGTATTGACTGTCTTTTCCCCTGAATCACTGTGTGATCAAGCTTGCTGTGCAGGCGAAACGCGTAACCGGGAATAAATCAACTACTGGTGTATGCAGACCTCTGAGTGATCGCCTTATTGTACTTTTTGTGAGAATTCGGACGTTTGGCGTGCTCCGCCAACTTTCGGCGATCCTCTGCAGAGGGCGGGGGAAGGCAGAAGGAGCCCTAACCCAGAAACATATATATATATATATATATATATATATATATAAAAAATATGTTAATATATATAATAATATATATTAAATGTATTAAATATTAATATTAATTTTAACATAATAAATTAAATGTAATATACATTTTTACAAAATATAACAAATACACTTAATTTAAAAAAAACAAACACAAACATAATAATTTATACATATATATATTTACTTTAAAATAATGAATAAACTATTATCTTTAATTTATTTTAAAATTATATAAAAATAAAATATATACATACAAAATTTACAATATTAAAAAAATTCTAGAATAAATGAAAACATTAAACAATGAAAAAATATTTAAACATAAAATGCCCAATACAATCAGTGCAACAGTAGGGAAAGTGTTAGATAGCAAAATAATTAAATTTACTATTCCAACTCCAGTGAGTGCAACAGTAGGGAAAGTGTTGGATAGCAGAGGGGTAAAAATTACTATTCCCACTCCACTGTATGCAACAGTAGGATAAGCTCTGGATAGCGGTTCAAAACACCGCCGCAGGTCCGCGCCCGGGCCGTGCCCGGGCTGTCCACGCCCGTCGGAGCCCGAAGGAGGCCGGGCTCCCCTTCTAAGTTGCACGTTGAGATAAGGTACTGTGCCCTATTCCTGTCTTCACTGTGTTTGGTTCTACCCCCTTGCTCAGACTATGAGTAAAAGGAAGGGGCAAAAGGAGAAACCAGGGGGGGGGTGTTGTAGGCACATTGGATGCCTTCCTTACTAGGGCGGAAAATGTTCTATCGCACGAGATAGAAATAACGGAAAGACGGCTTTCCTGGACTCTCTTATCCAGCAAAACGCTTTTCCCTTGGCACTCTGAGCACCTCAAATACTGTCATTTTCCCATCTCTGCCTCTGAGTTCTCCATCTCCATCTCGGGTGGCTCAAAATTCTTGATTGTTCCCCCTGCCCCCGCTGTGATCTCGGGTTTAGTTGTAACGGACAGTATAATGACACAGACCAAGTCAGCTCTGTCTCTTCCGGCTTTTCCGGCTCCGGACTTGACTCAAGTGGGTCTTCCAGTGAAGAAAAGAAGGGGTGGCCAAATAAAGAAGAATTTTACAAGAGCCTGTGGCTCCGGTAAACGCTTAAGGCCTGATGACTCTGATCCAGGGGTATCAGAACCTAGTACCTTGAGGGATCCAGACAGCTTCTTTCTGCAAGAGGACTTTATGAAGCGGATAGAAACTTCGGTCACCCGCCTATTGGACCCCCTTATTAATAAACTAATAAGAATTGAGGAGAGACTGACCTCATTGGAAAGTGATCTGGTTCTATATAACACTCAGATCACTAGTCTTCAGGCCAACGCAACTGAGGTGAGGTCAGCACAGATCCAAGTCATACCGAGGACAGTCACATTGACCACCCCCAAACTTTTACGGGGGACTGTCTTGTGATTAACTTTAACTTCTTTCATGTTGTAAATTATCTCCTCGATCAGTTGACTAGATTTCCTCCTGTTGGAACACAGATTTCTGCCGTTTCGCTTGGTTACTTTTACAGGCCTTCTTTACACTCTGTGTCAGGCTTTTCACTACAGCCTAGGAAAAACCCAGATTATCAAAAGGGGGTGAGTGGACAGGGAATTTCATTGGTAAACAGATTTGCTCCTCTATCAGGCCTGGACCAATGTGATTGACATTATGTCAGAAGAGAGAGTAGGCAGCTTTCACCACCCCCTGCATGTCCCTCTACTGAAGCTGGTGGCATCCTGATAACAGTACCAACAAATATCATTGGGGGGTCTGCAGAGGTATTAAGTATCGTATCCTGGAATATTGCAGGTCTCACAAATAAACTTGGGGATGAGAAATGGCTTTATTTGTACATGTAAATGGATACCGCTCTATTTCAGTCAAGGGCTATTCCCTCACCATCAGGAAGAGCAAAGGGTGGTTTGATTACACTGATTCCTAATACCCTATCAGCCAAAATTAAAATGATTGAAAGTAACTCACCATATTTTCACCTTGTTACCTTGGAATTTGCTAACCAAGAGACTGGCTATTAATACATTTCTATAACAACAACTTTACTACCAATAGGCATGAAATATTGGATGAGGTAAATGGAGCCATTGAGAAAGCGACTATTATGTTGGCTAATAAGGTGGATTTAAATATTATATGGTTGGGAGACTTCAACCTGCACCATTGTAGGTATAACTTAGAAAGAGTTTGCGGGGTGGAGGATACAGGGGGTAACCCTGTTTGTCACTTTACACATAATGTATATGGAAATGCCCTTAATACTCTAATGTCGACAAGAAATATGGTGATTCTTAATGGGCTGGCATCTAATAATGATATTTTACTGCCTACATTCCGTAGAGACCGACAGGTATCTACAATAGACTTTATATTGGTCTCCAATCCTTTAAACCTAAGATGTGACAAAGTAACCATCGAATTTAATAATTTTAGCGATCACGCAATGGTTAAATCCGATTATAATTTTAAATTTAAAACAGTCCCAATCCTACAGACAATGGATCAGCCAATCTTAGCGAAACGGAATGGATTCCAATTGAAATGGCCTAAAATAGATAAGGAAAAATTGATACCAATTATTGTACTGAAAACCCTCCCCAATATAATTGACTGCCTAGATCCCAACAACGATCCTCAGACTGTCGTGTCTTCCTTTGTAGACTTTCTGGAAGGCATAAGGCAATCCCTTGTCAAGAATTATGTCAACAAGAGGAAAAGGGATAAAGGATGGTTTGATTCTAGTTGTACCCGGACGAAGAAAGCCCTTACCATAGCTTTAAGGGCTAAGCCTAGAAATTCCGTAGAAATTTCGACTTTACGAAAGGATTATAAATCGGCTAGGCTAAATAGGGAAAGGGCATTAAAGGCAGAAATTTGGGACAATCTTGAGCAGGCGTCGGCCTCGGGCAACTCAAAGGAGTTTTGGAGAATAGTAAATGGCCCCCATTTTAAAAGTCCTAACGATCCAGTTCTCGATGTCAATGTGGGAGAGGAGTCCTGGGTGGACCATTTCAAAAGTATTTTTCCCCAATGGACTATGTTCCACCCCTCCTATTAGTGCATCTGAGACATTCCTTTCATTTAGTCTTAGTGAAGTTAGGAATGGGATCGATGCCTGCAGTCGGGGTAAAGCTCCGGGCCCTGACGGGGTTCCAATGGACTTTTTTTGATAACCTAGATATATGGGTTCCTTTATTAACGAATGTTTTTAATAAAATTGCCATAATAGGCCCGCCACAGTCATGGAAAACGAGTACCATCGTACCAATCCATAAAAAGGGTGACAAAAATAATCCAAAAAATGATCGCCCAATATCTCTGATTGATACAACGGCTAATCTTATGGGACGTCTCTTATTAACAAGACTTGAGGACTGGGCGAGGTCTAAAAATATTTTAATGCCATCACAATACGGCTTTCAGGAGGGCAAAGGAACGGTTGATCAGTGTCTAAACCTGTCACTAATTATTGATAGAGTACCAGAGTCAAGGGTGGGAAGATCTATCTTGCCTTTATGGACCTTTCCGCGGCTTTTGACTGTGTGTCCCACCCGAGACTCTGGCAGATAATGGGTGAGATGGGATTTGATCAGGCCCTGACTGATTTTATTAAGCAGCTGTATACGGATGCTTCATCCGCAGTCCGCTATGGGAGACATGGGGAGTGTACCCGCTCATTTAAGATCTTGAGAGGGGTAAGACAAGGCTGCGTCCTGGCACCATTCTTGTTTTCGATTTACATGAATGGTGAGGGGAACCATCTAGAGGCCGCAGCCTTGGATGTTCCGGTACTTGAAAACCACCAGCCCCTCCCTATGCTGGCATATGCGGACGATGCCGTTTTGATGGCAAGAACAGGGAGGGGTTGCAACACCTCATCTCGGCCTATGCGTCCTTTATGGATTTACTAGATCTAAGGGTCAATCAAAGCAAATCCTTTGTCATCATTGCGGTGGGGCGGAAACAGGATAAACCTCCTAGTTTTTTTATGGATTCTGGTAAGATTGAGGTGGTGGACTCTTTCCCCTATTTGGGTGTCCTTTTTGATAAGAACCAATCTTGGGCTAAATTAGTGGAGGGCAGAGAATTAGGCATGCAGAGAAGTTTGGGATTATTGAAACAGTTTGCGAAAAAGCTGGGAGCCAAACCCTTGATACCAATGAAAAAGATCTACCACGCCAAAACCAAGGTGGCGGTGGTTTATGGCGCAGCAATCTGGGGAATGGCTCCCATTGCTACTCTCCAGTCCATAGAGAATAAGTTTTTAAGTCTTTTACCTCTGTCCCACAGTCGTACTCAAACTATGTGCTACATAGGGAGCTGGATTTACCATATATCACTGACACTATCAAATTGGCTCCGCTCCTATTGTGGCACTCTATTTGGCGTGGGACAACAGTGCCTCTCACGCAAAATCTGATATTATTGCTTTTAAAATCAGCAAATTTTACCCGGGTTAAGTGGCTGCATTACGTGGAAGCAGAATTCTCGGCAATTGGGTTAAGTCTCCTTTTCAAAAATCCCCCCACCTGCAAATCTTTTTCAAAAAGCAAACTGGTGAGACATTTATACTTAGGGCACAACATCTGAGAAGGGAAAAAAACTATTCCTCCCAAGCTGCCCGTCTCTATGAATTAACACCAGTATTGATGGAGGGAAGCTTTTTATATTTGGCCGATGTACCACTTTCTTACCATAAATATATTTTACTGAGATTCTGCATAAATATGATACCTTTGATGTTAGGGTTCCCAGGTAATCAATACAAACATTCTGACCTTGCACTGTGTCCTTGTGACAAAATGTCTGTACAAAATGATCTTCATATCTTGTTTTTCTGTGGTTTTTAATCAGATGAACGTCGTAAATTCATAGTTCCGATATGTAAAAGGTACAATTTCAAATTTTGTCGTGTGGCCCTGTTTTACTTTAAATTGCTGGAGAATCCCTATGTATGTTATGCTCTGGCATCTTATCTCTGGCTATGTGTTAAAAAAAGAAAGAGGTTTATCTTTGACTAATTATTGCCGTGCTTACTACTTTTAGTATTTTTAACACAGACATGAAGTGATCATTATAATGACGACTGTTTACACTATTTTTATCAAGTATGTATGTAAATTTTATGAATATTTTAATGTATCACACATTATTGTAAATACTTTTATGATCTTAATTTTAAGACCGAATAAAGTATTTTGGATTGGATTGGATTGGACTATTCCCACTCCAGTGAGTGCATCAGTAGGATAAGTGTTGAATAGCAGAGAGGTAAAAATTACTATTCCAACTCCAGTGAGTGCAACGGTAGGCTAAGTGCTGGATAACGGAGGGGTAAAAATTGCTAGTCCCACTCCAGTGAGTGCAACAGTGGGATAAGTGTTGGATAGCGGAGAGGTAAAAATTACAATTCCCACTCCAGTGAGTGCAACAGTAGGGAAAGTGCTGGATAGCAGACAGATAAAATATTGCTGGATAGCAGAGGGGTAAAAATTACTATTCCAACTCCAGTGAGTGCAACAGTAGGGAAAGTGTTGGATAGCGAAGGGGTAAAATTTACTGTTCCCACTCCAGTGAGAGCAACAGTAGGGAAAGTATTGGATAGCGAAGGGGCAAAAATTACTATTCCCACTCAAAAGAATGCAACAGTAGGAAAATGTTGGATAGGGAGGGGTAAAAATGAGTATTCCAACTCCACTGAATGCAACAGTAGGATAAGTGTTGGATAGCGGAGGGGTAAAAAAATGTATTCCCACTCCAGTGAGTGTAACAGTAGGCAAAATGTTGGATAGCGGATGGGTAAAAATTACTATTCCCACTCCAGAGAGTGCAACAGTAGGGAAAGTGTTGGATAGCGGAGAGGTAAAAATTACTTTTCCAGCTCCAGTGAGTGCAACGATAGGGAAAGTGCAGGATAGCGGAGAGATAAAAAATTACTATTCCCACTCCAAGGAGTGCAACAGTAGGAAAAGTGCTGGATAGCGGATGGGTAAAAATGACTATTTGCACTCTAGTGAGTGCAACAGTAGGGAACGTGCTGGATAGCGGAGGAGTAAAAATTACTATTCCCACTCCAGTGAGTGCAACAGTAGGGAAAGTGCTGGATAGGGGAGGGGTAAACATTACTATTCCCACTCCAGTGAATGCAACAGTAGTAAAAGTGTTAGATATCAAAGAAAAAATAAAAATTAATAATAAAATGATTAAACAATATTTAAAAATAAAAAATAAAAATATTAAACATATAAAAAAGAACACATATTATAATATTAATTACATATAACAAAAACCTACAAATATTATATAAAATATAATAAATACATTTACAAACAAATAATTCTTTTAAACTAGAAAATATTTACAATCAAAAAAATTAATTAAAACATAAATGTATTTATTTTATTTCCTACCCTATAACACCACACCAATTACAAAACACTTCAACATTTGCCATTAAATTTATTTACATAATTAATAATCAATAAAAAAATATTATTAATAAAAAACCAATAAACATGAATTGACTGTACACACTTAAACACTATAATATCAACAACACACACCTAAATTAAACTATAAAATAATAAAACAGAAATAAAACTTAATTTAAAATTAAAAACTATTACTATTAACAACTAATAATTCAATAAAAAAATTGTTTTTAATACCCACTCCTCACCCCTTTAAAAGTTAAAACAACACACAAAAAAATAAACATTTACCCAAAATAAATATTAAATAATTAACATTAATTAACAGCTATATATTAATTAATTAAACACATATTACTTCCCACCCTTTACTCCTATAAACACCACAACACACACATAAAATTAACTACACAATTACCATAATTAATTGCCAATTAATTAATTAAAACTAATTAACAACCAATTATTAATTCATCAATTAAAAATAATTTACTTCCCACCATTTACACCTATCAAAACTACAACACACAAATAAAATTAATGACACAATTACCAAAATTAATTACAAATTTATCAATTACAATTAATTAACAACCAATTATTAATTCATAAATTAAAAATACATTTCTTCCCACCATTTACACCTATAAACACCACAAAACACCGAAAATTAATTACACAATTACCATAATTAATTACCAATTCATTAATTAAAATTAATTAACAAGCAATTATTAATTAATTAATAATAAATTACTTTACACATTTAACACTATAACATCTCAACTAAACAAACATTAATAAATAAAAATTAATCAATACATTTCATATAATTAAATTACTTCCCACCCTATTCCCCTATAAACCCACATCCCGTTACGGAACTAAAAATGCAAAATTCTAATTTATAAAAATGTATAAATTAAATATAATTAAATTACTTCCCACCCTATTCCCCTTTAAACCCACAAGCCGCTACAGAACTAAAAATGCAAAATTAAAATAAAAAAATTCATATAATTAAATTACTTCCCAACCTATTCCGCTATAAACCCACAACCCGCTACGGAACTAAAAGCGCAAAATTCATATAAAAAAAAAAATAACTACTAAAAATGTGACACATATTAAAAATACAAACAAATCGTATACAAAAAAATAGATCACATACATATAAAATATATACTAAAATACATAATAATAAAAAACAATATTTTTAACAACGATATTTTTTGCAAACGATATTGAACACTTTGATATTTTTAAAATCGATACTACTTACCTTAAGTCGATATTATTGACGTCGATATTTATGACCCACGATATTAATGACTCGATATTTGTGCAACTCGATATTTTGTACTCAATATTCTGTCTCTGCACCATGCACGGCGGTCGGAGGCAGCGTGCAGAGGAACTGACTGACGATTCCAACGGGCTCAAGGAGCCCGTACAATCGTTGGTCGGAAAGTAGTTCCCTGCAGTGGGACGGTGCCTGCTCAGTCACCTCCGTAGAGATTACGATGTCCCTTTCAGACAGCCTTTCTATGGCAGTCAGACCGCCCTAGAAAGGCTGTCAGAGTGGACTTTGGGGGCCCCTAGGAGGGCCCACGTACCCCGTGGCCTCTGCAATGAGGCATGGAGGGCACCTGTAGTGCCCCCCAAACATCCATGCATTGTGGGCAGGCACCGCATGGTGCATGGATTTTTAAAAAGTGTATATTTCCTATTGTGGCTTGTGCTGCAGCCCTTAGCACAAGCCACAATAGGAAATATAAACTTTCCGACCACCATGAAGGTGGTCGCATCCTAATTTGGGAAGCAGGACCATTGACTACTTGTTTGGCAGTCCCGTTTCTGCCACGATGCCGATCGGATGCTTGTCCAACCAGCATCGTAATGAGGCCCTACGTTTGAAAGTAAAATCTTTAATCAGGTTGACCGCTTGGTGTATCTGACCTCTGCTCCATCATGGTTGACCTGAAATCAAAGTCATGTCTCAGTCACCAATGAACTGTTTCTTTTTCAACGTCGCTTTACTTTCCCTAGGTGCCTTTTGTCTTAAAACACTGAAAAACTCATATCTATAGCTGTTCTTATCCAGTTTTGGAGAATTTTTACTAATTACATTTAGCTATATTTTGTAAATTAGTGTGGGAATCCAGGGGCATTTTTATCAAATATTCATGCAAAGCAGGAAGCCACCTTGCTGTGCTGCACTACTTGAAAAGGGGAGGGCAGGAATGCCCCATATTTAACATTTTACGGTGCATTCCTGCTCTCTGCCTGCACTGGCACACAAACGTCTGCCTAGCGCCAATGCGGCCACTGTTACACCATGGTGCAAGGGTGCCGGCGTTGTAGACAGGATTGTTTTTGTGCTGGAAGGATCACCTTCCTGCACAAAAACAATCCTCTCAGGGATTTTCCTCTTTCTACGCATGCTGCAGAATGCAGCACATACAGAAAGAGGAAAAGGGAGTAGAAATAAAGACGTCTCCTTGTTACACCTCTCCTGGAAGGGGTAGCATTTTGACACATTCTCAGGTCTACCACTAATAGTAAATCTGGGAATGCGCCAAAATTCATGGGTGGATGCATGGGAACACCCATGCTCCACCCATGTTATGCCTCCCTGGGGCAGAGTAACGCACTGCAGCAACTTGCACTGCCTTGCGTTATTCCACATTTACCAAGCCACACAGGGCCACGCAAAGTGGACTTGCGTGGCTTGGTAAATGTCATTTCAGATTTTACATCGCCATTGCATAAATTGAGAGCACTTGACGCAGTGTCTGCGTTGCTGAAATTCCTTTGTTCCATTTGCTAGCTACCATGACACGTCACCAGTCATTCTTCTGTGTGGCGGTCTGGCACTGACAGACACTCCATTTCATAAGGTATGGCTGATCAGCTTTCTCTCCCACATACTAGGTATACAGGATTTAAAGACCTACAAGATCCATGGATGCTCGCATTAGGGGTCTGATATACAGCATTGACCTCACCATTACAAGACACCAAATGAGAGCCAAGGGGTAGCAGTGATCTGATGTATCTATGTCTGCGCCATTGCTGCTTTGGGCGCGCTAGCGCATCTAAGTAAGGTTTGCACAGGTAAAATGGTGTGAACATTCCAGGACTGACAGTGGCATTGCTCTGGGTCTTTGGTGGTTCCTAGTTCTTACTTTCTACTCAGAGTGCGGCTCTGAGCGAGGCCTATGATTCTGAACTTGTCCCGCAGGCTCAACACACATGCATTCCTTACATTTTCCAAAATATTTTTGGGACATCTTTTTGAGAGAACAGTTTGTTTAGATATAAAATGAAAGCACTGCTTTTTGATTCCTTAGTCGCCTCTACCCACATATATGGATACTCCTGGACGCCATAATCTGTGTATAAATTATATAGAGGGTGCAGAGTGGTGAAAATTAAGGTGACCAATAGGCAAGGATACATACTCGCTAGTCCATTATTTCATTTTCGTATCATACAAGTCTTGTTTACTTTGATTGTCTCGCTAAACATAGCAATCAGGTGGTGATGTTTGGCAACACGAGTAATTTAACATTTAGAGAGGGTGTTATTTTATAAGGTATTTATTTACGCAATCCAATGAATTGTATTTATTGTATTGCAGACGCCTTTGTGCTTGCCTTGTGCCGGCATTGTCGACGCTTTCAGAAATATCCACAAAATGCAAAAACGCGAATGATAAAGATAGCCTTTAGTTGTTTGCATGTTTGCACTGCAGATCACCACAAATCTATGAAATAAGCGTCTAGCATGAATTTACAAAGAACATAATTACATTTGGTATTGTGAACGTGTTTGCTTTAATTAGCTGAAGCTAAAGGGGACTGTCTAGATTTGTTTCTGTAAAATCCTCGTTTAGGCGCATAGGTTCATAAAACATTTTCCAGCGAGTGAGCTGCAATAAGATGACGGTGAGAGAGATTGGGCGCCTAACAAATGTGAAGGCAAAGGTTATACGTGAAAACAACAATCTAACAAAGTAACGCCAAACATTAATTAGGAGGAGACCCGCGAGGTCTGCTTTCCTAAAATTAATCCATCCCCATTTATTTTTGAAGGTCGGTATTTTATTTTCCAGCTGAGTTTAGAGCAATACCAGGTACTGTGACCTTGGATGGAAAGACAAAGACAGCGGAGAAGTCAGAGGTTAATTTTCTTGCAATTAGCTTCCATAAAATATTGGAGGAAGTGAAAAGAAAAAAAAAGCCGAGAGAAAAAGAAATTGAGTCGGACTGCTTCTTCCCAACAATTAGCAGCTATAATTGGCCAGCATTCTCCTCCAGGCAAGGAGGCTGGGAGTCGCGGGGTTCAATTTACTTAGAATTAACTCCTGCGTGTTGCTACTCACTCATTTAGTAGCATGATTGAGTTACCGTCACCTTGTCCCAGAGTTACTAACAAGATGCTGCTCCGATCTCACAAAGTCGAAAGAAGGATTGAAAGGCAGGAATCAATTCTTTCCCAATTAGCCCTAGAAGCTGACATCTGTCTCAGCAGAGCAGAGCCTGTCTTTGGCAGTGACCTTCTTCATTAGGCGACCTAATGGACAGAACTAAAGAGAGCATCGCAGTGATGGTGGCCAGCGAGCAGTCACAGCTGGGGGCTGCTTTTCACAACACGGCGAGTGACACGCATTTAGCATAGCCTAGCCCTGTGACAATGTACATGAGATCTGGAAAAAATGTACAAAATCACTTTAATGCGCAGGAGCATGCAACCACTGCAATTCCTTTCTTACTATCACTTGCCACCCTGCTGCAAGTCCTTTACGACCTCGAGTATATATGGAGTTATAGATGGGTAACAGTTAGTTTTTCATCTCGGGGTTCTGAGTTCGAGTTGTCTGGGATGTTACGTAGAACACAAAGGTGAAAAACATCCCTGCAGTTCCCTTTTTACCCATCTTTAATTTTATGTTATGTATGGCCCCTAAAATCACCTCCTCTCAACTACTACACAGGGGCAGAGGAGAAATGGGGGAGCTATACATAACATGGCCTTTCCTCCGTGTCCAAAAATAATATACCTGGCTTCCTGCTACCCACCCTACCTGTCTCCGTGCCCTACATGAAGCTAGAGGGAATATCTGCTACTAAATATCTACTTTCTAAGGCCTTAAGATGTAGCGTTTAAAATCAAGGTAAGGCTTTCCTGAAACAAATGCAGCAATCAACATGTAGTGTGTCCTGGTACATATCTTATTGTTGTGGAGAGGAGGAAGCAGTACATGACCAGGAACCACACAAAGTGAACTGTGCACATCTTTTGGAAAATATCATAAACAGATCATGTCCTGGTCATTTAGGATGGTGCTCGAGTGTTGGATCAGTGTTAACAAAGCCACTATATGAATAAATGATGGTTGAAAGTGTAGCTCTGGAGCACCCCTTGACCTGACCGAGGTTTGCCTCTTACATTTGGGCTGGAAGGCTTCAGGGTTAGTGAAGAGCACATTACTTTGCTTCTAGTTCA
The DNA here is from genome assembly GCA_963921515.1 of Calotriton arnoldi. Lineage (NCBI taxonomy): Eukaryota > Metazoa > Chordata > Amphibia > Caudata > Salamandridae > Calotriton > Calotriton arnoldi. The sequence continues at coordinate 70,460 of CAWUFW010003524.1, forward strand.
GAGCAGGTTTTCTCTATAATCTACGATCAGTGCCATGCAGGGCTGAGCCATGGGCTTATTCCGAGCTCGGACTGGTTCAGACCTAGGCTGAAAGTCTGACAACAGACTCTCTAAAAGTAAGTGGGATTTGTTTGGGGGGACTGGTTGGCTGCTGCTGCCATCTGCAGCTTACATATACGCTTCCAAAGGAACACGGGGATCAGCAATAGATCGTAAATTGTGAGCATTCTTGACAGGAAGGACTTAAGTGCCTCTCCCATTTTGCATGGTTCCTCGGTATATATAGCTCATTCCCAGGCCGTGGAGGCATTACCTCAGCGTGTTCTGTTTTCAGCGTCCTCTGGTTGGACAGCGTCCAGCCACAGTAGTCAGATTGTCTAAGCCACAGACAGGGTGGAGACCTCACCATGTGCGAAATTGGAGGGGGGCACCGATTTTTATATCACGATGGTGCTAATATTGTTGTAGGTTTAGGCTGTGCACGAGCTAGTTCATATCTGGTTCATTTGTAGGATATGTATTAAATGACACCCGACTACCAAGTGGGTGAAGTCAAAATATCTGGGATCCCCATAACAACATCTTTGCTATTTTGTGAAACTGGAGATGAAAAGAAGTGTAGACAATCCTATTTCTAATAATATTTACTCAAATGAAAAAGTGTTAGGCAGTCTAATTAGCTTCAACATTTTGCAATGTTAGAGCCATGATTCACAAAGGTTTTGGTTTTGATAAGCATGAAATACCTTTTGTTGTAGCGCTTTTGGATTACTCTTGAATTTTAGCACTAAACCAGGAGTACCCCTGGGGTACTCCTGCAATGCTGGAGTAAACCAGGAGTATTACTAGAATTGTTTCCTAAATGTCCTTTTGTAGTAAACAATGATTGCAGGACCACATGTATGTCCAAAAGATGAAAAAGATTAATCAGTTAATGACGTCATACAACACTCACTTACTCAATAGACCTCTTACCTCACCAACCCCAAACCATGGTCATACCTCGCTCTACTCACCCGTAAGACTAGCAATCTGGTTTCTTAACATCAATCCCAACTAATTGGGGCCTTTCGGACCATGTTATTTTTATTATTATCTACTGCAAAATCATCCCGATGCAAATGACATTTGAGTCCGGCAATAGAACCTGGCTAGCAGGCTGGTGGTAATAATAGGGGCAAAAGTCACTTGCCCAGGCATCAACAGACTCTGGGTATCCCTGAGGTTATGGCTTTCACAAAATGGTGTTCATACATGGGTTTGTGCAGGCTTCCAGGAAAGTATATGTATTCAAAGGTAGAGGGGGACTCCAGAAAATCTGGGGACTCTGAATTGAATATATATACACGTTCAGGACGAAATCAAAGGACGGGAACAGGAGTTTGTGACACACAGGGAGAGTGCATATAATACATGTGAATCATATGCGGAGCCACAGTGATAAGACGTCATTATTCCTGAGAACTGTTATTCTCAGTGAAATCCTTAGCCTGAGATTCTTGAATTGCTGTAATTGAGAACCATGTGCATTTGTTTTATGTGCATTGCCCTGTGTTTTTCTTTTTGGAATAAAAATATAAAAAAAAATTGGGGAGACTGCATCTTTTTATGTCCTGCTTTTGCATACATTAGTGGCCCATTCTCCACATATTGCACTTGCGGTTTACTAATAGCTAAAATATGGTATTAAAAATCTGCATAAAAACGGGAACTAGTGCAACCTGCGCTCAACTCTCAATATGCACTAGTGGCACAAAGAGGTTCTAATATAGATTGTGATTACTTTTCCCTGCCACTAAGATATCAATAACTTTTATGACTTTAATACACCCAACTCACCCTTCCACCCACCATCACAATGTCAGCTACTCACCCAATTGCCTCTCTCTTCATGGGCTCAAGGTCTTTCATTGGCACTTCAAGGCCTTTTCAACAGTTGATAACAAACATGATATCCACAAAAGTATCCTCTATCACAGCCATGACTGTCTCTTCTTCACAGATCATAAGACACCACGGACTAAACAACATCTTAGTTAACTTTGATCCAGAGAAACATTCGATTGTGAAGAGCACAGACATCGACAAATAGGGTGGGAAAAGGCAATTTTCTTGACCAAACAGCAAGGTAAATGTCATTTTATGAAAAGATCTTGCACTAGAACTTCAATCTATCACACATGAACTTATCCACAAGCTTGTCTGCTACAGGCCATGGTGTGATGAACATCAATGTCTGACAACCTTCACGATCTCCTTTCATTGATTATTGAAAAAATAAAACATACTTCTATTATTTGAACAACCAGATTCTAATCATCTCCAGCAGTTGTCATGAGGAAATAAGCTGAATTTTTTCAGCTTTTACGTGACCTGGACCAGGCATGCAATTTTTTAAAATAAGAAAACTTTAACTTGGCCTCTCTCAGGGTTTATTGTGGTTGTCCAATAAGTCCGATCAGTCCTCATCAGTGTATTCGACATCTAGACGGGCCTGTCAATGATGTCTCACCTCGAAACTACTACCATGGGAGTATAGTGAATCAATAGGAATCTGGTATAGATTGGAGACAGCGCCCCTGGAGACACCCCCACATAAGCATGTTTTTCTTGAATAGGCGACTCTGAAAGAACAGTCAAGCTGGCTCTGAATTTACGTAAGCAGTGTTGTAGTTCACGGGGTGTCGGCTGTAATGAAAATTTGTACAAATGGTTTCAAAGGACTTGATAGCATTAGTATAATAAAGGTCACCTATCTTCATAATCACTCTTTCCGGCCATTGAGGCCAATAGAATGTGTTGTGGCCTATTCTAAGGGCCATATCGGACCAGATCGGCACTTCTCGAAGGAGAAGGCCATTCATGCCTAAATCCTTGTAAGTGCCTTTCCGGACATCACACGTTCCCATCATCATGGCGGCATGTGCTAGTGAAGGGAGGTCCTGATCACTGTATTGTATGCCCAGGCCTGGAGGAGCTTGCGCCTCAGAATTTTGTATAGTTTCCCAGGTAGGCCGCTCCTCTTCACGGGCCATAAAGTAGCCCAGTTGTGAGAGGTGATGAGGGAGATAGTACAAATACATATCCGGTAGTCGCAGGCTCATTGGCCTAGCGTCTTTATGTATTTAGTGGGTTTGAGCACAGGTTCCCTGCCTGCCAGAGGATTCACCACACTTATTTGGGTCAGGAGTAGTTTTTAGGTATCGTAAGAGGTATCAGGCCAAAAGCATAATTAAACCTGGATGCTATGACCAGGTTTACCACGGGGTTCTGCCCTTCAAGGAGAGTTGTAGTGAGGACCATCAGTCAAAATCAAAGTCCATTTGTGCCATCAGCGGCTGCTGATTGTCCATCACCATTCCCTCCAGACCTCTGTGATGTGAATGCCCAGCTATTTGAGCCCAGCGGTTTTCCATGTGGAGCCAAAGTTGTTATGGGACTGTCTGATTGGGCACTTCCTGATCGGTAGAGATTTGCCCTTTGATCAATTGAACTTTTATCTAGAGAAGACTGAAAACTCCGAAATCAGGGACATTAGTTATGGTACTTAGTCATAGGGGTTGCTGACGTGAGGAGAATGTCATCCACGTAGAGCAGAATCTTGATTAGGCAAGTTGTTCTCTGACACATTATAAAAACCAGAAATATCGTGCAACAGAAATATCATGTCAAAAATGCGCACAAAAATATAGTTTTCCTATACATATACAGGTAAGTACAAAAATATCAAAATAAATATATAGTTTTACACTAATATCCCAAAAATATGGACATAGACAAAAATCTCGTTTTTTAACATTTATATAGTTGAAAGTAGTAAATCTTAAATATTTTAAGATAAAAACATTAATATAATATGAATTAAACATGTTAAAGTAGTATTTAAAAATATATATATATAAAAATATACAAATTTAAACAAACACACATATATGTATTGTTATATTCCATATAGGTACCCTATATAGGCGCAGGTAACATTGCAACCTTTCACCTATATTCTTCCCTACATTACATACATAACGGTTCTTAGGGACTGACCTTTTACCTAGATACAACACTGCATTCAGAAATCTCATACATTATGTATGAGGCTTCTTGAAGCACAGCAGGATTAACAGCAGGACGAACATTTCCTGTATAATATCTCAGTATAAAGTTAAGGCCCACGTCATCCTTTAGGCCGACACAGTAACACAGCAAGGTAGGACCCCTGGGGAGACCTCTGGGTATATATACAGCACATCTTGCTTAGGAAGAGAGAGGAGACCGTGACTTCCCGGCTGACACACTGACCAGAGATGCTGAGGTTCCTGCATGCAGACGCTCCAGCTCGCAGTGGTCTAACATCCCTCCCGGGGTGTCCAACTCGAGACCAGGACGGGGTCCCACATTCTCTAAACTCTCAGGTAATGGGGTGGACTAGATCCTAGAGGGATTCTTGACATAACACCTACATAGATGCTAGGTACATTTAGGTACATCTAGTTAGGGAGACATCGTAGGAGTATGCACTTTTTATCATGTGTTTTATGTACTTGTATATATTCATGATTTCTGCGAGATGGTAGAACTATACCATCCCTTTACTTTCGTAGTACTGCTAATCATATATCTCTGCTACTGTCTAATGGCTGTTGCAGCTCATCTATTCTACACTAGAATAACAACTGTTCAATAAATACTTATAGAAAACGCCCAGCCTGTTTATTCTGTGTAAATCTCTGAGACAAACTAAGGGGCTGATTAGGATGGCGGGCGGATGTCCACCGCTGGGCCGGCGGTGGACATCCGCCCGCGATCGCAACCCAGAAAACCGCTGGTCAGATTAGGATGGCGGTGGAGACCGCGGCAGTGGGAAATTCCGACCGCCGCTTTTCCGCCGGTTGCCATCCGCACTCCTGTCTGGCGGACGGAGCAGGACCATGGTGGCGGTGCCGAGCAGGCTCCGCCTGCACAATTATGATGCCGGCGGTAGCCAGCCTTTCTGCAGCGGTCAAACCGCCATGGAAAGGCAGGCGGAGATTGTCTTCCGGGGGCCCGTTGCGGGTCCCCAATGTGTTGGGGGTGTGTGGGTGCACTGGGGGGGTACACATGGCCCCCCTACATTTCCCTGTACCAGGTGGCAGGCTCTGTGCAGTGCCTGCCACACAGTGCAGGGAAATGCAGGACATGCTCCTTCTGACTTCGCGGCGGTGCTGTGGGCAGCAGCAACTGCCGCAATGTTAAAGCCCGCGATCGTACCGCCGCAGTTGGATTTTGACCGCGGGCCATCGTAATTCGACCGGCGGTTATGTCGCGGTCCATGCGGGCGGTCTTTTCCCGCTACCATGGCGGTCGGGGAGGTTTTCCGACCGCCATCCTAATCAGCCCCTAAGTGAGCACGAGTAACTGAGCCAAAGGTAGTATATTGTTTCCACGATTCTGAGGGATCAGGGTTGTCATGTTCTGAGGTTGCCAGAATCTATTCTCTCCGTGATAAGAGGAGATTATAGTGGTACTGTGAGCTAGCCAATACAGACAGGCTAACGTATCCGGTGGGGGTGCTCGTAATCAGACTGCCACCAGTCCCACAGTTTATGTTATCCAAACCCGCAGACCCTGTATAGGTAATATAGAAACTACACGAGAGTATGTGTGTATGTTTATATACATTTTTATCAAGTAAAGTTATTTAAAAAAATATTATTTCTAATTTATATTATAATTTTCTATTTTTCTAAATTCACTAATATAACAATTATATATATATGTATATATATATTTAACTGAAAACCTCCAATGAAGAATTGTTATTTATCGACATATGAATTCCAAATATGTTGTAGTTTGACTATAATTCTGAAACTTTATTGCACGAACGATCGCAAACATTACCTAGGATACTTCGTATTTTTACAAACGTTTATGATTGCTTCTTAATGCCAATTTATTGAGTACATTGTGCATTGCCAAAGAATGAATTGTTATTTATCGACATATAAGTTTTAAATATGTTGTGGTTTACAATACGGTGATAAGCCAAGTATGTTTTCTATGCCTATGAACTCTAAAGTCTATTTTTAAAGGAATTCGATGTACAGGAAATCACTTGACAAAGGCTACACGCCGAAACGCGTCGTCCTTTAATTGGTGCAAAATAAAGATATTGTGCTGTCTCCTGGTGTGCCGCATCCTGTCTTTTTGCTATTTGGGGCAAATTTGAGGACTTCCTTTGAAAATTTGAGCGGTTGCTGTCACCACTAGCAGGCACCGACGCCGCAGGCTGGGAATAGCTAAGCACAGCGTTTCCGTCATTCATATATATATATATATATATATATCCCAGAATTTCGCCATACACCTTCCATTCCAGAGGCAAAAGACGAAAATGGACCCAATTGCAGTGCGTAAGTGTTTATTTGCTGCCACGCACCTCTGCCACAAAATATATATATATGTATCACCAAATGCCCTAAAGCTTTCGGGAGGGCACTCGGCTCGAAGTCCACCATCTGGTCTATAATTCAGGCTCTCCGCAATGTTCCTCACTTATCCATAACTGCCTGACGCGTTTCGATGCAACTTGCATCTCATCAGAGGCTCGCTCGTCACACTTCAAAAGAACAGGCTCTTTTTATTTCTATTTTAGGCACACATGTTCATTCAATTACCCTAAGTGGGTGTACGCATAGTGCGATCCTTGTATTGTATGCTGGGAATTGTAGTTCCTTCAAGAGCTCAACAATATTCCCTAAGTGGGTTTCTATTGAAGATGATATTTAAAAGCATATATATTCCTTGGTAGGATTTGGGACATGTTGGAGAGTTCCATACTCCGGACTTCCAATGCTGTTTAGCCGAAGAACAGTTCGAAGGCACAGCCTCTCTTTTACCATCGCAGAGATGGTGCTCCTCCCACGACGAAGGCTGCCGCTGCAAAAATGTATCACCAAATGCCCTAAAGCTTTCGGGAGGGCACTCGGCTCGAAGTCCACCATCTGGTCTATAATTCAGGCTCTCCGCAATGTTCCTCACTTATCCATAACTGCCTGACGCGTTTCGATGCAACTTGCATCTCATCAGAGGCTCGCTCATCACACTTCAAAAGAACAGGCTCTTTTTATTTCTATTTTAGGCACACATGTTCATTCAATTACCCTAAGTGGGTGTACGAATAGTGCGATCCTTGTATTGTATGCTGGGAATTGTAGTTCCTTCAAGAGCTCAACAATATTCCCTAAGTGGGTTTCTATTGAAGATGATATTTAAAAGCATATATATTCCTTGGTAGGATTTGGGACATGTTGGAGAGTTCCATACTCCGGACTTCCAGCGCTGTTTAGCCGAAGAACCCCACTTAGGGAACATATATATGTCTATTTAAATATATATATACGTATATATATATATATATACATACATATATATATATATATATATATATATATACTATATAATATATATATATATATATATATATATATATATATATATATATATATGCGTATATATATATTTAAATAGACATACAAAAAAAAATTAAAATATAAAAATAAACTACAAAAACATTTAACATATTGAGAATTTAATTATACATGAAAAGTAAAGAAATAACAAAAAGACGCTTTACTAAAACTATCTTAAAAATTTCATTAAATTATATATATAAATATAAAAAATTAAATGCGCAAGCACAAAATAATAATATATATTAAAACAATTTTAACAAAACTATTAAACTATAGGAATGATAAATAAACTATTCCCACTCCAGTAGGTACAACAGTAGGGAAAGCATTGAACACCAGAGGGATAAACCTTAATACTCCCACTCCAGTATGTGGAACAGTAGGGAAAGCGTTAGACACCGAGGGGTAACATTTACTATTCCCACTCCAGTAGGTGCAACAGTAGGGAAAGCGATGGACGCAGGAGGGACAACATTTACCATTCCCACTCCAGTCTATAGAACAGTAGGGAATGCATTGGGCATCGAAGAGGTACAATTTACTATTCCCACTCCGGTAGCAGCGGCAGCCGGCACAGGTACACGGTGGGGCGGTGGGGCAGGGCAGGGGGGAAGCTGACAGATGAAGGTTTAGGTATTATTTATTTATTTAATTATACCTATTCCGTCGTCTGTGGACTGAACCCCCACCCCACCCCCCCACTGCGTTTACCTGTGCCAGCCACCGATGTTCAGTAGGTGCAACAGTAGGGAAAGCGTGGACACCAAAGGGTAAAATATACTATTCCCACTCCAGTAGGTGCAACAGTAGGGAAACCATTGGACTAAGGAGGGGTAAAATGTACTTTTCCTACTCCAGTCTGTCCAGCAGTAGGAAAAGTGTTGGACACCGGAGGGGTAACATTTACTATTCCAATCCTGTAGGTGCAACAGTAGGGAAAGCGTTGGACACCGGAGGGGTAAAATGTACTATTCCCACTCCAGTACGTCAACAGTATGGAAAGAGTTGGACTCAGGAGGGGTAACATTTACTATTCCCACTCCTTTTAACATTAGGGAAAGCACTGGACACCAGAGAGGTACAATTTACTATTCCCACTCCAGTGGGTGCAACAGTAGGGAAAGTGTTGGACAACAGAGTGGTAAAATAGATTATTCCCACTCCAGTACGTCAACAGTATGGAAAGAGTTGGACTCAGGAGGGGTAACATTTACTATTCCCACTCCAGTCTATTGAACAGTAGGGAAAGCATTGGACACCGGAGAGGTACAATTTACTATTCCTACTTCAGTAGGTGCAACAGTAGGGAAAGCGTTGGCCACCAGTGGGGTAAAATATGCTATTCCCACTCAAGCTTGTGCAACAGTAGGGAAAGCATTGGACACCGGAGGGGTAACATTTACTATCCCCACTCCAGTAGGTGTAACAGTAGGGAGAGCATTGGACTACGGAGGGGTAACATTTTCTATTCCCACTCCAGTCTGTGCAATAGTAGGGAAAGCGTTGGACACTGGAGTGGTAAAATTTACTATTTCCACTCCAGTCTATGCAACAGTAGGGAAAGCATTGGACTCTGGAGGGGTAACATTTACTATTCCCACTCCAGTCTATTGAACAGTAGGGAAAGCTTTGGACACCGGAGAGGTAAAATTTACATTTACCACTCTAGGAGGTGAAACAGGAGGGGAGGCGTTGGACTCAGGAGGGGTAAAATGTACTATTCCCACTCCAGTCTGTGCAACAGTAGGGAAAGCATTGGACTCCGGAGGGGTAACATTTACTATTCCCACTCCAGTCTATTTAACAGTAGGGAAAGTTTTGGACACCGGAGAGGTAAAATTTACATTTACCACTCTAGTAGGTGCCACAGTAGGGAAAGTGTTGGACTCAGGAGGGGTGAAATTCACTATTCCCACTCCAGTCTGTGCAACAGTAGGGAAAGCATTGGACACTGGAGGGATACAATTTACTATTTCCACTCCAGTCTATGCAACTGTAGGGAAAGCATTGGACTCCGGAGGGGTATCATTTACTATTCCCACTCCAGTCTTTTGAAGAGTAGGAAAGCTTTGGACACCGGAGAGGTAACATTTACTATTCCCACTCCAGTAGGTGCAACAGTAGGGAAAGCTTTGGACACCAGTGGAGTAAAATATACTATTCCCACTTAAGCCTGTGCAACAGTAGGGAAAGCGTTGGACACCAGAGGGGTAACATTTAATATCCCCACTCCAGTCTGTGAAACAGTAGATAAAGAGCAGTTCACATCAAACAAATAACATATTTTAACAACTCTATTAAATAATCAAAAATATAAAATTCTAAACATAAAAATTATATATCTAAATCTTAACAAAAAATAATCGAATTACATAATTATTAATTTGTTTAATAATTATTAATTAAAACAAGCATTATCAATTTAATTAAAATACCACACTATGGGGCTCATTACGATGGCGGGCGGAAGCACAACCGCCGTGCTGGCGGATGCAAAAACCACCAGTTACCGCCGGCACGCAGCAGTCCACACGCCCGCCCAATTACGATGCGAAAAGTAGGCCAAACACCGCCGGCAAGCCAGCAACACCGTCCGCCATCAAAGTGCATCCGCACACGTAGCGGCGCAGCCCAATTGACACACACCGTCCGACGAAACACGTCCCGCCCGGCGCATAAATTACGATGCCGCAAACAAACGGCTCCCACGGCCAAGAGATACCGTACGACAAACCGAAGCGGTAACACGGACGCCGAGCACGGACAACGAAGAAGCGGCACCCCCGAGCATGAATCCAGCACTGCAGGCCCTCCCCATGCTCCTGCTGATGCACCACCAAGGACGCAACGTACCGCGGAGACGCAGGTAGGCACACACACAACAAGTGCATGCAAACAGCGCACACAGTGCAAGGGCGGAAAAAGCGGACAACCCCCCACCAGCGCGTGTACACAACACATCCACCATTGCATCCACATATGACACACAGGCCAAATCGTAACATCGCGTAACACATGTGTACACACCACCTGTGACTAGGAACCAACCACCCCGTCACGGCCCCAAAGCGGCGATGACGCCGCCACACATGCGCACAACGCAGAGGCCAACCGCAGCGCCATGCATGCGTCGCACACAGACACAGGGACACAACCAAGCAGCACACACATCAGCCCCACCTCGAACGCACATGACACGTGACAGGCCTGCCACAGACATGTCCCCAACGCCCAATTCACGGTCAACACCCAACCTCACACAACCGACGCACACATGTCAGTGAAGTCACGCAACAGCAGGACACACCCCAGTGTAACAAACATGGCGTAGCACACAGCGGCGGCAACACCAACTAGGAGAAGCAGGGCCCCTTCGGGAAGAGGAACGCCAGTACCACACTGAAACACCCATACCACCCTGCACATATGAACAAGACATATAAAACGGAACACCAAAGAGCCCGGGGACCGACAACAGGTGGCCCAAGAATAACATTCACACACAAGGCCCAACGCAGAGCGGAAAGGCAGCCTGCCGCCCACACAAGGGAGAGCAGACAGCACTGAATGACCTTCCATTCCAACTCCGAAACCACAGCCCTACGACAGTAGCCGGTGAATACAGCCATTGTCCAAGAATAGACCAACACAGGCATGCCGAGAAGACCGACCACAGGGTAGATAGCGCATATCACAGAAGCACACAACGGACGGGGAAGAAAGAAGAAAACACTCCCCCATGTCGGCCACATGCAAGTTAATTGGAAGGAGTCACACATCACTGACCTTGAACTGTCTGAGAAGCATGTGGGATGAGGGCCCGTGTCCTCCAAACAAGCCAACAGAACACAAGTCCTGTCTCCCTACGACTACACAGAGCTCACAGCAACCTCAGAGCGTGCACATTGCAGACTGCACACACAGCCGGAGCACGCCACCACAATGCACCGCTGCGAAATGGCAACCGCAACACACCTACCCAACTACGCCGAACAGCTCAAGCTGTACAAAACCAACCTGTTACATATATTGGGATGCGATCTCCTGTCCCTGCTGAACGTAAGTTACCGACTGACTTACCGCATCACATTGTTCAGCTGCGTCATGCCCGTCTTCTACTGTCGGAGGTGTCCCTACCAGCATCCCGTGGAGATATGCCTCTCCAACCCGGCATGTCTGAAGGCGGACCTGCTACCACTACTCCTCCCTCTGGACGCACACGACAGGGCCTGCTCTGCCTATGGGGGCATGGCGTATGTGGCCAACATCGCACCCGCACTGAAATGGGACCACTGTGCCTCCACACGACGGATCATCGAGAACAGCTACATCGAATGTCACCCAGCATGCCCCATCATGGTCCTCCAAGGGACAACTTACGAACAACACCTTGACAGCCACCATCCGCTACATTGGCTGGCAAACATGTACACCACCAATGACATGGAAGCCCTGCTGGACGGCATCGCATACCTGACAACCTGTAAATTCGTCGGACCACAACGCAGGTTCCCCGATTGACCTATGATGTCCAACCCCGCACCCATGCTTAGCTTCCGCACGGACTGGCCAGTCACCACCACAACAGCCATACCAAACGACCGGCAACTGTAACCACACCATCAACGACATCGCCATGACATCGGATATGACCGGGACATGCACACTGTTCCCCATCACATCCAGGAACACCGCATGCATCGTGGGAGGCAGTGGCATGGTGTCTGTGTATCGCACCCACATGGACGGAACTGCACGAACAACCAGGACACGACATGGATCCAGCGCCCATGGACACACACACCGCTCAGTGGACATGAATAGGTCGCCTGGAGTCTGTGGGTGCTGCACCCCTCCCACCCCCGCCCCGGGAATCCCATACCAGGACCTTTGCATGGACGACAAGTGCATACAACAACAACACGACCCCAGTGACTGTGACATGTCCAGTAACCACCACAGTGCAACAACAAGTGGCACGCCGCTGCATGCACGCAAGCACATGCCCTGATGTCATCTCACATGCACGCGTGCATGAGGAACAACCGCAGCAAACCTGTCACATGGAACTGAGATGGACTGTGCCCATGATGCCAAGCGGTCTGGTAGGCTACATGTATACCGTCTGTGTCACAGTCCGCAGCTCCGCAGCTATACGTAAATGTACATTAGCACAGCCTTGGCCAAGCAGATGTCACTCTGAAGCCCACATCCCACATGCAACAGCCAATCACATGTAACCCCACACCCTATCCCATTTGCAATCATGCTCAGTATATCCTCAACATGTATTCCGCTGCCAGTAGTGTCCACTATACTGCATCACAGAGGACAGAAGACTCAATATAATGTTTGAAACCAAAACTGTCTCCGCTGACTCATTTCACAAGTACGAATGAGAGAGGATGAGAGTATGTGAAGTACACGGCAGTCGTGACATGACCATGTAGTCCACTGGTATTGGATGTCAACGCAAATGAGTAGCACAACTGTGGAAGACACACATGTGTCGTGTGAAGTCGTATGGACGCAGTGCTCAGGTGGGTGGGTGTGACGGGTAGATGCGCACATGCCAAGTTGGAGCACGCCGTGTCGGGAGGGGTCATGAATAGTACACCACCGCTTCCCTGGGCATTGTGAGAGGACACCTGTCGGGGGGGGGGAGTGAACACGTGTGTGCACAGCAGCCGGGCACACGTACAAAGCGGTACCAGGCGCACCTCAGCCCACCCTCTGTGGACAAGCTGGATCCTGTTGTGCGCCCGCCATGCCCCTTGACAAGGCACACACAGCCCCAGTCGACCAGGTATAACCCCAACATAGTCAATCCGCACAGGCGATACAGGGCACGGGATGGCAGTGGAGCATGGTGTGTGAGAGGTCTCCTCGCGCTCCTCCTGGTCATATCACGCAGGCAATAGAACCTCAACGTCTAGCATGGCACAAGTCAAATGGAAGTGTAGGGGGACGCACCACAGCACGAGCAGCACTGACGTCACGGGAGGCGGCTCGCACCATCCCATCCATTGCCCATTATACCAACCACGCCACATGCCATTGCGACTAAGTGCAAGCGCGTGCGCCACCACCCCGAGCCCTCCCCAGAGAGGCCAAAGAGTGAATGTGTGGGCCATCAGTCACAGACGGACGCGGCATGGCCGCAAGGGCAGCCACAGCCACTGGGTGTCGCAGGTGGCGGATCCGGAAGGCGAAGACTGTGATGCATAGTCCATGCAGGCCGGGTCTCCATTTGGGGCACCACGCAGGTGGACGGCGTCCCGCAACACATCATACCCTGAGACAGCCCACTCGTGCAACTGGACCCACACATACACTCCTTGCCCTCTCTGGTGCGAGCTTGGGGCTGCCTGTGCAAGCGCTAGCCTCGCAGGTGCACATGCATATTGGGGGAGCGAGGGGAGGACATGAGGGCTGGGGCGAAGATGACTGTATCACTGTCAGTGAGTACAAGGGATGACCCAGATGTGGAAAGGAAGAGACGTGTCCCGTGTGTACTGCAACTAGTCGCCAATCCAACTACCCCCATGTCCAGAATGTAAGCCCGCACCTAGGCCCGCCCATCCGCCACATCGAACATACCACCAGCACGACAACCTTCCCATTCGAAACACTGACTGGGGGTGGCGACCAGTGAACAATCATGTGTAGCCTACCCACGCGTACATGTGGGCCCTCCATGATCCATGTCACCTGCGGCAAAGTCATGACATGCGCAATGAGGGAAGTGAGGAGAGCTGTCCGCCCCACGCACAGAAGGTGCATCAGCTCCACAGACCCAGCAGCGAGTCCAGCAGGGGTCACATGTGCAGGGGCAGCTGTGCCTGGTGTGAAGGCACATGCATATAGACAGCACATCGACCAATGTGTAGTCTGCCCACATCTACAGTCCATCATCATGCGGACATAGGAATTGAACACAGGGCAACACATCTGAGTGGGTGCACCCACCGTGACCAACAATGCGCAATCATCGACGTACCCGCCCTGTGCATGGCCCCCCACCCAACGGAGGCACATCCAGTGCCACCATCCCACACACAAGCCTTCCACGGTACATGCTGTGTCCAATGGTCAGTACAGAGTCAGCGCCCATCTGGTGGATCCTGAACAGGAGACACATGCACACACATGCCAGCTCCCACTATGTACGTCTGCCACCTGGCACGTGCAATGTAACCTCTCACCTGTGACGTGTGACTGCAAGCACACAGCCGTCTTGGCATGGGGCTGTCAATGTGGACACCTGTCAATGTTTCGGGAGGTGTGATCCGTACAGTGCTGTACATAGGGTGCAGTGCTGACACCTACTACTGTCTCATATCCCCTCGTGCCACAGGTCCCACTTGTTTTGGCCGCTCAGCCTGTGCCCACATCGTCGTCGTAGTGTGCCATACTCATCCAGCCTCGGAAGCAGTTCCATGCTCAGCAGACATTCATGTTGCCGTGGCGTTGCCGCTTGACGAATATGCAGTCAGTCACCATCAGCACGCCCCGCAAGTCATTGGGGCCTAGATCCCCATGTGCATGCACATGGCAGTGGTCTGTATCACTAGCCATTGCCATTGTTGGGAGACCTGTGTAAGTGTATTGTGGCCGTGCCGTCCCAGCTTGACAGCTGGGCTGTGGCTCATGTGCTTGCTCAGTCATGTCAGTGATGTGTATGCGAAATTGCTATGTGTCGTGTTGCTTTGACATGTGTCCACTGCCATTTTCCCTAGGCGGAGACCGAACATTGACCGCCCATACCAATTGCTGGCGGACATGGACGATACAGAGGTCATTAGGAAGTTTCGGCTGGACAGGCCAACCCTGCATCGACTGTGTGCCATGTTAGAACCCCATCTCCGTCCCCGCAGGGTGTATCCGACAGCTGTCACCCCCACGGCTAAGGTGATGGCCGCCATGCATTTCTTCGCCACTGGGTCATTCCAGCACACAGTGGGCAGTGGAGGAGGGATGTCCCAGCCCATGTTCAGCAAGGTGCTGAGGGATGTACTGGCAGCCA
The DNA here is from genome assembly GCA_963921515.1 of Calotriton arnoldi. NCBI lineage: Eukaryota > Metazoa > Chordata > Amphibia > Caudata > Salamandridae > Calotriton > Calotriton arnoldi. The sequence goes on from CAWUFW010003524.1 coordinate 85,937, forward strand.
TGATGCTGTACCGAAACAGGTACATCCGCTTCCCCAGGGCTCGTGAATTGGCGGCAGTGAAGGGTGCATTCTATGCCCTTGGCAGAATCCCACACGTCGTTGGAGCCATTGACTGCACACATGTTGGCCTTGTTCCACCACAGGCCACTGAGCACCTGTACTGCAACAGGAAGCACACGCACTCCCTGAATGTGCAAGTGGTGTGCCTTGCGGACATGGTGATCACCCACGTGTGTGCAAAGTTCCCAGGCTCGGCCCATGACGCACACATAATGCGCAACAGCATCTTGCCACGACTGATGTCCAATCTGCAACAGGATCGTGGCTGTATTGTCGGTGAGTATGTGGAGTGGTGTAGCGTGCTGGTTGTGCGATGCTGTCCCCTGTCCAGTTGGAATAGCAACGGTTCTCTGTGTCCCTCACACCCAGGTGACTCTGCGTACCCGAATGGGGCATGGCTGCTCAGTCCATTGAGGAATCCTCGCACCCCAGCAGACGATCGCTACAATGAGGCACATGGGAGGACCAGACGTGTGGTCGAGCGTACCTTTGGCCTCCTCAAGTCCAGGTTCAGGTGCCTGGACCGCACCGAGGGTGCGCTGGCGTACTCCCCACAGAAGGTGTGCCAGATAGTGGTGGCGTGCTGCATGCTGCACAATCTGGCCATTCGGAAGCAGATCCCCTCATCGTGGATGACGGAGATCAACCAGGGCCCCAGCCCGCAGACCAGGACAGCTCGAGTGAGGAGGACAGCGGAGAGGAGGAAGCTGGTAATGTGCGGCAGCAGCTCATCGCCCACTACTTCACTTGACGGTGAGTGTCCATGTACGACGGCTGATGTGGCTGTATCTGTGCAGGTGTGTGTGTGCTGTGTCAGGGTGGCCGTTTGTTCACTGCGTGCTGTGTGTCAACGCTCCATGGCCAGGGTAGTATGCCACTGTTGGTGGCTGTGGCATTGTGCCCTATTGCTCTGTGCGATGTGTGTACATTGCTTGTAGTTGTTGACATGTACTGTGTGATGGGTGTGTGACACACTCATTGAATGTGCTCCTGTTCTGTCTCCCACCCCTAGGTCCCTACAGGCCCTCCGGTTCCATTGCCATGCCACGCATCAGGTGCCTTTCCGCCCAAGGTGGCCGTTGTATTCCGTACAAATAAAACACAGGGCACAAACAGCAGTTTGTGTAAGAGGTGCATTTATTTCAAACTGTGACATGTGATTGTGTGTAAGGTGATGACAAAAGTGGTGCGTGCAGTGACAATGAGCTGTCGGTCATGGCTGCGTGATGCTCAGGGTGTACCCACTGGTACTATGTCCATAGTCCAACACACACATGCCATCCAGATGGCTGTGTGGAGTGGGATCGTAGTCCAAGTCAATGCAGTGGGTGGTCAAGGAAGGCTGGCTGGCTGCCTCACTTGCGTCTGGAGCGTGCGAAGTCCTCCCGGGAGATCTGTTTCCACTTCGGACGGCCCCTTCCACGTTTGCGAGGGGGTGCCTGCTTGCGACATGCTGGTGGTTGATGTGTGCTCACTGGCTGTGGACGCAGGGGAACTGGACACTGCTGCTCGACCCTGCGCCCCGGCAGGTGGTGGCGGAGGGGAGCTGCTGTCCCTGGCTGTGACCTCACCGCCACCACCAGCTGGCCCATGAGGTCCACGAGTTGGCCCATACGGGCGTCCATGGACCTCAGCACCCCCAGCACCTCACGCGTGTCTGTAGCTGACCTGGCCCATTGTCCTTGGGCCTCTTCATAGGCCCCAAGGACTCTGGCCATTTGAGGCAGGGCATGGCTCCCAGGGGAGGCTGGCGTTTGCCTGACCCTGCTCCTCCTACCAGTCCTGCTGCCACCGGCCTGCCCACTAGCCACATTGCACACCACGGTCCTCGCTGTGGCTCCCAGGGTGGATCCAGTCGGCCGGGCCACCACCTGCGCTCGGGCTGGTGCCAGCGAAGACGTGGTGGTGGTGGCGGCGGTGGTGGTCGGTGCGGCGATGGTGGCGGTTGCGGCAGTGGTAGTGGCCGCAATGGCCGTGGGTGTGGCCGCAATGACCGTGGGTGTGGCCGCAATGACCGTGGGTGTGGCCGCAACGACAGTGGCAGCAGGGGGCTGGGAATGTTCAGCAGCCCTGGATGATGGGTTGGTGGGTAGGAGGAGTCCTGGGGAGCGGCTGGGCCCTGCCACACCAGATGGGCCTGCTTGGTGGTCCGTGTCCGAAGAGGAGGACAGATCCTCCACATCCGTGTGTCCTCGTTGGGGGCTTGCAGGCTGGCTGTGCTGGCTGATGGCTCCATCCCCAGCATCCAGCAGTTCGTCACCTGTGGAGAGAATGAGATTTGTTATTGTGTTGCACCTTGCGAAGTATGTATTTGTCGTCTGACATTAACAGTTCGTGCAATCTCGTACATGGGTTTCCCGGAGGCATGTGTGTGGCTGTACCATTTGTAGTTGTGTGTGCTTGGCAATGGGACTGTGTGCTGTGCACATGTGGCATGGGACGGATTGGCCATGCCGATGGGTGTGTTGCTGTGCCCCTACTTATTGTGACTCTGGTGTATGCGGGCTCCTGGCCCATCCTGGGTCTGGTTTGTACTTTGCTTTTGGGGTTCAAATGGAACGCTTAGGAACGCATATGGCAACATGGGGGCCATGCCCCAGATTCGCATTTGGGAGGGAATATGCTTTTGGGGTTCAAATGGAACGCTTAGGAACGCATGTGGCAACATGGGGGCCATGCCCCAGATTCGCATTTGGGAGGGAATATGCTTTTGGGGTTCAAATGGAACGCTTAGGAACGCATGTGGCAACATGGGGGCCATGCCCCAGATTCGCATTTGGGATGGAATATGCTTTTGGGGTTCAAATGGAACGCTTAGGAACGCATATGGCAACATGGGGGCCATGCCCCAGATTCGCATTTGGGAGGGAATATGCTTTTGGGGTTCAAATGGAACGCTTAGGAACGCATGTGGCAACATGGGGGCCATGCCCCAGATTCGCATTTGGGATGGAATATGCTTTTGGGGTTCAAATGGAACGCTTAGGAACGCATATGGCAACATGGGGGCCATGCCCCAGATTCGCATTTGGGATGGAATATGCTTTTGGGGTTCAAATGGAACGCTTAGGAACGCATATGGCAACATGGGGGCCATGCCCCAGATTCGCATTTGGGAGGGAATATGCTTTTGGGGTACATGCTGTGAGCCATGGGTGCCGAACGTGACATGTGTTGTGGCAGCATGACAGTGCATGGTCTGAGGTGTGTGCATGCCTGACATGGCCTGCATATTTGCTGTCTGTTGTGATTACTGGACATGGCATTGGACGCATCGTTATGAGTGAGTGTTGGTTGTGTGCCAGCCAACGTATTGCAGTTGTCCCATCTCCTTGGTGTGCGTGCTGCCCTGTGCCATGTGCATCACTGCAGTGCTCGGGGGGGTGTGGCCCATGTTGTGTGTTGTTGCTCACAGTGTGGCGTGCGCTTCATTGACTTCTGGCACATGGTTGGTCATGGGCATGTATCTTAGCGTGACTGCTGTATGTGTGGCAGCTGTGCGGATGACATGCCTTTCATGAGACTGGGGCTGACGGATGGGATGGATGGTATGTTGTATGTGCATGGTGTGTCTGTGTGTTTGATGGGTTCAGAGGTGTTCGTGTGCATTTATGTTGTTCCGCTCTGTTGCGTCTAGTGTTGTTTGTCTTACATAGGCGTAGTTGTGGGGTGTGTGGTTGACAGGCAGTAGGGGCTACATGGACAGGACTTCAATGGTGTTTCGGTTGTGTGTGATGAGTTGCACAGTGGCTGCCGTGTGGTACTATATTCAGTGTGGCTTGTGCATGCAGACGTGGCTCCTTGGGTGTTGCTGTGTCTGTGATGGGTCATGTGAGGTGTGAGTCTGTGGTTCATGTCCGTGTGCACATTGTTCACTTGTTCGTGACGGTGTGCGGTGTTGCGTGTTCGTGTGCTACGTGACATGTCCCATGTGTTGGTCGTGTTACGGTCCTCATGCCTCCAGTAATCCAGCCCTGTCCAGTTTCCCACCTGCAGGTTGTTCGGGCGTGCACTGTACTGGATGCCACATGGTTCTAAGCGGGGGGTGCTCCATGTTGCAGGTCTGTGGGGGTGGGGGGGTGTTGTGGGTCGTGGTGGTGGCTGGACACCCACTGACTCCGATTGCTGTGGACCGTGATGTCTACCTTTCGGCTGTCGTTGTGCACTGCGGTGGCTGACACGTGGCTGTGGGGTGTGGGGGATGCTCCTCCTTGCTGTGCTGTGGGACTGGGGCCTGGTGTGTGTTGTACTTGGGCTGTCCACCCTCCCACCCACTGCACTTTGTGTTCCTGCCACTTACCTGTTACTTGTCGGTTAGTGCAGCTGTGGCGGACACATGGGTGTGGTGGGTGCTCGTTGTGGCGCTTCTGGCATATTTGGGGACCTGTTGGTGGTTACGTGGCTGGCTGAGTGTACACATGTCCCCACGCATCTTACAGTTGTTCGGTTTGGGCTGTGTGTGGTGGTGTCTGTTGCATGTGTGTGTGATGTGTTGTGTATTGTGTGCTTGTCATGGGGGTGTTTGTCCCTGGGAGCTGTGGCATGGTGGTAGTGCATGTGAGTACATAGCGGTGTGCTGGTATACATTAGTTTGTACTTACCAGCCTCCACTCCCCTGCTAATCCGGCGAGGATCTCGGGATGTATTATGACTCGCACCTTCTCCTCCCACGCTTTGAAGGTCTTGAAGAGCGCGGGATTCCCTCCGCCAGTGACGGCTGCCAGCTCTCTGTTCTTGGTCTCCTTCTTCTTGACCAGGCTCTTGACGTCATTCCACCGTTTATTTATTTCGACTCTGTTCCTGGGCAGGGTCCCGACTGCATTGACTTGGTCTACGATCCGGTTCCACATTCTGTTTCTGGTGGCTAGTGGTGTGTGCTGGACCATGTTCCCATAGATTTGTGGGTGCACCTTGATGATCTCGTCGACCATGACCGTCAGCTCAATGGGCGTGAACTTGGGCATTCTTTGTGGTGCCATGGTGTTTGTGGTGCTGGTGCGGTGTGTGTTGTGTACTGTGCAGGGGTTTGTGGTGCCGGTGTTTGGTGGTGGTGGTGGTGGTGGTGGTGGTGGTGGTTGTGATGTGTGCGTTTCTGTGGTGTGCTGCTGTCCTTGCTGTGTCACTGTGTCGTCTCCTCTCCTCTCTAGTTTGCAATGTTGCAAGGGGTTGTGGTCTGTGGGAGTGCTGCTTTTGTACTTACCTATGTGGGTGTGTCCTCATGGTCTGTTGTTTTCAGGTGTGTTGTGTCTGGGGTTCTGGCCTTTGTAGTTTTTGTTTGTCCAGGGGGTGTTTTCGGGATGTGTACTGTGCTTGTGTATTTGTGCGTGCCTTGCTGTGTGGACTTGTTGGCCATGTTGTGTGCGATTGTTTTTGTCAGCGGATGGTTTCTGTGCAGGGACGTGGGCGCCATGGCTTCTGCCGTGTCGATTCTCATCGGCGTTGTTTGCGCTGGCGGGCGGTATATTTGTAGTTTTCACGCGCTCATGGCGGTGCGATCGTAATCTCACGTGCGGTGTGTCGGCCGTGAGGGCGGGCGGTTTTGTGTTGTCGTGCGTGTTTCCGTCCGTGGCGGGCGGTTTGACTCCGACTCGGACGATGGCGGGCGGTATTTTGTGTGATTTTTCCGCCGATGGCGGTTTTTGGTTTGTGTCATCGTAATGGTGTGGTCGGTGTTCAGACGGTGTGTGCGGGCGGATTTTTGCCGCTTCCATGCCTGGCGGATTTTTTTACGCCGGGTATCGTAATGGGCCCCTATATTCCCATACCCATCACAACCAACAACTAAAATGTAATTGAAGTAAAAAAAATAACACATTTAACATAATAAGTAATAAATTAAACGATTTGTAATAAATAAATAAGTATTTTTAATTTATTATTACTGAAATAGCTTCCCACCCAATTCTCCTACAGACACAACAAAATACACCTCATATATAACACATACAAATAAATTATTACATTTTTACAAACGTTTCAATAAATTAAATATTTCAATTAAATTGAATAATTAATTAGTAAATAATTATTACTTGATTAACTTCCCACCCTATTCCTCTACGAACTAATGAACACACATCTAAATAGAACTTAACAAATATGATATTTTCACAATTTATATAATGATCAATTAAATAATGAATTATGACTAAATGATCTCTTAATTAAACTCCCACTCTATATCCCTAAAACCCAGCAACCGGCAACCTAAAATATATCTTAATAATTACACAATTTATATAATTATCAATTAAACAATCAATTTTAATTCAAATGAATTGTTAATTATTATAATTAATTTACTTCGCACCCTTTACCCTTACAAATCCCACAACCCACACCTAAGATAAAAACTTAAACAATTAATTAAACAATTTGCATTATTAATTGTCAATTAAATAATTCATTTGAATGAAATTAATTATTAACTAATTATCATTAATTTACTTCCCGTCCTTTACCCGTACAAATCCCACAACACACTCCTAAAGTAAAACTTAATAAACCTTAAAACATTTATTAATTCTACAGTTTATATAATTAATTATCAATTATTAATACATTTTAAATAACATTGATTATTAAATAAATATCAGTCATTTACTTCCCACCCTTTACTCCTACAAATCCCACAACCCGCTATGACACAAAAAATTAAAAATAACAATTAAATTACATTTAAAGCAGTCTAAAATTTACAAACTATATTTAAATACATTAACAACAATTATACAAACAATTTATAACATATGCAAAAAAAACAAAATATACTAAAAGTCATAAAGATAATTAGAAAACAATTTTTTTACAACTATATTTTTGTAAATGATATTTACAACATAGATATTATTGACACCAATATGACTTACCTTAGAAAATTGATATTCTTATCAACGATATTCCTGCATCACGATATTAGTGTATCACAATATTAAAATCTATATTTCTGTTTCACGTAGCAAAGGGCTGTGATATATCCCCCCTGCAGTCGGCCTGCCCAGTAGGCTCAGAGAAAAGTCATTTTAATTTTGAAAGCAATCCCAGACCGATGCCGACTCTTCCCAGGATTTGAAACAAGTACAGGCAATCGACCCTATGAAACGCCTTCTCCGCAACCAGGGACAACAGTGTTTTGTCATCTATTTCATCTTTGACTTTCCAAAGGACATTTGCTAGTAACCTCATGTGGCTCCTGGAGGAACAGCCTGGGAAGAAGCTAACCTGAGAGTCATGGCTCAGGCTTGGTAGAACTTTCTTTAACCTAGTGGCAAGCACTTTGGCCAATATTTTCTAATCTGTATTGATTAAGGCTATCAGGCGTAGCTTGTGCTGAATATTTATTTGTTTTCAGAATGAGGCTAATGAGAGCTTTGTTGAATTTGATACACAGTCCACCTGTAGTTTACGCATCTTTAAAAACTCGATAAAGCAGTGGCACCTATATGAGTTTGTTTAACATATAGAATTCAGCAGAGAAGCCATCGACCCCAGGGGCTTTGTTATAGGGCATGGCTGAATTCGCTGCCATTACCTCTTCTTCTGTAATCTTCGGTAATCTTGCCTTCCAGCAACTGCTTGCCTTCCTCCGACAGGGTGAGAAAGGGAACTTGTGTCATGCATATATGTTCAGCTGCTTCTACCCTATATAGGCTGCCAGAAACTGGTCTCAGCTTCATCTGGTGGGTGTGTAATCAGCCTGTTTCCCTGGTCCCTGATCACCAGTATGACTTGTGCCTCCCTTTGTCAAAACTGCTTCTACAGTAGTCAGCCAGCCTTTTCCCCTTGTTCGTAATGTCTCCACTTAAATCAAAGTAGTTCATATTCCGCTTGTGTGGTGAAGTGCGAATTCAGATAAAATTTGCTATTTCAAGTCTTCTAAGGGGTTGGAGGTCAGGCTTCTTCATACATTCCCACATCAGGAAACCTCTAATTACGGTTTTTCCAGCCACTTAGAGAACCTGAGAGGAAGTAACTGAAGGTTCATTTACATCTTAGGGCCTAATTATGACTGGCTTGTTACATTCCGTCCCATGCATAAACCACTGTTTACGCATGGGACGGAATTCTGAGTTTGGTTTTATGGAACACACCCAATAATTATTTGTTGTGTTAAATAACCCACCATTTATTATATTTTGCCAGGTCAAACCTGCCAAAATTTACCAGGTTAAAATATACAGTAATTATTGTAGCATGCGGATATTGGTGCGTTAAGCATCAAAATCCGCATGCTGTTTCCTATGAACTCATAACAGGTGTTATATATTGTACCCGATAAATAACATAGCCCATGGTATTGTTATTTATCGGGGTTATAAACAACACCTCAACTTGCAATCAGGCCCTAAGATTACCCCCGTTAACCCTCCGCGGTAACCGATGTATGAGGCCCCAGCCCCCATTAAAATGTTCTTGATATTTTGGATGGCCCAGGGACCCAGTGGCCGTGTGCATTTGCCTGCCCTGCAACGATGTTTGCGGGGTCGCTACCTATGAGATATCCCTGCCCTTGGTGGGGGATACATGAGGCACACAGGAAATTCAGGTGGGTTGGGATAGGCTGAGCTAGGGCACATTTGCGCACCCACACACACACACACATGCAGTTCGGGTGGGCTTGCTTTTGTATTTTTCCGTTTTGTATTGTTCACATTGAGATGAACCTGCACTAGTACAACTGTTGGGTTTTGGCATATGAATGTTTTATCTGTGTATTGTTGGCAAGTGCTGCATGTTCTCCTGGTCAGTTACTTCAGTCCTCCCGGGATATAGGGTTTTAAAGGGAGGTTGAGCGTCCCATTACATGGTATCTGATATCATTCTGAACAAATACGATTGCAATATATCTTCCTTCCTTCACTGTGGAGTGTTATTATTGTATACCAGATGTGGTCCTGTTCCGTATGTCATTGAAACGGAAATGCAATAAAGATATTTACAAAAAAAAAGTATTTATGTAGGTGTGTGGTGACTTTTCATTTGTCTTCCGGGAGCTTGTAATTTGACAGATTTAGGCATCACCATTTGGCAGAAAGGGCAATATGACCTAATTCCAGTTCTAGGACCTCCAGTGCATGATCTGATATCCCACCCTCCCCTATCATGTAATCTCTCAGAAAGGCCAGGGTACAGTGGCTAACAAGGTAATAGTCAGTTCTAGAACATGTACTGTGTAATGGAGAGGACATTGTACTCCTTAGCTCTGGGGTGTACCAGGCACCATGGGTCCACCAGCCTATGGTCTCTCAAAAGATTCCCCAATATCGCCTACTCTGTGGCATTGGACTTGTCAAGCTGACTGGTCCTGTGTATGTGTGGCCCACCCACCAATACTTCAGGACACTCAAAGTTAGTGAACAGTTGTTAGAGACTAGAAAAAGGACCACTCTTGTGGTTGGGGATATATATGGCCCCCACTATTATTGTGGTGTCCACAGTCTTCAGTTTCGCAAACACATATCTGACCATTGGGTCAGTTCAGGTTTTGCGGATGGCATACAGTAGTGATTTCTGAATTAGGATAACCACCCCACATTTCTTCGATGATGAGGTAGATGGAGGGGCCTCGGAGTTGATTTCACCCCTGCTAGTAAGGCTGCTACTAATTAATCTGCTGACACAGTCCCTCTTAAGATTATCTGATTCAGCTTTCGATAGATGGGTCTCCTGAAGTAGTACAATATCTGGCTCTTTAGTGGCTAAATCAGCGAGTGTCTTTCTACGTTTGATGTAATGTGTCAATCCATTGATGTTAAGGGACACAATACAGAGGTTTCTGGGATGTGGTACCAATGTGGTTGCTGGGTGGTAATTTATTACTGGGTAACAATAGGGCGGCGCTGACTGCTGAACAATGTGAGCATGGGAGGGGGGCATTGATCGGGGTGTACCACGCCCTTGCTGGAACTTGTCTGGGGTATATAGACGGGTGGTCGCACTTCCTCTATGAGAGGAAGTGCAGAGGATAGACGTATATTTATAGACTTCTGGGGAGTGTTAAAGATGGCAGTCCCTTCAAGTCAAAAACAGAAAGAAAAAGGAAGGCAAACAAAAAAACCTCAACACTATACAGTATAAAATCTCAGAGAATGCTGTGTTAAAAGCAGATTAACTACTATTTTCTTTAGATGGGTGTGTTACTCCAGCCAACTCTGCCACCCAGTGCCCCATGTGCATGTTAAACAGTCAACCATGAAGTTCACGCCCAGGAAAAAAGGTGGCCCTAGTATAAGAGTCAATTTCCAAAAGACAGCCAGCAGTGGTGTTTCTGGACAGCACTGGTCAAATATCCCAATCTAATAGTTCTCTTCTGCCCACTCCTGGAGTTTTGACTGCCAACAAAACTCAATCCTTGGTAAATGTTTTCACAATATTAGAAGGGCAACCTAACTTCCTTGTTCACATTGAACTTTCCAATTCGAATTGCTTGTAATCACTCTTTTGTTTTCAATTACTTTCCATATTTCATTTTTCAATTAATTTCCAGACGGTGTCGTTTTCCATAAAGCTCTTTTTATTAAGTATCTAATTCCATCACACTTAAAACAGACCCAGACAATGCGTTTCATCCCTTATAGGGACTTCATCAGGGCAATTTGATTGCATACCATACTGCGGTATTGAAGAGGCTCTTCCTCTAGCTTTCAGGCCCTTGCGGTTCCCCTCATTGTCCCCAAGCAGCAGCCACTTTTTGCCAGAGTGACCTTCCCCTGGTGTGGTGGAAATTAGTGTGAGACGCCAGGTGGCTGAAGCAGTTTATCAGGAGCTGGACATCTTGGGTGAGGCTAGACAAGAAATGGTTGAATGGTTTTTCATCAAGAATTAAGTGACTGGCAGAATATTCCTTCAAATATAGTTCTGAACTTTTCCCAACATGACATGCCGATTTTTTATTAATAAGGAGCCTACCTCTACATAGTTACCATACTATTTTCCCATGTTCATCTGTGAAGATAAAATAACTATATAAATAACAAAAGTTGTAAATAACTAAATCTAGTGTGGACTATCTTTGAACCACCAAAAACCTGTCACTCACACTCAGAAAATTAACCCTAAAAAACAATATATTGTTGTCTAATGTCACCACTAGCGTTACCTATCTGACATAATGCCCCCATTCATCCCTTTAGGAATGAAAATACCAAAAAGACCAAGCTAGTCCACAATATCTTATTTCATTCAGTGCAATAGTAAATTAGTAGCTGGAATTAAATCCTGGACCCTGTCTCCATGAACTTGAGATCATTGCACTTTCTCCCTGCCAGTTCCTAAGTCACTTTAAAGACACTCCACTAAAGCAGCCTTCAGTAGGCACTGATATACCGAATCATCAAATCATAGCAAGAAAGCTCAGGTCCTTCCCAGTGCTCATCTGGCATTATTCTATCCCAGATCCGGTATTCCACTTAAATATTAATTAAAAAATATTGCCTGCCCATAACATTGTGATACAAAAATAATGCCTACAAGGATTCAAGGACCAAAATATTGCAAATAAATACATTGTTTTTTAACAGTTTTACTGTAATATCAAATTCTAAAACATTATTTACTTTAATATCTTTTATTATGTCATTTTAATATATTGAATTATGTTGTTATTTTTATATATTTGTTGCATTTTAAATATAGTAATTAATGTTATCTATCTATCTATCTATCTATCTATCTATCTATTTATCTCTCTCTCTCTTTATATATATATATATATATATATATACATATATATACGTGTGTGTATATATTATAATAGAGATAGATAGATAGATAGATAGATAGAAAGATAGATAGAAAGATAGATCGATAGATGCACTTATCAGAGTATGTGGGGACAACAAATGACATGCTCCTGCACTCCTTATGTGCTCCTCAATATCACCTCAAGTATTTCAAACATTGTACCTTGACCATATTGGCCTTTGTCAAGTGTGTGGTGTGTCTGTGCGTGAGATATATATATATATATATATATATATATATATATATATATATATATATATATATATATATATATATATATATATATATATATATACTCATGCACAGACACACACACTTGACTATATAAATATATAAATGTTCCAAAACAAAACTCCTCGATAAGGAAGTAAACGGCACTCCAACTAGGAATTCAAAGGTATTTTATTTTCGATCTATGGATGTGATTAGTTCTTCTGTGCATTTCGGCTGCCTCTCTCAGCCTTGTTCACAATGACATCCACCATGTATCTATTTCATTATATACATTGAGCTTTATACGAAAGAGAAAAGGGAAAACAACAGGGTGTAACTGCATACCATAATGTCAGTTATACTAAGTGCTGTGTTTAAACATGCAAATGCGATCATAGTTTTGTTTTTATACATTGTCAGTTCTAAAATGAGGATATTTATATATCTACAATTTAAAAGTGAATTCGATATCACTCAACTTTCGTGTGATTCCACAAAAATACAGAAGATGTTTCCTCTAAAAGAAACATTAAATTCATAAAATAAATTCAATTGCATATTGATGTCACATACAGTTTAAAGTGCTCCAATTAAAGTGCTACGAGTTGCTGTCATATGGCAATTGCCTGTGTATTAAAGTGCTATGTGCTATTTCCTTATTCTGTTTTTCTAAAAAATCCTATAGGGCGGGATATCATATCAAATAAAATATTTGATGTGACGTGCAAATACTTAAACTTGCAAATATTTAAACTGAATCCATAAAATACAATAATGCACTGATGACAGATGTCTGGTTTCTCACATTTCAAATTCATTCTGTAAATATAAACAAGTTAAATCATGGGTCTCAAACTAATTATGTTTAAATATATTAAAATTGTATCTCCTCTCACATTGGATAACGTAATCTACTTGGTCCACCTAATATATGCTAGGTTCAGGAAAAATGAGTGGAGTCTATGTAGCAAACATATATATATATTCACTAACAAAACCAAAGGTTACCGGGACATTATAGTTAGGAAATACAACAAAAATTAGCCTTAGAAATTCACTGAAAAAAAACTCACATATACGGGCACTAATGCATGACCATGTCATGAGTGATGTAATATGTGAGGTCGTAAGCAACACATTGCGGGAGCATAAGTTATAGCTGGCTCAGGTAACTATAACGGCTGAATTTGTCTGGTATTGTACGAGTGAAATGTCACTCTAACTTTAACATCCCTGTAACCTTTGTTTTTTCAGTGAATGTTTTAGTTTTTTTAATTGTATTTCCTAACTATAACGTCCCTGTAACCTTTGTTTTTTTCAGTGAATTTCTAAGGTTTTTTAAATTTTATTTCCTAACTATAACATACCTGTAACCTTTGTTTTTTCAGTAACTTTCAACAGTTTTTAGATTTTATTTCATAACTGTAACCTGTTAAGGTTTAATTTCTGTGACATGAGCATCGTGCCAGAATCAATCCTGACATGCGTATTTATCCAAGAATAGGCCATCCTTTTGCGCAACACCTCTACCCAATTGGAGTACTTTCTACTGACTAATTAGTAAGTGCTACCCTGTTGGGTAGATTTATAGTGCATCTCTTACACTACAGCTATGCAACGAACGCTGAGGAACTGTCTCCAGTGACCTTGTGTGTCTGTAACTTTGCCAATCCGATTGTTGATCGAGCATCTTCAACAGATAACTTTACAAGGTGGAACTGCTGAAAAAAAACACTCTTGGGTGATTTCTACTTTACAGAAGTAAGTGCTTCTTTGTTTGGTAGGGATGCGATTATATTCCTAGGCATCAAGACCCCCTCTTGGAGGGCCTTTTAGTAAGCTGTCCATCATCCTCAAATAAGGGCGGGAAGACGTTGCATTCCGCTAATATATATGGGGCGGGACCAAACGGGTGAGGCTTCTAGGCAAGTTTACATGCTTCTATTATTGAGAGTTCAGAACACAATCTCTGGTCTCAGCAGCAGATGACAAGAAAGAACCCCATCATCACAGAGACTACGTGAGATATTGTGCTCGATAAAATCAAGATGCAAACACCTCCATCACGGATTACATAAAACCTTTCTGTGGAAATGCAAAGAAAACATACTTGTATTGACTTGGCCATGCGTACAAAGTTAGGATGATTAGTACTTTACAAGGGTGGAGCTTCAAAATGGGCACCTGCTTTGTTTATATCTGTAAGTGTTTCCCATTGATGTTTAATTTCTGTTAAATGAGCATCGTGCCAGAATGAATCCTGCCCTTCGTATTTTTCCAAGACGCCACAGTTTTGTGCAACACCTCTACCCAACTGTAGTACTTTCTACCGGCTAATTAGTTAGTGTTACCTCATTGGGTAAATGTATAGTGCATCTCCTACACAACAGCTGCGTAAAGGACACAGAGGAAGTGTCTCCAGTGACCTTGTGTGGTGTAACTTTGCCAATGTGATTGTTGCTTGAGCTTCTTCAACGGTCAACTTTACAAGGTGGAACTGCAGAGAAAACACACTTGGATGATTTGCCATTTTTTTTGCTATGGGGAGGAGGCATGCGCCCCCCACTCGCTTCCGGGGATCCAATCCCCCAGGGCCCCCATGTCACCTGGGTACCCCTAGGGCACCCAGTGTGCAATGAGACTGTGGGGGGGTGAGCCTCAAGGCCCTCAAGGCTTGGTGGGAGCTGAGAGCTCCCAACAAGCAAAAGCAAACAGCTACCTCCCAAGGGGAAGCATCTCAGAAGGTAGTAGGAGTGGGCCCTGGTAAGTGGTGGTCCTCAGGGTCAAAACTGGCAACATGAGAGGGACACACGGCCCCCTCCATTGTACAATTTAGCCCCAGGGAGTTGGTGGTCCCCGGGGCTGAGGGAGGGGTGCGTGCCCCCCCCTTTTTATTTATTTATTTTATTTCTTTGCAGAGTTTTATATAGCGATGGCTAGACCCGGAGGTATCAGAGCACTTTACATGAGGATCAGCGAGTTACAAGTTACAAAAAAAATTACATCAGTTACAGGAGCAAAGTATAACATAGGAGAAAAAACTGTGATTAAACAATAACATGAGTTATTAGCGCCTAGCATAGTCAAGACACATGTCCAATGGGGAATGGAAGGTAGAGGGGGATTGGTAAAAAGGGGTAAGGAATGCATATCAAGCCAGGCAGACCGGCAAGGGGGAAAGTACTTCAGGGGGACAAAACAGTCAAAGTGAAAGAACAAACAAACGGGCTGGGGACAAACAATCCAAAAAACAACCTGTGTACCGGTGAAAGTATAGGAAGGGAGGGGTGTTGGAGACCTAAGCGGGGGGTCGACTAGAGGAAAAAGGTCAGTCAGAAGAACAAAGGAGCAGACAAGCAGAAATGAGGATCGGTCGAAACCGCCAAGAAGGAGGACCCAGGTAACGGGAGCAAATAGCAATTATCTCAAAATGGCGGGATATACAAAAATCCAATGCAAAAACCATAAGGTAACTGACCCCACGGCTCCATGCAGGGCAGGAAAGGGGAGTCAGCCATAGGATCACGGAGGGAGGAGGCGGGGAGGGAAGGAAACACAGCGGAGAGACGAGGAAAAACTATGTCCAATGCCCGGCTTGGTAGGTGACGGCTGAGGGGGTGAAACTAGAGCCAATCTCCTCTATAGCTGCCTAAACAGCTCCACCGGGCATCGGCCATGCTAGCTCGGGCTCCGCGGTCAGTACAACATTAATGGTTTCTGCCCATGGGGCATCGTCACAGTTCCCTTAAATTCAATAAATGGCCCCGGCGAGGTGGTAGTCCCTGGGGCTGTGGGGGTTCTGTGCGGGCCCCAGCATTGATGTTATGTTTTGCCCCTGGGAGGTGGCAGTCCCCAGGGCTGCATAGGGGCTTGCCGGGCACCCTCATTAATTTAATTTCATTTGCCCTGAGGAGGTGGCGGTCCTTGGGGCACGGGGGCCCAGAATGCCCACCCTCCCACATATTTTAAACTGGCCCAGTGAGGTGTAGGTCCTGGGGGCTGCGAGGGGAGCGTGCAGTCCCCCCGCATTCATTTAAACATCAACCCCGGGGAGCTGGCAGTCCCCTGGGGTGGGGAGTGCTGCCCTGGCACTCCCCGCATTTTATATTTCCTAATCTGGGATCTGGGTCACCTGGGGACTAAGGATTACAAAAGCGCAGAAGCCCGCAACTTTTTGGCTTTTTTCCAGCGTGGTTACAGCTGAAAATATTTTTAAAAAATGCTTTTTTGCCCTACAAGAGGCCTAGGGGGTCAGGGTATTCCTACCCTGCCCACTTCTCTTTTTTATGTTTTTTTACTGGAACTCAGCTGAAGCCGAGTCCCAAGATGGCTGTCAATACTTCCTAGTTGAAGTGTTGACAGCCAATCAGATTTGAGCATGGGGACTGATCCTCAGAGGATCCGTGTCCCTATATATACAAATTTCGATTTCCCTTAATGTTTCCAACACTACTGAATGGATTGGCACCAATTTACAAAAGGGTCACTTCCTGGACCAACAGTAACCTTTCTGCCAGATTTGGTGTAATTCCGTTCAGCGGTTCAGACTGTAGTCGTGTCTAAATTTTCAATAGGAATTAACGTGGGAAAGCACATGTTTTAACCCCCCCTTTTTCTCAGCCCCCACTTGATGGCTCACCCCAAAACATTCCATGCACAACAAGAATCACCGGAGCACTTTTTTGGAAACTTTCGTGAAGATTCGTCAAATGGCGCCAAAGATGTAGGCAAGTCAAAAAACACTTTTTCTATGGAAACAGGATTGTAACTATAACAACCTGCTGGCAAATTAATTAATATATATGGGAATGAGAGTAGAGCACCACCGTTTGGGAACTTGGCGGGGTTTTACCCATGTCTCAAGTGTAGGGCATGCAGAAACAGCAGAAAAGTGCTGGAGTATGCGGTGCCGGGAATGAGGGAACCTAGGAAAATCAAAAGTCTGATGAATTGTAACACTAGCCACACGGTGTACTGTTTGGTATGTCCGTGTGGCTTACGCTACATTGGAAGTACGATCCATCCAACAAAGATAAGGATTTTGGAACACCTCAGGGCCATACAGAACAGGGACCCCACTTACCCAGTGGCGAGGCATTTTGAGGTGTTTCATCAGAGTAACAGAGATCTTTTAAGCTTTTTTTGTATGGACCAAGTGCCCATGAATGTGAGAGGGGGTAATAGACAACTGCAATTGCGTAGATTAGAATCAAGGTATATTATTGATAATCAAACAAAGAGACCTGGAGGTCTCAATAGTGGTGAAGAAATGGCTGTGCATCTGTAATGTTCTCTGGAAAACTGTGAATCTGGGAGAATTAAGTATATTGTTATGATGAAGTAAGTGAGATTTTAACAGGATGCTTAGGCATGGTGGTCTGTCATATATCCTCCACATCAGGTGGAATGAATTCATGAAGGTCAAAGAATAAGCCCATTCAGGGCAAGATTGTTGATTTTATTGTGTCCGGCATGTGTAAAGTGGGAGAAGAAAATGTATATACATTATTTAAGCCCATTCCGGGCAGTATGTCATTATGATTTTCCTAGCTAGACGGACTACACCAGTGTTATACTTTACCAAGTAACCTGTTTAGTAATGGCCGACACCTTTGACTGGAGTAAGTCGAGGTGTCCTTTGTTTATGTTCATCAATATTGGTGTATTTAAATCTGTCTCAAGCCGGCGCCGGCCACTATTGATAAAGGCGGCAGCCGAAACGCGTCTGGTTGTGTAACAAAGAACCCAATAAAATTCTGGGAGAAAACGTTCCTGTGAGTGCTGGTGCATCTATGTTTGTGCCGTGAGCTGAGGATTGTGTTGATCCGCGCGGTGTCCGTCACCGCGCAACAAAGCACCCGATCGTGAGTGGAAGGGGAGAAAGACGGAGAGTGAGCGTGATATATATATATATATATCAATGTTTCATTGAAAATTAATTAATTATACGTTTAAATAATCTTACGATTTAAATTGTTTTGTTCATATATATGGTTATAGAAATGTTTGCATTTTGTAAAGGGTTGAGGGGTATTGGGGAATAGGTGGATAGTTTTGATCAAAAATAATGTATTAGTGATTAATGTTATTAAAGAAAATTTAAAATGTGAAAAACATTTAGGCTTGTGTGTTTTATGCATCAATTTGAGTAATTGTTCTTATATTTTGTTTTAATAGTTTTAACTGTTTAACAATTCTGTAACATTTTTTAGATGTTTTCAAAATTTTACTTTTTTCAATTTTAAGATAGTTTAATGATGGTATGTTTTTCAAATGTTTTAATTTGATTTCTGAAATCATTTGTAATGGGTACCGATATTATTGAGGTGTACTAAATCTGACCCCCCACAAATATATGCACTTTCCCAAAAGTTTGTTAAACTGGATTTAGAATGGCAAATCTGACACCCTTCCTTTTCAATGTATGCACATTCCCCAGTGTTTATTAAATTGGAGTCCCCTCCAAATGTAAGCATTTTCCCCAATGTCTGTTAAACTGGACTTAGAAGAGAAAATCTCCCCAGCCCCCAATTTATGCACTTTTCCAAATGTTTGTTAAATGAGAATTAATATGGTAAAACTGGCTCACCACACTGCATGCAGTTTCCCCAATGTTTATTAAACTGGAGTTAATTAGAAAATCTGCCCCTCCCACGCCATATGGCATTTACCTCTGTTTGTAGGTTTGAAGTTAGTGTATTTGAATTGTGTTTCATTTATTTATTTTTCTATGTTGTACATTGCAGTTAGGATGCTATTTTTTACGTCACTCTGGATTTTTCATCAAATATTTTGAGGGTTTTTCATTTAATAGTGTCTATCATTTCTATTGTGTCTTGTTTTTTTAAAATAATTCCTATTTTTTTTCTGATGTACTATTTCAAAACTATTATTTTTGGTTACATACTTGTAACATTTCTTTTAATGGTTTAATAAATATAATATATGATCAGGCATTTATAAAAAATATTAATACAAATGGTTATATAGTGTTTTATTACTCAAAATGAATAAATAACACTATTTTTTTATTTTCAAGTTTGTTTGTAAAACTGTATTTTAGTTTATAATTTAATATTAGAGTTTTTGATATCAAATGTTCAATTTATTTTAAAGTTACCTATATTTTAAGAATTGCAGTTAATATATGATTGTTTCTGTGCTATTTTTATTCTATGTGCTTTTTAAAAGTATTATATTTTTTTAAGATATATATTTTTAAAATTATTATAATGGTATTTACATTTAATACATTTACATACTAATGCTGTGTCAATATTTTTGGTCCACAATATTTTTGTAGTCGATATTCTTGTATTACACTACTGGTTGTAAATATTTAGACAACAATATTTTGTATCACAGATTTGTTGTGGTCAGTGTTTCATCATACAGCTCCATATACCCTGAAGTTCAAAAGCAGTACTGGAATTTCAGTTTAAGTACCCTCACTGAGGGTTGCCCGCCTCATGACTACTTATATAGTTAGCTAAATTAAAAATCTATCTTTCCTGAATCCTTCATATATTGATGTGAACAAGAAAACATCTTAAGATGACAGTTTGCAGAGCCATGCATTCAATCAGAATATTTGCCTACAAAAAGCTTTGTAAGAATTTATAAAGTGATGGAATCAATTAATTTGTTAGGTACGTTTTAGACCTAAAAACAACATATGTTAGCGGCACTTTTCAGACGGTTTTGCGGCGAGATTTTTATCTGCTTATGTACAAGCTGCCGCTAACCTCTGTTAGCGGCAGTTTTTGGGTGAAAACGTCCATTCTAAAGATCGCCACTTCTGTTAGCAATAATGACAGGCAAGGGAGGCATTCCCATGCAAAAACGTCTGCTAACCCCACTTGGCGATATTTACAAGGGGATTCCTGAAATTTGAAGGACCAAAAAAACTGCAGCTAACTACAGTTAGAGGCAGTTTTTTAAGACCAGAAAATAGCTGGTCCTAAAAATGGAGATAACACTTGGGGCCTCTTTTCAGCAGGTTTGGTGCTGGACAGCGCTGCAAGCAATGTTGCTGCGCTGCCCTGCAACAAAACTACAGGGCAGGAATGCGCACCATCAATAAGATACTGCGCATTCCTGGGCCTCAGTCATGAAAAGTGTTGCAGCGCTGCGACAAGACAGCGTTGCAACACTTTTCACTACCCCCTTCTTGCGACACCATGGATGCGCTGTATTCACTGGACAGCGATCCATGATGCAAGTAATGACAGATACATCTGGAATCCTGACGTATCTGTCTGCGCCAAAGTCACACATTGCTGCAGTCGTGACACAACTATGACACAACTCCAGCAATGCATGGGGCCAGCCTATCCCTGTGGCACTGCGTCACCCTTACACCTGCCATCAGGCAGGTGTAAGGTACTGATGCAGTGCCGTTCTTGAGGGGTGCCAGGGTGTCGGTGCAGTTGGAGATCCATCAGTGGCGGTTGCGTGCTGCGGTTTCATCGTCTGTAAGCGTTGGTGGAGTGGTGGTGCTGAGGGAGTTGGCAAGACGATCTTCGGTGGCCTTGATCCAGCTGCGAGGGGGGGCGATGATGGCGGTGGTGTACGGTGGGCATGGTGAAGACATGATGTATACAATGATGGTCGGTCCAGGAGAGTCCGGTGGTGTGGCTGTAGTTGAAGTTCCCACTGGTGGAGGAGACGTGCTCGACCGTGTGTCCTGCTATGTGGCTTGCTGTGGTGACTAGCTGCTTGAGTCTGATGTTGGGGAGCTTTACCAGGAGGGAGTGGTGTTCTGGTCACTGGGGTTGTCCAGGTGGAACTTGAGTTCACCGAGTAGGATGTCGTCCGTCGATGGGAGAGCCTGGGGTGCAATGAGGTCTCCGATGGTATCGGAGAATGGGGGTCCCTGGCCCGGGGGCCTGCAGATGAGGGTGCCGCAGAGGATGGGCTTGGGGTTGGTCTGGATCTGGAAGTTGAGGTGTTCCATGGTCACCGTTGGGTCATTAGAGTGTGTGGTCAGTCGGAGTGTGCTTCTGTAGGTGATGGCAATGTCTCCTCCTGGACGGTCGGGGTGGTCCTTGCGGGTGATTTAGTAGCCGTCAGTGATGGCGATGGCGGTGTCCGGTCCGGAACAGAGGTTGGTCCTGGCAGGCGATGTGGCGTCCAGGGTTGATGGCAAGGAGGGTGCTGGCGTCGCCGTGGTGGAGTGTACGAGAGGAAGGGTGCTTGGTGCTGAGCGCGTTCCAGGGAAAGACGGACGCAGACGGGCTTGCCTATGGCTTGCCTTTGGCACGGGAGTTGTCCATTACAACGCAGGCATTACATCATAATGCCTTTACAATGCAACCCCAACAACGCAGGTGCATTTACATCGCATTCCATTACAACGTATTGTGAGGTCAGTAATGGGATATTTTTAAGTTTTAGGGTGGGTATGGGTTTCGGGTGTCGGAGATGAAATTTGGGGTGTATTATGGGGTAAAATTTGAAATTTGGAGTGTGTTTTGGGGTCAATTATTAAAATTGGGGTGTGCATTTGGGTCAAATATGATTTTTAGGGTGTGTTTTGGGGGCTCAGATTAATTTTAGGGTTCATGCTTTGCTTTGGGGTGCAAGGGTTAGTTTTAGGGTTGCACTCACTGAAGTGGGAATAGTAATGTTTACATCTCCGCTATCCAACACCTTCCCTACTGTTGCAATATGCCTAGTATTAGTATGCATTGTAATGGAGTGCGACGTAATGGTATGTGTCGTAACTTCATATATACCTTTGGCACACCAGTGGTACGCCCGCTGCGCATGGCCGCACAGCGGCCGCCATTGAGAAGTGCTGCAGGGGGGACTGGACAGCTGGGAGGTGGGAAATGCCGGAAAGGACACTGGATGGGGCGTGGACGTGGGGGTGTGTGTGTGAGTGGGTGTTGTAAATATTTAAATGAGAGAAATCTTACCTCGAGGCCGGGTCCCGTGTCTTCGTTGCTCCTGCTCTCCTGAGTCTGCTTCCAGGAACAGGAAGTAGGCAGCCAGGCTCCCTCCCCTAAGCCAATCACAAAGCTGCAATGCGGTATTGGGATTGGTCATTGGCGCCGGCACAAGGCGTTTAGCCAGGGGTTGGTGGGGTGGGCATGTTCTCCATGCAGGACAGTGCGCATGACTGCTTTGGGCGGCCTGAGTGGCTGACAAAACAGTCATTGCGCACTTGAGTGGGCATGACACTCCGCCCCTGCCCTGCTCCTTGAATGGAGCAGCCCTTCCCACCCTCCCACCCGCAAAGGAAACATAGCACGATTACATCAGGAGGTTATCATCATGTGATGATTTTTCCTCTTCTTGCACTGCTTAAAAGCAGTGGGGGGATGCTCTTCCGCCATAGTGGATGAGCCACCACTGGGTGTGCGTCATCTACAGGTGCTAGGCCTGGGCGACTCGACCCCCAGGCCTCCTCCGCTACGCGTCCCAACTTCTCCTTACCTGGACATTGACACCGTGGTGCAATCCGCTGCACTCTCTCCAAATCTGTGACTCAGCCAGCAGGAGCCTCAGCCAGGTGGGATTTCAAAAGCCTGGGTACAGCAGTCGCCGACAAGTACGCTGTTAAACCTCCTGATGCAGTTGATGCAGCAGGGCCCCCTTAAGTGTGAAGTTGCAGCGCTCCCGCCACACAAGTTCAGCGCAACTCAGGGGCCTCACCCTCCACAGCGTCCGGCCAGCGCAACATCATCCGTCCTGTGATGCAGAGAGGCGCCGCCCACAGTTGGTAATCCCCTCCATGCACCCCGGTGTAGTGGTGGATCATAGTATGCGATGCAGACCCCCTACGTTGGTGCGCAGGAACGCCTCTACGATTCACAGCTCCAAGGGGCTCAAGGCGGTCTTCTCACACAGGTCAGCAACGTGTCTCCATGCGACCTGCCAGACTTCACCACCAGGTATGGGAGATCGCCGCGCCTCAATGTCTAACGCCACGGTTCATCGACTCCACAGCTCCTCCGCATCCCACTCCAGGCTCCAGACGCAGGTCCAGCGAGGCATCCAGGCTCCAGACGCAGGTCCAGTGAGGCATCCAGGCTCCAGATGCAAGTCCAGCGAGGAATCCAGGCTCTAGACGCAGGTCCAGCGAGGCATCCAGGCTCCAGGCGCAGGTCCAGCGAGGCATCCAGGCTCCAGGCACAGGTCCTGTGAGGCATCCAGGCTCTCATCCTGGTCATCCTGGATGGTGGGTGGCTCGAGGGGGTTGTTGATGTGTGCTGCACTTGGCCCTGGCTGCTCCATTCTGCATTTCATTGTTTTTTTTTGCCTATTTTCTATTGGAGGTCGACTGATTGGCTATTTTTTTCAATAGAGGCAAAAAAACTCACGTTGGGATGACTAGCGTGCCTTTTTTTTGCCGCTAATGGGCCTTTTGTTGGTTTTCGCCCAATAACGCCGGAATTCCTATTGCCATCACGCTAATGTTAGCAGCAGTTTTCGCCGCCGATCCCTGAAGCTATCGCCATGTAGCGACGGCTTGTAAATACGTAGCTAACATGGCGATAGTTTTCTGCGGTACACGGCGGTAAGAAAACTGCTGCTAACTAACGTTAGCAATAGTTTTCGCCAGTCCTTGTACATATGGCCCTAAGTGTCCCAGTTGTCTCGGGCTGAGGAGGATGCCCCTGTACACCTGACCAGCGCCATATAGTGCACATGTTGCTCTCACAGCGTGGGACACATCCAGGCAAAGCCTGGGCCAAGGGCAGCCCGGCCTCTTCAGGGTTCTGACTGCCCCCCTTGATTTTAGATCTGGGGAACGAAAGGTGAGCATTTTAATTCTGGGTTGCCTGGTTTTTGTATAAGGACACTTGAAACTCTGTTATTCTCTATCTTGCCAACACTTAAGCTCATCCATTCAGAGTAATGAAAACTAGGAAGCATGGGTAGGCAAAAATTGCAAACGGTTAAGGACAAGGATATTGTCAATAAACCTTTTAATGGAAATACACCAGACTCTTACCTAGCCCATGTGATGGGTGCTATCACAAAAGAAACTGATCTTGTTGAGCGTCGGTTATCCCTAGATGCAGGGGAAGACCTTAACTCTTCCACGCCTATCCAGCCATGTTTACCATCTGGGAATTAATGTCTGGGATTAGAAACGACGCCTAACTTGCAATTAACCTCTGATGTGGCTCCATTAGAGAATAGTGGAACAGATGCTCTGAATGGCAGTGATAATGCTCCCTTGGCGAAAAGAAAGTGTAAAAACAAACAATCTGCTACTGGGAGACCTCTTACCCGCAGTTTGAGGAAACAAGATTCATCTGGGGTTTAACAAGGTGTTGGGGATGTGTCAATTCTAAATTGGGACATCATTAGAGACAAATTGAAATCTGTTATAGCCCAGTGTATTGCCCCCTTGGTGGACAAATTGCAAAGTCCAGAAGCAGTGGTTTTGAATGTATCTAAGACATCAGTTACAGCCAATGCTTATCTTTCCGCAGGTAAGACCCAACCAGCTGCTCCAAGTAATCATGAAGGTATGGGACGAAATGTGCCTATTAATGGTGTTTGTATACCCCATTGTTATTGATACCAATATAATGCTGGTACCCCTTTTACCTGATAGAAACAAAGTGGCATCAATATCGGGATCAGGGTGGGATGATGAGGATATCAGGGCTGTGAATGGGGTGAAAAGGAGTTTAAACTCAGTACGATAGCACCATGCCCAACCTACATCTACCACCCGAATGCTGCCCTTATGTCGCTATAATTACAGGGGTCCCACATTTAACCCCTAATACTGAGAAGACTACCTCCCAGCTGTAAAATAAAGTTTGTCATTGGTTGTGCAGTAATACCAACTTTAATATAAGGGAGTTTAATGACATACTGTTTGTACAGAGGGTTGGGCTGGTGGGCCCTGCCACTAAACATTTAAAGGGGGATTGTGTGGTAATCAACTGTAAACACCCTGCATTAGCTAGGCGATTGCTTCAAAGCTTCAATAGGCAGCTTTCACTAGAGGAGGGTATTAGTATTGTACCATTGATTTTTAGGTCTCGACTAGGCAGCGCATGCGCTGTCTCGTCGAGAGATGCTGTATACAGTATTGTGAGGGAAGCTCCGCCCACTTTCTGTCTATAATTTTCATTGGCTTCCATCATAAATTCAGCATTCTGATTGTTTTTTAGCTTCTTAGTCCCGCCTCCTGACGGTCATGTCGTCATTATTATTCTTCCGAGGCTATCAGCCCCTTTACTGTAAAAACCGTTTTGTTCCCCTGCCTCTCCCCGCTCACTCCCGCAGTCCGTAATTTTTTTGACCACAACCACCCCCCACCCCCTCCCATTCGTGCCTTCTTTAATACCCGCACTTCCTTTTAAAATGCAATAGGGCTCGCGTAAGACGAGTCCTATTGCATTTTCAGTGCTTGTTTGCTTTGTGATTGGTTGCTAAATTTGCACTCTTTGTCTCGCATGCGCGCAGTGCCTTACATCGTACGCATGCGTGACAAAACAGTGGCGTTATCCAATTCACTGTGGGAGGCAGAGACAGCGCAAGCAGTGAAGCGGCGGCAGGCCTGGCCAATCACCGGTCAGCGCCTCTTGTTTACTGTGGCTTATAGTATTGGAGCGCTTTATATGAGCGCCACTTAAACTACTTGTTTAATTTATAGATAAAGACTGCCTTGCATCTTCCGGAATGTGCACTTCGGGCTGGTTCCCCGCCTTCCGCCTTGAAGGCAGGTTCCTGGCCGGTGAGGGGGTTAACTTTCCAGTGTAAACACAATAATGTTGCGAAGCGTTTTAAATTCTCTACAATCGAGCCTCTTGGCGTGATGGTTCTTACAGTTTAAAGTCTGTAGGAGGATAAATACGCAAGTGCATTTGCGAAGCCTGCACTGCATCGGTCCACTCCACTTGCGAATGTCGGGCGTTGTTTGCTGTTTTGCAAGCCGCTGTGTGACGCGTCTCTCCGGTGATGTGTTGTGCGCCAGTGAGTGTGGCAGGTGTTTCCTTTATGCCGGGCGCACATGGCAGCTAAGTAGATTGCAATTAGGGTTGCAAGCAAGGCGCCTAAAGCTTTGTGAGTGGCAGTTGGTCCGCAGTCTGTTCCACTGCTCGGAGCCCGGACTCTGCCAATCATGGCTCATTTGATTTACTGTTTGCTGCTTCAGCTATCCAATGCAGAAGCGCCCTCACTAGGGTGAGTGACGTTTACATTCTGTGAAAGACACGGAAGCGAACATTGATTTTAGCATCCCTTCTTGCACCTATTTAGATAAAACATGCAAATCTTGTTTAACCCAACTCCTAAAAGTAATTGTCAGACCTTACAATAAAAACTGAAAACAAGTTAATCACGGCTCTGTCTAGGAGCCACATATCACTGTGGCCTGTGAGCGGCGCATAGATTAACTTCCGGGCTGGTGGCTGCTAGGGGTGTCAAGAGGAATGCCGAGACGTTGCCTGTGGTGTTGACTGTTGAGACTGCAGACAGCGCCCCTGGACAACGGATCCGAAGATCGTGACAGACATTGTGCAAAGTGTGGGGCAGGGAGGAAACTATAGCGTTTAGCACAGAGGCGCTATAGCAGTTTGGGGTCTGATGTCTGACGAGGAAGGTGCTAGTTCTGTATTTCTAAGTATAGCCCTATTTTATGTATAGTGTTTGTTATATGTATATTACTTTCTCATAGACAAAGTAAAGCACGGACTGAAGTGTTCGCTCATTGGGTGATATTTCTGTGTTAGGTTGTATCTGAGTGTGTAGCCACCCACCCACCCCCCTCTTAAGTAAGCCTTTGGCGGCTCTGCCTCACTCTCCCTAGAGTCAGGTGCTAAAGGGGATTACCTGGTAATTCAGTTTGTTGTCCAGCAGCACAGTGTGCCTAGGTCGCCGGGGGTAAACAAGCAATACCTGACTGTGATTCAACCACTCAAGACAGGTGTCACAGGACACAACAATAACACTGTGCTGGTACTAACAGGACGGCAATAGCATTGCATAAGACCAGGCAGGGAACCTGTCATTATTTCTTGGCATTTCGAAATCACATATTCTATTCAGTTTTATCAATATAGCCATTTGTTAGAAATGGGATCTCTAGTTGGCAAGGGCTTGCACCTTTGTCCAAGTAGGGACCCTTCTTCCTAGTCAGGGTAAGGGTTGTTACACTCGTGAAGTAACCCCTGCTCACCCTCGTGGTAGCTTGGCACGAGCAGTCAGGCTTAATTCAGAGGCAGTGTGTAAAGCATTTGCACATAACCAACAGTAATACAGTGTAAGCACTACAAACGGACACCACACCAGTTTAGAAAAATAACCAATATTTTATATACTCAAGACAAGACCAATTACGACAAAAATCCACAATACTGTACTTTACGAATGAATACTTGATACGTTAACTTCTTCTTTGCAGGAATAGCACAAAAGCAAAGTTCGTACGAGTCGGTAGCTCCGTCCGAGTCTACCGTGATGCTGAAAACCACAGAGTCTAACAGTTCCAGCCGACCGCGTCGATACGGGCCAGCAGAGTCGTGAACAGACTCGGTCACAGTACCTTTCTCGTTGTGGCTGGTACGGAGTGTACGAGCCGGTCGGCGTTCGTCGCGGTTGCGGTGCAAGACGGAGCGATGCAGGGTGCGGTGTCCCTCGATGCGGTGCAGGCAGCGGCTCGATGAGCGTCGGGCAGACGGAGTCGGTGAGTCCAAGGCGTGCGATGCAGGGCGAGACGATGCTCGATGCGGTGCTGACAGGTTGCGATGCAGGCGACCTAGCCGGAGTGCGGGAGCTGGCGTCGGACAGCGGTGCGAGTCGGAGCGGTGCGTCGCAGACGTGCGAGCGGTGCCCCAAATGCGGTGCGGTCCCGACTCTTGAGCCAGTTGCAGCGACCTCGTTGGTCGGGTCCGGTTGGTTCAGTGAAGCGATGCGATGCGAACTGCGGTGCCCACAGGTCACGGTGCAAGCAGCGGCTCGATGTTGGCGGCGTTGGACGTTGCCCACGGTGAGACCAGGGTTGCGATGCGAAGCGGGGCGATGCGGTCTGCGGTGCAAACAGGTCACCGGCCAGGGATGGATTCGGTTGACGGAGTCGGTTGCGGTTCCCTTCCTCTGTGGCAACTGAAACAGCGTTCCAGAAGCGGTACCCAGAGGCTTGTGAAGTCTTTGCAGTCCCTGAGACTTCTTAACAGGAGGCCAGCTCGGTTTCTGGCCCTTGGAGATACTCAGCACAAGTTTGGAGAAAGTTCAGTCCAGTCCTTTCACTGCCCAAGACAGAAGCAGCAACTGCAGGCCAACCCAACAAAGCAACAACACAGCAAAGGGGCAGTACTCCTCCTGGCAGCTCTTCCAGCTCTTCGTCTTGGCAGGTTCCTTGATTCCAGCGAGATCTAAATTCATGGGGTCAGGGCCCCAATATTTATATCCCAAATTCCTTTGTTCTCTGAAGGCAGAGAGGCCTTTGCCTAGTCCAAACCAGTTCTGGAGCACTTTGTTGACAAGTCTCCGTCCCTTCTTTCAGTGAGTAGGCCAGGGACATCAGACGCACCACAGGAGGTGGAGCCAGCATTGTGGTGGGAAGGCACTGTCCTATTCAGGGCCCAGGTGCGACCCCTCCCACCCATCTACAGGTCGATCTGGCTATTCAGCCCTGCGCTGACTCACCCTGTCTCCTGGCATCCCCCAGCCCCTGTCACTCACATTCCAGACAAGGAATACACAATCTCGCAGAGGCAGGCTTGGATGGTTAGACAAGAAAATACCCACTTTCTAAAAGTGGTATTTTCAAACACAGAATGTTAAAACCAACCTTACTAAAAGCTGCATTTTACCCTTCTGAGTCCAGGCATACTAAACTCGAATTTCTACCATGTTCCCGGGGTCAGTTAGGATTATAAGCTGTAATAATCAAAACTGCCCGTTCTGGCCTAGGGGAACAGGTAGCCTTGCAATAGTGAAAAACGAACTAGGCTGTAGTTCACTATCAGGACATGCCGCACACACCCGGGCATGTCCTACCTTTCGCAGACACCGCACCCTGCCCACAGGGGTACCGTGGGCCTACCTTAGGGGTGACTAACATGTAGCAAAGGGAAGGTTTGGGGACTTGCAAGTGTGTGCACTTGCCAAGTCGACATGGCAGCCCCAGGCTGCGCACAGGCTCTGCGATGGCAGGCCCGAGTTACACTTTACGGGCTGTTTGCGTGGGTGGCACAATCCAGTGCTGCAGCCCACCAACAGCATTTGGTCTATAGGCCCTGGCACTCGCAGTGCACTTTACAAGGGACTGACACATAAACCAAATAGGCCAATCATGGAAACACCAATCCATAACACATTTTATACAGGAGCACTTGCACTTTCCCACTGGATCGCAGTGAGGAAAGTGCGCAGAATCATCACACCAGCAAAAACAGAGTCACAACCGGGAGGTCAGAAAGCAAAAAGTCAGGGGAAACACGCCAAAAGATGCCAAGTCTAACACATGTCCCCTCCAGCTGAAAGTAGGGAGAACTACCCAACCCCATTGGAGTTCTCTTCACTAAGGCGGAAGAACCTGGACAGACCATCTGCGTTGGCGTGTTCTGTACCAGGACGGTGTTCCACCGTAAAGTCCATTCCCTGTAGGGAGATGGACCACCTCAGCAGTTTTGGATTCTCGCCCTCATTTGCATCAACCATCTGAGGGGCCTGTGGTCTGTCTGAACCCGGAAGTGAGTCCCAAACAGGTATGGTCTCAACTTCTTCAGCGCCCAGACCACAGCAAAAGCTTCCCTTTCTATGGCACTCCACCTCTGTTCCCTGGGAAGTAGTCTCCTGCTAAGGAAGACTACAGGCTGATCCAGGCCCTCTTCGTTCAGCTGTGAGAGCACCGCTCCCACACCATGCTCTGAAGCGTCAGTCTGCACGGCGAATTCCTTGGAGAAGTCAGGTGCCTTGAGCACGGGCGCCGTGCACATGGCTGCCTTCAGGGCATCAAAAGCTTTCTGGCAGGACTCAGTCCAGATCACTTTCCTGGGCTGCCTCTTAGAGGTCAGCTCTGTTAAGGGGGCAACGATGGTGCCATAGCCCTTAACAAATCTCCTATAGTAACCGGTGAGACCTAAGAAGGCTCTCACCTCTGTCTGGGTCTTGGGGGCTCCCAAGCCAGAATGGTGTCAATCTTGGGTTGTAGGGGCGCCACCTGGCCGCTTCCTACCTGGTGTCCGAAGTACACCACAGAACCCTGCCCGATCTGGCACTTACTGGCCTTGATCGTGAGGCCTGCACCTTGCAGAGCCCTCAACACTTTCTCAAGGTGCTGTAAATGTTCTTCCCAGCTGGAACTGAACACAGCAATGTCATCCAGGTAGGCGGCACTGAAATCCTCCAGCCCGGCCAACACCTGATTGACCAACCTCTGAAAGGTGGCAGGGGCATTCTTCAACCCAAAGGGCATCACCCGGAATTGGTAATGACCTTCTGGGGTTGAGAATGCTGATCTCTCCTTGGCCCCATCGGTTAAGGCAATCTGCCAGTACCCAGACGTTAAATCAAACGTGCTGAGGAACCGGGTAGCTCCCAACCGATCAATGAGCTCCTCAGCTCTGGGGATGGGGTGCGCGTCAGTCCTGGTGACGGCATTGAGCCCACGGTAGTCCACACAAAACCGGAGTTCTGGAGTGGCACCGGGCGCCGCAGCCTTTGGGACCAAGACCACTGGGCTGGCCCAAGGACTGTGGGAGGGCTCAATCACCCCTAACGCCAACATCTTAGAGACCTCCTCCTTGATGCTGGCTCTGACCCGGTCAGTCAACCTGTAAATCTTGTGCTTCACAGGATGGCTGTCACCGGTGTCCACGTCATGGGTACACCAGTGAGTAACACCGGGGTCAGAGAGAACAGCGGGGCGAACTGTCCCAACAACTGGCGACAGCCCCCTGCTGCTCCTGAGTCAGAGTAGGGGAGAGGATCACACCCTCTACTGACCCATCATGCTCCTTGGTAGACAGGAGGTCAGGGAGAGGCTCGCTCTCCTCTTCCACCCCATCATCTGTCGCCAAGAGCATACTCACTTCGGACCTCTCGAAGTGGGGCTTGAGGCGGTTCACGTGAAGGACCCTCAAAGGGTTCCTTGGAGCCTGCAAATCCACCAGGTAGGTGACGTCACTTTTGCGCTCCTTTACCTCATATGGCCCAGTCCACTTGTCCTGCAAGGCACAAGGTGCTACTGGGGCCATGACCCACACTTTTTGTCCAGGTTGAAATTCGACCAGAGTGGCGTTCTGGTCATACCATCTCTTCATTTCTTCCTGGCTTGCTTCTAGGTTCGCCTGAGCGAGTTTCCTGAAGCGGGCAGTTTGGTTTCTAAAGGCCAGCATGTAGCTAAATACATCCTGGGAGTTTTCCTGGGAGCTGCCTCCCAGCCTTCCTTAACCAAACTCAGAGGTCCTCTGACAGGGTGGCCATACAGGAGCTCAAAGGGGCTGTACCCAAGAGACTTCTGAGGCACCTCCCTGTATGCAAAGAGTAGGCATGGCAAGAGGACGTCCCACTTACGCCTCATGGGTTCTGTTAGACCCTTGATCATGCCTTTCAAGGTCTGGTTGAATCTCTCCACCAGACCGTTTCCTTGTGGGTGGTAAGGAGTGGTGAACTTGTAGGTTACCCCACACTCCTTCCACAGGGATGTCATATACTTCGATATGAAATTGGTCCCCCTATCAGAAACCACCTCTCTGGGGAATCCCACACGGGAAAAGATCCCCATTAACGCCCGGCCCACCACTGGCGCCGTCGTTGTCCTGAGAGGGATTGCCTCCGGGTACCGGGTGGCATGGTCCACCAAGACCAGGATGTACCTGTTGCCCATGGCTGTCTTGGGATCCAGTGGCCCCACAATATCCATCCCTACCCTTTCAAAGGGTGTTCCAACAACCGGAAAAGGTTGGAGAGGAGCTTTGACCTTCCTCCCACTCTTACCACTTGCCTGGCAAGTTTGGCAAGACCTGCAGTGTGCATCTGACTGCCTTCGCATTTGGGGCCAAAAGAAGTGGGTGACAAGCCTGTCAAAGGTCTTGTCCTGCCCCAAATGTCCTGCCAAAGGCACGTCATGAGCCAGACCCAGTAGGAAGGTCCTGAAGCGCTGGGGTACCACCAGCACACGGGCTGACCCAGGCTCAGCAACCTTAGGCTCACTGTATAGGAGACCACTCTCCCAGTAGATCAGATGTGACCCGGACTGATTACCAGCTGCCTGGTCTGCAGCCTGCCGCCGCAGACCCTCCAGAGTAGGGCACCTGTTCTGCTCCCTGCAGAACTCCTCCCTGGTGGGACCCCCTTCTTGCTGCCAATGGGTCAGCTCAGAGATGTCTCCCAGTTCGGCTACTTGCTCCCCTGTAGGCACCGGGGCGTCCCCTCGAGGTCCGCCTCCTCCCGGTCCGTGGGAACTTCGGGGGCCGGTTTCCCGCGCCCCTGCCCTTTCTCTTGGCAGGGACTTGGGCCACTGTTTCAGGCTCCAAGTCCTCTTGATCACCCTTTCTGGCCGCCATTGACCGAGTAGACACGCATGCCCACTCTGGCAACCCAAGCATCTCCAAGTGGGACCTGAGCTCAACCTCCTTCCACGAGGACTGCTCCAGGTCGTTTCCTAGCAGACAATCTACAGGCATGGTAGGGCTCACAACCACCCTCAAGGGACCTGCGACCCCCCCCATTCAAAGGGAACCTGCGCCACCATACACTGGCGCTCCGAGTTGTCGACAGCAACTACTTGGTGGAATGCTCCTGGGACTACTTGCTTCTCAGACACCAGGTGACACCGGACTGAGGTCACACTGGCTCCAGTATCTCTGAGAGCCTCTACCCTGTTCCCATTAATGGTCACCCAGGTGCTATATTTCTTTGTGTTAGGGGGCACCTGGTTTCCTGGGACCATCTCACTGTCCCCGAGTGAGACAAGGGTCATTTCTGCGGGATCCCCACCCTCCTGTGGGCACCCCTCCTCCCCAAGCGCTACACTAGCCAACACTTTGGACTGTCCACCGGTGGGTGGCTGTGTCCCCTTCGGGCACTTGGGGTCCCCCTTAAAGTGACCTACCTGGTCACATGCATAACACTTGCGGGGGCCGGTCTCAACAGGCTTCCCTGTAGAGACCCCTTTCTTCTTATCACCGGGGGCTGGGAACCTTTACCCTGGGTACTAGTTTGGGGCCCTTTAGAGAACTCCTGTGCTTTACCCTTGTCCCCCCACCTTTCTGCTGGGGACCCTGCCCACCTTTGGCTGAGTCTCCCCCAAACGCTTTCTTGTGGACCCTGGTACTCACCCAGCGGTCCGCTTCCATAGCAAGCTTCCTGGGGTCAGTTAGCTTACTATCAACTAGGTGCTGGCGCAGATCTGCAAAACATAGACTAGACAAGTGCTCCCATGCAATCAAGTTGTAGAGCCCCTAAAAATCTGTTACACTACTGCCCTTCACCCAACCATCCAGAGACCTGCAGAACACATCCACACATTCCAACCAAGTGTTGGCATCAGACTTCTTACTGGACCTGAACTGATCCCTGTACTTTTCAGGAGTAAGACCATACTTCGTGAGAAGGGCATCCTTCATGTCAGCATAGGTGAGGTGATACCCCTTACCCAAAGCTATCAGAGCATCCCTTGCTTCTTCCGGGAAAAGTGGCCACAATCCTGCTCCCCAATTCTCCTCAGGGACCCCATTCATGTGTATGGCTGCCTCATAACCCTGGAACCACCTTTGTATGTCATCCCCCTTCTTGAACTCCTTGCCTACGTTCTTGGGAATGTGCACAATCCTGTCTGCCTTTCTGGACGAATTGCTGCCACCATCTGAGCCTGACTTACTCCTAAGTTCTAGCTCCTTCAGTTCTCTCTCATGCTCTAAGAGCATCTTCCTCTCCTCTATGGCCAATCTCTTCTCCTCCCGCTCACTCTCCAGCCTGAGCTTCTGCAGCTCGAACTGCCTTGCCTCCCGCCTGTCCTCCAGCTCCTCTGGGGACAGACTGCTGCTGCCCGACCTGGCGGGTTCCCCCTACCCAAAAGCACATCCACCCTGGAAATAGGCTCCTCCGCCTCCTCACTGAGATCACCAGGCTGCCCATTGGCATGTCTGGCTGCTACCCAGGCCCTCAGCGCCTTCTGTAGCTCCTCCTTCCTTGTGAGGCCTTTAATTTGGACTTTCAGGTTTTTACAAATCGCTCGTAACTCCTTTACGGCGTAGGATTCCAACCTGTCCTCCTCAAAGATAACTTCCAGAGATGCAACGGATGATGCAATTGATTCAGGCATGACAAAAGTCGTGAGTTGAAAACTGGCAAGATCAAAAATAGGCCAAAAGAAAAAGAACCAGTATGTGGTACGTAATGGTCTGCGATATGGTAGTAGTGCACACCAATCACTGTAAGTCAAGTGCAAACACAAGTCCTATCCTCACCGCTGACAACCAATGTTAGAAATGGGATCTCTAGTTGGCAAGGGCTTGCACCTTTGTCCAAGTAGGGACCCTTCTTCCTAGTCAGGGTAAGGGTTGTTACACTCGTGAAGTAACCCCTGCTCACCCTCGTGGTAGCTTGGCACGAGCAGTCAGGCTTAATTCAGAGGCAGTGTGTAAAGCATTTGCACATAACCAACAGTAATACAGTGTAAGCACTACAAACGGACACCACACCAGTTTAGAAAAATAACCAATATTTTATATACTCAAGACAAGACCAATTACGACAAAAATCCACAATACTGTACTTTACGAATGAATACTTGATACGTTAACTTCTTCTTTGCAGGAATAGCACAAAAGCAAAGTTCGTACGAGTCGGTAGCTCCGTCCGAGTCTACCGTGATGCTGAAAACCACAGAGTCTAACAGTTCCAGCCGACCGCGTCGATACGGGCCAGCAGAGTCGTGAACAGACTCGGTCACAGTACCTTTCTCGTTGTGGCTGGTACGGAGTGTACGAGCCGGTCGGCGTTCGTCGCGGTTGCGGTGCAAGACGGAGCGATGCAGGGTGCGGTGTCCCTCGATGCGGTGCAGGCAGCGGCTCGATGAGCGTCGGGCAGACGGAGTCGGTGAGTCCAAGGCGTGCGATGCAGGGCGAGACGATGCTCGATGCGGTGCTGACAGGTTGCGATGCAGGCGACCTAGCCGGAGTGCGGGAGCTGGCGTCGGACAGCGGTGCGAGTCGGAGCGGTGCGTCGCAGACGTGCGAGCGGTGCCCCAAATGCGGTGCGGTCCCGACTCTTGAGCCAGTTGCAGCGACCTCGTCGGTCGGGTCCGGTTGGTTCAGTGAAGCGATGCGATGCGAACTGCGGTGCCCACAGGTCACGGTGCAAGCAGCGGCTCGATGTTGGCGGCGTTGGACGTTGCCCACGGTGAGACCAGGGTTGCGATGCGAAGCGGGGCGATGCGGTCTGCGGTGCAAACAGGTCACCGGCCAGGGATGGATTCGGTTGACGGAGTCGGTTGCGGTTCCCTTCCTCTGTGGCAACTGAAACAGCGTTCCAGAAGCGGTACCCAGAGGCTTGTGAAGTCTTTGCAGTCCCTGAGACTTCTTAACAGGAGGCCAGCTCGGTTTCTGGCCCTTGGAGATACTCAGCACAAGTTTGGAGAAAGTTCAGTCCAGTCCTTTCACTGCCCAAGACAGAAGCAGCAACTGCAGGCCAACCCAACAAAGCAACAACACAGCAAAGGGGCAGTACTCCTCCTGGCAGCTCTTCCAGCTCTTCGTCTTGGCAGGTTCCTTGATTCCAGCGAGATCTAAATTCATGGGGTCAGGGCCCCAATATTTATATCCCAAATTCCTTTGTTCTCTGAAGGCAGAGAGGCCTTTGCCTAGTCCAAACCAGTTCTGGAGCACTTTGTTGACAAGTCTCCGTCCCTTCTTTCAATGAGTAGGCCAGGGACATCAGACGCACCACAGGAGGTGGAGCCAGCATTGTGGTGGGAAGGCACTGTCCTATTCAGGGCCCAGGTGCGACCCCTCCCACCCATCTACAGGTCGATCTGGCTATTCAGCCCTGCGCTGACTCACCCTGTCTCCTGGCATCCCCCAGCCCCTGTCACTCACATTCCAGACAAGGAATACACAATCTCGCAGAGGCAGGCTTGGATGGTTAGACAAGAAAATACCCACTTTCTAAAAGTGGTATTTTCAAACACAGAATGTTAAAACCAACCTTACTAAAAGCTGCATTTTATCCTTCTGAGTCCAGGCATACTAAACTCGAATTTCTACCATGTTCCCGGGGTCAGTTAGGATTATAAGCTGTAATAATCAAAACTGCCCGTTCTGGCCTAGGGGGAACAGGTAGCCTTGCAATAGTGAAAAACGAACTAGGCTGTAGTTCACTATCAGGACATGCCGCACACACCCGGGCATGTCCTACCTTTCGCAGACACCGCACCCTGCCCACAGGGGTACCGTGGGCCTACCTTAGGGGTGACTAACATGTAGCAAAGGGAAGGTTTGGGGACTTGCAAGTGTGTGCACTTGCCAAGTCGACATGGCAGCCCCAGGCTGCGCACAGGCTCTGCGATGGCAGGCCAGAGTTACACTTTACGGGCTGTTTGCGTGGGTGGCACAATCCAGTGCTGCAGCCCACCAACAGCATTTGGTCTATAGGCCCTGGCACTCGCAGTGCACTTTACAAGGGACTGACACATAAACCAAATAGGCCAATCATGGAAACACCAATCCATAACACATTTTATACAGGAGCACTTGCACTTTCCCACTGGATCGCAGTGAGGAAAGTGCGCAGAATCATCACACCAGCAAAAACAGAGTCACAACCGGGAGGTCAGAAAGCAAAAAGTCAGGGGAAACACGCCAAAAGATGCCAAGTCTAACACCATTCATAACACTTTATTTGCTGGTGGGATTTGTTAGTCAGTCAATGCCTGTACTGCACTGGTCTGTGTGTACATTTTAAACTACAATTCCCGCCCAGGAGGTTTGTATTTCATCTTGTCAAAGAAAATAAAACGAGAACCAGGTGGATGAACAAGACCAAATTCAGTATTTACCGTGTCATGGCGCTGACTTAGTACGGCAGCAAGCGCTGGACAAAAAACAATTTGTTTTATGTTTAAGGAACGTCAGATGGGTGCATTTGGTCAAAGTAGATCCAGAAGTTACTGCTGAGTCCCCCTCCCAGAGATGCTGCAAACGTGCACACCGAAGCCAAGTACCGCACACCTCCTCTTTAGTTACTCCCACTTGACAGCCGGTCTGGGAGTGGCTGTGATTCAACAGACACAGGTGTATGAGAGAGAGGAACCTGTAGGACCGCTCCCTAGCTCCTTCTGCCCCGTGTGGGGCAGAGACCCTCCTACTGCTCCTGTCTTGGACATTTTAAGGCAGGGCAGGGTTTTTCTAGAACAATATTTAACTTTTGACGTGTCACACAGTTTGGTGCTTACTTTCCCTCCATGTTAAAGAACAGTAGATGTTTCAGCACCCAGGCTAATGTGCTGCATAGCTAAATACATATAAGGTCCTAAAGGCGAGACCGATTGCATTGCAAATGCTTGTTTTTTATAGGCACAAGCAAACAGGATCAAGGCCAGGGCCCCTTTATCAGCAAGAGTAGTTGAGAAACCTTCTATTCACATCTTTAATGGATTTCTTCCTTTGTCTGATCTGGACCTTAATGACTGACTTTCTGATCCTTCTCCCACCTGCCCATGCAAGGAATGCCCCCTGCTGCTATGCCCACTCATAAATAATGGGAGTTCCAGCAAGAATTCTACACTTATGCTTGTTAGTTGGAATAGAACCGTTATTTAATCTAAGTTATTGTATCCTGAATGGCTTAACGTTATTATCCAGTTGGATGTGATAATGTGACAGAAAACCTGGGCACAGGATTTAAACTGTTAGGATGGTTTTGAGTGCTTTTCTGTTCCAGTTAAAGGTATTCCTGGACAGAGAGCACAGGGCGCAGTAGTTACTATGATAAGCATTTCTAAACTCTTTAGGGTTTTTCATGTATCTTTAAAAAAACGGAGGATCTGTGGGTAGTGGTGTCTAATAATTTTAGCTTTTTTGTTGAATTTTTATAATTCAGTGTCAACCTTGGTTGCCCGATTGAGATTTTATTTGAGGTATTGTCTGTCCTCGAGGCTAGGTCCCTTTTGAAGTTGAAATGTTTAATGTGATATTGGGCGGCCACTTTAACGCCAAGCGGGGCAGAATCATACTGATGTTGACCTTTTTGGGTGAAGAAATAGTTCCCTGTGCCCCTCATTAACTGATGAAAGAGGTAGGTGGCTGTCTAATGCCCTTGGCGAATCTGACCTCCTCAATGAAGGGTTTATTGTGGGGAACCCATTTGACCAAAGACCACTTTTTGTGGGATTGGGTAAAGGGTCACCATCTACTATGTTTTAATCTCAAGGTCCCTGGAAAAACTTGTACTATGTTTTATCTAGGTGCAATTTGACATAGGCTATGTTTTCTTCCTGGCCAATATGATCCCAGCTCTATTTTGATCTGCCCCTGTGATGGCAATTCGCTACAGTCTCTGGAGCATCTTATTTTATTTTGTAAGTTTTATGATTTTCCTCGGCGCAGATATTTGCTGCCTATTCTTAGATCCAGGGTTTTTTATCAACATGAACCCGTTTTTAGTTACTTTCAAATGCTTACTGAACCTACTGTTATAATCGCTGTTGGGTCCTTTTTGAAAAATGTCCTGTATTTGAACTCTTAAATAACAGCTTAATAAAGTATATAGATGATGGTATGAGCTGTATAAATGGGATGCATGATGATGATTTGGATATATTAGTTTTGAAAACCTGATGTTTTTATAAATGTTATCTATATTTTTCTTCTTTTTTAATATTATTAGATTTTCTAGTGTTTCAAGCTTGTGGATTGTAAAATGCAATTTGTTCTTTTATGATTATCGAATAATAATCGAATAAAGATTTGTCATTCATTCATTCATACACTCATTCATTCAGCACATCTATAAAATTGTGCCAACCTGTCAATTAGTACAATAAACCTGAACTATCTTAACCTTTTTATCCAACATCTCTTTAATCTACCCTTTCAACATGAATAACTCTGTGACGCCCTAGATTACAGAGCCATGATGCTGCTATATTCAGTGGTATAATTTATCTTCATATATGTATCCTAATCTTCCTGCATCCTCAATTTACTTTTAGAACAGTCCAACAGACCGCCATACTAGAAGGCCATTGGAGGGGGAGCTCAGGTTGTTTAGGTGCAGAAGTGCCAGACACTCTTTGCTTGGAGAGAGCTATCTTGGTGGAGGGGGGCTTTTTCTAATCAGCGATGTGGAATCTTCGACCCAGAAAGCATGTTTTAGGTAATCTGTCCCACTGCTTAACAATTGAGTTGCTCTTTCATTTCAAACAAAGTCCTCCTTTTTATTCAATGATGGATTGTAATATTGAGTTGTTTTGCTCATTATGACATTTGAAAGTATTAGATTATAAGAAGCCACCTGATGGGATGGGCAGCATCTGTAAAATGTACTGAGGCAACGATGAAAAGTATACAAGCATGGAGGTCCAGAGCCATGTGTGATATTACAAGCAGAACAGAGTTAGGTGTACTGGCTGACATCAACAGGGACCATCAAGCTATCCTCTCAATGTGCAGTGGGGTAGGGAGTCAGGGCGACTGTCCCTCTCGTGGTCCAATTGACTAATGCATCCACCGCAGGGATCTTTGACTGGCCCGTGGGCACAGGTTTTGATGCTGGCACTTGTGCTCAGATTTTGATTTTTCATGGGTTACCATTGAGGTGGGTATTAATACATCTGTTATCTGTCATTAGTGCCAGCAGGCCCCCACCGCCCTGGGAGTGAGCGTGCTGCCACGAAGAGACAGATAGATGACAAAGGGAAGCCAACTGTTATATTCTGCATCATATATATTAACAAAGCAAGCAAGCCCCTGAGTCCACGTGAGCCATAGCATCCTTCTATTCACCTGGCAGGATAAGTCTTTATGTGGACAGGCCCTTATGCCAGGGATACCTGAAGCTAGGGGTAAACCCTACTTTATTTTTAGTTATTTCA
This sequence comes from Calotriton arnoldi, assembly GCA_963921515.1. Classification (NCBI taxonomy): domain Eukaryota; kingdom Metazoa; phylum Chordata; class Amphibia; order Caudata; family Salamandridae; genus Calotriton; species Calotriton arnoldi. Next base: position 125,967 of record CAWUFW010003524.1, read on the forward strand.
TTCTGCGTGACTTTCCCATGGGCTTTTATCATTTGACAAAAGGATGTCAAATATGCAAAAACCTAGCATTTTGCTAAAACGGAAGCATTCATCCCTTTTTCTCCAATCACTATATTCATTCATTGCGTTAACCATGATGTTGTGATTATTGCACGTCTCATATTTTCCCCCATGAGTTCCAGTTCTGGTTGTTTTGATTTGCAAGAGAATAAACTGTTCAATATGCCCCTGGCCGGACACCGTAGGCCCCGCCGAGGCTGAGTTCATTAGGAAGCCACCTGACAGTGTATTTCACATTCTGACATAAAACCGATGATATCGGCCTTATCTAAAAAGGTAAATAGGATGCCATTTATTTGGTATAAAATTGCTCTTTTGGTGTCATTGAACTGCAAATAGAAAATGTGCAGCTGGCTCATTTTACATTTCCACAGCTCCTCTGCTAGGCGATCGCCCTGGATTGTAAGCAATTAATGGAACTGTGATTGAAGTGACCCTTGCTGCACCAGCCACAGCAGACAAAATGAAACAGTTAATGCAAAAGGGCTATTTCTAATACAGTGGATGCAGCGGTCGGTATCTCCGCAGAGTGGGTGCAGAAAAATAACAATATGTACTTAATAACCTAAATGCACCACCAAAAAGGGACCAGGGAAATAGATAGGCATCTGCTGTGCGAGTAATTACAGTTCCACAATTCACGGTGCAGCGACAGTTTTCCCAGCATCAGATACCTTATTCATACGCTTCTTGATTTTTCTATCAAAAATTGAAAAAAACGAAAAGTGGTAATTTAGAACTGACTAAAAATATGCAACGGGACCTATTCACAAAGGCATTTTGAGTTGCTAAAGTAGGTACTCCTGTAGCACTCTATCACATATTACTACATGCCCATGTGAACTGGTCTCAGGACATTTAAAACGGGAATGCAAGGGAAATATTTGGAGATTGCGCTTGTGAAATTAGTACAAATAGATGGGACTGTGCTCACTGCACTTTTACCAGAGGATGTTGGAGGTTTCGGGGCAAATTTACAAATGCGTTTTTGAATTCGTAGTAGAGAACTCCTGTAGTACTTCCCTTCATCATAAATTATTTTGTGAATCGGTGCCAACTGTATTTCAGTTCAACAGATTCTTTCATTGATCGACTAATACAAACACTGAAAAAACTGTGGCTATCGGGCGAAAAGTATAATAACCCTGGCTTGAAAGAATTCCAAAATTCGACAGAGCAGAATAAATCGAAAGAAGGAACTCACACTAACATCAGAGGAGTCCTCTTCAGTGAAATTCACAAATAAAATATTAGACAGTGTAGCTCATGAAGTCTATGGGCAACCGTGGGATTCAAAGATCAGAAAAAGTTCGATTCCTGCAGTATGTGAGGAGCTAATATCTTTTATATTTTGTCCTCAAGAGGGTTCTGGATGGAGCATAGAATGAAGAGGGTTAAACTGGGGGAAAATGACCAAATTTCACGTGCAATCTCACGTGCAAATCGAATGTGAAGGTTCATCTCTCATTCAAAAATCATGCAGTATATCAACAGGAGACTGCTTCAAGGAGAAAGGGTTTTTGGATGATCGTTTTACTCTTCAGACAAGACATATTCTGCTCAAAGCACTCTCCAGTGGGCAAAGACTATGCAATATTTTGCACTGCAAGTTAAACATGTTTAGAGACTTTGTGCATGTACAAAAAATATGTGCCTGACAAATTCAAAGCATGTTGACATCTCATACTTTGTCAGTGATTCCTCACTATTAAATTTACATTTAATGCGTTTAAAGTGTGATATTGCTACACATATTTATTATGTAAATTGCAATGTGCCGCCCATCAATTTTTCATAAAATACATTGATAGGAACACACAAAGGCAGCCTTTAAAAGTAATCATGCTTTCATTTTGGTTACAGACTGAATACTTCACCCATTCATAGTGCAGAAGCACAGAGGTGCTGGAAAGAAATGACATGCCCCACGAGCTCAGCTTAGGTCAGATTCAGATGTGTATGAAGTAAAAAGTATGAAATACATCAGAATTGTACTTGACTCACACAGAACCTTTTGAATCTGCCAGAAAAGTATGTATTGCTGCTGTGTGTCCTATACCATTATTTTTCTTCACGTGAAGCATAGAATTATTTACCAATATAGCGCTGCTTCTGTGTTTGTTGAAAGATGGGCATATCATGGTCTGCCCAGTGCCTTCTCTGCGACTGTCTGCTCTTTACTAGTCACATATGATAGAATATATATTTTTAATATACCTACCAGCCAAAGACTGCCAATATAATGCTCGTTGGTACCTCTGAGTTGCAAGAGACCCAAAAATTGACTGTCTTTTTGAAAGTTTTTTTTTCCAATGATGGGTGAGACTTTTTGAGTGATGGGTTGCAGTGGCCAGTGAGTTAACAAGCCGTTGAATACATGATTGGCTGGATAATGATACATTTGTGTGCAAAACACCTGTGGGTATATGCTGAAGCCTATCGTGAGTCATGATGTCCCTCCCCTCCCTCAAAAATGGTAAGTAATAGTGCTTTAAACATCTGCATATACAATTTATGCTGCTGTATTTTTGATGTATCATTCAATCAGGGATTTGTGAAGCGCACTACTCACCCATGAGGGTCTGAAGGCGCTGGGGGAAGGGGGGATTCGAGCAGCTTCGTCTCATCTGAAGAGCCAGGTCTTGAGACTTTTCCTGAATGCTTGCAGTGTAGGGGTTCGTCTGATGCTGAGGGGGAGTTTATTCCAGGTCTTGGCCGCAATGTAGGAGAAGGCACTTACTCCCGTTCTGGCTCTGTGGATGGGTGGGATTTCGGCCAGGGCAAGGTTGGCGGAACGGAGGTTCGTAGAAGGAGATTCTTTCGTTGAGGTATTGGGGTCCGGTGTTGTGGAGGGATTTGTAGGTGTGAGTGAGCAGCTTGAGGGTCACTCTCTTTTCGATGGGGAGCCAGTGGAGGTCTCGTAGGTGCTGGGTGATGTGGTCTTGTCGTGGAATGCAGAGTCTGGTTACGGCGTTCTGGATGGTCTGGAGTATGAGGAGTAGAGATTTGTTGATTCCGGCGTAGAGGGCGTTCCCGTAGTTCAGTCTGCTGGTTATGAGTGTGTGGGTGACGGTCTTTCTGGATTCGGGCGGGATCCATTTGAAGGTCTTGTGGAGAATGCGGAGGGTATTGAAGCATGTGGAAGATACGGCGTTGCCCTGTAGGTTCACAGTGAGGGAGGAGTCGAGTATGATGGTGAGTTTGCGGGCATGGTCAGTGGGTGTGAGAGGGTTGCTGAGGGCGATGGGCCACCAGGTTTTGTCCCATGCACAGGGGGTTGATCCGAGGACAAGGACTTCCATTTACTCTGAGTTGAGCTTCAGGCAGCTGCTGCTCATCCAGGATGCACGTCTTTCATTCCTTCCTGGAAACTGTGTCTGGTGATGTCGGGTTCCTTGGTGAGGGAGAGGATGAGCTGGGTGTTGTCGGCGTAGGATACTATGCTGAGTCTGTGTTTTCTGACGATGGTAGCAAGGGGGGCCATGTAGATGTTGAAGAGCGTGGGGCTGAGTGAGGATCCTTGGGGTTCTCCGCAGCTGATCTCTGTGGGTTTGGAGAGGAAGGGCGGGAGTCTGATTCTTTGAGTTTGGCCGGTGAGGAAGGAGCGGATTCAGTCTGGGGCAGTTCCCTGTATGCCGGCGTCATGGAGTCTGGCGGTTAGTGTGCGGTGGGAGACGGTATCGAAGGCTGCTGAGAGGTCTAGTAGAATGAGGGCAGCCGTGTGGCCTTGGTCGAGGAGAGTGCGGATGTCGTCCGTGGCGGCTAGGAGGGCGGTCTCGGTGCTGTGGTTGCTGCAGAATCTGGATTGGGAGGTGTCAATGATTGGATTGGATTCTATGAAGTTCTCAAGCTGGTTGTTGACGATTTTCTTTGTGACTCTGGTTGCAAAGGGGAAGAGAGAGATGGGTCTGTAGTTCTTGATGTCCGTCCGGTCTGGGGAGGGCTTCTTGAGGAAGGGCTTGACTTCTGCGTGTTTCCAGTTGTTGGGGAACATGCTTGTTTAGAGGGTGTACTTGATAGTACGTCATAGTTCGGGTGCTATAGCAGAGGCAGCTCTGTGGAATATGTGCTGCAGGCAGAGGTCGGTGGTGACTCCTGTGTGTATGCTCCTCATGGTCTTAGCAGTGTCTTCTGTGGTGACAGGGGTCCAGGTGGTGATGGTAGGCTGGGTAGCATTGCCGGTGGTAGGTGTAGTGTAGGTGCCTTGGTTCTGTTCATCGAAATTGTCATAGAGAGTCCTGATCTTGTGATGGAAGTAGAAGCCGAGTTTGTTACAGAGGTCCTGGGAGGGAGGGGCGTCGGAGGTTTCGCTGGAGGGCTTGGTGAATTCTTGCATGATCCTGAAGAGTTCCTTAGAGTTGCAGGAGTTAGAGAGGATTCTGTCCGGGATGAAGTCCCTCTTCGTGCACCTGATGAGTTGGTGGTGTTCTGTCATGGCGTTCTTGTAGGCGGTGCGTGCTTCGAAGGTTTTGCTGTTAACCCATGCTTTCTCGAGTTGTTGGCACGTGTTTTGGATTCTCGGAGGTCGGTGGTGAACCAGGTGGCTTTTGTGGTGCGTTGTCTGTCGGAGTTCTGGAGGGGGGCGAGTATTTTTTGCGCATTCGGTGATCCATCTGTGGAGTTCGTTGGCTGCAGAGTTGGCGTTGGTCGTGGTGGGTGGAGGAGCGTGGTTGAGGGCGAAGTTGAGGTGCTCTTCGGTGATCTTGCTCCAGTTCCTGCGTGAGTGGCGTGGTGTAGGCTTGTGTGCGGTTGGTTTCGAAAAGGAGAAGTGGACGAACTAGTGGTCCATCCAGAGGGGTTGCGTGGTGTGGCTGAAGCGAATGTTGTTTCTCCTGTGAAGATGGGGTCGAGAGTGTGTCCTGCCTTTTGAGTGGGGGTGGTGATGAGCTGTTTCAGTCTGATGTTGGCAAGATTGTCCAGGAGGGCGGTGGAGTTGAGGTCGCTGAGGTTGTCGAGGTGGAAATTCAGGTCTCCGAGGAGTATGTCGTCTGTGCAGACAAGTGCGTGGGGCGCAATGAGGTTTGTGATGGTTGTGGCGAACGAGGCACATGGCCCGGGAGGTCTGTAGGAGAGGGTGCTGCGTAGAGGCGTTTGGATTGATCTGTATCTGGAAATGGAGGTGTTCCATGGGGGTCGAGGAGTCGTTTGTGCTGGCTGTAGTGAGTCGGAGGGAGTTTTTGTGTACGATGGCAAGTCCACGTCCAGGGTGGTTGGGGCGGTACTTGTATAGCTTTTTATAGCAAAAGATAGTCCAATGAAAATCTCAATGCAAATGGTTTATTTTGTACAGCATGCTAAAATTACATTGAAGAGACCTTGTGACAATTAGAGAAGCTGTTGCCTTGTGCAATGTAGTTGATGAATGCATTCTGGGGCGCAGCAAAAAGCGTTCTTGCCATACCAATTTTGCTGAACTATGGTAATACATTTTAATGTGGATATATATATCTAATACATGGAAGCCTGTCAACCTTGTATGAAAGCATATCTCTAATTTTCTTCTGACAGGTGACTTGTGAAGCACCTAGTCACCTGTAAAAAAGAAATGAAATAGCCACTCAACTGTAATAACGTATCACAGTTGAGCTGTGATGTCACAATGCCTGCTGCCAGAGATAGCAGCGGAGGGAAACAGTAGGCCACAGAGCATCATTAAAGCTGCACTTAAAAAACGCAAAAACGAAATAAGGCTTTTCCTTTTTTATACTCTATGTTTTTAGATGAAGAGTGAAAAGCAGAAAGGAAATATATAGGTGAACATTTATTTTTTCCCCTCACTTTAGGTAATTACAGGAAAGATAGAACATCTCTGCATGTTTCTAGAACTCTAAGTATATTGTTTTTTTAATCTGAATTGTATTGAACTGATGCTAATATCGTTAGCCAAAAACTATCTAACTGCTTTTTGATGTGCTTAATTTTGCACTGAAATTTCAAATTTTATTCTTCATGTTTATAAACATCCTATTTCTTTCATATGAAAGAGCACCACAGCAGGGATGTAAGTGGTTTGTGGTAGGATTTGTGGTGGGCCCATGTATTATAAGAAATAAAGTACCCCCTGCCATACACTATAAGAATATTGCAAGTCATTGAGAATTTCCATGACCTTATAAAAGCACTCCTAATTACGGTCAAAATTCATATTTCTTAAAATAATTGGTGTAGCTGTGAATTATCTCCCATAATACACCATGCCGAATACAGATCCAGGATATTTAGCTTCCCCAAAAAACAAACAAAAAAAGAAAAAATTAGTTAAACACAACAGTAACTCTTTCCTTCAGTGCCTGTAAAAAAACCTCTTTCACAATGACAGTGCTGCTTTTATCTCGTTAATCAGCACACCTGACAAGCCCATACTTGATGCAAGCATCTACCAATTAATCCTCCACAGTATGTGAAAATAGACATTGCAAATGTATAACCTGTCAGCACAGAGTTACACTGTCCCACATTACACTTTATTTTCTTTCTTGATATATGTCTTGTAAAACCTACTCAATAATGCTAATGTACTACAAAAGAAAAGCGCTTTTTAGAAACATGTTTTACATTATCTTACAATCACTTTCTACTTAAAATTTGAGTTAAAATAATATATATTGTTGCATGAAACACATTTTAAATATTAGTCCATTATCCCCAAAAAGCACACATTTTTCAAAACATTGACAAACATATCTGTAGTCTCAAGCAAACAATGAATAGTAAACAAGGACACTCAACTGTTCTAAATCTTTCTAAAGAGTATTAAACTCAATTAATAAACATGTAAATCATGTTTAGATGACATTTATAAACTTGCACATATTACACAGTTACCCATTATCGACTGTCAAAGGTTTCAAAAGATACAACAAGTAATGTTGGAGGCAGTAATCAGAGGAAAAGGTGGACCGATGAGAAAGAGATGCATGTACATATATGGTGAAGTATTTTGAGTATTTTGGAGAGGAAGAATGAGAGGGTCAGGAGTGAAAATAGGGTATATAGAGCAATGGAGAGAGGGATAGTGGGAGTTGAAAGGGAATACGAGATAGCACACTTCAGTTGAGGTGTTTAAATATGAAGAGGCTGAAAGATCAATGAAAAGAGAATAAGTGCAACAAAACAGTTTTTGCAAAGGATGCTAAAGCAAGCCATGAATGAGAGGGAGGGGTAGCGAGGCAGAGCTGGGGGGACAAGGGAGAGGTAGCAAGCCTAAGATCTGCAAGAGGAGGCAGGGGAGCAATGAGAGCAAGGGGGGTCATGCAGAAATAAAAAGATAGAGAGAGATTGAGACAAGGGAGGAAGGGTGATTGAGGCAGACATCAGAGGAAGAAAATGGAGCAATGGTGAGAGGATGTCAATTGGGCAGAGATGAAGAATGAGGACAGAAAACAGTGGGAAAAAAGAGGGAGGATAAGTAAGTGTAATGCTAACATACTGGCGATGGATGGGACGATCGCCTGATTGACACATCGGAGGCGTAAAACTATTGATCAACATCATGAATCACGGCATGAAGTCCCAACTGAAATCAGTGAAGATCAACCCAAAACAACCAAAAAATCATTCAATCAAATCATATAAGCTCAGATCAACATAAGAACAACTCACCCACAAAGGAGATGACAAAACAGCAAATTCTCCTAAAACCCGAATACAATTCAAAAGGGCCCGAAGACATCCTGAACAGGGGAAACACAATGAGACTTTTAATAGAAATAGAATTTCCTGGTTTAGCACACCTCCAATATACTGATTTGATAACAGTTGAATGTTTTCCTAATGAAGATCGCAACCTGGCACAATGCACTCACCACATGGCGAAGAGAAGCAATAGCTCTTTCGGTCCTGGATTTTAAGCCACAGTTTGAGGCATGTGGCATTGTACTGTCAAAACCCAATTCCCCTAATCGTATGATCAGGGATAAAACAGCAAATGAAAAAGCCCCCACATACTCAGTCTTGCGGGCTGTTGGGGCCTTTGAACTATACTGGTAAACAAAAACAAATCCAATCCAATCCCAGCCCAGTTGTGCGGGCTTCCATCTATCTTAAATACTACATAATGGGAATGACACTGACCTCAACAACTTAGGGTTCCTAAAATCATCGAATTGCACCTTGTCTCCTGAAACATAGCAGGGGTAAGACCCCTGCTCCAAGATGGAATATCACCTTGGAACTGGGAAACGTATGAAATCATCGCACTACAAGAAACATGGGCATCTTAACCTCTGCCACTGGAAGGTTAATTGCAACATAATTTAAAGGCAACAAAAATAGAACGCCACAGGAGACCCAAAGTCGGCCTTCCAGTTTATGTGTCAATGGTCTTAAACATCAAGTCAGAACAACTCCCATCACCATACCATGGCCTACAAATTGTTAAATTCAGCAAGTGGATTAGGCAAGTGACAAATCCAGTTTTGTTGCGCAATGTGTACGTGCACCCCAATCCAAGGGAAAGACAATCATTTTACACAATGCTAAGCTCCAAGGTAGCAGAAATCAGGCACGAAAATCCATCATGGATGCTAATCCTGATGGGAGATTTCAACGGCAACCTAATTTACACCCATTATGAGGATGAACAAACAAGTTCAACCAAAGAGAGGGAAACAAGGGCAGTTATTTACTTAGGTCCAGCATACATGCCCAAAATGATATCTCTACAATTGAAGTATGCAGTTCCTAATATTAATAGCAGGTGGTTGTAATCAATCAAGGGCTCCACACGATGGTGTAGAGCGAAACTTAGGAGGAGAGTCTCCTCCTGTAGGAAAAAGACCCTCACACACCCAGCCAGCTAGGTGTCTTGCTTTATCATCGGGTCTGCTCCTTATCGGGTTGGCGCTGCAATACCCGATCGGCGCCCGAGATGGGGCCTTCTTGGCGGAGATCTTTATTCCTTATGCCGTAGGGTGTAGTGCGTGTGAGGGCCCTAAAAACAGTGTAGGTGATAATGTTGTGTGAAATAGGTGTAATTTAAAATAGGAAGTGGTGGTCCACTCAAAACAATTTTAATGAAATGTGGCCATCACCCTAATTAAAAATTGAAAAGAGAAAAACGCGTATCTTCACTCTAAAGTTGTGAGATTATACGCTTATGACATAGGTCAACATGTTTCTTGCCTTTATTCCTAGTAGATGGCAATTCCTCAGGACCAAAATAGGATCTACCTACACTTTTCGGTGGTGGTCAATAACTACATTAAGTGAGGTAATAACCACTCATACAGCACCCTCAAAAGTGATACCTGTAGATCTAAAAACAACCTGCAATAAAACAGAATAATAAACATTAATTTTGTCATGTAAGAATATTCTGGTAATTCAAGGACCCTGTGCCTCAATCAATATCCAAGGTGCAGCAACCGCATGCCGAACGCGGGTGACTGATGGCATGCGATGAGTCTGAGCTAAAAGTGGTGAGGAAAATGTAACAACATATTAAAAAATGGCAGCTGAAATGAGCATCGTTTTTTAACTTACCCAAATTGGGTCGAGGACGCACGGCATCAGTACCGGCTGGTAAGGACACTAGAATGTAGTGTCCTGTAGGGTTAAAAACAGAGAACAAGTGCTAGAAGGTTAACCGGCCAAGTACAGCCACCTGTAGGTGTATCAAGCAGAGAGGAAGAGGAAGCCACAACATAACAGTACCTGGTTGTATCGTAATCATGTTTGTCAGTATAGGACTCTCAGGCGAACACACTGGCCCGTCCATGTTAATTGATAAAGCAAAGGGCGTAGATTAACCAGTCTGCGCCTCCCGGTGTTAGTACCGACACTGAGCAAGGTCAGCGTCAAATGCGCACCCGGTGCCCGTCGTGGTAAACAAAACAGCGCTCCTCTGATATCAACAATGAGTGAGAAACATCAGCTCAAGGAGTGGGAGATTAGAGAGCCGACCTCACCAACATCACTCCGTTGAAAAGGGGTAGTGAATCCGGTATGTTGGCAAGCGTACGGGTCAACAGGACCCCACACATTAACTAAATAGCTCACTGAAGGGACATAGTGGTACCCTTCAAGCCAAAACAATAAAAACACAATGATGGACACACAGGGAGCTAACTATTATGTTACTTACTGTTCCGTGTGAAGCGGATCGGAAGTGCTCCTACCCCTCACTCAGCCGGTCCGGGAGTAACGAACAGATCGAGGATCTCACAGAAGTACCAGCGGCCCGCGGAGAGTGGAGGCGGAACTTCCGGTACTTCCTGGCTGAAACGGTGTTACGACTGGAGCGCTAACCCTGTTTAGGGCGCCATGTTGGATTTCCTCCAACTGATGCGAGACACACACTCCAGGCAGCAGCAAAAGTGGGCGCCATTAGCAAAGTCTCATTGTATGTTAACATGAAAAGGTAAATGGGTTCAATTCACCTATAGGTTATTGACTCGTTGCCATAATCTAGTATGGACGGGAAAACTGGTGATGAACCTGTGTAAATGGTGTCATGCACGACAGAAATGATAGTGGTGCTGCGAACGGTAGAAGTTGGCCCAACCTTACTAGTGTATCTCATGAAAAGTCCGAGTTAGTAACTAGATTAAACTGTGTGTAGGGGGCTCTTCCTTGTCGGAATCAACACGTATGTAATGCTAACTGAATGAGGCAATATGTTGGGCAAACATACGGGGTCAGGTTGGAGTCTAGAAGTACTCTAGTAAAAAACAAAAGGAGCAAATACACTGAGGAAGGGGCAGAAGTAAAAGGGCCCAAGGTGGTAATTAGGTTAATTGGCTCCAAGGGATATCCTCATTAAGCCCTCCTTTGTCGGTGGTAAGTCGTAGGACCCAACGTTGTTCCAAACGGAACAATGATTTTGTAGGCATCCCCGGGTGGGTTTCTAAAACGGCCCAATTGAAAGAGTCAGGGAGATGTTGCACCTGTTTGAAATGACAGGTCATTTTAGTATTTGTTTTCTGGCATCTAAAATTGCTTCTATGTTCCATTATCCGGACTTTGACTGGTCTCGAGGTCATCCCTATGTAAAGGAGACCACATGGGCAGTCCAGTATATAGATACAGTTAGACGTATTACAGTTAGTGTGTGCGGCCATTCTCCAACTAGCTCCGTTAGGGAACCTCAGTTCTTTAGTAACCTTAGTTTGTGGGCACACTGAGCATGACCCGCAAGGGTAATGACCCCTAACAGGGGGCAAGTCCCATAGTGTCCTTTGTGTGTTGCCCTGTTGTTTCTTAGGTCTAGTGTGTATCAACATGTCCTTGAGGTTATTAGTTCGTTTAAACGCGAACCTGGGTTTAGGAAGCTTGAGAGTTCCTGTGTTAAGGATGTTCCAATGTTTACAAATGATATTTCTAACCCGGTTCGAGTCAGGGGTATATGTCGTTACACAGGTCATGACCCTATCAGGTTCTCTGGTTCTGACCTCTAATAGGCTCTCACGGTTATTATGCTGTGCCCTTTTGTACGCGAGATCAATAACCTGTTTAGGGTATTCTCTTTGAAGTAGGTCTGTCTTCAGAGTGTTAGACTCATTCTTGTAGTCAGTAAGAGTACTGCAATTCCGTCTGATACGAAGGAATTGCCCAAAGGGTAAGTTCTGTCGCAGAGCCCTTGGATGATGACTACTAAAACGTAGGAGACTATTCCTGTCGGTTGGTTTGCGGTAAAGAGTGGTCGAAATCTTGTCACCCTCTAATTTAATCAACAGGTCAAGAAATGGGATCTCTGTTTCTGAAATGATGTTAGTGAATTTCAAAAAGGGGTTCAATGAGTTGATCCAAATACAGAATTCATCGCATTTGGTGCGTTCTCCCTTCCATAGGATCAGGATATCATCAATGAATCGCTTCCACAATAACACATTGGTAACATACGGATTTCTGGGATTATGGATCTCCCTCTCCTCAAACGCTGCCATGTACATACATGCTAGACTAGGCGCGAATGTACTGCCCATTGAAGTGCCCTGCGTCTGATGGTAAAGCTGGGTATCATATTCAAAGAAATTTTCTGTAAGTGCTAACGTGGCACAATCCAGTACAAAGGCCACTGGGGTAGGTGAGTCCCACTCACTGTGGCTAAGAGCATCTTCAATAACATCAAGGGTTGCCCTTTGAGGAATATTAGTATAAAGGGCCACAACATCCAGGGTGACCAAGAGATCTACTGCTTCTGGATGTTGGGTCCCCTCGATTAGACGTAAGACGTCTGTGGTGTCCCTGATGAAAGAGGGGGTAGCTCTTACCAGTGGTTGCATGAAATGATCTACGAACTTGGAGAGGGGTTCCAAGATGGACCCGATCCCTGACACGATAGGGCGTCCAGGAACAGGGGTGATCCCCTTGTGGATCTTGGGTAGGCAGTAAAAATAAGGGGTCTTGGGGTCCTTCGTTATTAGGAATTCTGCTTCCTTCTTGGTAATCCAACCCTCTGTTTCAGCAGAAAAGACCATAGAGGATATAATTCTACTCTGCCTAGGTGTGGGGTCTTCCCTAATAGGTGTGTACTATACCCTATCGCTTAGTTGTCTGCGACATTCATTGTCGTAGTCCAGTGTGGACATGATCACCGTAGCCCCACCTTTATCAGCCTGTTTGATTATGATGTTCACATCATTCGCCAGGTCTGAGATGGCAGTGATTTCATTAGAAGACAAGTTGTGATACGGAGCAGGGGTAGATGTTCTGTTCAGATCTTTTAACACTGCTTGCTCAAATGTTAACACCTCGTTGGGAACCATGCTGCTATTAGGTGTAAAAGTAGATGGTCTGTGCAAACCAGAATCGCCCGTTGATTGTGGCGGTTGGTCATGAAAAAAGGCTTGTAGGCGAATTTTACGGAAGAAACCTTGTATTTCACAAATGTCACGAAATTTATCATTTCGAGGTGTGGGAACATACCCCAGACCTTTTTGGAGAACCTTGACCTCAATCGGTGAAAGGGCTCTGGGTGAGAGATTAATGATCAATGTCTCCTCCCCCTTGTCTGACTCCTGGTCTCTACTGCTCGTATTGACTGTTCTGGCAAATCCTGCCATTGTACTCTTTTCGGACCTCTTCTGCGCCCTCTTCCTCTGCCCCAGCCTCTGTCTAAAAAAGGTGGCTCAGCCCCATGTTGGAAAAAAGGCGGAGGGCCTTGTTGGTACATTGGATATTGCCAGTATGGAGGTCCCTGATACAGTGGTATGTGGAAAGGAGGATACATAGGCTGTTGGAAAACTCTTGTTTTCCTGTTATTCCAGCTCCCAGTGCTGGAATCACTGTTAGATGAAGAACCCCTACGTGATGAGTTGGAACCTTCATCAGAAGAGTAACTAGTAGCTGTTGCAGTATAGTCTGCTTTGAGATAGGGGTAGATCTTCTCAACAGAGAATTTCTGAATGTCTTTCTGGAGTTTTGAAATCTTCTGTTTCATTAAGTATTCCCTATTCTCTGCAATCTCTGCATTGATCTCTGCTAGCTTGCTCTTATATGCAGCTGTTTGGACAATGACCTTAATCGCACCCTCTGCTGTTTGTATTCTTATCAGTAGGGCGTCTGCAATTCTCTTAGCCGTGTTGATTATAAGGATCAACCAGTCCCTAGTGCACTTCCATGCTACTAGGGACCATTCTTTCTTAAAGACAGGATCCTCCAGAAACAACCGTGGGAAATTATTAACAATCAAGCCGTTTGGGGCTATATTAGCCCTAAGGTACTCTGTCATCATCGCTCCATGCAGAGTCACCTTCAGCCATTCATGTTTCATGTTAGTTAACGAAGACCAATCTTCTGACTGGCTGCCGGAGGCAGTGTTGCCATCCATCCCCAAAAGTGACGGTGCTCTCAAAATCTCAGCTGCAGCTTCATCACCAAAGCTCAATCCCTGATAGTCCTCCATTCTACTTGACGGAGGTCCTAATAGGGATAATCAAAATGAAGATGGAGAGTAGAAACCCCCCATCTTATAATTTGGGCCAGGAGAACCAATCGAAATTTCCTGGTAACCTACTAATTATATTCCCGCGGGCAAAAGCCCGTGCAATCAGTTCAACCAAAGAGAGGGAAACAAGGGCAGTTATTTACTTAGGTCCAGCATACATGCCCAAAATGATATCTCTACAATTGAAGTATGCAGTTCCTAATATTAATAGCAGGTGGTTGTAATCAATCAAGGGCTCCACACGATGGTGTAGAGCGAAACTTAGGAGGAGAGTCTCCTCCTGTAGGAAAAATACCCTCACACACCCAGCCAGCTAGGTGTCTTGCTTCATCATCGGGTCTGCTCCTTATCGGGTTGGCGCTGCAATACCCGATCGGCGCCCGAGATGGGTCCTTCTTGGCGGAGATCTTTATTCCTTATGCCGTAGGGTGTAGTGCGTGTGAGGGCCCTAAAAACAGTGTAGGTGATAATGTTGTGTGAAATAGGTGTAATTTAAAATAGGAAGTGGTGGTCCACTCAAAACAATTTTAATGAAATGTGGCCATCACCCTAATTAAAAATTGAAAAGAGAAAACGCGTATCTTCACTCTAAAGTTGTGAGATTATACGCTTATGACATAGGTCAACATGTTTCTTGCCTTTATTCCTAGTAGATGGCAATTCCTCAGGACCAAAATAGGATCTACCTACACTTTTCGGTGGTGGTCAATAACTACATTAAGTGAGGTAATAACCACTCATACAGCACCCTCAAAAGTGATACCTGTAGATCTAAAAACAACCTGCAATAAAACAGAATAATAAACATTAATTTTGTCATGTAAGAATATTCTGGTAATTCAAGGACCCTGTGCCTCAATCAATATCCAAGGTGCAGAAACCGCATGCCGAACGCGGGTGACTGATGGCATGCGATGAGTCTGAGCTAAAAGTGGTGAGGAAAATGTAACAACATATTAAAAAATGGCAGCTGAAATGAGCATCGTTTTTAACTTACCCAAATTGGGTCGAGGACGCACGGCATCAGTACCGGCTGGTAAGGACACTAGAATGTAGTGTCCTGTAGGGTTAAAAACAGAGAACAAGTGCTAGAAGGTTAACCGGCCAAGTACAGCCACCTGTAGGTGTATCAAGCAGAGAGGATGAGGAAGCCACAACATAACAGTACCTGGTTGTATCGTAATCATGTTTGTCAGTATAGGACTCTCAGGCGAACACACTGGCCCGTCCATGTTAATTGATAAAGCAAAGGGCGTAGATTAACCAGTCTGCGACTCCCGGTGTTAGTACCGACACTGAGCAAGGTCAGCGTCAAATGCGCACCCGGTGCCCGTCATGGTAAACAAAACAGCGCTCCTCTGATATCAACAACGAGTGAGAAACATCAGCTCAAGGAGTGGGAGATTAGAGAGCCGACCTCACCAACATCACTCCGTTGAAAAGGGGTAGTGAATCCGGTATGTTGGCAAGCGTACGGGTCAACAGGACCCCACGCATGAACTAAATAGCTCACTGAAGGGACATAGTGGTACCCTTCAAGCCAAAACAATAAAAACACAATGAGGGACACACAGGGAGCTAACTATTATGTTACTTACTGTTCCGTGTAATTTTTAATTAGGGTGATGGCCACATTTCATTAAAATTGTTTTGAGTGGACCACCACTTCCTATTTTAAATTACACCTATTTCACACAACATTATCACCTACACTGTTTTTAGGTCCCTCACACGCACTACACCCTACGGCATAAGGAATAAAGATCTCCGCCAAGAAGGCCCCATCTCGGGCGCCGATCGGGTATTGCAGCGCCAACCCGATAAGGAGCAGACCCGATGATGAAGCAAGACACCTAGCTGGCTGGGTGTGTAAGGGTCTTTTTCCTACAGGAGGAGACTCTCCTCCTAAGTTTCGCTCTACACCATCGTGTGGAGCCCTTGATTGATTACAACCACCTGCTATTAATATTAGGAACTGCATACTTCAATTGTAGAGATGAACAAACAAGCACAGAAAACGCATTCTGGAACAAGCAACAGCAGTTCTGCTATCCACAAATGCAACATGAAAGAAAAGGTCAAAATTTTGTACGAGCCTTGGAACTCCTAGGCCAATCTGTCTGCCTCTGCATGACTTGAGGGGGAATGTGAGTGCATTAAGTGGACCTAGAATAACATAGGCAGGAAAGCGGGGTAATCGCGCATTATAATGAGTGTCAATTTCATCAAGCACCTGTGTCCAGTAAGATGTAAGTCTAGGGCAGTCCCGAAGCAGCTGCGTTAACGTGCCCAAGAAGCCACAGTCGCACCAGCATTAAGGCTTACAGGCTGAGTTCCCTTTGTGCAACCTAGGAGGTGTGAGATACCAGTATATGACTATTTTAGTCGCTGTTTCGATGCCAGCGGCATTGCGGGCCGTGTGTCTTGGGCAGTGATAGATATCACCCCATTCCCGCTCTGTTAATGCATGGCCTATTTACAATTCCCACTACCTCTGACTGGGAGATTTATGCTGGGGTGCAGCAGGGCTGAGGAAGCCATAGAGCTCTCTAATAAGACGGGGTGTTACTCAATTTAATAGTACCAAATTCACTTTTACCCATTTTAATAGTACCAAATTCACTGATCTCCAAGGGATAGAAAGCTGAGTTGTTTTTTCAGGAATTTCAAATCATGGCCTGCTAATCACTTTGGGGTTAATTAGGATGTCGGTCAGAAAGCCTCCTACTGCTGGTCAGAGACTTTCCGACTGACATCTTTCGTTTGAATTCCAACCGCCATATTACAATTATGGTGGTCGGAATTCAAACCGGCCGGTCAATCCAGCTGACTTACGACAGACTCGAGGGGCACGTCGGCCAGTCCGAAGGGCCACATAATTCCGTGAGGAAGGCATTTCCGCCTTCTGGATTATGATGGCACCACTTTCCGAGAGCAAATCCATGTTGGCCTTTCCGACATGGGTTTTCTGTCAGAAGTGCCTTTGGTGGCCCCAAGCAGGGCCCTCTTCCCCCCCTGGCCCTCTGGTGGGGACTTGGGGGGCACCTATGGTGCCCCCCTGTAAATCCCTGCACTTTGTGGCATGCACCGTGTGGTGCCTGCCACAAGGTGCATGGATTTACACAGGCTCCCATTTCTCTATGGGAGCTTGTGCTATGGCCGGTTTACTGCCGCAGCACAAGCCCCCATAGAGAAATGGGAGTATGCGACCGCATCCTGTGTAGACCCATTGTAATTGCGGTGTCGGGACCGCCAACCGGAGGTCGGTCGTCCCGAGACGCAATGGTGTTGGGCGGACGTGAGTCCGCCCAACATCGTAATCATGCCCTTTATGTCTTTGAGGGGGGTGTTAAACTAAGTGAGCTATAATGTTGCTTAGCCCTTGTATATGGCCTTCAAATATCATAAGCTGTTATAGAGGAAACCAACAAAACATAACGCTTCGCTTTGTGTGTATAGAGACTGCTATATCAGGTAGTCTGTGTGGATAGGTGTCTGATTGCCTGCTGGGCTACATGCATGGATGGTTTTAGGTGTGTTGGACTGTGTGTACATAGATGTTTGTAGATATATTGTTCTGTTTGCATAAATACATGACTATATGTATGTTTATTGTGTCTCTTGAGGTGTGCATGCAACATATAAAGGTCAAACCTATTGGCTTTGTTGGTGCTCGTTATCTCCCATGGCAAGGGGGGCATTGGACAGTTTTCACTGCACCTTACTGCCAAGGTTTTCCTTGCGGTGACAGGCAGTTAAAACTGACCTGTGTGTCTGCCCATCTAAATTAGGTGAGCGGACATAGAGGTCAGCCTCCGACAGCCCTTACTCTGTTGGGCCATCAGAAGAGTGTAACCATGGCAAAGACAGAGTAGTCTCTGCCACGGCTACCCCAATAACCTGCCTGCCTATAAATCAGATATGTGGACCATTATCTTGGGGGTGAGCAGACTCTGTAGCTGTTGCGATAGAGTATCTTTACGGCCAAGATATAAATCAGGCTCTAATGCACTGACATAAAAGTACAACCACTGGTTAACATTGTAGGCTTGGTTGTTTTATGGTTCACTGACACAATATCGAAACCATAATTATTGTGATATCAAAATATTGTGTCAAAAATATCGATCCTTGTCCGTACCACCCACAATTCTTCTCTCTTTTTTGGAAGAATTTCAAGCCGAAGGCTCGGTGGTCATTTGGCTTCTGTTTTCTTTTTTTGGGGGGGAATGTTGGGGGGTTGGTTTTCGGGGGGGGAGGGATCTTGGTGGTGGTGTAAGGCTTTTATTGTTTGCTGACGTGTTTACGGTCAAACAGCACGAGCAGTGGGGGCTAGGCGGATCAAGTGGTTTCCAGGGAGGGAACGTTTTCTCTAACAAGGTTGGCAGCAATTCCGCATGCACAGGCGAGATGTTTCACACGGGAAGGGAGGGAGGTAGGTTTTGCTGATGGTTTCGATCGCATCCTGGAATGTTCAGGGGCTGAACTCCCCCCAGAAGTGGCAGAGAATCTGGAAATACCTCACGGACCGCAGGTTCGAGGTAGTTGTCCTCCAAGAGACTCATCTCAAGAAATCTGAGGACAATAGGCTAAGACACAAATCATATCCCTTAACCCCTTCGCTGCTTCTGTCGGCCAACGGCCGTCGCAAGCACTACCTCCGTAGTGCTGCGCACGTCCGTTGGCCGACGCGGCCCCGCCCACTCCGCTAAACCGCCGCACCGCGGCGGAATTGCCGCCGCGGTTAAGTGGTTAATATACAAATCATCCGCAGGTACCAAACACAATGAAGTGGCGCTGCTCTTCCATAGCACTACTAAGTTCCAACCTGAAGCCACCAAGACGGACTGGGATGGGAGAATCATAATGGTCAGGGGGAGGCTGAGGGACACTTTATGCACATTCGTTTCTCTCTATGCACCCAACTCGGGCCAATCCACATTCCTATCTACCGCTTTGGACTTGATAAGCGGATTTGCCGAAGGTCCAGTGGTGCTGCTGGGTGACTTCAACTTGACATGGCACGAGACACTGGACAGCTCACAGGCCACCAGGGCGACCACCAACAGCTTCTCCAAAGGGGTCAAACAGAAAATGCTCACACTAGGCCTCTGCGATGCTTGGCGGACGATGTATTCCACTACCAGAGACTACACATACTACTCACACGTCCACCAGACGTACTCTAGGATCGAATATATTTTCATTAGTCAGGCGTTAGTGGGGTCTCTGCGGGCAGCGCAGATTCTGCCGATATCAGTCTCTGATCACAGCTTAATCACCATCAGTTTGTCCTGGGGTGTGCCCAAATCTAACTCATCGCGGTGGTATTTCCCATCGGCGATCACACGTGACAAGACGCTGCGTGAGGAATTGAGGACATCTATCGCGGATTACTTTACTCTTAATAACCCGCAGGCTACATCCCCACAGAACAATTGGGATGCCTTTAAGGCGGTGCTGCGGGGTAAATGCATCCAACTTAACACGGTCCTAAATAAACAGCGGGCGAAGGAACGCGCTGCCCTTGAAGGGGAGTTAGAAACAGTTGAAAAAGCACATAAAGCCACACCCACGAGGGCATTGCAGCAGCAACTTACTGCGCTACGGGGCAAACTACGCTCCATTTACAACAATAGAGCCAAGTACACATTGCTGAAGTTGCGTCAGACATCCAATGCGCAAGGCGACAAGGTGGGTCCGCACTTAGCACGTCAGCTCCGTGTGAAACGGGAGCGCAAATTTATTGGGGGTATACGGGATCAGGAAGGTCAGCTAGTCCACACCGAGGCCGCCAAGGCTAACATCTTTGGCGGCTTCTATGGGACACTCTATCGCGGTACATCTCCAGATAGGCACTTATAACAGCAATATCTGGATTCGGTGACTCTCCCCCATATCTCTCCCACGGATGCGAGCTCCTTAGATGCTCCCATCTCCTCAGAAGAGGTGAGGCAAGCCATCTCGAGACTTAAACTTCATAAAACCCCATGACCTGATGGTCTCACGGCACAATTCTATAAATGTTACGCGGCCGAACTCATCCCCCACCTCACAGAGCTATTCCAGGCGATAGCAGCAGAGGCGCGTGTCTCGATGTCAATGGCCGAAGCGGTAATATCTGTTATTCCCAAGCCAGGGAAGGACCCCCAACTCTGTGCTTCAAATAGGCCAATAGCGCTTCTCAATCTTGACGCGAAGCTCTATTCCGCTATCTTAGCCGCAAGGCTGGAGGATTTGATGCCCGAACTAGTCCACCCTGACCAATCAGGCTTTATAAAGGGAAGGCAAACTCATGATAATATCCGCCGCACCATACATCTTATTGAGAAAGCGTCTAAATTTAAATTCTGGCAATCTTGGTGGGTCTTAATGCGGAAAAGGCCTTCGACAGGGTGGACTGGTCGTTCCTCTTCCTCGCCATGCGGAAATTCGGCTTCGGAGATGCATTCCTCAACATGGTCAAAGCCAACTACCACCGCCCTTGCTCCCGCTTGATGGTCAATGGATGTGCTTCACTCCCCTTCGTGCTTAGCAGAGGCACTCGGCAGAGATGCCCGCTTTCCCCTCTTTTATTCGCCCTCAGCATCGAACCCCTTGCGGTAAGATTTCGGGCCAACGAGGAGATTCAGGGAATACGTTTTAGTGGCACAGAGCTCAAGGTGTCCCTTTTTGCTGACGACATCCTACTCACGCTTACAGAGCCAGCCTCCTCACTCAAGGCGGTGCAAGAGGAGCTGAACCACTTTGAACAAGTGGCCGGATTTAAGGTAAACCTGTCCAAATCCTCCATACTGAATCTCACACTCCCCGCCATTGAGGTGACTAGACTGAGAGGGCAGACGTCCCTGCAATGGGCTAAACACTCTCTCCTTTACTTGGGGGTTCACCTTACGCCCAGACTTGGGGATCTATACAGGGCCAACTTCCCCTCTCTGGTGACTCAGTTGCAACAAGACTTTAAGAGATGGATGCCACTTTACATCTCCTGGCTTGGGCGGATCAACGCTGTTAAGATGACGGTCCTACCGAAACTTTTATATTTATTTCAAGCCTTACCTATTGAACTTGACCGAGACCTACTGCCCTGCTTGCGCTCCCTGGTCACTAAATTTATCTGGCAAGGTGGGAGGGCCCGTCTTCCTTAACACGTGCTGCGGCAGCCGAGGAATGAAGGAGGGGTGGCTCTAACGGACTTCACACTTTACTACCAAGCGGCACAGCTACGAGTGGTGACCGAATGGTGTGCACGTGAGTCCGACAAGCACTGGCTCCACATGGACAGGTCGATTGTGGGGCGCTCCATTTGGGATGTCCTGTGGAAGCCAAAGAAAGATTGGCCTAAGAACGCTTACATAAGCACTCCCACATGCACTACGCTGACGATCTGGGATCAGGTCACAAGAAGGGAGGGGTGGACCTCATTTCCCTCCCCGTATACCCCGATTCACTTCAACCCGGCATTCCCACCGGCACTCCATGAAGGGCCCTTTGATTGCTGGAGGGAGGGGGGATGCCTAAAGATCTCTGACTAATTCCATAATTATGACATCATGACATTCGAAAATTGCAAAAGAGAATTTTTAATCCCCCATAGCGAACATTACCACGACCTCCAGCTTAAACATTGGGTCACACTACCACATATTAGAGAGGCCGCGACTAGGGAGTTGACGGTCACGGAGAAGATGGCGGTTCACAAGGCAGGTTCCATGAAAGGCGCCATCTCCTCACTCTACACCATGTTACTGACTACAATACACGCACCCAGGGCACGCTACATGTACTCCTGGGAGCAGGTTCTAGGGCGCGATATCACTGAGGAGGAATGGAAACATTTATGGGGCGACATCACTAGACACAACAAGTCAGTGGCACTGAGAGAAGCCCACTATAAGACTTTGCTAGATTGGTACCTCTATCCTACTAAGCTCCGACGGATTTTCCCTGACACCTCAGATCTCTGCTGGCGGAGATGTGGCCTACGGGGGGATTTCCGCCACATCTGGTGGGATTGCCCAGCTATTCGGTAGGGGTGGGCGGAATTTGCGGAGTTGCGTTCCGCAAAATTCCGCGAAACGGCAAGAAATCTCTGCGAGCACGCGGAATTTCGCGTGCTCGCGGAGATTTCGCTGCGCCCGTTGTAATCTATGCAGGGTCACTCTCAGGGGTAGACGAGCATCGTCCCAGAATGAATCCTGCCCTGCATATTTGTCCACGAAGATGCCACCATTTTGTGCGATACCTCTACTCAACTGGAGTACTTTCTACTGGCTAATCAGTAAGTGCTACCTCGTTGGGTAAATGTATAGTGCCTTTCCTACACTACAGCAGCGTAAAGGACCAGAAGAATTGTCCCCAGTGACCTGTGTGTCTGTAACTTTGCCACCGCGCCGAAAGCACCGGGGTCCTTTGATTAAGCTGTCCATCAGCGGCAGACGAGGAGAAGGAACCTCCTGGTCACAGGAACTACACAAGGATTGCGCTCGAGAAAATCAAGGATGCAAAGACCTCCATCAAGGATTACAGCTAACTTTTCACGTTGGAAATGGAGAGAAGGCACATCTGCTTAACCACGCTCACGAATTCTACACGAGGATTGCGCTCGAGAAAATCAAGGATGCAAAGACCTCCATCAAGGATTACAGCTAACTTTTCACGTTGGAAATGGAGAGAAGGCACGTCTGCTTAACCACGCTCACGAATTCTACACAAGGATTGCGCTCGACAAAATCAAGGATGCAAAGACCTCCATCAAGGATTACAGCTAACTTTTCATGTTGGAAATGGAGAGAAGACACATCTGCTTAACCACGCTCACGAATTCTACACGAGGATTGCGCTCGAGAAAATCAAGGATGCAAAGACCTCCATCAAGGATTACAGCTAACTTTTCACGTTGGAAATGGAGAGAAGGCACGTCTGCTTAACCACGCTCACAAATTCTACACGAGGATTGCGCTCGAGAAAATCAAGGATGCAAAGACCTCCATCAAGGATTACAGCTAACTTTTCACGTTGGAAATGGAGAGAAGGCACATTTGCTTAACCACGCTCACAAATTCTGCACACCTGCCCTGCATATTTATTTATCCACGAAGATGCCACCGTTTTGTGCAATATCTCTACTCAACTGGAGTACTTTCTACTGGCTAATCAGTAAGTGCTACCTCATTGGGTAAATGTATAGTGCCTTTCCTACACTACAGCAGCGTAAAGGACCAGAAGAATTGTCCCCAGTGACCTGTGTGTCTGTAACTTTGCCACCGCGCCGGAAAGGCGCCGGGATCCTTTGAGTAAGCTGTCCATCATAGTGGGGAAATGGCGGGAAGACGTTGCATACCGCTAGTGTATGTGGGGCGGGGCAAAACGGGCGGGGCATCCATGCGAGTTCACATGCATCTTGTTTATAAAGGGTCAGAGCACGATCTGAGCAGCAGATGAGGAGAAAGAACCTCCTGGCCACTGGACCTACACGGGGATTGCGCTCGAGAAAATCAAGGATGCAAAGACCTCCATCAGGGATTACAGCTAATGTTTGGCGGTAGATCTGGGCAGAAAGCACTCCTGCTTAGCCTCGACCTTGCTCACGAATTTTTTGTGCTGATTAATGCGTTACAGAATTTGAGCTTCAACTCGGGCACCTGCTGTTAACAGATGTAGAGGCCAACAGCTATTCTTCGAGTAAAGAGAAATTCCGGCCGTCGTTCGAGAAGGTTGACAAGGCTGTGAAGGTACTCACAATGCTATATTGAAACTGTAAAGACTTGTATGGAAGTTGGAAAAGTTAATTAAAGTGTTTTTAATTTTATCCTCTCAATTCTTGTTCGATTTTGTCACATTGGTTGTTTAACAAACCAGAATAATAATTGCATAGAAACACTAGGTGGCGCCAATGTCTTTCCGAGAGCAGAACTTTTTGTCCTGCATTAGAATAGTCAAGTGATGAGTAAATCTGTAAGTGCTTCATGCACCCGAATTCCGTTCCGCCGCGGATCGCGGAAGTTTCGACATTTCCGCGTTCCGCGCGGAACGCGGAAATGCCGAAATTTCGCAAGTTCCGCGAGCGGAACGGAATTTGCCGCCCACCCTTACTATTCTGCCTTTTTGGGAGGAGATACTCTCTCATCTTAAAGATATGCTGGGATACCCGAATCCGACCACCATTCAGGGGGCTCTCTTGGGTATTAGAGATCCGGAGATAGAACATCAACCCAAAGCTGACAAGACGATCATGTGGACATGTTTAGGAGCAGCGAAACTCACGATAGCAGCAGCTTGGAAAAAGAAGGACACACCAGCTACGTCGCTGTGGCATGCCTGCCTATGGAGACTCCTATCTATGGAACGTCTTGCGGATATCTTCGGGGACAGTTACAAGGATTTTGAACATAAATGGGGCCCACTAGTAACCTATCTATCCCGTGGTTTGCCTTCTGCAGTATGTCCATCCTCCGTAAGGGCCATGCACCTCTTCCAGATCTAGCCTATCCCGAGCTGGTTCTTCGTTGACGCAACCCTCACCTCTTGATCGGTTAGAGCTCTGTGTCTGCCGCCCTACCTTAAAGCTGTACTTTTGTTAACCACTACTTCATCATGTGCCATCACCACCACCAGGGAGGGGGGAGGTAGTGGAGGGGAAATTTTTATTTTTGGGGTGTTTGTTGAATTTATGTTTGTGCCTGAGGGATTCCCCTCAAGGCCTTTTGTCCGAAAAATGGCGTCCTCTCTATTTTCAACGGAGGGTTGTATGGACTCTGGGACGTATGACGCTGGTCTCTCATTAAATGACTTTTCTGACCCCAGGCCCTACACGCTCTATTGTATTCATGTTGTCTTTTTTGACTTATGACGCTCAATAAAAAGAATTTTGACAAAAAAAAATATATATAAATATTTACTAATTTAAACAAACACACACACATACATATCAAATTGTGTACATATATATCGTAAAGCTATTTTGAAAAATATTAATTTTAACTTATATTATAATTTTATAATTGTTTTTAAGTTTACCAATATAACAAATATATATATATATATATATATATATATGTATATATATATATATATATATATATATATCTACACCCATATATATATATATATATATTCACCCAAACTTGCCCTTGCAAATGAGTCTGCACTCACAGAACCGGTAAGTTGAACATCAACCATTATTTTCCGATAAAGCAGGCATTTTAGTTCACGTTCTCCCTGCAGCTGCCTGACTTGTTTCAAAGATTCATATCTCCTTTCTCAAAGACGCTTGCAATTTCAGTCTTTTTCACGCCACCATCCCGCTCCATTAGCCATGCTTCAATACGCTCTTGCAGGGCTTTCAAACAGTTATCATTAATTAAGCCTCCGGTGTGTCACTGCAAGGCATTGCAGTACTTGTGGTCCTTACAATTATTACCCTCAAATGGGTTCCTGTAAACTGCAAAGTTTTGTGAGGGGAGCAGCCCTCCAATGGGCCAAAGGAACTAAAAGTCCTGCTTTCATCGCTTTGACAGTACCTGTAAAGCCATCACAACTGGCATAATTCCAACTGTCGGTCCCATCATATTTTTGGGCGGTGCGTCGACTCCACGGCTGGACCTGCCGTGTATTAAATTCACCCAAACTTGCCCTTGCAAATGAGTCCACACTCACAGAACAGGTAAGTTGAACATCAACCTTTATTTTCCGATAAAGCAGGCATTTTAGTTCACGTGCTCCCTGCAGCTGCCTGACGCGTTTCAAAGATTCATATCTCCTTTCTCAAAGGCACTTGCAATTTCAGTCTTTTTCACGCCACCATCCCGCTCCATTAGCCATGCTTCATTACGCTCTTGCAGGGCTTTCAAACAGTTATCATTAATTAAGCCTCCGGTGTGTCACTGCAAGGCATTGCGGTACTTGCGGTCCTTACAATTATTACCCTCAAATGGGTTCCTGCAAACTGCAAAGTTTTACGAGGGGAGCAGCCCTCCAATGGGCCAAAGGAACTAAAAGTCCTGCTTTCATCGCTTTGACAGTACCTGTAAAGCCGTCACAACTGGCATAATTCCAACTGTCGGTCCCATCATATTTTTGGGCGGTGCGTCGACTCCACGGATGGACCTGCCGTGTATTAAATTCACCCAAACTTGCCCTTGCAAATGAGTCTGCACTCACAGAACCGGTAAGTTGAACATCAACCTTTATTTTCCGATAAAGCAGGCATTTTAGTTCACGTTCTCCCTGCAGCTGCCTGACGCGTTTCAAAGATTCATATCTCCTTTCTCAAAGGCGCTTGCAATTTCAGTCTTTTTCACGCCACCATCCCGCTCCATTAGCCATGCTTCAATACGCTCTTGCAGGGCTTTCAAACAGTTATCATTAATTAAGCCTCCGGTGTGTCACTGCAAGGCATTGCGGTACTTGTGGTCCTTACAATTATTACCCCCAAATGGGTTCCTGTAAACTGCAAAGTTTTGCGAGGGGAGCAGCCCTCCAATGGGCCAAAGGAACTAAAAGTCCTGCTTTCATCGCTTTGACAGTACCTGTAAAGCCGTCACAACTGGCATAATTCCAACTGTCGGTCCCATCATATTTTTGGGCGGTGCGTCGACTCCACGGCTGGACCTGCAGTGTATTAAATTCACCCAAACTTGCCCTTGCAAATGAGTTCGCACTCACAGAACAGGTAAGTTGAACATCAACCTTTATTTTCCGATAAAGCAGGCATTTTAGTTCACGTTCTCCCTGCGGCTGCCTGACGCATTTCAAAGATTCATATCTCCTTTCTCAAAGGCGCTTGCAATTTCAGTCTTTTTCACGCCACCATCCCGCTCCATTAGTCATGCTTCAATATGCTCTTGCAGGGCTTTCAAACAGTTATCATTAATTAAGCCTCCGGTGTGTCACTGCAAGGCATTGTGGTTCTTGTGGTCCTTACAATTATAACCCTCAAATGGGTTCCTGTAAACTGCAAAGTTTTGCGAGGGGAGCAGCCCTCCAATGGGCCAAAGGAACTAAAAGTCCTGCTTTCAACGCTTTGACAGTACCTGTAAAGCCGTCACAACTGGCATAATTCCAACTGTCGGTCCCATCATATTTTTGGGCAGTGCGTCGACTCCACGGCTGGACCTGCCGTGTATTAAATTCACCCAAACTTGCCCTTGCAAATGAGTCCGCACTCACAGAACAGGTAAGTTGAACATCAACCTTTATTTTCCGATAAAGCAGGCATTTTAGTTCATGTTCTCCCTGCAGCTGCCTGACGCGTTTCAAAGATTCATATCTCCTTTCTCAAGGGCGCTTGCAATTTCAGTCTTTTTCACGCCACCATCCCGCTCCATTAGCCATGCTTCAATACGCTCTTGCAGGGCTTTCAAACAGTTATCATTAATTAAGCCTCCGGTGTGTCACTGCAAGGCATTGCGGTACTTGTGGTCCTTACAATTATTACCCTCAAATGGGTTCCTGTAAACTGCAAAGTTTAACGACGGGAGCAGCCCTCCAATGGGCCAAAGGAACTAAAAGTCCTGCTTTCATCGCTTTGACAGTACCTGTAAAGCCGTCACAACTGGCATAATTCCAACTGTCGGTCCCATCATATTTTTGGGCGGTGCGTCGACTCCACGGCTGGACCTGCCGTGTATTAAATTCACCCAAACTTGCCCTTGCAAATGAGTCTGCACTCACAGAACAGGTAAGTTGAACATCAACCTTTATTTTCTGATAAAGCAGGCATTTTAGTTCATGTTCTCCCAGCAGCTGCCTGACGCGTTTCAAAGATTCATATCTCCTTTCTCAAAGGCGCTTGCAATTTCAGTCTTTTTCACGCCACCATCCCGCTCCATTAGCCATGCTTCAATACGCTCTTGCAGGGCTTTCAAACAGTTATCATTAATTAAGCCTCCGGTGTGTCACTGCAAGGCATTGCGGTACTTGTGGTCCTTACAATTATTACCCTCAAATGGGTTCCTGTAAACTGCAAAGTTTTACGAGGGGAGCAGCCCTCCAATGGGCCAAAGGAACTAAAAGTCCTGCTTTCATCGCTTTGACAGTACCTGTAAAGCCGTCACAACTGGCATAATTCCAACTGTCGGTCCCATCATATTTTGGGCGGTAAGCGTCGACTCCACGGCTGGACCTGCCGTGTATTAAATTCACCCAAACTTGCCCTTGCAAATGAGTCCGCACTCACAGAACAGGTAAGTTGAACATCAACCTTTATTTTCCGATAAAGCAGGCATTTTAGTTCACGTTCTCCCTGCAGCTGCCTGACGCGTTTCAAAGATTCATATCTCCTTTCTCAAAGGCGCTTGCAATTTCAGTCTTTTTCACGCCACCATCCCGCTCCATTAGCCATGCTTCAATACGCTCTTGCAGGGCTTTCAAACAGTTATCATTAATTAAGCCTCCGGTGTGTCACTGCAAGGCATTGCGGTACTTGTGGTCCTTACAATTATTACCCTCAAATGGGTTCCTGAAACTGCAAAGTTTTACGAGGGGAGCAGCCCTCCAATGGGCCAAAGGAACTAAAAGTCCTACTTTCATCGCTTTGACAGTACCTGTAAAGCCTTCACAACTGGCATAATTCCAACTGTCGGTCCCATCATATTTTTGGGCGGTGCGTTGACTCCACGGCTGGACCTGCCGTGTATTAAATTCACCCAAACTTGCTGTTGCAAATGAGTCCGCACTCACAGAACAGGTAAGTTGAACATCAACCTTTATTTTCCGATAAAGCAGGCATTTTAGTTCACGTTCTCCCTGCAGCTGCCTGACGCGTTTCAAAGATTCATATCTCCTTTCTCAAAGGTGCTTGCAATTTCAGTCTTTTTCACGCCACCATCCCGCTCCATTAGCCATGCTTCAATACGCTCTTGCAGGGTTTCAAACAGTTATCATTAATTAAGCCTCCGGTGTGTCACTGCAAGGCATTGCGGTACTTGTGGTCCTTACAATTATTACCCTCAAATGGGTTCCTGTAAACTGCAAAGTTTTACGAGGGGAGCAGCCCTCCAATGGGCCAAAGGAACTAAAAGTCCTGCTTTCATCGCTTTATATATATATATATATTCCAACAAACAAAGTTACCCCATGTGGAAGGAGCCGCACAAGGTAAGTATTTATTGTCTTTTAATCACAGAGGGTGCAAGCAGAAACCAACATGGAGATCATCAGCAGTATCGCCAGACGCGTTTCGGGTCGTCGTGACCCTTAATCATTGGCAGCTGAACATGAAATTCAGAAATGGTAAAGAGCAGCTTATTTCAAACAAAACACCTCCCCAGTGGGCGTGGACTCTACCAAGGCCTTCTGGTATTTGTAGTTGCTCGTAATAAACCTCCAGTGAGTCCGTCTGCAGAACATGATAATTTTCATAAGTAAAAAACCACTGTGGGGTGATGCAAGTCCAGATGGAAAAAACTGCTGCACTTTAGTCCCTTTGCGCCGAATTATCTTCCCGCTAAGGCGAACACCATCAGGCCTCACCACGGGGACGCTGCTCTTACGGCGGGGCTCCTTCCGCGGCCGGAGTGGACCGCTACTCTTCCAACAAACAAAGTTACCCCATGTGGAAGGAGCCGCACAAGGTAAGTATTTATCGTCTTTTAATCACAGAGGGTGCAAGCAGAAACCAACATGGAGATCATCAGCAGTATCGTCAGACGCGTTTCGGGTCGTCGTGACCCTTAATCATTGGCAGCTGAACATGAAATGCAGAAATGGTAAAGAGCAGCTTATTTCAAACAAAACACCTCCCCACTGGGCGTGGACTCTACCAAGGCCTTCTGGGATTTGTAGTTGCTCGTAATAAACCTCCAGTGAGTCCGTCTGCAGAACATGATAATTTTCATAAGTAAAAAACCACTGTGGGGTGATGCAAGTCCAGATGGAAAAAACTGCTGCACTTTAGTCCCTTTGCTCCGAATTACCTTCCCGCTAAGGCGAACACCAACAGGCCTCACCACGGGGACGCTGCTCTTGCGGCGGGGCTCCTTCCGCGGCCGGAGTGGACCGCTACTCTTCCAACAAACAAAGTTACCCCATGTGGAAGGAGCCGCACAAGGTAAGTATTTATCGTCTTTTAATCACAGAGGGTGCAAGCAGAAACCAACATGGAGATCATCAGCAGTATCACCAGACGCGTTTCGGGTCGTCGTGACTGTTAATCATTGGCAGCTGAACATGAAAGGCAGAAATGGTAAAGAGCAGCTTATTTCAAACAAAACACCTCCCCAGTGGGCGTGGCCTCTACCAACGCCTTCTGGTATTTGTAGTTGCTCGTAATAAACCTCCAGTGAGTCCTTCTGAAGAACATGATAATTTTCATAAGTAAAAAACCACTGTGGGGTGATGCAAGTCCAGATGGAAAAAACTGCTGCACTTTAGTCCCTTTGTGCCGAATTACCTTCCCGCTAAGGCGAACACCATCAGGCCTCACCTCAGGGATGCTGCTTTTGCGGCGGGGCTCCTTCCGCGGCTGGAGTGGGCCGCTACTATTCCAACAAACAAAGTTACCCCATGTGGAAGGAGCCGCACAAGGTAAGTATTTATCGTCTTTTAATCACAGAGGGTGCAAGCAGAAACCAACATGGAGATCATCAGCAGTATCGCCAGACGCGTTTCGGGTCGTCGTGACCCTTAATCATTGGCAGCTGAACATGAAATGCAGAAATGGTAAAGAGCAGCTTATTTCAAACTAAACACCTCCCCAGTGGGCGTGGCCTCTACCAAGGCCTTCTGGTATTTGTAGTTGCTCGTAATAAACCTCCAGTGAGTCCTTCTGCAGAACATGATAATTTTCATAAGTAAAAAACCACTGTGGGGTGATGCAAGTCCAGATGGAAAAAACTGCTGCACTTTAGTCCCTTTGTGCTGAATTACCTTCCCGCTAAGGGGAACACCATCAGGCCTCACCACGGGGACGCTGCTCTTGCGGCGAGGCTCCTTCCGCGGCCGGAGTGGACCGCTACTATTCCAACAAACAAAGTTACCCCATGTGGAAGGAGCCGCACAAGTTAAGTATTTATCGTCTTTTAATCACAGAGGGTGCAAGCAGAAACCAACATGGAGATCATCAGCAGTATCGCCAGACGCGTTTCGGGTCGTCGTGACCCTTAATCATTGGCAGCTGAACATGAAATGCAGAAATGGTAAAGAGCAGCTTATTTCAAACAAAACACCTCCCCAGTGGGCGTGGCCTCTACCAAGGCCTTGTGGTATTTGAAGTTGCTCATAATAAACCTCCAGTGAGTCCTTCTGCAGAACATGATCATTTTCATAAGGAAAAAACCACTGTGGGGTGATGCAAGTCCAGATGGAAAAAACTGCTGCACTTTAGTCCCTTTGAACCGAATTACCTTCCCGCTAAGGCGAACACCATCAGGCCTCACCACGGGGACGCTGCTCTTGCGGCGGGGCTCCTTCCGCGGCTGTAGTGGACCGCTACTATTCCAACAAACAAAGTTACCCCGTGTGGAAGGAGCCGCACAAGGTAAGTATTTATCGTCTTTTATTCACAGAGGGTGCAAGCAGAAACCAAAATGGAGATCATCAGCAGTATCGCCAGACGCGTTTCGGGCCGTCGTGACCCTTAATCATTGGCAGCTGAACATGAAATGCAGAAATGGTAAAGACCAGCTTATTTCAAACAAAACACCTCCCCAGTGGGCGTGGCCTCTACCAAGGCCTTCTGGTATTTGTAGTTGCTCGTAATAAACCTCCAGTGAGTCCGTCTGCAGAACATGATAATTTTCATAAGTAAAAAACACTGTGGGGTGATACAAGTCCAGATGGAAAAAACTGCTGCACTTTAGTCCCTTTGAGCCGAATTACCTTCCCGCTAAGGCGAACACCATCAGGCCTCACCACGGGGACGCTGCTCTTGCGGCGGGGCTCCTTCCGCGGCCGGAGTGGACCGCTACTATTCCAACAAACAAAGTTACCCCATGTGGAAGGAGCCGCACAAGGTAAGTATTTATCACCTTTTAATCACAGAGGGTGCAAGCAGAAACCAACATGGAGGTCATCAACAGTATCGCCAGACGCGTTTCGGGTCGTTGTGACTCTTAATCATTGGCAGCTGAACATGAAATGCAGAATTGGTAAAGAGCAGCTTATTTCAAACAAAACACCTCCCCAGTGGGCGTGGCCTCTACCAAGGCCTTCTGGTATTTGTAGTTGCTCGTAATAAACCTCCAGTGAGTCCGTCTGCAGAACATGATAATCTTCAAAAGTAAAAACCACTGTGGGGTGATGCAAGTCCAGATGGACGATACTGTTGATGACCTCCATGTTGGTTTCTGCTTGCACCCTCTGTGATTAACAGGTGATAAATACTTACCTTGTGCGGCTCCTTCCACATGGGGTAACTTTGTTTGTTGGAATAGTAGCGGTCCACTCCGGCCGAGGAAGGAGCCCCGCCGCCAGAGCAGCGCCCCCGTGGTGAGGCCTGATGGTGTTCGCCTTAGCGGGAAGGTAATTCGACGCAAAGGGACTAAAGTGCAACAGTTTTTTCCATCTGGACTTGCATCACCCCACAGTGGTTTTTACTTTTGAAGATTATCAAGTTCTGCAGACGGACTGACTGGAGGTTTATTATGAGCAACTACAAATAACAGAAGGCCTTGGTAGAGGCCACACCAACTGGGGAGGTGCTTTGTTTGAAATAAACTGCTCTTTACCAATTCTGCATTTCATATTCAGCTGCCAATGATTAAGGGTCACGACGACCCGAAACGCGTCTGGCGATACTGTTGATGACCTCCATGTTGGTTTCTGCTTGCACCCTGTGTGATTAAAAGACGATAAATACTTACCTTGTGTGGCTCCTTCCACATGGGGTAAGTTTGTTTGTTGGAATAGTAGTGGTCAAAACCAGCCGCGGAAGGAGCCCCGCCGCAAGAGCAGCGTCCCCGTGGTGAGGCCTGATGGTGTTCGCCTTAGCGGGAAGGTAATTCGACGCAAAGGGACTAAAGTGCAGCAGTTTTTTCCATCTGGACTTGCATCACCCCACAGTGGTTGTTACTTTTGAAGATTATCATGTTCTGCAGACGTGCTTACTGGAGGTTTATTATGAGCAACTACAATACCAGAAGGCCTTGGTAGAGGCCACACCCACTGGGGAGGTGTTTTGTTTGAAATAAGCTGCTCTTTACCAATTCTGCATTTCATGTTCAGCTGCCAATGATTAAGGGTCACGACGAGCCGAAACGCGTCTGACGATACTGTTGATGACCTCCATGTTGGTTTCTGCTTGCACCCTCTGTGATTAAAAGACGATAAATACTTACCTTGTGCGGCTCCTTCCACATGGGGTAACTTTGTTTGTTGGAATATATATGTACATATATATACAAGAGCGCATAGCTTGAAACGCGTAGAGCCATAGCCATGAATTTTGATGACAGCTGACTACATTTCTGTTGCAGCCCTTTGTATAGGAGTTCGCACCCCGGGAGGCTGACCTCATGGGGCAACCTGTTGTGTGTGGATTTGTAGCGGCTTTGTCCAGCCGCGAGGGAGGCCCGCCGCTCATAAGCGGATCCTTGGTGTTTGAAGGATCAAACACCAGTACAAGGGAGCGGAGTGTGCTATCAGAGGAGCGCAAGTATTGGCACAGACTTTGTTTTTCAACTTTCGTCTACCCACTTGGTTTTAAAAAAAACTTTATTGACAATAAGATGATGGCGCCACCCACTGGGCAGTAATTGTGTGATTTGGAACTGTTAATACCAGAATGCATCTGTGGCGGATGCGGAATAAAGATACACCCACTGAGGCGATTGTGATAATTTAAAACAGGTGTCCATTTCACTTGGGAGCCATTTCTTGTTGGTGCAGGCTCGTGAACAAGAGCGCATAGCTTGAAACGCGTAGAGCCAGAGCCATGAATTTTGATGACAGCTGACTACATTTCTGTTGCAGCCCTTTGTAATGGAGTTCGCACCCCGGGAGGCTGACCTCATGGGGCAACCTGTTGTGTGTGGATTTGTAGCGGCTTGGTCCAGCCGCGAGGGAGGCCCGCCGCTCAATAGCGGATCCTTGGTGTTTGAAGGATCAAACACCAGTACAAGGGAGCGGAGTGTGCTATCAGAGGAGCGCAAGTATTGGCACAGACTTTGTTTTTCAACTTTCGTCTACCCACTTGGTTTTAAAAAAAACTTTATTGACAATAAGATGATGGCGCCACCCACTGGGCAGTAATTGTGTGATTTGGAACTGTTAATACCAGAATGCATCTGTGGCGGATGCGGAATAAAGATACGCCCACTGAGGCGATTGTGATAATTTAAAACAGGTGTCCATTTCACTTGGGACCCATTTCTTGTTGGTGCAGGCTCGTGAACAAGAGCGCATAGCTTGAAACGCGTAGAGCCAGAGCCATGAATTTTGATGACAGCTAACTACATTTCTGTTGCAGCCCTTTGTATAGGAGTTCGCACCCCGGGAGGCTGACCTCATGGGGCAACCTGTTGTGTGTGGATATATATATATATATATATATATATATATATATATATATATATATATATATATATACTTTCCGTTTCTGCTCCTGCTGTCTCCCCTCGCCCTTTGCAGAGGATCGCTTATTGCCAGCGGATCGTGCCGGACATCATTTAACTTTCCAGAAATTCCCATAAAGCGATCACTCGGAGGTGTATTCAGTTTTCAAAGTTGGTATTTATTCCAGATAGGTAACGCGTTTCGCTTGACCAGCAAGGACTCCTAAATGCCTTCCGTGAATACCGAAAGTCTTAAAGTTAGGATTTTCTCAGTTTAGGAGTAGTAAAGTTAGGACTCCTAACTTTAGGACTCCTAAATGCCTTCTGTGAATACCGAAAGTCTTAAAGTTAGGATTTTTCTCAGTTTAGGAGTAGTAAAGTTAGGACTGCTAACTTTACTACTCCTAAACTGAGAAAAATCCTAACTTTAAGACTTTCGGTATTCACAGAAGGCATTTAGGAGTCCTAAAGTTAGGACTCCTAACTTCTGTGAATACCGAAATGAGTAAGTGCCTTCTGTGAATACCAAAATGAGTAAGTGCCTTCTGTGAATTTCAAAATGGTAGTAAGTTTAGGATTTTGTCTTAAGTTAGTTCTGTGAATCGGCCCCCAAAGTAGGACCATGTATATAAAGGAGATGACCCCCTTCGAGGAGCCAGCCCTCTTGACAAATCTCTCTATCGGGATAGGCTCCCGCGTGGCCGCCTCTCTCACCTCTGGTTGTAGGACCCAATGTTTAAGTTGAAGGCAGTGAAAATGTTCGGGTGCAGAGAGATTAAAATCGCTTCGGCAGTTTTCAAAGGTTAAAATGTCATAATTGTGAAATAGGTTGGACAATTTTAGGCACCTGCCTTTCTGTCATTCATCAAACGGGCTCGGTTGATACGCCGGTGGGGATTCCGGGTTAAAGTGGATCTTAGTGTGCGGCGAACGAAGGACGTCCACTTCGTCGCTCCCACAACCACATCCCATATTTTAAGGGTAGTTTGAGTGGGTGTGCTAAGGTATGCATTGTGGGGTCGGTCTTTCTTATACTTCCAGAGTAAATCCCAAATGGTCTGTCCCACTATGACTCTGTCCATATGCAGCCAGTGTTTGTCTGATTTTTTTAGGGGCCACTCTGTTATCACCCGTAGCTGTGCTGCTTTATAATATAACTCGGTCTGGTAGTGCCACCCATCCTGCGTTTCTGGGTCGTCTAAGTAGAGCAAAGGATAGTCTGGAAGGATAGTCTGGCCCTGCCACTCTGCCAAATGTAGCATGTGATTAGTGTGCGCAGTTTAGGAAGTAAATCCCTCTCCAGACTGATGGGGAGGGCTTGGAAGAGGTATAACAATTTTGGAACCACTGTCATCTTGATCACATGAATTCGACCTAGCCAGGACAAGTATAGGGGTATCCATTGCTTAAGTTCTTGCTGTACTTGGTGGAGTATGGTCGGATAGTTTGCTCTGAACAAGCCTTCCAGCCTTGGCGTTATTTTGATACCTAAGTAGGTTATGGTGTGTTTAGCCCACTGGAATGGGAAATCATTAACTAGGGACTCCACCTCTTTGTCTGGAAGTATTAGGTTTAATAGAGAGGATTTAGAATTATTAATACGGAAACCCGCCACTTCCCCAAAGGCCTGTAACTCCTTCTGAAGGGCTGTCAAAGAGGCACAGGACAGTGTCAACAGGACGTCGTCCACAAATAACGAGATTTTGTGCTCTACTGACCCGAACTTGATTCTGTGTATCTGCTGTGTGGCTCTGATCCGTGCAGCCAGTGGTTCTATGCTAAGGGGGAAGAGTAGCGGAGATAGTGGACACCCCTGACTCGTCCCCCTGCTTAGGGGAAAAATATTGGATCTCGCCCCGTTGGTCACCACCCTTGATGTGGGATGGACATAGTTCGCCTTCATCATTCTAATGACTGTTTCGCTAAATCCGAATCTCCATAGTGCCTGGAAGAGGAAGGACCATTCCACACTATTGAACGCCTTCTCTGCATCCAGGCCCAGCAGGACCACCAGGATTCGAAACTTTGATGTTTTTTCTATCAAGTGAATTACTCTGCGGACATTGTTGTGTGTTTGTCTGCCTTTTATAAACCTGGATTGATCCGGGTGGATCAGTTCTGGCATTATCTCTTCCAATCTCGTTGCTATGATCTTAGAGTACAGCTTTGCATCTAGATTTAGGAGTGCGATTGCCCTATAGGAGGAGCAAAGAGTGGATTCTTTCCAGCTTTTGGAATGACAGTGATCAAGGCTCCACTCATCGAGGGTGTTACCGCTGCCCCGTAGCTAAGTGATTGAAGAGAAGGGTCAGCAGGGGTTTGATTTCTGCCACAAAAGTTTTATAAAAATGGGCTGTTAGACCAACTGGTCCCGGGGGCTTGTGAGGTTTCAGCGCCGTTATTGCTGCCTGCACTTCCTCTTCAGTTATAGGAGCACCCAGTACCTTGTTTTTGGCAAGGGATACCTGTGTGAGAGTGACCGAGTCTAGGTAAGTGTTTTGAGCAGATGTATCTGTGGTTGTCGCCATGTATAATTCCGTGTAAAAAGTCTGCGAAGAGCCTCGCTTTGGTTTCATCTGAGTTACGCAATATGCCTCCCTCATCACATATCCTTCCTATTTATTCCTTTTCTCTTTTTACCCTAAGCAGCCTCGCGAGGTGGGACCCTATTTTGTTCCCCTGTTCATATGAGAGGTGTCGCAGGCGGAGAAGCGTAAGTTCTGCCCCGTTCGTGTATATGGCAGTGAGTTTCCCTTTTAGAGCTGTTAATTTGTGGTGTGTGTCCCGTGTGGGTGTCTGTTTATGTATCAGCTCTACTGCTTTCAATTCTGATTCTAGTTCCCTCCGTTCTTTCGCTCTCTGCTTGTTAAATATGAAGATGAGTTCCAGGCATTTACCCCTTAGTATCGCTTTAAAGGAGTCCCAGTTATTCAGTGGGGAGGTGTCGTGTGGTAGGTTAATTGCCCCTCGTAGTTCACCTCTAAGTAACCTATTGCGCGTGATAGATGCGGGGAAGAACCACTGTGGGGATCTGGGGGAGGGGAAGCCCCAGTCTAGACATATCGAGATTGGAGCGTGGTCAGAAATAGTTATGGAGTGGATCTAGGCTCCTTGTAGAGTGCCCAAGAGGCCTTGACTAATAAAAATGTAATCTAGGTGTGAATAGGTATGGTGCACGTGGGAGTAGAAGGAGTAGTCTTTTGTGGTTGCATGTACTGTTCTCCAGGTGTCCCTCAGCCCCATGTCGTGTATCGTTTTTTTGAGATTCCTGGGGAAATTCCCAATGTTGGCGCAGTGTGGGTGTGTGCTGTCTAGCTCAGAGTGCCATGTTAAATTAAAATCTCCCATCAGGACTATCGGGCCCTCGGCAAATCTCCCGACTAGCTTCAAAAGGGTATCCATAAAGGCGGGTTGGCTGTTGTTCGGCGCGTATGCCGCCAGAAATGTGCAAAGTTTCCCACTTAGCCTGCCCTTTACTATGACCACTCTCCCCTCTTTGTCAGTTTTAACCCCCTCTGGCTGAAATTTAGTGGTGGCATGGAACAGCAGTGCCACCCCCTTTTGTTTTGTATTGGCCGAGGACTGGTATATCAGGGGGTAGCTTCTGTGTTTCAACTTATGATTGTCCTTCCGTTGAAGGTGGGTCTCTTGTAGAGCCACCACCTCAAATTGCTGATCTGAGAGGTATTTCCATATCTTTTGCCTCTTTAGTGGCGAATTTAAACCTCTCACATTCCATGATGAGACGGAAACCATAGATTGTTACCTCATGGAGCCCCAGGGGCTCCTCTTCCCTCTGTAAGATCCCTCCCCATGTAGCTTGCGTGAGTTTCTCCTACCCACCGATCTCCCTTTCCCACCTTTCTCTCAGCACCTCATAATATTCTCATTGACTCCTGTCTCCTACCCTGATGTATGGAAAATGAGCCTATCTCTCCTTCCCCAGAAAAGAAAAAGAAAAACCACAATGAACATGAACCATAAAAGAATTCCCCATGAGTGGCGTGGGATCCTAAGTCCCACATTATCGAGTACTAAGTAACTAACAAACATTGCGACGGGCAACTCGACCTGTGCCCGCCGCCACAGCTGTGTGACTTCTTTAACCTAATAAGACAATGTGTTATAGTTTGTAGATTATCCACTAAATGTACTTTCTGGGAACTTAGGATGTCTACCGTCTCCTGGTCTGATTTGTGAGGAGGTCTCGCATCATCTTTAGTTTGTCGCTTCTCCCCCTCTTGACTTGTTCCTTGATGATCCCCACAAGGACTAGCAGTGGCCGAATCTTCGCAGTCGATACTTCACATCTCTGTTATTTCTTTTGAGATCGCTCCCTCCATTGGGTTTGCCATTGGTCCCCTCTCCTCTTGTCCGCACTGACTCCTGGGTCCTGATTGCTGCAGATTGCTGGATCTGGCCGTGGCAGTCCCAGAAGCTCCAACGCTTCCGTCAGTTCTGTGACATGTCGTGCTTTATTGTTAAGTAAAAAAGGCAAGACTAAAGGGGTATGTCCATCTGTATCTGATGCTGTCTGCTTTCAACTTCTCAGTCAAAGGCCTGAATTGTTGGCGCCGAAGGAGGGTGGCCTGTGCTAGGTCCTGATAGAGGGAGCAGGCATATCCCTGAAATGCAACCTCATCTTTTTTCCGAGCAGCCTGCTAGATTGCTTCTTTTACTTTGAAGGAGTGGAGCTTGACCAGGATATCTATCATCGTCTACGGTCTCCTGGTGCTTGCCGTCCCACTCTGTGCACTCGTTCAATTTTTATCTTTGTGTGACCTGGCCCCAGTACCTCTGCGAACAATCCAGTGATGAAGGCCTCTAGGTCCGGCCCCTCCGCTCCCTCCTCCAGGTCTCGGATCCATATATTCTCCCGTCTGGATATATTTTCCAGGTCTTCACCTTTCAGGAGCGCTGCCTGCAACTGCGAGCGAAGTTCTTGTAGTGTTTCCCGAGTTTCTGAAGCTTCTTTGTCGAGTTCTTGCATCTTGGATTCCATGTCTAGGTCTCTAGTGCCCACGGAGTCCACATCTCGCTGTATGAACGCCATGCGATCAGAGAGATCCGCCTTCATTTGATCCAAAGACGGCACCATATCTAGCTTTAGTTCTGTACGTAGGGCCCGATTCACAAAAGTAATCTGGGACAAAATCCTAACGTTACGACTTTTGGTATTCACAGAAGGCATTAAGGAGTACTAAAGTTAGGATTTTGTCTCAGTCAATCTTAAGTTTTCGTCTTAAGTTAAACTTAAGACAAACTTAAGGTTAACTGAGACAAAATCCTAACTTTACGACTAGGATTTTGTCTCAGTTGAACTTAAGTTAGTCTTAAATTTAACATAAGACCAAAACTTAAGATTGACTGAGACAAAATCCTAACTTTAGTACTCCTAAATGCCTTCTGTGAATATCGAAAGTCGTAAAGTTAGGATTTTGTCTCAGATTACTTTTGTGAATCGGGCCCGTAGTTCTTTTTTAAAATCTCTGAGGGAGGCCAGCAAATCTTCTTTCGTGAGCACCATTTCACCCTCTGTGTCTCGCCGTGCACTTGTATCTTTTTTCTCCGTTGGTGCAAAGTAGCTGGAAAATCTATTGGTAGTCTTTTTTGTGGGCATAGAGGCGGTCACCCTCTCCTTGATGGTTCTTTTTCCTTGTGGGGCTCTGGCCGCCCTGCGCATCTCTTTCTTTTGTAGTGGGAGATCTCCCCCAGTTCAGACTATTCGCCCAGCCTGTTGTTTATTGAGGTAGTAGTGCCTCGTCTCTACCAGATGAGCCCTTATTTCACTACTTTTTGCCTCCCTGCTTCGCGGGGAGTCACCTATCAGTCTATGTGCTCCTCTCTGACACTGCCTTTGCGCAAACTATACTTTCAACAGTGCGGGTATCTTGCTTCAAATATAGTTGCTTCTGTCTCCTTAGGCCTTTACTTCTCCATGTGGACTCAGTGGTTCCTGTCTCTCATTCTGGAAGTTTCCATGTTCGCAGCCCTTCGTCTGCCATTTTAAGGTCAGGCGCACTAAGTTGTAGGCCTGGGTGTCTTCCTGCCTGGCCTCACTCCTCAAATTGTTTCTGCCTTCTTAGCCCTTTGCTCCACGTTGAAGGGTTTGACTGCTGACCACACCTTAGCCCCTTTCTGCCGGCCACCGTGCTGTATCTCCCTCTGATGATCACTATAATCACGACCATCTAGTGGTCAGGCACGCTCGGTAATAGGCCTGAGTGTCTTCCTGCCCGGCCTTGTTCCTCAGTATGCTTCTATCTGCTCGATCCCTACTGCCGTGTTGAGACTTACACTGTTCGGTTACAGCCTTGCTCTTGTTGCCAGCTGCCGCGCCGTGTATGTCTGGCTTGGCTCCCTGGGGTCGCGCGTCCGATCCCCCCTGCTCCCCGCCACCTGCTGCTCAGCTCACCTTCTCTCCGACGATCACTCTGTACAGCTCTCAGCACCTGGTAAGTCGATCTTTGTGGGTGGGGGGGCACGGCACAGCTTTGGGGGCCTGCAGGTTACCCGTCTTCCCGCCTCAATATGTTTTGGGCATGCAGCCCTTCATCGCCATCTTGCAGCAGCCCCGTCCTCCCTGCGGGTTCTGAAATCTTAGGTTTCCCACAGTCCCAGAGTCCATTTCTTTCACTGCTGCTTTCCTCTCGCTGATATCTCTTTGAGTTTCACCTTTTTTGGCTGACTTTGGATGCTCGATCCGGCAGACACGGGCGCTGTAGGGACAAAGCCGATGTGGATCACGTTCACTCAGCCATCTTGCCTGCATTATTACATGTTTTAATATTTGTTATCAATTAAAACAATTAATATTAATTTCATTAAAATCCCACAATATATTTTCCCAATCATAACAGCCAACAATTAAAATGTAATTGAAATAAAAAAGCATAACACGATTAACACATTACATAATAAATAACATTTGTAATAAATGAATAAATAATTTTACCTTTAGTATTACTTAAATAACTTCCCACCCTATACCTCTATAAACTAAACAAAATATACCTAAAATATAACTTAACAAATATAATTTCACAATTTACAAAATTATCTATTACATAATTAATAACAAAAAATAAATAATTAATTATCAAAATTATTTCTTGATTAACTTCGCACCCTGTACCCCTAAAAACCCAGTAACCCACATCTAAAATATATCTTAAAAATTATAATACTTACACAATTTATATAATGAATTATCAATTAAATAATTAATAATAATTAGAAATTGATTATTGATTATAATTAATTTACTTCCCACCCTGTACCCCTGCAAACCCCAAACCCACTACAACACTAAAAATTACAATAAACCATTAAATTACATTTAAAAACAACTAACACAATTTACAAACTATGTTGAAAAACATTAACAAGAATTATGCAAACAATTTATAACACATACAATTAAAACATGTACTAAAATGCATAAAATATTTTTAAAAGATATAAACAACAATATTTTTGTAAACGATATTAACAACATAGATATTTTAACATCGATATTAACAACATAGATAATTATGTAAACAATATTAATAACAGATTTTTTTAATTATAATAATTACACAATTTATATAATGAATTATCAATTAAATAATTAATAATAATTAGAAATTGATTATTGATTATAATTAATTTACTTCCCACCCTGTACCCCTGCAAACCCCAAACCCACTACAACACTAAAAATTACAATAAACCATTAAATTACATTTAAAAACAACTAACACAATTTACAAACTATGTTGAAAAACATTAACAAGAATTATGCAAACAATTTATAACACAATTAAAACGTACTAAAATGCATAAAATATTTTTAAAAGATATAAACAACAATATTTTTGTAAACGATATTAACAACATAGATATTTTAACATCGATATTAACAACATAGATAATTATGTAAACAATATTAATAACAGATTTTTTTAACATCGATATTACTTACCTTAGAAAATCAATATTCTTGTCAACGATATTCCTGCATCACGATATATGTGGATCATGATATTGAAAATTCGATTTTTCTGCATCTCAATATATTCTACTCTATATTTTGTCCGAATACCTGTTTTACATGTGAAAGTGCTTCATCATTGATTGATGAGTTTGTGCAGTTATGTGGATAGATGAATAG
Source organism: Calotriton arnoldi (assembly GCA_963921515.1). Taxonomy (NCBI): domain Eukaryota; kingdom Metazoa; phylum Chordata; class Amphibia; order Caudata; family Salamandridae; genus Calotriton; species Calotriton arnoldi. The sequence goes on from CAWUFW010003524.1 coordinate 168,562, forward strand.
TTGAAGGTGAGAATGAGTCGAGTCCAATGTATGTGAGTGCATAAATGGAGGAATGGTTGAGACCACGGACATTTAATGGGTGAGTGAGTGCACGGGTGGATTAACGGGTGAAAAAGTGAATGCGTAATTTAATGGTTGGATACATATGTGAATGCATAAATGGATGAATGTGTGAGTGAGTTCATGGATGGAGGAAGACAAGGTACATCAGTGTTACTGGCAGGAACCACAGACAACAGTAGTAAAAATGTTATAGAGTTTCTAGTGCGAGCATTACACAAGGGGTGGACACCATTGTGACAAGAAAGTCTATAAGCCAAGAAGCAGCATCATTATGCATGTTTATATTTGTCCTGTCACTCAGTAATCATAACTGCAGGTTTAGAGATGCCCCACACTCAGTAATCCTTAGTGCTGGCTCACATCTGCACCTTTCTCAATTTTCAACACTGACATAGGGAGCCTGATTGTGATGTAAGTCGGAGGCTTTCTGACTTACATCGTTGGTTTCAAATCTAACAGCCTTATTACGATGAAGGCTGTTGGATTTGAAACAGGCCTGTTAGACCGACAGGCTTCCGATGGGCTCAAGGAGTCCGTCGGCCAGTTGGAGGCCGCTCAAAATCCCCTTTGAATGGCGTTTATGCCGTGGGGATTATGATATCGGTTTTGAACAGGCGTTTCATGCCGGGCTTTCCGACATGAAAAGCCTGTTGGAAAGCGGCTTTGAGGGCCCCTAGCATGGCCCATTGCCACAGTGGCCTCCAGTTGGAGGCCTGGGGGGCACCTATGGTGTCCCCCTGTTAATACCTGCACTGTGTGGCAGGCACCATTAGGTGCCTTAACTGTGGGTGTGTCCAGGTAAACATGTGCCTGAATAACTGTGTGCACACAGTTATTCAGGCACATGTTTACCTGAAAACACCCACAGTTAATTCAGGATATGGGGGACTGGCAGCCCTCAAATACTGTGTAGCATGTGAAACATGGTTTAGTCAGTCGAGCTGTAGTTTACAAACTGAGAATTGAAAGAAGAAAAAGGAGTGCGCCACTGGAACTTTAATTCGGTACCATTAGATGCCTGCCACGCAGTGCAGAGATTAACAAAAACATCCATTTCTCTATGGGAGCTTATGGTACAGCCAATGTACGGCTGCAGTACAAGCTCCCATAGAGAAATGGGAGTGTGCGACCACACATGTGCACGGTCACATCCTAATAATGTGGTTAGGACCGCCGCCCGACTCCGCAACGTCCGCCCAACATCGTAATGAGGGCCCAGGGTCTTTAATGTGTTCTACAAGGGTGGAGAGTTGCGCGTTGCCTCAGCAGAAAGTGAAGTGTGACTTTCTTCTGCTTTGAGCAGAGGGGCTCAAGCACAGACAGATATTTGAGTATGTGATTCACTTTGGGTAATTCTGGTCAGAATTTGCACATGGTCATTTAATGGCTCATAATGTGGTTGATTAGTGTCTGACTTTTTTTTTTCCAGCAGCCTGTGAACTAAGAGTGCTGTGTGCTTTATACAGAGGGGCTTATATTCAATTGTTTCCTATGCGTTGCTCATTTCTGCACTTTTGGTTCAGAACTTACAGTAGGTGCATACATTGACCATTAGGTTGCAATGAAGTTGCAGATTCGCTTCAACAGAATGTGCAGTATGAATAACTGATGCAAAGACATTCCTCTGTGTGCCTCATTCGAGGCACCTAAATAAAAAGTGCATGTTTCAAATCAACACTTTTCACCATGGTCCATAGTGTATCGCGATGCCTCCAGTAAAAAGTGCTCCATCAGTGGGAAAGGAAGTAACCCTCAAATCCGAGGGGCAACATCAGTATTGGGTTCGGAAAAGCATGTTTTTTCCTTCTTAGCATTTTTCTTAGAATCTCAGAGTCAGTGTATGCTGCACCTGCGACTGCCACTTCACTACCACCGGAAGTATGACAGGAAATCAGAGTAATGGGTTGTGGTCGTGCTGTGCTACCCCAGCACTCAAGTTTGGATACCTCTCCAGGGGAAGAGGTCTGAATCATTTATGGGGTATGGGTCCCAGGTATTTCTGCATAACACGTTTTAGTAAAAATGAGCACTATGATTGAACAGAAATAAAGGTGGCCATTCAGTCATTGTTAACTGGAAAATCAATCCATGTGGTGTGTGCATGCCACAAAGATTTCAGTGCATGTATACTGCAAGCGATGGATTCCAATTGGATGAACTTGTTACTGTCTACAGAGGCTGGTACTACGAGTACCATCCTCATGGATATTTGCTGTTCACATCACTAACATCTAACTTTACATTAGATGAGCGTAATGTCTTCTATTACTATTATTTAATGCTTTTGAATTGTTTTGGTCGTCCCTTGCTTGGCTGTCTATTGGTTCCAGCTACCCATAATGTGCTTTTACAGCGTTTTACACTTTATTGTGACCTAAAACATTGATTCATAGACTCTTCCCCTTAGCTCTCTCTTCACACACACACACACACACACACACACACACTTTGAATATGAGTTGATGGTAGAAATGAGGCCATGCAGCCAAGACTTCTTAGTGATGGTTAAATCTTCTATGACACTCGAGATTTCTTAGCATACTTCTCAACAAGCATTCAAGATTAATGGGATATGATGTAAATCTGAATATATTTTAAGGATTACTAAGTAACGGCAAAAATAAAAATACTAAACAATGGCAATACTTAACTTATAATGTGCATTATGGATACAATAGTGTAGACTCCGGTCAAATGCTTGCAGTGACATTTTGCGGTAATTCTCAACATATTGTATGTCATGCCCAATTGTGGTATGATGTTTGCACAGGCATAAATGTGGTCCGTTTTTATATATTGTGGTTATTACTGACCAGTAGCGGCCTGTGGTGGGAGTGTTGCGGGGCGCTGACGTGGGGCGGGGGAGGGGCAGGGGCAGGGTGGGGGGTAGTAAACTACGGATTACGGCCGATTAGAGGTAAGTAAACATATAAATAAATAAAACAAATTTCGTTGCGCGTGCTGCATCGCCAAATGCGATGCAGCGCACGCAACGAAATTCGTTTTATTTATTTATAGGTTTACTTACCTCTAATCGGCTGTAATCCATAGTTTATTACCCCCCCACCCTGCCCCTCCTCCGCCCCACGTCAGCGCCCGGCAGCACTCCCACCACGGGCCGCTACTGTTACTGACCCAAGGGTATCACTGCTCAGCCCAGGACTTATATTTGATCTAGCATAATACTGATAATTCTTATTATTTATGCATAGTACTATTGCTGTCTGATGCCTCCCCTTTAAGATTGGTGTTACCTATCTGCATCCATACATCCAACTAGTCACTCATCATTTATCCATTTATGCACTCACCTCTCATCCATCTTCTAAATGAACCACTCATCCTTGCACTCACCCATTCCTCAATTTTATTCATTAAATGCTCACCCATTAATTATCTAAGCACTCAGTCCAGTTAAACATTAGTTCATCCATCAATGCATCCACTCATCCCTCTAACTACTAACCCACTTTACCACCCACACAACCAAAAACACAAAATTTCCAGTCAGTTAAGAAATACTTCTTATACAATAGCCAAACTTTTAGACTTAGCCAATGCTTCTCATTCTTGACTAAACTGTGACTTCCTAAACACAACAACATGATGGAAGGAGTGCAGAAACGTTTCAAACACTCACCCCCAGTCAAAAGATCTGGGTTCAATCCACCATTCTTTTGCTCACTGTTGGATTGGCCCTTTTTGCAGGGTCATCCCTGAACTTTTTTGCCTTCCTCCTGGTATTTTTTCTGACCTGGTGTTGGTGGTTTTAGGACTCTGGGCACTTTATCACTGCTGTCCAGTGTAAAGTGCGTGTGCTCTCCATGGTAAACTTGGATGATTGGTCTACACCTGTTTGGCGTATTTAATTTACCTATCAGTCCCTTGTAAAGTGGTATCTCATATACCCAGGGCCAGTAAATTAAATGCTAGTGGTGGGCTTGCAGCGCTGCTTGCGCCACCCACCAAAGTAGTCTTTCAAACCTGTCTCAGGCCTCTGCCATTGCAGGGCCTGCGCACGCAGTTTACTGCTGCTGTGATGTGGCACATAAAGTGGGTGCCACGTCTGTGACTCCCCTTTTACTATCAATCAATCAATCAATCATGTCACTTATAAAGCGCACTACATACCCGCGAGGGTCTCAAGGCGCTGGGGGAAGAGGGTGGTGGTGCTGCTACTGATCGAAGAGCCAGGTCTTGAGGAGTCTTCTGAAGGCCAGTAGGTCTTGGGTCTGTCGGAGGTTGGTGGGGAGGGTGTTCCAGGTCTTGGCGGCGAGGTGGGAGAAGGATCTGCCGCCGGCGGTCGTTTTCCGGATGCGGGGGACTGTGGCGAGGGCGAGGCTGGTCGAGCGGAGCTGGCGGGTGGGGGTGTAGAAGCTGAGTCGTCTGTTGAGGTAGGCTGGTCCGGAGTTGTGGAGTGCTTTGTGTGCGTGGGTGAGGAGCTTGAAGGTTATCCTCTTGTTGACAGGGAGCCAGTGCAGGTCTCTCAGGTGGGGTGTGATGTGGCTGCGTCGGGGGATGTCGAGGATAAGACGTGCAGAGGCGTTCTGGATGCGTTGCAGCCGTCTCAGGAGCTTAGCCGTCGTTCCTGCGTAGAGGGCGTTTCCGTAGTCCAGCCTGCTGGTGACGAGGGCCTGGGTGACTGTTTTTCTTGTTTCGGTGGGGATCCACTTGAAGATCCTGCGGAGCATTCGGAGGATGTTGAAGCAGGATGAGGAAACGGCGTTGACCTGCTTAGTCATGGAGAGGGTGGGGTCGAGGATGACCCCTAGGTTGCGTACGTGGTCGGTGGGTGGCGGGGCTGTTCCCAGTGATGTTGGCCACCAGGAGTCGTCCCAGGCTGAAGGGTTGGAACCAAGGATGAGGACCTCCGTCTTGTCCGAGTTCAGCTTCAGGCGGCTGGTCCTCATCCATTCGGCGACGGCCTTCATTCCTTCGTGGAGGTGGGCTTTGGCGGTGTGAGGGTCTTTGGTGAGGGAGAGGATCAGCTGGGTGTCGTCGGCATAGGAGATGATGTTGAGGTTGTGCTGTCGGGCGACGTGGGCGAGGGGTGCCATGTAGATGTTGAACAGCGTTGGGCTGAGGGAGGAGCCTTGGGGTACGCCGCAGATGATCTTGGTGGCCTTGGATCGGAAGGGGGCGAGGCGGACGCTTTGTGTTCTGCCGGAAAGGAAGGATGTGGTCCAGTCCAGGGCCTTCTCTTGGATCCCGGCGTCGTGAAGGCGTGTTCGTAGTGTGTGGTGGCAGACCGTGTCGAAGGCGGCTGATAGGTCCAGGAGGATGAGGGCTGCTGTTTCTCCGTTGTCTAGCAGGGTCCTGATGTCATCGGTGGCGGCGATGAGGGCGGTTTCGGTGCTGTGGTTGCTGCGGAAGCCGGACTGGGAAGGGTCCAGGATGTTGTTCTCCTCGAGGTAGCGGGTCAGTTGTTTGTTGATGATTTTCTCGGTGACCTTCGCGGGGAACGGGAGCAGAGAGATGGGTCGGAAGTTCTTGAGGTCCTTGGGGTCTGCCTTGGGTTTCTTGAGTAAGGCGGTGATCTCGGCGTGCTTCCAGCTTTCCGGGAAGGTTGCTGTCTCGAAGGAGATGTTGATTATTTTCCGGAGATGGGGCGCGATGGCTGTACTGGCTTTGTTGAAGATGTGGTGAGGGCACGGGTCTAGCGGTGAACCGGAGTGGATGGTGTTCATGATCTCGCTGGTGTCCTCGTCATTGATGTTGGTCCAGGAGAGCAGGCGGTTGGTGGTTGTGGGGGCAGTGGTCTCGGTGGTTGCCGGGGTTACATATCAGTCACCCCTATGGGCAGGGTGCGCTGTAGGTAAACGGTAGGACATGTGCCTTAACTGTGTGGCAAGTCCTGGTAGTGACTAACAGCCATTTTGGTTTCTCACTACTGTGAGGCTGCCCTCTCATATGAATGCATTGGGGATTCCCTGATATGTGTTTCAGTGGTAATTCCTGACATGAGAGGAGTAGCGTGGTCAAGTTTGGTATGTTTGGAATAGTGATAATAAATCTGCGAACACCATTACGCAGCATTTATTACCACTATTTTAGAAATGCCACTTTTAGAAGTGGGCATTTCTGTGTGCTATGTGTCTTTGTGCGTGCCTGTTGTGTATTGCATGTCTGGCTCTGGAGTGACAGGGGCTGGGGAGGTGCAGTGGCTCCAGAGGGGCTGGGTGAGTCAGTGCTAGGCTGTATAGGCCCATCTGCATTTGGAGTAGTGGGAGGAGTAGCACCTGGGCCTGAATAGGACTGTGCCTGCCTTACACAATGCTGGCTCCGCCCCCCTGTGGTGTGTCTGGGACCATAGCCTACACTGACAAAGGTGGATGTTGTGCACATGTAAAGATGTTTCTAAGTGCCCCCCAGAACTGGTTTGGACCGGGCACCGAGCCCTGTGCCAGGAGGAGAACTGAAGACACTAACTGGTATAAGTATTGGGGCTGTGACCCCATGTAGAGAAAAAGAAGCTGTGCGCTTACTTGGGACTTGTGGCCGGTAGGCTGCCGGACTGCCAGGAGGAACCGCTGCCGGGGACTGACCTGCTGCCCTGCGTGGCAGCTGAAGGGTCTGCTGTTCTGTCCAGGAGACCCAGTGTACTGGCCTTCCTGTGCACTTCTTGGAGAGAAGCGCTGCCTGCTCCCTGCTGGTGTCTGCAAGTGGGAGACAGGTTGAGCGATGCACGTTTTGCTTATTGCCCTGGGCCTGAAGCGCTCTCGTTTTTATTGTCCTGTGGCCCGTGTCTGTTGAGGGACAGGAGAAGGAAGCTGAGCCGGGAGAGGTGCTCAACGATGGAGCCCATAAAGAAACAGGAAGTCAGGCTGAAGCTGTGCCTGACTGTGGGCGGGGCTCTCGTGAAAATGAGGGGCGCCCCGCTGAAGTGTCGCTGTACAGAGAACACATGGCGACAGGTAGGCAAGTTTCTATGCTTTATTGGTCTTCTTCTTCTCCGTGCCCACATGCACGTCTGCTCCCTTGCCCTCATAGTATTATAATGCCCTCCCCACTCCCTGACCGGAAGTGGTGTCCGGTTGCTGTCCCCTCCCCATATTAGGGTGCAGGGTCCTAGTGCCCCCTGCCCCAGGTCACAACATCTCTCCCTTTGTGGAAAGAAAGAAAAGAAAGAAACGACAGAAAAGATATGGAGCGAGAGAGAGAGAGAGAGAGATAGAGAGTGAGAGCGACATGTAGAGAGAGAGAGAGAGTGAGATGGTGTTCCTGATCCCCACCATTACATTTCCTCAATCAGTCTCTTTGGGCTTCTGCTCACTCTCCTTGAACATGACCCTTCCGTTCCTTTGTTTGGTACCTCTTCTTGTCTCTCGCTGTTGTGTGCCATTCTTCCCATGCTGTCCGTAATTTCCTCTTCATCATGTGTTGCGTTGTTCTTTGATGCTTCATCTCCTCCGTCCTCATCTGATGTCTTTAGTCCCTTAAAATGAGAGCTATTTCTAGTGATCCTGTAGGGACCCGATGCAGCTGTTATCATTGGCCCCTTGACATTTATTATTGTCAGTGGTTCATCTGAGAACGGACTGTCTGATTTTCTTGATTGTCGTTGGCGCACCAAAACTGAGTCCCCTTGTCTCAGGTGCGATGATGTGGCATGTCTCCTGGCATCCGCATATAGTTTCATTTTGTTTTTCGCATCCTGATCTCTCAATCAATCAATCAATCACGGCATTTATAAAGCGCGCTACTCACCCGGGAGGGTCTCAAGGCGCTGGGGGAGGGGGTAGGTTACTGCTCGAACAGCCAGGTCTTGAGCTGCTTCCTGAAGGAGAGACGGTCCTGGGTTCGCCGAAGGTGAGTGGGGAGGGAGTTCCAGGTCTTGGCTGCCAGGTAGGAGAAGGATCTTCCTCCGGCGGTGGTTCTGCGGATGCGTGGTACGGTGGCGAGGGCGTGGCTGGTTGATCGTAGCTGGCGTGTGGGCGTGTAGAAGGTCATGCGGTCGTTGAGGTACTTTGGGCCCAGGTCGTGGAGGGCCTTGTGTGCGTGGGTGAGGAGTCTGAACGTGATTCTCTTGCTGACGGGGAGCCAGTGCAGGTCTTTCAGGTGTCCGGTGATGTGGCTGTGTCGGGGGATGTCCAGGATGAGTCGTGCGGAGGCGTTCTGGATGCGCTGGAGTCTTTTTGAAGTTTGGCTGTGGTTCCGGCGTAGAGGGTGTTCCCATAGTCCAGTCGGCTGGTGACGAGTGCCTGGGTGACGGTCTTCCAGGTTTCAGTGGGGATCCATCTGAAGATCTTGCGGAGCATGCGCAGGGTGTTGAAGCATGAAGATGAGACGGCGTTGACTTGTCTGGTCATCGACAGGGAGGAGTCCAGGATGAAGCCCAGGTTGCGTGCGTGGTCCGTTGGCTTGGGCGTGGTGCCCAGGGCCGGGGGCCACCAGGAGTCGTCCCAGGCGGAGGGAGATGAGCCCAGGATGAGGACTTCCGTCTTGTCCGAGTTCAGTTTAAGGCGGCTGTTCCTCATCCAGTCGGCGACGTCTCTCATCCCGTCGTGTAGGTTGGCTCTGGCGGTGGTGGGGTTGTTGGTGAGGGAGAGGATCAGCTGGGTGTCGTCGGCGTAGGAGATGATGTTGAGGTTGTGTTGGCGTGCGATGGCTGCGAGGGGGCTCATGTAGACGTTGAAGAGGGTTGGACTGAGTGAAGATCCTTGTGGAACGCCGCAGATGACTTCGGTGGCTTCGGATCTGAACGGGGAGGCGGACTCTCTGGGTTCTTCCGGCGAGGAACGAGATGATCCATTCCAGTGCTTTCTCTCGGATTCCGATGTTGCTGAGGCACTTCACTAGGGTGCGGTGGCAGACGGTGTCGAACGCCGCGGAGAGGTCCAAGAGGATGAGGGCAGCTGTTTCCCCGTTGTCGGTTAGGGTTCTGATGTCGTCGGTGGCTGCGATAAGGGCGGTCTCGGTGCTGTGGTTGGCCCGAAACCCGGACTGCGAGGGGTCGAGGATCCATTCGTCTCGAGGAAGGCGGCAAGCTGTCTGTTGACGGTCTTCTCGATGACTTTGGCCGGAAACGGAAGGAGGCGAGATGGGACGGTAGTTCTTGAGGTCGGTGGGGTCCGCCGTTGGTTTCTTCAGGAGGGCGGTAAGCTCGGCGTGCTTCCAGCTCTCCGGGAAGGTGGCGGTGTGGAAGGAGGAGTTGATGATGTCCCGGAGATGGGGTGCGATGGTGGCGTCGGCTTTGTTGAAGACGTGGTGTGGGCAGGGGTCGGTTGGTGATCCGGAGTGGATGGAGTTCATCGTGCGGGTGGTGTCTTCGGTGCTGATCGGGGTCCAGTTGCAGAGGGTGGTGGTGGCGGGCGTTGGTTCGGCGGTAGGGTGCGTGGTTTGTGCGTCGAAGCTGTTATGTATGTCGGTGATCTTGCGGTGGAAGAACGCGGAGAGTGAGTTGCAGAGGTCTTGCGAGGGGTGATGTCGTTGTTTCCGGCGCTGGGGTTGGAGAACTCTTTGACGATGCTGAAAAGTTCCTTGCTGTCATGGGCGTTGTTGTCCAGTCGTTCTTTGAGTGCCGACTTCTTGGTGGCACGGATCAGCTGGTGGTGTTTGCGGGTGGCGTGCTTGAGGGCGGTCCTGTTGTCTGTGGTCTGGTCGAGTCGCCAGGTTTTCTCGAGAGTGCGGCAGTTCTTTTTGGATTCCTTGAGTTCGTTGGTGAACCAAGGGGTTTTCTTGCTTCCGGGTCTGCTGGGAGGGTTTTTAGTGGTGCGAGGTCGTCGGCGCAGGCGGTCAGCGACTTGGCGAGGTTGCTGGCTGCTTCGTTTGGGTCCGTTGTGTTGGTGGGTGTGTTCTGGCCGAGGGAGGCGGTGAGCTGCTCGGCGGTGATCTTGCTCCAGCTCCGGCGGGGAGCCTGTTGCGGGTGGTGGTGGGTCGCAGTCTTTCTGAAGCTGAAGTGGATGCAGCTGTGGTCGGTCCAGTGGAGTCCGGTGGCGTGGCTGAAGGAGATGTGTATGCTGGACGAGAAGACGGGGTCAAGCGTGTGGCCGGCGTAGTGGGTGGGTGTGTTCACCAGTTGCTTGAGTCCGAGGTTGGCGAGGTTGTCCAGCAGGGCGGTGGTGTTTCTGTCGTTGTTGTTCTCCAGGTGGAAGTTGAGGTCCCCTAGGAGGATGTAGTCGGCGGAGGGCATGGCGTGCGGGCTGATGAAGTCTGCGATGTCTTCGCTGAATAGTGTGCGTGGTCCCGGGGGTCTGTAGATGAGGGTGCCTCGGAGGGTGGTCTTGGGGTCAGTGTGTATCTGGAAGTGTAGGTGTTCGGCGGCGGTGAAGGTCTCGACGGAGTTAGTCGAGATGCGGATGGTGTTCTTGTGTACGATGGCGATGCCTCCTCCCGTCTGGTTGACGCGGTCCCTCCGGGTGATCTTGTATCCGTCCGGGATGGCTATGGCGATGTCGGGCGCTGAGGAGGCGTTCATCCAGGTTTCGGTGAGGAAGGCGATGTCCGGTGCTGTTGCGTCGAGCAGGTCCCAGAGTTCCACGGCGTGCCTGTGGACGGAGCGGGTGTTCAACAGGATGCATTTCAGGTGGTTGCTGCTGGTGCTCGACTTGGCGGAGGTGGTGCACGTCCGGGGGCAGGTGAATCGGCAGGTTTGGCAGGTGAAGGGTCCGTGGGTGCGTCTCGGTGAGGCTCGGTAGCAGGCAGGGTTCCGGCCGGCATTGAGTGCGGTGAGTGTGGCGGCGTCGTAGGTCCGTCGAGTGGTGTTGCATCGGTGGGTTCCAGGGGTTCTGGCGCTGGGTGCGGTCCAGTCGCGGACGGGCGCAGACGGGCTTGCCTTAGGCGCGCCTTTGGCGCGCCAGCGGCGCGGCCGCGCAGCGGCTGCCATTTATGGGGAGGTGGGAGGGAGGAGCAGCTGGGAGGCGGGAGGCAGGGGCAGCAAATGGGCAGTCAGGGGGGCGGGGGGCGGGGCCGCAGGGGACGCAGCGGCGGGAATGGCGAGAGGCAGCGGGGGCACAAAAGGAAAATGGGGGTGAAACCAGACAAAATGGCAAGCACAACGCTAATGGGGCAGCGAGGGGCACAGAAAGGAAAAAGGGGGTGAAAACAGACAAAATGGCAAGCACAACGCTAATGGGGCAGCGAGGGGCACAGAAAGGAAAAAGGGGGTGAAAACAGACAAAATGGCAAGCACAACGCTAATGGGGCAGCGAGGGGCACAGAAAGGAAAAAGGGGGTGAAAACAGACAAAATGGCAAGCACAACGCTAATGGGGCAGCGAGGGGCACAGAAAGGAAAAAGGGGTGAAAACAGACAAAATGGCAAGCACAACGCTAATGGGGCAGCGAGGGGCACAGAAAGGAAAAAGGGGGTGAAAACAGACAAAATGGCAAGCACAACGCTAATGGGGCAGCGAGGGGCACAGAAAGGAAAAAGGGGGTGAAAACAGACAAAATGGCAAGCACAACGCTAATGGGGCAGCGAGGGGCACAGAAAGGAAAAAGGGGGTGAAAACAGACAAAATGGCAAGCACAACGCTAATGGGGCAGCGAGGGGCACAGAAAGGAAAAAGGGGTGAAAACAGACAAAATGGCAAGCACAACGCTAATGGAGCAGCGAGGGGCACAGAAAGGAAAAAGGGGGTGAAAACAGACAAAATGGCAAGCACAACGCTAATGGGGCAGCGAGGGGCACAGAAAGGAAAAAGGGGGTGAAAACAGACAAAATGGCAAGCACAACGCTAATGGGGCAGCGAGGGGCACAGAAAGGAAAAGGGGGTGAAAACAGACAAAATGGCAAGCACAACGCTAATGGGGCAGCGAGGGGCACAGAAAGGAAAAAGGGGGTGAAAACAGACAAAATGGCAAGCACAACGCTAATGGGGCAGCGAGGGGCACAGAAAGGAAAAAGGGGGTGAAAACAGACAAAATGGCAAGCACAACGCTAATGGGGCAGCGAGGGGCACAGAAAGGAAAAGGGGGTGAAAACAGACAAAATGGCAAGCACAACGCTAATGGGGCAGCGAGGGGCACAGAAAGGAAAAGGGGAGACAAGCAGGAAATACGGGCACCGGGGCCACAAGCGGAGGGCGATCTTACCTGCAGAAGCAGCGGGCAGACAACACAGGCGGAGCTGTGTGGTGGGGAGCGACCTACCTGGCAAGGTCAAGGGTCGCTCTCCTCACCGCGCAGCGGCCGCCATTTATGGGGAGGTGGGAGGGAGGAGCAGCTGGGAGGCGGGAGGCAGGGGCAGCGAATGGGCAGTCAGGGGCGGGGCCGCAGGGACGCAGCGGCGGGAATGGCGAGAGGCAGCGGGGGCACAAAAGGAAAATGGGGGTGAAAACAGACAAAATGGCAAGCACAACGCTAATGGGGCAGCGAGGGGCACAGAAAGGAAAAAGGGGGTGAAAACAGACAAAATGGCAAGCACAACGCTAATGGGGCAGCGAGGGGCACAGAAAGGAAAAAGGGGTGAAAACAGACAAAATGGCAAGCACAACGCTAATGGGGCAGCGAGGGGCACAGAAAGGAAAAAGGGGGTGAAAACAGACAAAATGGCAAGCACAACGCTAATGGGGCAGCGAGGGGCACAGAAAGGAAAAAGGGGGTGAAAACAGACAAAATGGCAAGCACAACGCTAATGGGGCAGCGAGGGGCACAGAAAGGAAAAAGGGGGTGAAAACAGACAAAATGGCAAGCACAACGCTAATGGGGCAGCGAGGGGCACAGAAAGGAAAAAGGGGGTGAAAACAGACAAAATGGTAAGCACAACGCTAATGGGGCAGCGAGGGGCACAGAAAGGAAAAGGGGTGAAAACAGACAAAATGGCAAGCACAACGCTAATGGGGCAGCGAGGGGCACAGAAAGGAAAAAGGGGGTGAAAACAGACAAAATGGCAAGCACAACGCTAATGGGGCAGCGAGGGGCACAGAAAGGAAAAAGGGGGTGAAAACAGACAAAATGGCAAGCACAACGCTAATGGGGCAGCGAGGGGCACAGAAAGGAAAAGGGGGTGAAAACAGACAAAATGGCAAGCACAACGCTAATGGGGCAGCGAGGGGCACAGAAAGGAAAAGGGGAGACAAGCAGGAAATACGGGCACCGGGGCCACAAGCGGAGGGCGATCTTACCTGCAGAAGCAGCGGGCAGACAACACAGGTGGAGCTGTGTGGTGGGGGAGCGACCTACCTGGCAATGCTATTGTGTTCTGGTGGCGCTTTTGCCTCTAGTTGGGGCAAATTTGTCCTGCTTGTCCTTCCTAGCACCAGTTCTGCTGGACATCATCCCATGGAGCTGTGGGGGTGTTTCGGTAGTCTCTTAATATTTGACACAGTGCCTGGCCTATAGAGATCTGCGCCAGTCTTGCTCTTTGGACTGCTTTCTTGATGTTCCCCATGAATCTTTCCACCATGCCGTTTGCTTGTAGCCATAGGGGTGTTATTTTCCGGTGAATGCCCAGGTATGCCATGAACTTGCGAAACTCCTCTCCTGAGAAAGGAGGCCCATTGTCTGTCTTCATTGTTTGTGGGGAGCCCCAGGCTGCAAAAATGTCATCAAGTATCGGCAATGTTGCGGTCGCTGAGGTTGACGAGACTACCGTACTATGGGAAATCTGGAGTACTCATCAATGACCACTAGCAAGTAGTTGCCTGTGTCCAATGGCCCATAGAAATCAGCTGCCAATGTTGTCCACACTGCCCCTGGAAGCTCCGACATCTGTAGCTGTTCTGGCTTTGCTGGTCGTCCTGTTATTTGGCATAGGTGACAGTTTAGGATGGTGTCTTCCACCAGCCGATCCAGGCCTGGGAACCATACTCTTTCCCGTAACATCTTTTTTGTTGCTTCTATGCCTCTGTGGTACTCATGTGCCAGGTTTACAGTCTGCCGCCGTAATGCTTTTGTCATTACTATCCTTGTTCCTCTTAGTATGATTCCTCTCTCTGTTTCCGAAAGTTCCTCTTGTATGTTTTTGAATGCCAACATTTCTTCCCTGCTCACTCCTCCTCCCATGGGGCTGTTGTTGTTTACGTGTCTCCATCTTTGCTGTCGTGTTGTTAGTTTGACTGCTTGCATTGTGGCATCCCTTGTTGTCTCTTGTCCTAGCTCTTCAATTGTTATTGGTGCGGGAGTGTTTTGCCTTGGCACAAAATGTAGGTATTCCTCTTCCATGGATGTGTTTTCTGGTACCTGCGGTAGGGGATGCCGTGACATGTAGTCAGCTGGGTTGTGTTCCTTTCCCGGCTTGTGCACGATTTTGAAGTCATAGTCCATCAGTCTTATTCCCCACCTTTCGATGCATGGCGGTATCTTTGCGTTCGGGTTTCGATATATTGTCACTAATGTTTGGTAGTCGGTTACAATGGTGAACGGTTTTCCGTAGATGAACATGTGGTAGTGTTCACATGCCCATACCACTGATAGACGTTCCTTCCCTGGCTGTGAGTATGCCCTTTCAATCTCACATACGCTCTTGCTCGCATATGCGACAATTTGCCTTGGTGAGTCTCTTCCAGGCATGTGTTGTGCTAAGATTGCTCCTAACCCTACCGGGCTGGCATCAACAGTGAGCTCAGTGCATAGCGATGGGTCAAAATAAGCAAGATGATCTACAGCCATTACTGCGTGTCTGATGGCCTAAAATGCCCTGCCACATTCCTGTGCCAGAGGAATTTCTGACCCTGCTTTGTTAGGTCCCGAAGCGGTGTGCTCACGGTGGCAAAGTCCTTTATGTAGCAAGCACAGTAGCTTGCTAACCCAAGGAATGACCTCACTTCTGCTACTTCTGTCGGAGGCCTTGCTTTTTCCAGTGTTTCCACCTTTCTGGGGTCCGGCCTCATTCCTTTTTTTGAAAAGATATGTTCAAAGAATACTAGTTCCCTTTACCCCAGTTCGCACTTGTCTTCAGTTAAGGTCAAACCTGCTTGTTCCAATTGGTTACAGACCTCACGTAGAGCTTTGTTGTGCTCCTCATCCAAGCGACCGAACTTCAGGATGTCATCACTGTAATTCAGACTGTTCTTTACTGGCCTGATCACTTGCCTTATGATCTCTTGAAATATCTCTGCTGCTGATGATATTCCAAAACTTAGTTGCTTGTAGCGAAAGAGACCCATGTGTGTGGAGAATGTCGTGATGTACCGCGATTGCGGATCAAGCTCCAGTTGATGGTATCCTTTGCATAGGTCTAACTTGGAGAATCTGCATGCACCAGTGAGACAGCTGATCATGTCATTTAGGTGAGGCCCTGGGTGTCTTTCCCTCTCGATTGCCGTGTTTGGTATTCTCATGTCAACGCATATGCGAATCTTTGATGTGTTCTTCTTTGATACTGCTACTATTGGCGATACCCATGGGGTCGGTCCATCAGCTGGCTCTATGATGTCTTGCGCCAACAGGCTTTGTATTTCTTCTTCCACCTGTGGTTGCAGATGTATGGGCACTCTTCGGTGATGCTGAGCCACAGGTTTGACTGCTTTGTTGATGTGTAATGTGATTTGCTTGTCTCTTAGTTTGCCCAGTCCTTGTAGTATGGCTGGATGTTCCCTCAGAATGTTCTGCCATTCTGACATGTTGTAGGTCATTGCTAAGAGACCCATCACCTGTGCGGTGATATTGCTTAGCAGACAGGGTGCTGGAATGTTTCCTCGTAGTACATGTATTTCTTCTTTTACCCACCTTTCTTTGTATGTCAGTGTCTCTATGAACTTCCCCATGTTCACCACTGGTTTTCTCGAGCCCAAGGTGAATACATCAACAGTGGACGGTGATAGCAGCGGTTTCACTCTCATCTTCTCATATTCTGACATGCACATGATGTTGCATGTAGCTCCACTGTCCTGTACGAAACTTGTGCTGTGACTCCCTACCTCGATGTTCACTGTTGCTGTTTTCTTTATCTGGTGCTTTTCTACGAGATGAATGTGTTCTGGCATGCGATCTTCTGTTGGTACGTCTGACATCAGATACAGTCATTACGCTGCCTCTGGCGTGTTTGCTCCATCCGATTCAGCTGAGGGACTGCGATTCTGTGTGTCCATGTGCCGTGCATATCTGCTTGTCGCTGCCCGTGGTCTTGCTGGTCTCCCTCGCTCACTTTTGAATTGTCCACTCATGCAGGCGCTCGCGAAATGGTTTTCTCTGTTACATTTCCTGCATTTGTGACCCATCGCCAGGCAGGCGCCAGCATGTTGAAATTCAAGTCCACAGAGATAGCATGTTCTTTCTTGCTTTTTCCGGTGGTGGCGGTGTATTGTCTCGTTTCTTGACGTTCCCAGTTACGCGGTTTGCTTGTTCCATTCTTCTTGCCTTCCCATTTTCCATTTGTCTGGCATGTGCTGTGGCTCGGGCCTCCGCTCGGGCCATGGTCAGTATTTTCTCTAGCGTGGACGGTTCCTTCAGAATTCGGGCGCGGAACTCCACTGACTGACAGCCTTCAATGATGCGCAGTCGTATGGCCTGCTCATTGGCAAATTTGTCGAATTCGCAATAGGTTACTAGTTTTCGTAGTCTGGTTGCGAAATCGTCGAGGGACTCCTCTGCTAGTTGGCACGTGGTATTGAATGTGTACCTCTCAAAGTCCACATTTCTTTGAGGGTCAAATTTGTCTGTGAGACACTTTATCAGTCCCTTGTATGTTGAGGTCTGATGTCGGGGAAATGTTATCAAAAGGTCCTCAACCTCATCACCTACGAAGTTTAGGAACAGATCTATGTTTTGCTCATCTGTGTAATCCTTGCATGTGGCACGCATGTATCGTTCGAATTGTCTTAACCATCTTTCCCACCGAATGCCTGTTTGTGGTTCTGACAAGCTGAACGGTAGTGGTCTGTGGAAGATAGCGTTCGCGCTGTTCTTGTCGCTTCCGTCTTCTGTCATTTTGTTGTGGTGCAGACCTTCTTCTCCTTACTCTGTATGCCTTTCCTTTCTTCTGTGTCCAGTTTTCTTCTTTTGCTGTACTTTTATTTTTTTTTATTTCACCTTTATTTGCTGTAATTTCCTTTAAATTTTACTTTGTTTTCTTTCTTTCACCTTTGTTTGCTGTAATTTACTTTTGTTGCTCCCTTTTTTTCTTCTTTGGTGCTTTTTTTTTTGTGTTTGCCTGACTTTAAAATGGCCGCCTGGCCTTCTCCAGCTTCTTATTGGCTCTCTTGCCTGACTTAAAAATGGCCGCCGAGATTTCTGCTAGGTGTGATTTCCTATCTCTTCTATTTCCTGACTCTAAGATGGCCGCCGGGCCTTTCCCAGCCGGCCCCTTGTCTGTCTTCATTGTTTGTGGGGAGCCCCAGGCTGCAAAAATGTCATCAAGTATCGGCAATGTTGCGGTCGCTGAGGTTGACGAGACGTACCGTACTATGGGAAATCTGGAGTACTCATCAATGACCACTAGCAAGTAGTTGCCCGTGTCCAATGGCCCATAGAAATCAGCTGCCAATGTTGTCCACACTGCCCGTGGAAGCTCCGACATCTGTAGCTGTTCTGGCTTTGCTGGTCGTCCTGTTATTTGGCATAGGTGACAGTTTAGGATGGTGTCTTCCACCAGTCGATCCAGGCCTGGGAACCATACTCTTTCCCGTAACATCTTTTTTGTTGCTACTATGCCTCTGTGGTACTCATGTGCCAGGTTTACAGTCTGCCGCCGTAATGCTTTTGTCATTACTATCCTTGTTCCTCTTAGTATGATTCCTCTCTCTGTTTCCGAAAGTTCCTCTTGTATGTTTTTGAATGCCAGCATTTCTTCCCTGCTCACTCCTCCTCCCATGGGGCTGTTGTTGTTTACGTGTCTCCATCTTTGCTGTCGTGTTGTTAGCTTGACTGCTTGCATTGTGGCATCCCTTGTTGTCTCTTGTCCTAGCTCTTCAATTGTTATTGGTGCGGGAGTGTTTTGCCTTGGCACAAAATTTAGGTATTCCTCTGCCATGGATGTGTTTTCTGGTACCTGCGGTAGGGGATGCCGTGACATGTAGTCAGCTGGGTTGTGTTCCTTTCCCGGCTTGTGCACGATTTTGAAGTCATAGTCCATCAGTCTTATTCCCCACCTTTCAATGCATGGCGGTATCTTTGCGTTCGGGTTTCGATATATTGTCACTAATGTTTGGTAGTCGGTTACAATGGTGAACGGTTTTCCGTAGATGAACATGTGGTAGTGTTCACATGCCCATACCACTGATAGACGTTCCTTCTCTGGCTGTGAGTATGCCCTTTCAATGTCAGATAAGCTCTTGCTCGCATATGCGACAATTTGCCTTGGTGAGTCTCTTCCAGGCATGTGTTGTGCAAAGATTGCTCCTAACCCTACCTGGCTGGCGTCAACAGTGAGCTCAGTGCATAGCGATGGGTCGAAATAAGCAAGATGATCTACAGCCATTACTGCGTGTCTGATGGCCTCAAATGCCCTGCCACATTCCTGTGCCAGAGGAATTTCTGACCCTGCTTTGTTAGGTCCCGAAGCGGTGTGCTCACGGTGGCAAAGTCCTTTATGTAGCAAGCACAGTAGCTTGCTAACCCAAGGAATGACCTCACTTCTGCTACTTCTGTCGGAGGCCTTGCTTTTTCCAGTGTTTCCACCTTGCTGGGGTCCGGCCTCATTCCTTTTTTTGAAAAGATGTGTTCAAAGAATACTAGTTCCCTTTACCCCAGTTTGCAATTGTCTTCAGTTAAGGTCAAACCTGCTTGTTCCAATTGGTTGCAGACCTCACGTAGAGCTTTGTTGTGCTCCTCATCCGAGCGACCGAACTTCAGGATGTCATCACTGTAATTCAGACTGTTCTTTACTGGCCTGATCACTTGCCTTATGATCTCTTGAAATATCTCTGCTGCTGATGATATTCCAAAACTTAGTTGCTTGTAGCGAAAGAGACCCATGTGTGTGGAGAATGTCGTGATGTACCGCGATTGCGGATCAATCTCCAGTTGATGGTATCCTTTGCACAGGTCTAACTTGGAGAATCTGCATGCACCAGTGAGACAGCTGATCATGTCATTTAGGTGAGGCCCTCGGTGTCTTTCCCTCTCGATTGCCGTGTTTGGTATTCTCATGTCAACGCATATGCGAATCTTTGGTGTGTTCTTCTTTGATACTGCTACTATTGGCGATACCCATGGGGTCGGTCCATCAGCTGGCTCTATGATGTCTTGCGCCAACAGGCTTTGTATTTCTTCTTCCACCTGTGGTTGCAGATGTATGGGCACTCTTCGGTGATGCTGAGCCACAGGTTTGACTGCTTCGTTGATGTGTAATGTTATTTGCTTGTCTCTTAGTTTGCCCAGTCCTTGTAGTATGGCTGGATGTTCCCTCAGAATGTTCTGTCATTCTGATATGTTGTAGGTCATTGCTAAGAGACCCATCACCTGTGCGGTGATATTGCTTAGCAGACAGGGTGCTGGAATGTTTCCTCGTAGTACATGTATTTCTTCTTTTACCGACCTTTCTTTGTATGTCAGTGTCTCTATGAACTTTCCCATGTTCACCACTGGTTTTCTCGAGCCCAAGGTGAATACATCAACAGTGGACGGTGATAGCGGCGGATTCACTCTCATCTTCTCATATTCTGACATGCACATGATGTTACATGTAGCTCCACTGCCTAGTACGAAACTTGTGCTGTGACTCCCTACCTCGATGTTCACTGTTGCTGTTTTCTTTATCTGGTGCTTTTCTACGAGATGAATGTGTTCTGGCATGCGATCTTCTGTTGGTACGTCTGACATCAGATACAGTCATTACGCTGCCTCTGGTGTGTTTGCTCCATCCGATTCAGCAGAGGGAGTGCGATTCTGTGTGTCCATGTGCCGTGCATATCTGCTTGTCGCTGCCCGTGGTCTTGCTGGTCTCCCTCGCTCACTTTTGAATTGTCCACTCATGCAGGCGCTCGCGAAATGGTTTTCTCTGTTACATTTCCGGCATTTGTGACCCATCGCCAGGCAGGCGCCAGCATGTTGAAATTCAAGTCCACAGAGATAGCATGTTCTTTCTTGCTTTTTCCGGTGGTGGCGGTGTATTGTCTCGTTTCTTGACGTTCCCAGTTACGCGGTTTGCTTGTTCCATTCTTCTTGCCTTCCCATTTTCCATTTGTCTGGCATGTGCTGTGGCTCGGGCCTCTGCTCGGGCCATGGTCAGTATTTTCTCTAGCGTGGACGGTTCCTTCAGAATTTGGGCGCGGAACTCCACTGACTGACAGCCTTCAATGATGCGCAGTCGTATGGCCTGCTCATTGGCAAATTTGTCGAATTCGCAATAGGTTACTAGTTTTTGTAGTCTGGTTGCAAAATCGTCGAGGAACTCCTCTGCTAGTTGGCACGTGGTATTGAATGTGTACCTCTCAAAGTCCACATTTCTTTGAGGGTCAAATTTGTCTGTGAGACACTTTATCAGTCCCTTGTATGTTGAGGTCTGATCTCGGGGAAATGTTATCAAAAGGTCCTCAACCTCATCACCTACGAAGTTTAGGAACAGATCTATGTTTTGCTCATCTGTGTAATCCTTGCATGTGGCACGCATGTATCGTTTGAATTGTCTTATCCATCTTTCCCACCGAATGCCTGTTTGTGGTTCTGACAAGCTGAACGGTAGTGGTCTGCGGAAGATAGCGTTCGCGCTGTTCTTGTCGCTTCCGTCTTCTGTCATTTTGTTGTGGTGCAGACCTTCTTCTCCTTACTCTGTATGCCTTTCCTTTCTTCTGTGTCCAGTTTTCTTCTTTTGCTGTACTTTATTTTTTTTATTTCACCTTTATTTGCTGTAATTTCCTATTAATTTTACTTTGTTTTCTTTCTTTCACCTTTGTTTGCTGTAATTTACTTTTGTTGCTCCCTTTTTTTCTTCTTTGGTGCTTTTTTTGTGTGTGTTTGCCTGACTTTAAAATGGCCGCCTGGCCTTCTCCAGCTTCCTATTGGCTCTCTCGCCTGACTTCAAAATGGCCGCCGAGATTTCTGCTAGGTGTGATTTCCAATCTCTTCTATTTCCTGACTCTAAGATGGCCACCGGGCCTTTCCCAGCCTCTGATTGGTTCTCCCGTCTGACTTTAAGATGGCCGCTGAGTTCTCGTGAGATTTCAGCTTGAAATCTACACGGGTGGGCTCGGGCTATTTCGTTAGTCAGCGGGCGGCTGCAGTCACGGTCGGGTGCACCGCTCCCCTTCTCCTCACCATTTTCAGTTGATGCGGCCGGGGTGGGCTCCCGATGTCGCTCTATTCCTCCGCACGTGAACCAGGGTGGGCTCCTGGCTTTGCTTTATCCGCGATCGGGGTGGGCTCCCGATTCTGCGCTTTCTCCTGTGGGGGCCAGCGGACCAGGGTAGGCTCCTGGCTCCGTTTCTTGCGACCCGGGTGGACTCCAGACATCGCGCATCTTCGTTTCGGCGGTCGGCAGACCAGGGTGGGCTCCTGGCTCCATTCAGTCATTTGAGCATGTGCTTCTGGTGGCGGTTCAAGATCCCACCTTTGTTGTCGCCAGTTGTAGTGTCGCTGCACATAGAACACACGGAGACAGGTAGGCACGTTTCTATGCTTTATTGGTCTTCTTCTTCTTCGTGCCCACATACATTTCTGCTCCTTTGCCCTCATAGTATTATAATGCCCTCCCCAGTCCCTGACTGGAAGTGGTGTCCGGTTGCTGTCCCCACCCCATATTAGGAGGCAGGGTCCTAGTGCCCTCTGCCCCAGGTCACGACACCCGTGAATCCCCTTCCAGCCCAACGGGGGCTCCTGCGGCCAGCGCACCATGAGCGCTTCATCTTGTTTCCCCCTCTGAGCCCTAGCAGGGGTCTCCTGCAGTGGGAACGGCGAAAAACACCCACACCGCAAACCAGAAGAAGGCGGAAGTCAGGCAGAGCCTGACCGTGGGTGGGGCTCCCCGTGCGGAGGAGGATAGCCCAGCGTGTCTGTCTCAATGAGGACGGAGCCTCGCAGGCTCACCGAACCACGAGGAAGGACCGGAGCCTCGCGGGCTCCCTGCTGACGAGTCCCGCCTATTTTTCCTGCAACAAGAAACCCCGGTGAGTGGGCTTACAAGGCACACTCTTGGTGCCTGGTTGTTCACACTGCTGCGCTGCCAGATCGCGGGCAGCTGCAACGTCGGGGGGGCATTTCTTCGCTAAGGAAAGTTAAGGGTGAGTAGCACCCTCGCCCCC
This sequence comes from Calotriton arnoldi, assembly GCA_963921515.1. Classification (NCBI taxonomy): domain Eukaryota; kingdom Metazoa; phylum Chordata; class Amphibia; order Caudata; family Salamandridae; genus Calotriton; species Calotriton arnoldi. The sequence goes on from CAWUFW010003524.1 coordinate 190,685, forward strand.
CCTATTGTGTTACGGGCCCGTTGGGCCCATTGCTCTACTGCATCCACAGCAAGGGGGCTAGTGGAGGCCCTGTGTTAAAGGAAATACGAAGTAGTGAGAGCCCTGACTTTGTGGGGCAGAGGGCATTGCGGGAAAGCCCAAGACAGGCCCCCGAGGAGCAGGCCAGTCGGCCTGGTGTTCACCTTGTGTTTTGGCTGGGCGTACGGGCCTGGGGTGATGTGCGCACCTTATCAGTGTTACTGTGGTGCACTGGGGCTAATTTAGGATGTATGCCTAATATGATTTATGCATAATGTGTTCATGCTAAGTGCCTCTGGCCAGTAGCTACTGGTTGGTTGTGATTTTCACTACTTGTGTGTTCTAATGGCTATGACAGTGGCCCGATTGGCCCTGTAATGTACATAATCCCCTGTAAGGTAGTACCTAGTGCCAGGTGGCACAGTGTATATATGTGATTGCGTTCTAATGTGTTTTATGAGTAATACAAAGCCTATTTTATATATAACCTTGTGTGGAGTTTCTTTTGTGGTGTGCCTAGTGTTTCACTGCTGTGTTGCGCAAACGCTTTACACATTGCCTCTGGGATAGGCCTGACTGCTCGTGCCAAGCTACCAAGGGGTTGAGCAGGGGTTATCTTCAGTGTGTAACTCCCTTGCCCTGACTACAGTGGTAGTTTCTGCCTGGCTTGGGCGCTTGCCCTAGCCAACCAGAAATCCCATTTCTAACACTCACCATGTCACCCCAGTTTGGACCCAGCCATATGCAAATCAATCTTCACCCTGCTCCCCATGGGACTGTGACTTCCATCAAGTTTGTCTTACTTTTTTAAAGTTAGTTATTTTGTATTTGTATCCATGTACATCTCATTCCATAATGCCAACACTAATTCCAAAGTGTTCTCTTTGTTTGCAGGGGGACTGTTCACTGCTCTGGTCATCCTGTTTGTGATATGGAAGGAGGTTGCGGCTGATCTGCAGAAGTACATCCTCCTGGAACGGAATGAGCGCTGCATGGATGACGCCCACCTGACTGTGTATTATGGCTGGTCCTTCATGTTTGCTGCTGCAGGGATTCCGCTTGTCTTATTATCTGGACTTCTCTTCTTCTTCATTGGGAAGAATATCTTGAATTCAAAGAAGTGATGTGCAGAAAATCTGATATACTTTGGGGAGAGCTGCCAACATTCTGGAAATGAGGGTCTAGAGCAACATTCAGCAAATGGATATTTTCATAGTCATATTTTTCAGCAGACATCATAGTGATTGGTGGCATGTGTGATAAAGGAGTTACAAACTCTATACCACCATGAAAAAATCTACTTGAACAATGTCAGATGATTACAAGCTTCTACAGAGCTTATCACATGTGCTATTTCTATAATGAGAAATGTGTCTGGACACCATAGTTTGCATCTCACTGTATAGACAGAGTCCAAAGTCTGCTACAAACAAATGTTGTTAGAAATGTGCAGTGCCTTTTCCACAGTCATGGGTCATGATTTTATGACCATTTAAAACAAGTGGGTAACTTGGACTACTGGCACCTGAATAGGCATGCTGACAGTAAGTGTTCAGAATTGGTACCACCTTGTGTTAATCACCCACTGCTGATTTAAAAAAGGTAAGGAAAAAAGTTTGGAGTTCGTTCTGCCGGAATACTTCTTACATTTGGAGAAAATGTCCGACTTTTATGGTATTGCTAAAGAATTTCAGGAACTAGCATAGGAGACTACAAGAATCATACTGTCCTAGGAGTAATTCCATGCATAAAATATATGCATGCATAATGTCAGAAAGTTGAATAATTCTGCACATATAAATGTGGCACAAATATGCATTTGTATGCGTAATATTTTTGTGTATTTCCATAGGGTAAATACTTTTCACTACGGTCTCTTGGCAAACATAAATTTGTGTTCATTTTCAGGTTTGGAAATTACCTGCAAGGAGAGGTGAATACTCACACATGTGTAGCTATGTGGGTTTTCAGCTACCTCCCTAGACTGCCCACAAACCCGCTCCTTAATTCTGAATTTGCGAATTGTGAAATTCCATCATACCGGTGGAATTAGAGGATTTGCAAATGTCATCTGTAAAGGTGAAACTGTAAAAAGCCGGCTTCTTTAAAGCAGAACGTGGAATTTTCCCTCACAAAGAAATCTTCTTTTACATCTCAGTTTTAGGGGTGGCAGCAATGCCTTAAAGAACCAGGCCCTAAAATATTTGCTGTTGCATCTCATGAGTGCTCCACCAAGCAAGCCTCTTTCCAGCACAGATACGATTATAAAACTGCTTCTCATAATCCGTTCGGATCCGTAAAATTTGCAATTTTATTTTTGTGTGCAATTTTTGTTTGGGTGAAGTCACTAAGTAATTATAGATCACTTAATAAACATTGTGGAACGTGATGCTTTTTAGCAGTAATCCACTTGCAATGCTCTCAGTCCATTAATTGCCTACGGTTATCATAAATATAATAACACTTGTTTTCCAGAGAGAGGAACAACATTTTAACTCACTCCTGTTAATTTAATAAACCCCAAATGAAGCTGAAACATTTGAAGCAACAATATCATCTAAGGGCTGTTTCCCCAAACCTTTTGTGAAAGTAATTCAAATACACAGGTGACTGCAAATCACAGATTCTGATTAAAGGAATTAGGAACTGCAGGTTTTTATTACTGCAGTTGGCGCTGCCTGCTGCAGAAATCCGACAAATAGTCAATTTTCCAGCATTCTTAAGTATGAAGTTGAGGTGGGAAAGGGTGACCTCCAAAGGAAGTCGTAAACCTGTCAGTGGCTGCAACCATGTTCAGTGCATTTCCCACACTTATTGCACTTCTAAACGTCTGCCTATTTCAGTAGGAAATATGTTTTCGACGTGGAGGAAAAAATAATGCAAATGACGTTAACACTATTCCTAAACTAGTGTCAGTCTACTTTTTTGCGAAAAGTCCACATAATACTTGGTTGGCTTTGGCAGTTTCTTATCCTTTGGTACAGAAATATTTTCTTAGCGGTGGGGCTTTTTACAAAGGCCTTTTATTCAATTGTGCAGTAGTATTTTCATACCATCAACGTGATACACAATAAAACCTAAAGGTTTTGCGTTTTAACTGGATGCAATTTTTTTTTGCTTCAATTATTGTGTTTGAAAAGAGTGGTTCTAATGTTAGAAGATCCATAGAAACAAATGTGGTTATTTATCCACAAATCCATCTTCTGGATTAAAATCTTTTTTCTTTCCTTGACATCACTCAGGATACCATCATGAGTGAAAGAGAGACACTCTTGCTATGACAGTGTTGCGTTATCACTTTAATTCTTGATCGAGTCTAATTTGATGGCTATGTTGTTACAAGTAATTGAAATCTGGGTGGGATTTTTATGAGACATTCCAATATAAAATCTGACAGATTTTCTATAGAAAAGTAACATGGCAGACCAGGGTGGTAAAAAACACAATAGGACATGATGAAAACCACAAGAAAGCCTAGGTGACCTATAATTTAGAATAGCGTACTACAAGTCAATAGTGTACAAATGCTATATGGGTTTCCTTTGAGATGTTTTCTTTGTAGAGCAGAATTATTTCCTATAGAGGTGAAAGCTGTTAAAGTCACTTATTCCCAGGTCCAGTGGAATAAGATGACATCTCCTTCAATGTCCAGAAAACAGGAGCAACTAGGTAAACATACATTTGGGTATTGATTGACCTAGCTGAGATTAAAGTCAGCTTCACTAGTACACGATTCTCAACTAGGCCAAAAGCATAGACACTCCATTTCCCCTTGTAATGCATGCGTGGATGTTTGTATGTATTCCCATATAGTTTATGTTTTAAAAACTGAGAGATGAGTTTTTCGTCAGCTTATAGTATATTTATAACAAGAGCATCATTTCGATTGTGATCTTTTTGACTATTACCCAGACTCCTTTTCTCCTTTTCTCTCCCGTTATGATCCTCTTTACCACCCTCGAACAGGTGGCCAATGGGGGCATTAAACCACACAGACCTGGGAATTCCATGCAGCTTTACCCTTGGTAAATCCGACTCCATACAGTTCTTCCCAAATCCATGGGGTTTAACTCGTAACTGCACAGCACTGTCAGGGTGTTACCACTCGGTAGCACTAATTAACGGTCTGGAATTTGCACCCCGCAGTACTGTGAAAACTGTAGTGAGTGCTCTCAACTTTCTGTGATTGAAATATAGAGACTAGGTTCACCACATATCTTTTGATGAAAATACATTCCAATAATGGTTATATTGTTAGTGTCTGAATAAAAATGTAGAAAGCACTAAAACAATGCCTGTAGCCACCTCCATTTTTATGTGCAAAAAAGAGTTGGCTCCATGGACATGGTACATTGAGGAAAATGTAAGTTATAATGTTTGTTAGAGGCTAGAGATTCCATATGGGAGTGAAGCGAATCCGTTGTTTGCTATGTGCACTTACAAGGCAAATTTCATAATACCGGTGACCAGGTAGGGCTGGATAAACTAGAATCGGAGATGTTTTAAGTAGATTGCTCTATGTCATAAATAACGTAGTCAAGTACAAAGAATCCCGAGAACTTTAACTATGGTTACTGATGCTTTCCTGACTGCTTAAATTAGAAAAATTTAGATTTCTGGGAGTTTAAATATTGGAAAAGCGCAGTTACCCGTGGATTTATGAAGGGAAGTATGAATCAGGCCCATAATAATGGCAATTTTCTTTAGACATTTCTTGATAGGTGAGGCGACCAAATCTGCTCTTTGGGTTAAATTAATTAAAAGAAAAGAATAAGATGAGGAAGGCAATGCAACCATTTCTCTCGCTGGAAGCTGGTCCCATGCATACTGGGCAAAGTAACAGTTGTCCATCCAAAACATTTCAAACCCACAAGAAGGCTCCCACAGCACTTTTAACAATTAAACCGCAGTAGGATAGAAGTCATGTGGCTTCTTCCTGCAGGAAGAAGGCCCCAGCCATTCATTGTTAAGCAGCAACTTCTTTCCTAATCAAAACATTACATCCAACCAAAGCAACCTTTGTAACAAAAGAAAATCAGCAGCAGAAGTCCACCTGAAACGGCCACCACCATACCACAATAAGAGGTTGCTGTCACTGGAGGCCAAGAGTCAGCATCCTGCCCCCACAACATCAATGAAACCCACAAGATGCAGCGATAGGACTTACAATAAATAAATAAATGCAGAGGAAAGGTAGTTTGGCTTTAACCTAGAACAAGAAGATCCCAGTCAATCAGGACCAAGCAGCAGCAGCATCCTATCCTAAACCCACCCCTTGCATACGAATATCTTAAAGTCAGTACTCAGAATCCACATCAATGGATGGGAGGAAAGCCAATAACCACTGCGTTCATTTCGCCTTCACCAAACACACCGTACACCATCGCACCCACCGCCCCCTCTGCTGTAACTGGAACAAGTTCACTGAAGAACATCTCACTGCCTCCCTCAGCACAACCACTCTGTCAACATCCACAGATGCCAGTGTCTCAGCATGCTACCTTCACCGATGGATCTCCAACTGTTCCGACGCACTAGCGCCCCTCAAGAAAGCACCTGGCAAGCAACACTCCAAGAAAGCCAATTGGTTCACTGCCGCCCGCCACGAGTCCAGACGCACCTGTATACAGCTCGAGAAGAGATGGAAGAACAACAAAACCCCGGAAGCCCACGCAGCCCTCAAAGCCGCCTTTATCGCACACCACCTCCTCATCAAAACTACAAAGAAAATGGCCCTCCAAGACAAAATTAACACCAACACACACAACAGCAAATAACTCTTCACCATTGTCAAGTAGTTCACCAAACCTAACAGAAGTCCCACCCTCCCAAGACCTCTGCAACAAACTTGGCACCTACTTCAACCACAAGATCAAGCACATCTACGACAACTTCAAGACCGAAAACATGCCCATCACTCCCGCCACCACCACACGCGATGACGACGCCCCCAACAGATCCTGCTCAACTGGACCCCCCTCACCATGGACGATACTCTCAAGACCATGAAGAGCATTCACTCCGGAGCCCCCTTGGACACCTGCCCACACCACATCTTTCACAGAGCTGCCACCTCCATCACCCTCGAACTACGCTGAACCATGTTATGTTATGTTATGTTAAAAAGGTTTCTAAAGCGCTCGAATACCCATAGGTGTCTTGGCGCTATTTGAATGGCAGTCAGGTGAGGGTAATTAGGTGCTGAGAAATATCTAGGCGCCTAAAAATTGAAAAGCCAGGTTTTATTAGCTTCCTGAAGCCCAACAATGTTGGAGCTGCCTTGATGTTTATAGGTAGACTGTTCCACAGGGCAGGGGCTTCAGTGGTAAAACAACTGCCTCCCCATCAACGGCTCCATCAAGACCGCCACCTTCCCCGATTACTGGAAACACGCCAAGATCAACCCCTTGCTGTAAAAACAGTGCACCGACCCGACAGACCTCAAGAATTTCAGACCCATCTCCCTGCTCCCCTTCCCAGTCAAGTTCTTCAAGTAGCTATCAACGCCCAACTCTCAGAGTTCATGGAAGCCAACCACATCATGGACTCCTCTCAATCCATCTTCTGAAGCAACCACAGCACTGAGACCACCCTCCTCACCACCACCGATGACATCCACTCCCTCCTTGACCGGAGAGAAACATCAGCCCTCATCCTCCTGGACCTCTCGGCTGCCGTCGACACAGTGTCCCACCGCACCCTAAGCACGGCATCTGCAACACCGGCATCCGCGACAAAGCCCTGGACTGAATAAGCTCCTTCCTCACCATTAGAACACAGTGAGTCAGACTACCACCATTCCTCTCAGAACCTATGGAGATGGGATGCGGAGTACCCCAGGGCTCTTTCCTATGACCCATCCTCTTCAATGTCTACATGGCCCCGCTCGCATCCATAGTCAGGAACCCCGGACTCAGCATTGTTTCCTACGCCAACAACACCCAGCTGATCCTCTCCCTCACCAAAGAGACCACAATCGCTAGAAACAACTTCCACGACGGGAAGAAGGCTGTCACCACCTGGATGAGAGACAGCTGCCTCAAGCTCAACTCGGACAAGACTGAAGTCCTCATCCTGGGGCCCAACACCCAGTGGCGGCTGGTGGATTTTGAAAGTGGTTAGGCGTAAGGCTTAATCCTGAATTAGACTGTACGAGCAGGCGTAGTGAGCGAGAGCAACCATCACCATGGGACTTCATTGGTGGGTGTCTCAAAGTGTATAGATTTTGAATTGAGGATATTAAATCTATATGCAGCTATTCATACTTAACTGAGGTATATTTTGGCAGTTGATATCCTACCTAGATTATTCCTGTAGCACAATAATTTTGTGGATGGCATTCAGAAATAAATTACCCCTCTTTTGTACCCTCGATGCCCTTCCATCCATCCATTACTCTGTTCCTTTCTCTATGCCCTGCCACACCAAGCTAGTTTATTCAATTCCATTTCAATTTCTGAAACACTTGTATTCTTAAGACTTCCTCTACCTATTCCCATTTATACATATCACTTGATTCCTCCTTTATTCTCCTTGTCCTGCTTTATCTCCATCACTCTCCTCTTGCTGTTGCTACCTATTACTTCAGTTTCCTCCTCACACTGATTGAATTGGATTGCAATATATGTGTAGCGCTTACTACCTATGTGGGACTTTGAAGCGCTTGCCTACATGGGTAGCACGCTGCATCTTGTAAGGTGTGTGCTTCTTTTGTTTTGTTCCTATGTGGGCAGTGTTTTCGTGTCGTGCTGGAGGTCCGCCGTGGCGCTACTATCTTGTTATGGGACACAGCACTTAGCAAAGTGATGGATGAAGAAGTGGGAGAGACAGGCACACAGTTCAGTTGGCTCCATACAAGTGCACAATCACAACCCCCTGAAAGCCTTAGTTGTGAAACTCCATCAGTAGGCAAGCACAGCATCCTTGGATACAATGAGTGATCTTACAGTTATATTTCTACAGTACAACACCATACTGCGCACTTGACACAATTTGTATAATGTTTCTCATCATCAAAGCAGACAATATATTTACTGCATTAAAACATAAAAATGTGAAGAACAAGGTTTCTTAAATAAAATACTTAAGAGGCTAAACTGCAATTATTTGAAATAAACTTTTGTGGGGACTGGAAAATGTGCAACATTTAAATGCATATTCCATTACAAACCCAGTACTAAAGGTGTTTTCTAGGCAAATAAATAAATAAATAAACAACTGCTACAGCATATTATTTGAAAAAATAAAGGTCCCTCAGGTATACCTGTTTTACAGTTTTCCGGCTGAGGATTTGCTCAAAGAAAGTGTGTTGGGTTGAAATGTGAATGGTTGGGGACATGCTAAAAATAAAAAGAACACAAATACCGCTTTAAAAAAAAAATCTAAAAAGGAAAGCTCTGCTCAGCTCACTACCTGTGAGTAGCAAAGTTGACTTTACTGAAAAGCAATGAACCTTTCAAGGCATGCACATGCAAGGCTGACGTGGTGCACTTGAAAAATGTAACATGCCTTTGCACTGAAGTAATTCTATAAACCCTGTTGTGCTGCTGCTGCTGCTGCTTTGAACAAATGACTGTCAAAGCAGAAATGTAGAAACAGGTCACCTTCCCCGGTCCCTGGCTACCAATTAATTACCTGGCCTCACTGAACCCAATCTGATCCCGAGGACGACTACAGAAGAGTGCTCTAGTGCCACAAACGAGTGGAGACAAACGCGTCGCAGGGAACAGGCAGAGCTTGAAAAATAAAACTCCTGGCTCAGTGTGCGTCTGAAATTTATACAAACTTCGATCTCTCTCAATCCAAAGTGCTCCACGAGTTGCCCGCAGGTCGTGACCCTTCTTCCTCCAATTCTGGCTTCCTGTTACCAACTCATCACAGAGTGGAGTGGGGGAAGGCTGGCTGATCCACCCCACTCTGTGAAGAGTTGGGAAAGGCGAACCCTCGCTGACTGACGTGCTGTTTTGGAAAGCTCAGGCTGCAGCCTGAAGCGCCCAAATGGAGTCAGTCAGCGAGGGTGGTGCACTTCACAAGGGAGGAGTGGCTCTTCACTAGAGCACGCCACAGAAACAAGGGCTGAAATCAAGTAAGCCCTAAACATTCTGCGACACTGCACATGCGCAGCACATGTGCCTGTCAGTGCTGTTGTGACTGCCTTACCCTCGCGCAGAACGGGGGTCAGAACTTGAAGATTAGCTGAAGAATCAATGTTTAGGGCAGCAGGTAGGATGCATTTATTTAATTAAAAAAGTATTTACGGAGGCAACAACTAGGGGGGCGGAGCCCCCACGCCCATACAAAGAAACCGCCCCTGCCAACACCTCTGCTTGGGAAGACTCCTGTTGGCCTGCCTAGTTAGGAACCCCCCCATACCCAGGGACCACGCTCAAAACCTCGGCATCATACTGGACTCGTCGCTCACTATGAACTGCCAGATCAACACCGTCTCCTCATCATGCTTCTACACTCTTCGCCTACTTCGAAAGACCTTCAGGTGGATCCCCACTGAGGCCAGAAAGACAGTCACCCACGCACTCATCAGCAACAGACTAGACTACGGCAACGGACTCTACGCAGGCATCACCCAGAAACTCCTCAGGAAACAACAGAACATTCAAAATGCTACAGCCAGACTGGTCCTCAACATCCCACACCGTAGCCACATCTCCGAACACCTGCGGTAACTCCACTGGCTCCCAGTCAACAAAAGAGTCACCTTCAAGCTCTTCACACATGCCTACAAAGCCCTCTACAATTCCGTACCAGCATACCTGAACCACCGCCTCTCATTCCACGTACCCACCGGACACCTCTGCTCTGCCCAACTGGCCCTTGCCCCATCCCTCGGACCTGCAAAACCAGGACTAGAGGAAGATCCTTTTCCTACCTTGCTGCCAAAACCTGGAACACCCTGCCTCTCCACCTCAGGCTATCCCTGTCACTGACCCAATTCAGGAAGGATCTCAATACCTGGCTCTGTGACTGAACCTCAGCGCCCAGTAGGACCTGCACCCCCCCCCCAGCACCTTGAGACCCTCACGGGTGAGTAGTCGCACTTAACAAATACTGATTGATTGATCTCTTAGTTTGTTTGTACTCGGAATCCACATCAACGGACGGGAGGTAAGCCAAGATTTACTGTTGCCTAGGATAGTCAAGGGCAAAACTCTTGCCTCCTACACTTCAGGCAAGTCCTGACAACCTTTGACATCCTACACATTTCACACTCTTCATGAAAATGCACACATCCTCCTTCCTCACAACACCTCTTTACATCCGAGTCTAGCAACTCTATACACATCCCTCTCACCATCATTCACATCTCATGCACTGAGCAGAAACGCCATATCATAGCTTGTAAATAAATTCTCATCTCAGTGCAAACAGTGGAATTACCATGACCACACATCAGCTCGTTGCAACATTCACCATAGAGACAGGGCTGGGATCAAACTCCATGATCACTATTAACATTCTCGTCTACACTCCATTAATCATGTAATATATCAAACATAAGAGGCATTGCTGTCATTCATAAGTTTTGCTAGCCCAGTACACCAAGACTCCTCCACCTTCAACTTCTTGGAGCTTCTCATATGTCACTTTTCCATATTAGCGTAACAAACAGATGTTTTTGATTTAATCTACAGCCCAAACATAGCCAGTACACAATTTGTCAAGGAAATCAGAGGCCTCATTACACACCATGAATCAATCACTCCAATAACATCTTGACGTGTTGTTTTAAAGCAATATTTATGTTAGTTGACTAATATGTGTCAAGATATTTAAATTTTCTTAGCTATTCGTGCGCAGTTTATTTTTCTTTTAATAAATCATGATTTAAAAATTCTACTTACATCCCATATTGCAGGCAAATCAGTTCACGCCCAATTCACTTCATGCATCGCATTGAAGTGTCAACGCGTTTTGCAACAAAGGTAAACATGTGTCAGACCGCAGAAGGTACATCTTTTCAATCAATATTCTGGGCGTCCTATTTCCCTTTCAAGCACATGCAAAATATCAGTACTGCACCATATGTTATTTGTGAATCAAATAGAAGTTTCTGATAAGACGATATATATTTTGAGCTCACCTAATTATCAAGTCTGTCAGGATGAAAATAATATCAGATTGCTTTCTTGCATATTCTTTTTAATGTCTGCATCAATTTTCAGAATGAAATATATCGACCTACTAAATTACTATCCTTCCTTCTGCCATGAAACTTGAAGCACCTTTCTAAGTTTTGGCTCCATGTGGGTAGAACCTCACTGCTGGCTTTATGTTTTAAATGACCAGTGAAAATGTACTACAAACCCTTGCATTCCACTTCATTTTCATTAATATGTTCACACCAATCAGTCTTTGGTAACTCACTGGTTTATATTGGGTGTAGGCGTAATTGGCAGAATTTGATTCCACGGAACTCCACAGAAGTACATTAAACATCTGCGAGATTCCACGGAATTCTACGGCGGGGCGGAGTGGGCATTTGGCGCTATTTTCTTAGCGCAAGATGAACCCTTGTGTCTAAAAATGGATGCGAGGATGCTTTTTGCTCTAAAAAAATAGTGCAGGGAAATGCCACTCGGCTCCCTTACATACTTGAATACTAGAGTATGTAAGGGTGACAAGGAATATGCACTGCAGTGATTTTTAAACAGGGTGGCAAGAGGAAGCATTCCATCTATGTTTAAAAACCACTGTGGGAAGAGGGAGCAGTCCTTCTATGTTTAAAAACCTTTGCAGTGGTTCCGCCGGTGGAATTAATCTGCAGTAATTTATTTGTTTCTAAGAGGGTTGGAAGAGGGAGCAGTGCCTCTATGTTTAAAAATCACTGCAGATTAAGGTTTAATCTGCAGTGATTTTTAAACATTGAGGGATTGCTCCCTCTTCCCGCCCTATTTAAAAATCAATCCAGTGCATACCCCCTGGCGCCCTTACTTACTCTGAAGTAATTACAAAGCTAATAGGTCAGGCATTGGCCACCAACCTTCTGGCAACTCTTGTTTTGTCATGGTTTGTTCAAAACGTTATTGTTTGGGAATATGCTGGGGCCTCATCATTCTACAAAACTCATTTTCTACAGGCCAAAACGTTTTTGGGTTTAAAAAGGCACACACATACTTTACCATAATGCTCACTGGCACTGAAAGGAGCTACTTAAAAAGTTAATTGGTCTGGCATTGGCTGAAAGAAAAAGAAAGAAAGAGAGAAGGAAAGAAACAAACAAACAAACAAAGACAGAAAGAAAGAAAAAAGAAAGAATGAAAGAGAAAGTAAGAAGAAAGGAAAGAAGGAAAGAAAAAGGAGAGATACAAAAAATAAAAAGAGGATAACAATACAGAACAGTTTCAGTGGACATAGTCTGGAATGCTGTGAAATAGCAGCAGTCAAAAAAGCAAAACACTCTGAAAGGAATTTGCAACAGCATCGGCAGGAGATGGGAGGGATCTGATAAAGTTGGAATGTGCATTAGAAGTGTCCTGCTATCACATCAGGCTCTAAACACAAAGGCAACACTAAAGTGAAAACAAAAACAGTGTGTTAGAAATTGGGGTCTCTATTTGGCAGTGGTATGCACCCTGTCCAAGCAGGGACCCTTCCTTCTAGTCAGGGTAAGGGAGTTACACACCCAAGATAACCCCTGCTCACCCCCTTAGTAGGTTGACACGAGCAGTCAGGCCTATCTCAGAGGCATTGTGTAAAGTATTTATACACAACACACACTGTAACACAGTGAAAACACTACAAATGGACACCACACATGTTGAGAAAAATAAGCTAACTTTATCTAAACCAAACAAAACCAAAACGACAAAAATCCAACACACATAACTCAAAACATCACTTTTATGTTATGTTAATACATTTTCTAAAGCGCTCGATTACCCTAGGGCAGTGGTTCCCAAACTTTTCAATCCTGAGGACCCCCATTGAGTCATTACTGGAAGCCGGGGACCCCCAAGCAATTTGTATGATTTAAATGTCAATCATTAAAACTGTCATTCGAAAAAAATAAACACACACGTGTGCACATCAAACAAAAACTAGAATTGAATTACTAAAGATTTTAGTATTTTTATATTAAAAATATTTGCAAAAATCGAAAAATCTTAATGAGGAGGTTGGTGCTGCATCTCGCAACAAACTTTTCATTGTTTGGTTTTTTTTCGCTGCCCGAGGCTCCTCCTCCTGCCAAGGCTGGACTGGAAACCTAAAGCTGCTCTGGCAAATGTTGTCAGACCAGTCCCTGTTCAGTACACACCAAGTGCAGCGAGTGAGCCTGACCACTACAAAGGGGGCTTTGGGGGGCTCTCCCCCAAGAAACTTTTGGGGGGAAGTGGTGCATTTTACAACACATTTGACATTATATATTGAATTGTATTAGCTTTTAAAGCATAGTAAATAATGACCTTACTATGCACCAGGATACAACAATCTTTTGTCAATCTTCACTGATTGACAATCTTCAATGATTCCCTCACTACTACCCTCCAACAGTGCCTCTCATCTCTCCATAGCCCCACTGTCACATGTATTTAATTTATTTTATAGTACCTCTCATACCACTGTAGGTTGTCAGAGCACTTTACATCACACACATACAGAGACAATGAATCATACATGTGTAGATCAGTAAATAGAAAATGTTACATAAGGCAAAGGGGACTACAAGATGTAGGATTCACATGTCATCCATACTGGTAGGCATTTTTTAAGAGTGCTTGGTCTGGAGAAGCAAAAACTCAGGATTCAGAACATAACACAGGGATTAGCATTGACTTTAATAATAAGGATTTATTTCTACCCAAACAAACCTTTTTAGCAGCATCGGGATAATGAAAGACTGGGAAAAAGCATAACTTACTAACTTGTACCATGCAGTTTGCATGCAGCTCTTTGATGGCAGTTTATAGCTCACTGTGCTAGATTATGATTGGAACTTGTGAACTGCACAATAACAAAATAATCTCTGTGGCAAAAGCAGGAACCCACTGAGCTATGCACAAAACAAAATACAGTTTTTTTTTTAATGCACGGTAGACATTCTTAGCAGCAGGCAAATTAACCATCTGCGCTTCCTTAGATGAGTCAAAGCTGCCACTGGACAAAACCCCCATCTCTCTCCAGCATGTACATTAATCACCAGAGTTATCTTGACACTTTTATTGCTGCCCAAAAACTGCTGATTATACAAGGAACTTTGCAGTGCTTTTAAAACTGCTGCCTGCGGACCCCCTGGGAATGTGTCACGGACCCCTGGGGGTCCGCGGACCCCAGTTTGGGAACCACTGCCCTAGGGTGTATTGGCGCTGGCTTTGATACTGGAGAAGAAACATGCAAGAGGGGCAGCAAACATAGCAAGTACTGAAAAGACAGGTTTTTAAGAGCTTCCTGAAGGTAATAAGATTGGGTGCGCTCTTAATATGGAGTAGTAGGGTATTCCAGGTTGATGTATTTCTCAAAAAGAAGCTCCTGCCTCCAGAGGTGGAGTGTTTGAATTTGGGAACAAGGATGTATTTGGCCGTGGTGGATCGTAGAGTTTGCCGTGGAGTGTACCAATTAAAACGTTGTTGAAAAACAGTCGGGGACTGAGCCATGGATTGGCTTGTAGGCAATACAAAATGCCTTGAAAGTGATGCACTATCTGATAGGGAGCCAATGGAGGTTCTTAATGGCAGTGGCTACCGAGTGATGTTTTGGGATTTTTAGAAGAAGTCTTGCTGCGGTATTTTGCAGTATTTGCAATCTGTTAAGGATATATTGGTGAGTAGTAAGCCTTTGCAATAATCCAATTTGGTCATTATCAGAGACGCAATGAGAGTTTTCTTAAGATGGACTAGAATAAATGGAAGAAACTTTTTTTAGCATTTTCAAGGTGAAAAAGGTGGAGGAGGACAGGGCGCTGACATTATTGGAGTAACTTAATTTGTTGTCAATCAAAATTCCCACGTTCCGGGTCTTAGTGACCTGAATTGGGAGAGGGCCCATCTCTGCTGACCAGCAGGGCGGAGTCCAGAAGGAAGTTTGTTCCCCGAAGAGCATCACTTCTGTTTTCCCTGCATTCAGTTTAAGACAGTGTCTACCCATCCATGTGCTGACTGGCTGCATGCAGCCACAGAATCTGGAACACATACCTGTGTCGTCCTTGCTCAGTGAGATGACGATTAGGATTGCGTGGGAGGTCAAAGAGAACGCAAAACCTTTGCTTACACTAGCTAAGGGTGTAAGGTATATATTGAATAAAGTTGGGCTGAGCAAGGACCCCACAGGGACCCCACATGGGAAAGAGAAAGGATGAGAGGTAAATTCATACAGTCTAACAGATTGTTCTCTGTCCGACAGAAATGACTTTAATAGGTCTCAAGCCAGACCAGTGACATTAATTTCTGATGGACGTTTCAGCAGCAATCCATGATCTACTGTGTCAAAAGCTGCCGAGAGATCAAGCAGGACGAGGGATGTCCCCTGCCATGATCAAGCGCCTGCCTGATCTCCTCAGTGGCTCTGATCAGAGCTGTTTTGGTGCTATGTCCACTGCGGAAACCAAACTGAGTGGTGTCCAGGTGATCATTGAGTTGGTGTTCCATTAGCTGGTTAATCATGATTTTGTCTACCATTTTTGATGGAAGGGGGAGACAGGAAATGGGGCGATAATTGCTAGGGTCTTTGAGGTCAAGTGTTGCCTTTTTTAATAATGGGAGTATGGAGACGTTCTTCCAGATGGAAGAAAATCTGCCAGTCAAGATCATGAGCTGAAAAATAGCTGTGAGCTGAGGGGCAACCATCCAGGCCACTAGATTGGCCACACTTGGTGAGTAGGGGTCGTGAGGGGAACCAGAAGAAGTGGATTTCGATAAGTTAGTGTCCTGGTCTAAAGTGGGAGGTGTGAAGTCACTGAAATTGGGCCTGTATCCACTTATGGTAGTGAGGACACAGATATTGTCTGATTGATAAAATGAGTACCATTGAGTTGGGTAACAATGAACATCTGTTATTCAGCGCCAAGAGACCTCTGGGTGAACGTGCGCTTTTAAATACACATGTTATGTTATGTTATGTTATGTTAAGGAGGAGAATACATTTTAGACTGCTTTCACTTTGTGCAGGAAAGCATCGGCCAAATTATCACAAAAGGATTGACTGCTGGAGCTTGTCTTATTAGAGGAATCAGTAGTTAACTTGGTCACTGTTTGATAAAGTTCTTTTGAGGAATTTTTTTGCTTCATCTATCTTTTTGGTGAAATGAGAGGTCTTTTCTCTAATGAAAAGGGCTTGGTAAGTGACTAGACAGAGCTTGTAGTTGGCCTTCCCCGTCTCGTTACAATGTCGCCTCCATACTTTCCGGAATGTTTGTTTTTGAGCCCTTAGCTCAACTGTGAACCAGGGGGCTGATATGTTGTTCTGTTTAGGTTTCCTCTGTTTGGGCGGTGCCAATGATTGGGCCACGTTGTTAACCCAAGTAGTGTAGTGTATTGAGAAGATGCTGCTTCGGTGTTGTTTGAGAGGGTAGGAACCAAGGAGTTTAATTTATTCACAAACAGGTCCGGCTGAATGTTATGCCAGGCTCGGGAGATGGACATATTCAATCTGATTTTGGTCCTGTGAGAAGGGGGGTTGTATGTGAAGTGAAAAAAGATTGCACTGTGGTCGGAACATACTAGAGAAAGAATACTAGTGGTGGTTCTGGATGAGTTATTAGTAAAAATTCCATCTAAGTTATGCTCCGCCTGGTGTCATGGACCTTCAACAATTTGGTGGAAGCCAAGAATGGACATGGTTTCGAGGAGGGCTGATGTATCCGGGTCGTGAGATGCTTCTAGGTGAAAATTAAAATCACCTAGAACAGTAAAATAATTGGACAAAATATGTCCTTCTAGGAGATTTGTGATTTTCTGTGATAAAATTTGCCTATGGCTGGGTGGTCGATATAGGAGCATGCCTGTGAAAGTATTGGTAAGAACAATTTTAAAAGAAAGCGCTTCACAATTTTGTGAAGGTGCTGAACTACAACTGATTTTTAATTCTTCCTTCTAAACCAGTGGTTCCCAAACTTTTCAATCCTGAGGACCCCCATTGAGTCATTACTGGAAGCCGGGGACCCCCAAGCAATTTGTATGATTTAAATGTCAATCATTAAAACTGTCATTCGAAAAAATAAACACACACGTGTGCACATCAAACAAAAACTAGAATTGAATTACTAAAGATTTTAGTATTTTTATATTAAAAATATTTGCAAAAATCGAAAAATCTTAATGAGGAGGTTGGTGCTGCATCTCGCAACAAACTTTTCATTGTTTGGTTTTTTCGCTGCCCGAGGCTCCTCCTCCTGCCAAGGCTGGACTGGAAACCTAAAGCTGCTCTGGCAAATGTTGTCAGACCAGTCCCTGTTCAGTACACACCAAGTGCAGCGAGTGAGCCTGACCACTACAAAGGGGGCTTTGGGGGCTCTCCCCAAGAAACTTTTGGGGGAAGTGGTGCATTTTACAACACATTTGACATTATATATTGAATTGTATTAGCTTTTAAAGCATAGTAAATAATGACCTTACTATGCAACAGGATACAACAATCTTTTGTCAATCTTCACTGATTGACAATCTTCAATGATTCCCTCACTACTACCCTCCAACAGTGCCTCTCATCTCTCCATAGCCCCACTGTCACATGTATTTAATTTATTTTATAGTACCTCTCATACCACTGTAGGTTGTCAGAGCACTTTACATCACACACATACAGAGACAATGAATCATACATGTGTAGATCAGTAAATAGAAAATGTTACATAAGGCAAAGGGGACTACAAGATGTAGGATTCACATGTCATCCATACTGGTAGGCATTTTTTAAGAGTGCTTGGTCTGGAGAAGCAAAAACTCAGGATTCAGAACATAACACAGAGATTAGCGTTGACTTTAATAATAAGGATTTATTTCTACCCAAACAAACCTTTTTAGCAGCATCGGGATAATGAAAGACTGGGAAAAAGCATAACTTACTAACTTGTACCATGCAGTTTGCATGCAGCTCTTTGATGGCAGTTTATAGCTCACTGTGCTAGATTATGATTGGAACTTTTGAACTGCACAATAACAAAATAATCTCTGTGGCAAAAGCAGGAACCCACTGAGCTATGCACAAAACAAAATACAGTTTTTTTTTAATGCACGGTAGACATTCTTAGCAGCAGGCAAATTAACCATCTGCGCTTCCTTAGATGAGTCAAAGCTGCCACTGGACAAAACCCCCATCTCTCTCCAGCATGTACATTAATCACCAGAGTTATCTTGACACTTTTATTGCTGCCCAAAAACTGCTGATTATACAAGGAACTTTGCAGTGCTTTTAAAACTGCTGCCTGCGGACCCCCTGGGAATGTGTCACGGACCCCTGGGGGTCCGCGGACCCCAGTTTGGGAACCACTGTTCTAAACAATCGCAAAGCCGCCCCCTTTCTTATGCGGTCTATCCTGTCTGGAGATGCAATAGTACGGGGGTAAGGCCACTAGTAAGTCAGGAGTGCATGTGGGTTTGGCCCACGTTTCAGTGACAAATGCCCAAAAATAAGTGACATTCCAAATTGTCCTTAATTAAAGATATAGCATTATTCAGCACACAGAGCAGGCTATGTGGAGCGGTATTATTAGCGTATGCTCATATCTAGAGCTGTGTTATGTATGATTAACTTGTTCCCACACCTGGAACAGCAGTACCTGGTGTTTGTTAGAGTTGTTAGACAGTCAAGTTTAGGGCAGTTTATGCTGTTACCTGGATGGTAGCTGAGCAAGTTGTCATTCAAATATCTTTTTGTCTGTGAATCTGCCACCGGAGAACCAGGGGGACCTGTGCTAGGCGCAGTCCGAGCACGAATGGGCGTCTGCGGGCTTGCCTTTGTCGCGCCCATTGCACATGTCCACTGTGCGGATGCGCTTTGGTGGTGCTGATATAGCCCTTCATGTCAAGGAGCGTGGCAAGGGTGCGGCCAGTGCACTTGAACAGCGCTTCAGGACAGACCAGCAGGTAAAAACAGACTGGGAAAATGAAGAAAAGAACCGGGGTCCAGCGACCCCTGAAATAGGTTGCACGCTCCCCTGCAGCTGCAGCTAATAACTACTGGTAACTCAAGCAGAATTAAAATAACAATGAGGAAATTAAAGCATAAAACTACTAAAAACGAATGGACTCACCCTTCCGATATGGTGGAATCGTTAGGCTGGGAGCCAGGCACCTCCCGATTACAAGGAAATCAAAGCACAGTCTCCTTGTGTGCTACAAAGCTGCGTGGACACACTTTGATGGCGTTGATATAGTCCGTCATGTTGAGAGGCATGGCAGGGGTGTGGCCAGTGCACTCGAACAGCGCTTCAGGACAGACCAGGAGGTAAAAACAGAATGGACAAATGAAGAAAGGAACCGGGGTCCAGCAACCCCTGAAATTAGTTGCAGACTCCACTGCAGCCAATAACTACTGGTAGCTCAAGCAGAATTAAAATAACAATGAGGAAATTAAATCATAAAACCACTAGAAATGAAGTAAATCACCTTTCCGATGCGGTGGAATTGTTAGGCTGGGAGCCAGGTACCTCCTGAATACAAGGAAATCAAAGCACAATCTCCTCGTGTGCTTTTAAAAGGTTTAAGCAATTCTGTCCATAGAACTCAATGGATGCGTTGATTTTAGCACAAAGTACCCTTGATGTGTCTCAATCCAAGACGAAAACAGCCACAAAGGAGGAAAGCGTCAGAAAACACATTGATTAGTCGGTTCTTGAATCCCAGGGGAATGAATGCGTCAGTTCTACTGCACGCAGGAGAAGTGTTGCATCGATTCCTTACTGCAAGGAAAAGCGATGCGTCGATTTCCGGAGTCGACTCCTTTCAGCAGGGCGGTGCGATGGAAGACTTGATGCACAGTAACGATGTGTGAGAAATTCCAGACACTGCAGGATGATGTGGCGGCGAAACAGGCGCTGCATCGGTTTCCACTTCCGCAGACAGGTGATGCATCGATTCCTTCAGCAGCAGGGCCTGCATTGAAGTCGAAGCGGGGGTCTCGGACATCGGAGACTCGGTGCTCTGGACTCGGGCTGCGGCGGTTCTTCAGGCCACAAACAGGTGCTGAACTGATTTTTCAGCTCCACCGTGGTGATGCGTTAGATTTTCAACCACACGGCAAGCTTGCAGCAGGAAAAATGGTGCTTGAAGGGCGATGCGTGGATTTTCAAGTCTTGAAGCAGCAGAACCACCTCCAAGGGCCCAGAACTGGAATTGCCACCACTTGACAGGTCAGAACTCCCAGCAGTGGAGTTCAGAGAAGCTGCAGATGAAGTCTTTGATGGCCATGAAAGTTCCAATAGGAGGCAAGCACACACAAGCCCTTGGAGTACCTTGGAAAAGCAGGAAACAAGAAATCAAAGTCCAGTTCTTTCACTGCCCACTGACAGAAGGAGCAACTGCAGGCCAATTCAGCTAAGCAACACACAGCAAAGGGGCTGTACTCCTCCTGACAGCTCTTCAGCTCTCCTTCTTGGCAGGGTCCTTGGTCCAGAAGGGTTCTAAAAATGTGGGGTTATAGGTCCAATACTTATACCCCTTTTGGCCTTTGAAGTAGGCATACTTCAAAGGAAAGTCTTTGTTGTCCACAAGATCCTGCCTTGGCTCTAGACACACTACAGTGGGTGTGGAGACAGCATTGTGAGAGGGCAGGCACAGCCCTATTCAGGTGTCAGTGACAACTCCTCCCACCACTCTAGCTCAGGAAGGCCTATCAGCCTGGTGATGGGCCATCAAGATATGCAGGTCACACCTCAGCTCGACTTTGTGTGACTGTCTAGAGCGAATGCACAAACAACCCAGCTGTCAGTCTTCTTATGTTTCCTAACCTAGGCCTAAGTAGCAAAGTGACCTTTTACCTACATTTGTCCTACCTTGCTCTGCATAACGGTTCTAGCACTGACCTTTTACCCAGTTATGTGCTGAATAAATGTCGATTGGTTTCCTTGAAACTAGCCTAATTTATTATGCATGAGGATTCTTAGTAAAATACCCTGCACATGATGTACATAACAGGATTAACATACTCTGTTCAAACGTCATCGCTATCTTCACCCTAGTGCGACAGGGCTACTTTGCATGATTACAATGATGATTTAGGCTCATCTACATAATCGTACTAACAACATATCGATTGTGGTAGAATCCAGAGGCTACCTTTTTGGTATAAAAAAACCACACCTTCACTAGGTAACTAGAGGAAACGCTTCCACACTGACACAAGACACGGAGGTCCCTGCACACTGAAGTTTCAACATGCAGTGGTCTGACATCCCTTGCGGGGTGTCCAACTCGTGACCAAGACGGGGTCCTTCATTCTCTCCCATCAGGTAATGGGGTTGGCTCTTTCCCAGGGGATTCTTGGCTTTACACCCACATAGATGTAGGGTACACTTAGGTACATCGTAGGAGTACGCTTGATTACTGCCATGTTTATATGCCTGCATATATTCACTGTTTTAGCATCATGGTAGAATTCTACCTTCTATTTACTCTGATGGTACTTGTAATCTCTTATGTTAGCTTCTTTCTATTGATTGTCGCAGCAAATATGTTTTATACTAGAATGATGCTGGTTTAATAAATGCTTATTGAAAATGTCCCCAACGTTTATTCTGTGTATCTCTCTGAGCACGATTGACTGAGTGAAAAGTACTGTATTGTTTCAACGATCCCTGAAGGGTCAAGGGTTGTCATGTTCAATAGTTGCCAGAAACTATTCGCTCCTTGGTAAGGTTAGGGGGCTTATGGTGGCACTGGGATCTAGCTGGTATATAGGTTGACATATCCTCTGGGGGTGTCCGGAATCAGTCTAGACACCAATCCCTCAGTTTATATTGTCCAACAAACGTGCAGATCCTATGTATTTTTAGGGACTACATGACAGTCTAAACCGGACGTTGATTCCACAGGTAAGAAAATGCCCTCTTTCTAAAAGTGGCATTTTCAAACACACAATTTAGAAACCAACTTCAGTAAAAGATATATTTTGAAATCCTGCGTTCAAACTCGAAATCTCTATCTTTTCCCAATTGGAAGTTACACTGGTAAGATGTTACAAGGCAGCGCCAATGATATCCTATGGGAGTGATAATCCTTATAATAGTGAAAAACGAAATTGGCAGTATTTCACTATCAGTACATGTAAAAGACAGCATTACATGTTCTATCTTTCATATACATTGCACCCTTACAATGGGGCTACCTTGGGCTTAACGTAGGGGTGCCTTTGATGCAGAAAAGCGGAAGGTTTGGACCTGGCAGTGGGTGCACTTTTCAGGTCGACATGGCAGTTAAAAACTGCACTCACAGACACTGCAGTGGCAGGCCTGAGATATGTTTGCAGGGCTACTCATGTGGTTGGCACATTCAATCCTGCAGGCCCATTAGTAGCCTTTGATTTACAGGCCCTGGGCACACACAGTTCACTTTACTAGGGACTTACCAGTAAATCAAATATGCCAATCGAGGATAACCAATCATAATCACAATTTACAAAGAGAGCACTAGCACTTTAGCACTGATCAGCAGTGGTAAAGTGCACAGAGTACACAAACAAGCAAAACGAAGTCCAGCATACAGTAAAAAATGCAGGAGGGAGAGGCAAAAAGACAGGGGAAACCATGCCAAGGGTGCCAGGTCTAACATGCTGGCACTTAGGGGGACTATCTTGTGTGCAGATGTGCTCTTTGTGAGAGACCAAAATCCAGTCACTCAAAGTAAAGTTAACCAGTGGCTTAAGTAGGCTGACCCACAGCCACCTGCTATATAATGTAGTGGGCAGAAGCAAAATGTGAATGACAATGATGACAGACCAATGGATAAAACTCCAGACCTAAAAACAGCAGAAGACTGAACTTTAGGTACTCCTAAAAGAATAAAAGCCCCGAACTTTGCACACAGAAATGCCATAGGTACATCAAATGTCTACTGCACTTCAGCTGGCACATTGTCTCAAAAATAAGCAATTAGCGACCATGGAGAATTCCAACTGCTGTGGTAGCAAGCCCCAGGTTCTTTACATCTTGGATGCATTAAGTCTTGACATCTGTGGGTTCTAAGGGCCCGGTGAACAGACACTTACCCCCTATATGATCTGAAATACAAAAAATGTCCCAGTATCTTGCACCACTGTCTATTTGGGATATGTTGGACTGAGTCTGATCACTTGATTAGTAATGAAAGTTATAGTGTGTACTGTAATGTATCAGTCAATAGGGAATGATGCCCAATCAGTTACAAATATATTTCCTTTTGGGACAATCAAGCAAAATGTGCTATTCCAAATTATGACTTATATGTCATCCACAGGATAACAATCGCTTTAAAATTTAGCTACATTTTTGTTCAAACATACTAAATTTATCCTAAAATCTTTTAGCTGACCTTGTGAAAATGAGACATAAATATTTTAGACGTTAATAATAGTTTGAGTTCAAAAGTACAAATAGAAAAGGTTATTTTTGTTACAGTTATGAGAATATAAATGTGATACAATTTTTTCAATGAGAAAACAACTTCAGGAAATGATAACTCGCCTTTTCTGGATGAGAAAATTCAATTACCTTACGTTAATGACCTTATTGTTACTGCTAAGTTCACAGCAGTTCTAAGACTTTGTTAGACAAAGGGCAGGAAGGGGAAGGAGATTTTAGGGAATTACCTCTTCTGCCCTTAACGTGTTAATCCCCCTGAAAGGCAGCTAACATTATATGTTGACGACTTTGAACAAACTAGTAGGTAACGCAGTAGGGCTGGCTAGTTTCATTCGTGAGTAGGAGCGGTTTACATTTTTGAAGCAGTTTGTTGCCTAGAAATTAAGCTTCCTTTATTTGTGAGTTGTCTCAAATGTATGATATGTAAGTAGGTTAAATGCAAATCCCTCAAGAATTTACTTACAATATTCATCCGTATTGAAGATATATTTACTTTGGGAAATATTTTAGCTTTGGCTATATATTCCTTATTCAGTGGCCTACCTACTTCCAGTTCTTCTCATATGTACTACCACAATCAATGTGCAGTTATTCACAACTTGAAGAAGGGAAAAACAGAAAAAAGATTTCCTGCATACCTTTAGAGAAAGAACTTTGCGAAGTGTTGCATACTTCCACACTTAGGGGCCTATTTATGAAAAAGTCACACAGTGCAGCGCAGCAAGCCACCGTGCTCCGCTGCATTGCATACAAGGCTGCTGCACAGGTGCCTGCATTCTGGATTCTTACTGCACAAAAACAATCCAGAGAGGCATTTTCTTCTTTCTATGTGTGAATGCAGCACACATAGAAAGAGGAAGTAACAAGGAGAAAGAAAGATATGTTTCCTTGTTATGCCTCTCCTGGGCAGGCGTATCTTTTTGGTGCATTCCCAGGTTTACCAGTTCTGGTAAACCTGGGAATGCATAAAAACCATGAAAGTTGCATGGGAACACCCACACAACGCCCATGGAATGCTTTCCCACAGCAGAGTAAGGCACAGCAGCTATTTACGCTGTGTTGCCTTACTCCAGATTTATGGAGCCACTCAGGGCCACGCAAAGTGGCCTTTCGTGGCTTCATAAATCTGACTTAAGGTTTGCATCGTTCTTGCACGTTGTGTGGTGCAAGAGTGATGCAAACCAGCTCTTAAATAGGCCTCCTAATCTCCTTTGCTGGAAAGAACATCTTCCAGAGCTATAACCCAATGGCCCCCTGAAGTTCATATTCAGGTTTGTTCAGCCACTGTGGATGCATGTTTCACTGCTGGCAGTTGCGCCTTGAACTGTCACTTGGCAGGGGCAGTTTGAATTCACATAATAATGCTGACATGAATGTCATTCTTAGTCAATATGAGTACTAGAATCCTGAAGTGAACAAGAGTGAAATGCAATGGGTAAATTAGTTCTGTGACAAAAATGTTGGTCTGTTGGGACACACCTGAAGTGTTTATCTAAGGTGGACAAATCATATTCTGAAAAATTCTACAAGCTAGATCGTTGGAAACAATTTTTACCCAAAAGTTGAACATTAGTACCAGAGACTCATACTCTGTGCTAGATTGTGGCACAAAATTCATGCTGGAAAACTGCTTCAAACTATGCCACAGAAAGTAACTTTTACTGCACGGAGATCCATGTTCCAGACATCGATTGGTGACTTACCGGGATGCGTGTTGCTGTTGCCAGCGGGGGCAAAGACTCCATCTCCCAAAACTGTCTTCTCCCAGAAGGTTGGGCTTTGTACCAGTGCACCTGTTTGGCGCTACTTAAGGCCCTCATAAATCCCGTGGTGCAGGGCTCAGCTCGGAATGGCCCGTCTGCACCTGTCAGAGCCTAGAAGAGGCTGGGCTGGACCACCCTTCTTGGTCCCTTGCTCCTGAAAGGTACTGTTTACCCATGGACTTGCTTCTACTGATTCCACCTAATTC
Organism: Calotriton arnoldi; assembly: GCA_963921515.1. NCBI lineage: Eukaryota > Metazoa > Chordata > Amphibia > Caudata > Salamandridae > Calotriton > Calotriton arnoldi. The sequence goes on from CAWUFW010003524.1 coordinate 216,175, forward strand.
TGTAGGATTCATCAATTACTTTTTGTAGGATTGAGAAATCTCTGGTATGGTCTTTTAGTCATAATAGATGTATGAAGTTAAATCCTTGCTGCTTGGCTTCCAACTGTGCATTTGTTTTTCTCCAGGCTAAACCTGCGGCTTGTCATCGCATTTAATTATAATGTTGTGCGGGTGGGAGAATCTTTGAAACTACCGTAATCCCTTGTCTTAGACATAGCTCTCTAGAGAAGTTGCACAAATTAATTAAGGGCTTCAAGGGATACATCAGCAACAAAATGTTGCCATTATGGTAAAATGCAAGGCTAACAACAAATTACCCGAGTTGGGTAAGGCGAAGAAGCAACCGAGAAACTCAGCCAATGATTGTAGCCTCGATGAGGTAGATGTACTGATCAAAGAGGTTGAGGATATTTTAGATGCGAAGGACAAGGGGAAAAAGCAGGAAGGGCGGGAGGGGGAACATTAAGTCTTTTTTCAATATGCCGGCTACAAGTAGAAACATTGCTCATACTAGTGCTGACGTGCATACTGATATACCCTTAGCCCCTGCAGCCTGCCAGCATAACTATCAAGCTGAGCAGACAAGGTGCACGGGTACTACTGTACCCACTGTGGTTGTAGAATGCCAAAACGGTTTAATATCTTGGGGATCACTGAAGAAAATACATCTGTTCACATCCAGTTGCCTGCTCCTTCTAACGTTACCTCCATCCGAATCAGGGACGATACGCAGTTCCAGTTAAACTCCTTAAAAGATGAGATATTGAGTTTAAGAGATTGAATTGGCAGGCTGTCCAAAGCTCTTAGTGACAAAATGGACAGCTTGACAACTTTGTTATTAAATTTAAATCTTATTTTCCACCAAACTAAGGAGACAGATGTTTCCCAAGCTCTTGAACAACCAATAATCTGAGAAGTTCTGCATCTAGTGGGCCAATAACATGTTCAGCAGCAAGAAATCCCAAATCACAAGTGTCTGCTAGTGGTTGACAAGGCAGGGTTCCTCCATTACCCCTCCTGGACAAGGGTCCCTACCCCTGGGCAGCTACAGGGTTTGAGTGAAAGTATCCATTTACATCTATGGATAAAAGACCAACTGCCCAAAGTAGCTCAAACATCTCTTACGAATAAGTTTAAAGAGTTAAGAACTAGGTCACTAGGGGACAGCACAAAGCAATATGACCTATGTATGAACAATGTTCTCATATTTGTAGGAGGTGCCAAGGAATTATAAGAATCTCTGATTAATAAAGCCGGTCATTGGTTCCAAAAAGTCAGTAGCTGCAGATCAATTATCAGGGGGGATGTATTAAATGTTTTTCGCTTTACTGACAAACATTAACATTTTTACCACATTGGCCTTCGGCTTGTAAACCACGAGCTTGTTGATGAACTTATAGCATTGGAACATAGGTTTAGGTCCAATACGGGGTTTAGAATAATACTGGAGTTAAATCCCCCGCAACCCATATCTGACATCCTAGATACCAACAGTCCCATGCCCTTCCCCCACCCACAGACAACCCCAGAAGCCCCTGCTCTTGCAACAAATCTCTCTGAAGTAGATTAAGTACACAACAATCAGAGTGAGGATGACATACTACCTTTCCAGCTAAAGCGCCATACAGCACCTAAAATATTCTCGTCCGTCCCTACATGTGCAGCCCTCACCAATAGGGGAAAGGTACAACTACTCTCCGTTGTCTCACCATTTGTAGACGCAGAGGTGATTCAGTGTAGTGATTTAACTGATTATACGCAAGGGTGGAACTCTTACAGAGTTGACACTATAAGATTACTATCCTGGAATGTAGCAGGGGTAAAAGCTCAGCTACCTGATCCTGAATGGGGCTCATTTGTAGATCAAAACCACATTGTGCTACTTCAGGAGACGTAGATAACAGAGCTGGTATTTAGCATAGGGTACATCTCATTCTCGACAAATACAGTGCCATAAAAAAACAGGTAGAGCATCTGGTGATTTGCTGATTTGGCTAAAAATTGATATATTCTTGACAAAGCTAAACAAATTTCAACTAATTGTAAAGACATACTGGGTGTAGTCATTTCCATAGGCATTCCTAGTTGGGGTTATGGCCTCACTGCTAGCACTGACTGATGAGGGGAATGAATCTCGGGGTGTTATCCTCTGCAGTCACCAACTCAGGCCACAGGCAAGCAAAGGTTGCAAACCAAATCGTTGACCAGTTAGCTACAAATGGGATGAGGACGTTGAATGCTTTTACTGCCTCTGATTTTTCCCCATCCCACCTTCAAAAGAGGCACTTATGTAAGCAACATTGATTAATTATATCTTTTTAGACACTAAGGGCTAGATTCGCAATATCAGGCCGTTTGCGACCGGAAAAATGCATTTTGGTATGTGTCAATCCAAATTGCAATTCAAATCGCAGTTTGGAATTGCAAATACATACCGATTTTGTATTAGGAAGAGACGTGTTTATGGTGTCCCTTCCTAATAACGAATCGGCTGGTATACATTACTGTTATGCGATGGAATTGCGGTCGCAAAACATTAATACTTTTGAGAATGTAAATGAAAATATTTATTAAGAGCAGGCAGTGGTCCCACGGACTACTACCTACCAGTGGTCCCACAGACTACTACCTGCTGTTAAAAAATTAAACTGCAAAGCTTCATTTTTTCTTTTTAAATGTATTCTGTTTTCCTTTAAGGAATTCCTCTAAGGAAAACAGGCTACATTTAAAAAAAAAAAAATTCTTTATTAAAAAGCAATCACAGACATTATGGTCTGCAGACCTCAGCCGGCCACCATCCCTGTGATGGCTGCGATTCCCAATGGGTTGCAAATTGCAACCTGCCTCATTAGTATTCATGAGGTAGGCCAAATTGCAGCCCATTACAAATCTGAAATTTGCAAAAGCGACCTATTAGTACATAGGTCACTTCACAAATTAGCACACCAGTCATACAAATACTTGTAGCAAATTCTAGCCCTAAATTCCGGCCTTAAATGATTGACACCGAGGTGGTCCCTAGAATGGACAGTGTCCATGAAGCGCTCTATGCTCAAATCCATGCCGGACCCTTCTTGAACATACGCTCTAAGTGTAATATTCCTCCAAATGCTGTCACTACCACGAATAACACGCAATGTTAAATGGGTTACGATTTCCGAAAATGCTATAACCTTGTCCCAACTTTATCAATCATTTGCGGAAATCTTGGATCCTTATGAGCTAATTGACAAAAAAGTTGATCAATTTCGTAAGTCTTCATTGTCAAATAATGGACCAATTTAAACAATATTTCACTAAGGAGGGGCAGAGGAGACAATTGCCGGGCAATCGCCCTAGATGGTATGCTGGCGAATGTAGATCTGCCAAAGTAGTCGCACTAGAAGCAGTTAAGAAAGGAGATCGTAGGGAGATAACTGAGGTGAGAAGAGGATATAAGGCAACCATGGTCAAGTATAGAAGCTCATGGGAGGCAGCGCAGTGGGGAAACCTTACAGAATCTCTTCAAAACAAAACCATGAAGGCATTCTGGAAAATAGTAGCAAACGGAAGCAGTACTATAGATATTCATCCAGATGCAGCTGTTCAGCTGGAACTATGGGTTGCCCACCTTTCAGAGCTATATAGCAAGTGGGCCACTGACCCATCTCTTTGTGATGGTGAGCCCACCAAAGCCACATAGGTTCTAACAATGAAATCTTTGAAGGGGTCACTGCAGAGTTTAATTTGGCCTTACACCAAATGAAGAGGGAGAAAACTCCCAGCCCCAATGGCATCACAGGAGATTTGTGTCTATCCCAACCTGCAATATCAACCTGCAATTTGGGCCCACTTTCTAAACACCCTGAGTAACGCCATTATGAGAGGGGAGGACATCCCACCCTCCTAGCTAGGAGCAACCATCGTCCCCATCATTAAGATAGACCAATCAGTCTATCGGAAATAGCCCGAAAATCTTTTGTAGGCAGGTTTTGTCAAGACTCCTGTCATGGCTATTGCTTCACCACATACTCTTGAATTTGTCAAGCAGGATTTAGAAGCAAGGTCAGCCCCCTGGACCAGGCGTTCCGGTTCAAGACGATGTTGTGGAAATACATTGCTTTGAAGTGGGACCACTTATATGCGGCCTTCATGGACTTGAGAGTGTTAGAAAACTATGGCATTCCTGGTGACCTTTTAAAAATTCGGAAAATCCTGCATTCTGAGACTTTTGCTTAGGCTAGGTAGAATACGGGTGGTGATTTTACACCCAGAATACCGATAAAGTACTGCATAAGACAGGGATGTGTACTGGTGCCTACACTGTTCAGTATATATATTAATAGTGTAGTTGAGTGGCTGGCAAATTCTAATCATGATGCGCCAAAATCTGCAGGCATTGGTACTCCTGTGCTCATGTATGCTGATGATCCGCTGCTGTTCTTCAGAACCCCGCTTGTTCTTCCATCTATCTTGGACCAATTTTGATCTTTTTGCACATCTAGGGGCCCTGAGATCAATGCTGCAAAAAGGAAATTCATGTCGCTTAATCCGCATAGTTCTTTTAGAGGCAGGATGCTGGTGGAGGGGGCGCCCCTCTGTGGAGCAAGTGAAAGATTTTGACTATCTGGGTGTCAGACTAGCTAAAATATTTTCCTGGGCTCCCCAGATAGAAAAAAGTAGAGCTGTATTACACCATAGAGCAGCTGCTGTAGTCAGGAACTATAAGGCCACCTCTAGTGGAGCGGTCTCACCAGTCCTTGAAGTCTAAAAGTCCACTGCTCTGGCTGGGGCTATCTATGAGGCAGAGATATGGGGCTCTGCTGAAGTCATCTTTGGTCCTAGCTGAAAATAAGTTCATTCAGCCACTGCTTAGTTTGCCCTTTAGCACGCCTCTGACAGCTGAATGCTTTGATTTAGCACTAAACAAGGTAGACTCTGGTCCTCTTGAAAACTTTGATGTATTGGATACAACTTTGGACGACATTGGAATTGACCCCCTACCACGATGCCCTAGACAAACTTATTAAAATAAATAAAAGTGCACTCACCATGACTTAAGAAGATAAAACATCTCTCTGTAGCCATTAAAATGGAGGAAGTATGGCAGTCTCCAACATCAATGGGAAAGGACACCGTTACTAAGCTTTCTGGCAGTTTATGTTATCCAGGATCTGGAACGATCTAAAAGAGGGGAGCATTACTGAAAAATTTCTCCAGCATAAATGTAGTCCCAGTTTTGAGCCCTACCTGGGCAGGATCAGGCTCAGGCTCATGCAAGCTAAAAATGTGTTAGAATTGGTAACTTACTGCTCGGATCTTATACACCCAAATGGGCAAAGAACACCTCACCACCTACCAATTGCCCTTTTTGCTTGATGTCCCCAGAGATGGAAGAAGACTTTTTATTTTTTGTGTGCAGGTTATGTTCTTTTTGCAGAAGGAGGTGTATTGTTTCAATCTGTAAATTAGTAGGCATCATACATTATTGGGAAGCCCATTGGCTCTGTAGATGCAACACAAAGGAGCAAATCATTTTTGCCACCTCCAGGTTTTGACTCAGGGCATGGATAATTAGATCGGACAAGCTTGCAAAAGAGACCTGATGGCTTAAACTGGGGTCTTTCCCTTCAGCACATGTACTTTCCTCCGAATGTTTGCACTTGTTCTTTAAAGATGTTGTTGTAATTTTATGTTATGTATTTTATGATGGTTTATCAAGAATGTCCGGATTTGCACTGAGAATTGATTTGTATGTAATAATGTTTTTTAATCTATTTATGTATGTGCTATTTTTATAGTTTTTATAGGCCGAAATAAAGTAAATATTGATTGACTGACCGGTACTCCAAACTGTATCCAACTACAGGGTGCTAAATCCTCTCTAAGGCCTACTGGCTGGTTCCAGCCAGAGCGTTTTCACAAGTAGAGTATGGTAGGTAGTAGGTAAAAACTTTAATTGATTTTTCTCAAAAATCACAAAAGTATGGTTGTATGACAGAGGCACGCCAGGTTGAACACGCATGCCTCTACCATCCATCCCCAACAACGAATGCATCTCAAAAATGTATTCCTTTACCACACATGCCTTTACCACGCATGCCTTTATCACGCAATCTTGTGGTAAAGGCATGTTTGGTAAAGGGATGTGTGGTAAAGTTCATGCCCCTTTCCCTCCACCCTGAGCCCTAAAATCCTGGCCCCTGCCCTATAACCCGACACCCCGAGCCCTAAAAACGACCCCACCACTTAAACTATCCTGACTCCCCCGCCCTAAAAACTTCCCCTCTTGCCCTGAAAACTGTCCCTTCCACCCCCTCTGCCCTGAGCCCTAAAACTCTGCAGCCAACCTTAAAACCTACTGTTAGACTTGGCATCTTTGGCGTGTTTCCCCTGACTTTTTGCCTCCACCTCCTGTATTTTGATGCTGTGCTGGATTTCGTTTTTGCTGGCTTAGATGCTTTGGGCACTTTGCCACTGCTGATCAGTGTCAAAGTGCAAGTGCTCAGTGTGTAAATTGTTATTACAATTAGTTCTCCCTGATTGGCATTTTTGATTTACTGGTAAGTCCCTAGTAAAGTGCACTGAGTGTGATAGGGCCTGTAAATCAAATGCTACTAGTTGGCCTGTAGCACTGATTGTGCCACCCACCCGAGTAGCCCTGAAAAGGTATCTCAAACCTGCCACTGCAGTGTCTGTGCACAGTTTTAACCTGCCATGTTGACCTGGCAAGTGCACCCACTTGCCAGGCCCTAACCTTCCCTTTTCTTACATGTAAGGCACCACTATGGTAGCCCCAAGGGCAGGGTGCAGTGCATGTGAAAGGTAGGACATGTACTAGTGTGTGTGACATGTCCTGATAGTGAAATACTGCCAATTTAGTTTTTCACTATTGAAAGGCTATGTGTCTCATAGGATAGAATGGGAGATACTTTGTAACATCTTACCAGTATTACTTCCCATTGGGACAAGATAGAAGAATAAAGTTTAGGCTCTCTGAACTCAGAATTTAATAACACATCTTTTAGTAAAGATGGTTTTTAAATTGTGTGTTTGAAAATGCCACTTTTAGAAATTAGGCATTTTCTTGTTTAGCCCTTCTGTGTGCCTCTACCTGTTTGTGAATTGACTGCCTGGTTTTGTAGTGACAGGGGCTGGGGATGTGCATTCACTGTAGACAGCCACTGGGGGGACATTGATGTGTGTCCTTCCTGGATGACTCAGAGCTGAGCTGAATAGACCTTGGCTGCATTTAGAGTAGTGGGAGGAGTTTTTCTTGCACCTGAATAGGGCCTGTCACCCTTGCACAATGTTGTCTCCACCCCCTGTGGTCATATTGCACCAGTGAGGACAGAACTGGTTTGGACTGGGCTCAGAGACTAGACCCTTGCACAAAGAAAACAAAGACAAAATGGTGAATAAGTAGTAGACCTTAAACCCCAGGACTTTAGATCACCTCTGGACTCAAGAGGAACCTTTGTCAAGGAGAAGAGCTGAAGAACTGTGAGGAGGAGTACTGCCCCTTTGCTGTGTGCTGTGTGGGGTTGGCCTGCAGTTGCTGTTTCTGCCAAGGAAAGGACAACGACTGGAACTTTGCTTTGAACCAGCTTGAAGAAGAATCTCCAAGGACCTGTGTGTGCTGGCCTCCTCTTCTGAAGTCTCAGGGACACAAAGACTTCACCCCCAGCTCCCCTGAACTCTACTGCTGAGAGTTCTGACCTGCCAGGAGGTGCCTGTTCCAGTTTTGGGCCTCTGGAGGTTGTTACTGCTGTTGGGAGCTGGAAGAACCTGAAGAAACTGAAGAAATTGACGCATTGGCCCTCTTGCGGCTCTTTTTCCAACACAGCACCGCCGTGCGGGGAGAATCTCCACGCACCGCCGCTGCAGAGATGATGCAGCACCTGCAACTGCAAGAACCGACGCATTGTGGGATCGTGGCTGAGGAAACCGACGCAGCGCTGCTTGCAGCCGTATCGATTGCCAGCGCATCCCAGATTTCCACGCATTGCACCTGTGCAGCAAGTTTTCTCAATGCATCACCCGCGGACCAGAACCATCTTGGAGTTGACTGCATGCAGTATATCTGTTGCATCGCCTCCCCAAGGACTCAGGAACTGACGCATCCCTTTGTTTCTCGGCGCTTCCTTTCTCTGCGGCTGTTTGGCCATGTGAATTTTGACGCATCTACAGGTGCGTTCAGTCTCACTCATTCACTCTGTCTCTATCCCATTCATTGTCACACATTCTAGTTCACTCAGTCTCACTCTACCTCACACACACTCACTCATTATCACTAGTTCTCTCTCAGTCCCTCTCATTGTCAAACATTATGATTCACTTAATCTCACTATGATTTACTCAGTTTCATACTGACTCTCTCTAACTCATTCAACTTCACACTAACTCACTCAGTCTCACTCTGACTCACCCTGACTCACTCATTCTCACTCTGACTCACTTGGCCTTACTCAGTCTCACTGACTCATTCAGTCTCACTCCCTGAATCTCACTCATTCTCAATCAGTGCCACTCATTTTCACTCTTTACTAATCAATCTCTGGCTGAGTCACCTAATCTCACTAAATCGCACACATTCTCACTCAGTCCCACTCATTCTCACTCACTCTTTCAATGACTCGCTCTTACACTCGCACACATTGACAGAGAGACATACTCACACATACACACACACTCTCTCTCACAGGCACACACTCTCATCCAGATGTACACAACATTTAATCGTTTTTTTTACTTACCTTGCTGCCTGCACAGGTCCCATTTGGACTCCTGCTGTTCCATTCAACCTCAGGGCAGTCAGCTCCTTTCTGTTTCTAGTACTGGAGCCTTGAACTGAAATCTCATACCTGTGCAGTTGCAAGTGTCAGGTTTCAGTGTCTGCTCGTCCAGTTCGCCATCTCTCAACTCTGTGATGAATTGTGAAAGGGTGGAATAACAGGCTCTCTCCCTATGCACCACAGACCTTATGTCTGTAATGTTCATGACTCCCTTTAACAGTGACGCTTTAGCACATCACAGGTGAGGGATGCATTGAGGCCTGCAAGGACTGTGAGTCTAGGGCTGGGATTACACCAGCTACATATGTGCTCTCTGATGATTGATACAAGTACCTTTTGTGAGCCTGCACCAGCCATAAGGCAGTGTAACTAGCTGCCTCAAGGTGTTGCTGGACCCAAAGTAGTGAATGATAGATTATTATTCGCTCTTCGTGTATTAAAAATAAGCTAGGAAACAAACAGGGGGTAGCCTTACAGCCCATAAGGGAGAGCCCTAAATGTGTTTGTTCTCCTTCCCCTCTTCCTCCTCCTCCTCCTCCTCCTCCTTCTCCTCTTCCTAATCAGCATCATCATCAACATAATCTGCTGACAATTAACTCTGACTTTTCAGAGATGGTGATATTTGGGAAGCGTTTCCTGACTTTTCAAAAGCATCTTCCACTAACCCAGAAGTAGAAGAATGTGCTGTGTTGATGAACGCTTTTACTTTTTTATTTAATGACTATCCAGTGGCGGCTGGTACCCTAAATATTTGGTGAGCAATCAGCCACCACTGACCAGCATGTGGTCAACGCCAAATCTGTCAGTCATGGCTTGCTATAAACAGTGTTTATAGCGAACCACGACTGACAGCTCTGGCGTTGAGAGCAAAGCTTCACAGAGCTCATACAATAGCCAGACCGATTGTTGCTTCCGGTCACCACAGCTACCCTGCACCAGGTATCCTCGGACAAGGGTTATTTATCTTCCAAGTGCCCAACCCTGTCGTCAACAGAAACGCATAGACATGAGAATTTATTCTGTGATGAAGTGATCCTTATACAGAGGGCTAACTTTACCGAAGTCATGCAACATTTTACCAAACCTGGATATTAGGCAAAGACGAATGCTATCTGAAATCACACTTACTCTCTGGTTTCCAGTAGAAAAAGCTTTGCACAGAATTTGCATGCTCCGCTCACTCTGCAGTATCTGCTCTGCGTAGAGGTCAGGTTTTTTTGGCTGCACATGCTAAAGGACTGTTGGAAACTTGGCAGCCTTTTAGAAATCCGTTCATTTAATTTTGGGGTCTCTGGGCAGGATGGGGATTACTTTCTGTTTGCTCTCAGATGCTCACATTTGTCTGAAACTTGCTCGACCTGTAAGTGCCTGTCAGTGGGAAAATAAAAATATACTTACCCACTCTGCTGGCTGGCTCGCCCCCTCCGGTCCTCCTCATGTGTCCCTTGGCACTAGTGGTCTCAGCAGCAATCAAAGTCTCCACACCAATCCAGACACTGCTCTCATGCTGCTGATAATGTTCAGCAGCATGAGAGCATCTCCAGGATTGGCTGGAGCGGGCTGCCTCTACACTCCTGCAGGCACTGGGTGCCTGTGGCTGCTCTCCACCTAGCTGTCTAAGACAGCTGGTTGGAGAGGTTTACACTGCGCAAGTCAGGCTGGCCGTCACAAGACAGCTGGCCAAAATGACATGCGCAGTGCAAACTGGTGGAGTGAGCACCACTCCCCTGCTGCCAGTCAGCAGCAGTGGCCCTGTCCCCAAACACCGGCTTAGGCTGTGGAAAGGGAGCAATAAAATGGTAATAAATTCAATTACCATTTTATTTTCCACCTTTGCGTCACTGGCAGCAAGGGGCGATGCTCCTCTGTCCTAATGGAGCGGCCGCCGTTGTGACTTTCTGAGCCTGGTCCTTCTCATTTGGCAACACTTGACGATGCTTTAGTGAAAATAAGAACTGGTCCAGGAACCGCTTGGTTAACCGGCTGCTTAACGCTCTTTAAATCTACAACTTTCTCTTTATGTTTTTCCAGAGATAATGTGTTTGCGACTCAATCAATCTTCTTGTCCACCTTTGCAAGAGGGAAGTTAGGGCTTGCCTCAGGAAGGGTGGCCACAGTTTGCTCCTCTAAAAAGTCTGTAAATCAGGAGAAGCTGCAGTGGATCATGAAGGAAATCCAGCATGAAAAGCAGCAGCAGAGCATGGACATGAACAGAATAAAATCCTTGTAAGAAATTGAGTTATTAGATGAGGGGGGTGAAAACTCTACTCAAGCAACAACTACAATACTTGTCAGGGCAAACCACAAAAGTAACTAAATTAAGTAGTACCTAACTCTCTGGTAGCTTGATACAAAAGCAGTCAGGCTTAACTTAGAGGCACTGTGTAAAGTATTTATGCATCACACAAACAGCGATAAAGTAAAAACACAACACAAGAAAAATCCCAAACCAATTTAGGAAACTAGAGAAAATATTAGTAAATAAAATTACACCAAAGATAATTAAACCAATCAGTAGAACTGCAGTTATGAATTTTTTATGTTTTTAGAATAAAATAGTGCCTAAAAGATCAAAGTGCCAACCGCGTGTGTCTGGTTGCACGAGACCGGGACAAAGTCAAAAGTAAAGGCCAACTGCAATGGAGTGCTGGTCGTATACACAAGGTGGATCGGGCTCATCTCGGCTCACCTCAAGACTTAGAAGAAATTTTGAAGAAAAGTTCCTGAGAAGGTAAGAGTTCAGTGGGGCAAGGCGGCCGGCGGTATCTGAGGAGGAGGTGTCCTCATCGGGGAGCCACTAGATGAAGTTGAGGTGAAGATTTTTACCTTCAGACTTAGACACCTTTTTAAAAGTCGAAAATCTCAAGCTGAACAAAACTGCATGCTGTAGCTGACGAGGGCTCCACAAGGCCAGATACCCTTGCTGAGAGGTCCCACTGAACAGGATTTGCTGCTCCGGAGAAGAAGGCAAAGAGAGCTACTGTGAAGTCAGGCTAACCGGCGATGCAGCTTGGGCGGATCGGCTGGCATATAGGTCCTGGTCTTCTGTTGGTTCTCAGACAACTTTTTGGTGAAAAATGTAAGTCCTAGGTTTTTGGAGGAGTTTCACTAACACCACTACCAAGGGTCCAGGAACTGTGGGATTTGGACTCACTACAGTAGAGGCCAGATGCAGGGTTCAAGGTCCTAAGAGCTTGTTGTGTTCCTACAGTTCACACCTGAGGCCAGCCAACTTACCATTGGAGTTACTGCTGGTGTTCCTGTGTTCAAGGAGATGGTCTAGTTCTCCTTCACCCGGCAAGACAAGCCTTCCAGCAGCAGGATAGTCCTCTGGTAACATCGGGGCAGTTCTCTGGGGCTCCATACAGTCTTTCTGAAGTCTTGCACAGGTCCAGGAGTGTACTGAAGTGGTCTTCTGAAGGTCCAATATTTATACCTGGTGCCAGCCTTTGAAGTGAGGGGACATCCTGGGCTACCTACACATATAGTTCTGGAAGTTGAAAAGAGGATGGAGGTAGCACCAGAGATGAAGTCACGCTCGAGTCAATATGGTCTTTTCAATGTTCTTTATTCTTCTTTAAAATAGTGTGTGACAGGACAACAGCCAACGCGTTTCGTTCCTGTTAAGGGAACTTCAGCAGGGCAAAAAATCTTATAACAACAAGGTCCGACTGAATGCGTCAAAGGAATAGTCAGTCCCACGATGCGGACAAACTTATAATAAGTTCCGGCCAGAGCGATATATAAAATCACACCAAAGCGCAATGCACAGCAGGATCCAAATATACAGGAGACCCAATAAGCAATAACGACCAATGGGTTCCGACCTCAGTAAGCAGATAAAAATGTGGTGAAGTTCCAAGATACAGTGATAGCGGTCGGCGATCACACAGCACGGGTGAAGTAGTGATAGACTTCAGCCGAAATGGTCCCATGGCCTTCTATTCGGTGACGGCAAGTGAGCCCAGCACGATAGCAGCAGTAGCCGAATAGAAGGCTCATGGGACCATTTCGGCTGAAGTCTATCACTACTTCACCCATGCTGTGTGATCACCGACCGCTATCACTGTATCTTGGAACTTCACCATATTTTTATCTGATTACTGAGGTTGGAACCCATTGGTCGTTATTGCTTATTGGGTTTCCTGTATATTTGGATCCTGCTGTGCATTGCGCTGTGGTGTGATTTTATATATCGCTCTGGCCGGAACTTATTATAAGTTTGTCCGCATCGTGGGACTGACTATTCCTTTGACGCATTCAGTCGGACCTTGTTGTTATAAGATTTTTTGCCCTGATGAAGTTCCCTTAACAGGAACGAAACGCGTTGGCTGTTGTCCTGTCACACACTATTTTAAAGAAGATTAAAGAACATTGAAAAGACCATATTGACTCGAGCGTGACTTCATCTCTGGTGCTACCTCCATCCTCTTTTCAATTTATGTTTCTGGATTTCCAGTGAGACCCAACTGCGGCAGGTCTCTGAGGTTGATTGCACGGGACTTTTTTACTATATGGGTATTATGATTGAGGTGCTGAACGTTTAGTCAGCTGCAGTATCTATATTTGTTTGCAATATAGTTCTGGAAGGTTTATCCCTTCCTCTGCCAAGCCTTCAAGAAGTCTGGAGTGACTAAAGGCTAGTGTCAGCTTCCTTTGTGTGTGCTAGAGTCAAGCCCTTGGAAATTGAAGTGGGGCAGGGAACAGCTTTGCCCCAGACATCCTGGCAGGATGGCCATCCTACCTACCCCAAGTCCCCTATGTCACATTGTCTGACAGGAGCACACAAATGCCAACAGCAGAGCCATTCACAGTCATGTGACCCAGGACACTGGCAATAGTCACCAACTTTTAAAAGAGAGCACACATGTACTTTAGCACTGGTTAGCAGTGGGAAAGTACACAGAGTTCTAAAGCCAATATAAATAAGTTCAGCAAATCGGAGGGGTGAAGGCAAAATGTTTGGGGCTGACCCTGCAGAGGGGGCCAAGTCCAAAATGACTGCCCTCCAACCAAAAGCCAGGGTAGACTAATCAAAACATTGATGGGCTTACCTTCTTAGGCGATGCAATGTGGACTTGGCCCTCCTATGCAGTGGCCCTTGCCAGTTCTATGCCTCTCTGAACTTAGTTGGACCCCTCTGTTACTACTCTCCTGATCCATTAGACTTACTACCATTAAAGAGGATTTTAAATTACAATTCATTTGAGTCCACACTTGATATTTCTACCTGCTCCCTATCAAAAGTTATTACCTATTAAATGTAATAAGTTAATCCAAAATTAGCCAATCAGAGACATGACCTTACATTAGTGAAAAATGAATTTAGGAGTTTTTACTACTAGGACCCCACATTTTGTACTTTTTAAATACAATGCACCCTGCCCTATATCTTAGGGGCAACTTATAGGTATTAAAAAGGATGGTTTAGCGTCCCTGACACAGAATATTACGTAAAATTCTGAACTGAACTGACACCCTTCTTGCTCACTTAGGACTCGACATGGCCTCGATAGTGCTTATTCCTAAAATGGGTCACCCTCCAGACCTGTGCATCTCTTACAGGTCCATTGCCCTAATAAAATCTGAGATTAAGATATTTGGCAAAAATCTTGTGAACCGCTTAAAGTAAACCCTACTTTACTTGATCCACGGAAACCAATGTGGTTTTATGCTGGGCCATAGTACCGACATTGCATCCAGAGGGTCCAAGTGGTGCTTTCTCGCACATCCAAGCTCCAGTGGCCGGCCTCTCTGCTCCTAATACTGCTCCTAATAGACTTTGAGAAAGCCTTTGACACAGTTGATTGGCACTTCTTGCATAGCGTACTGGAACGCGCTGGGCTGAGTGTTCATCTTTGTAAACTTATTAATGTCCTATACTGCAAGCCCTCTGCGCAAGTCCTGGTTAACTGGCCCCTTTCTACTCCATTCCTTATACATAGAGGCACTCATCTTTGGGCGCAATCTCTCCCCTCTATTTTTTGCTTTAGTAATCGAACCCCTAGCAAGACTCTTCCGCTGCCATGCAAAGTTTCAAAGATGTTCCTGGGATGCCGGCCCGAGGAGAGAATTGCTTTATATGCGGATGATACGCTGCTTTTCCTGACTGATCCACAAACTTTGGGGCCCCAGTGTCTAACTCTGCTTTACTTGTATGAAGAGGCCTCCAGACTCCGAATGAACAGATCTAAATCCTTGCTGGTCCCGATCAGAGGCGCTGCAAGTGTCCAGTCTTGGCAATCTGATATCTCAATGTGCTGTCTCTCCATTAAATATCTGGGGATCCATATTTCTTCACTTTGAGAGCTCACAAGACACCTTAACTTGGTACCCCTGGTGAATGTATGAAAAGGAACATCCAGAGGTGGACGCGACTCCCGCTCCACGTTTTAGGATGCATAGCTTTTATTAAGATGATGATATTGCCCCGCTTCCTATACACTTTTCAAAACTTTTGACTTCCAATTTCTAACCAGTGGTTTCAAAACCTCGACTCCATCATTCGTTCATTTCTCTGGTCGAGCAGTTATGCCCGGATCGCATTTCCCAACTGTCGACAATTCCCATAAGATGGAGGCCTGGCAATGGTTGATCTTCGCTGTTAGTAGTATGCCTCGCAGCTAATCGTTATTAACAGGGGTGAATATGGCTTTCTTCAGGACCGGATTGCTGGAATTAAATTCCTAGCCAGCGGCTGCATGCGTGCTAATGCATGCAGTGCTGATGTGTTGGTTTGTAACTTATGATTTTCACCATTTTTTGTAATAGTTTTTATTACCTTATTCTCTTGCGACATAGATTTTCCGAGGAGGGCGGACCCTGTAGTCACACATTTCTCATGATGTCTCGCCCTCACAGGTTCTAGCAATCCAGGCCTGAAGAAATCCATATTGACCTTGTGGGCACTGAAAAATGGCTGAAACATGTAGACCTAGGATGTGGGAGATCATGATAATCTCACATCACATCTACAATCACTGTTTTTAATCTTACCCAAGGTGTCCACGACTAAAATAACCTCGAGGGATGGATTACCTTGAGGCAGTTTAAATTCACTGATTCTCACAAACTCACAAAAAAAGCCTCTGCTGTAATTCAGGCATCGCAGATCACCCAGATGCACTAGGCGTCTCGGGTGGGAATCCTATGATGAAGCATGCCACTAACTAGTATACTTGGAAGTATTCATAGGCATGTCGGCTTTTAGCACCATCTCCTTGTCACCCAGGGACAGCGGGATAACCTCTGCACTACCTCCCATGCTTGCTGAGGCAACCTCCTCCCCAAGTGCTACACCAGCCATCCCTGGTGTCTGCCCACCAGTGGGTGGCTGCACCCTCTTGGGGCATTTGGGGTTCTCCTTGAAGTTCTTGTACCTGTAGCACTCATAGCATTTGGGAATATATACCCTGAGGACTTTTCATTCAGGTAAGCAACTCTTCTTTTGGTCAGATTGGGACTGAGAATCCTTCCCCTGAAAACAGTATTGAGAGCCTTTAGGGAAATCCTTTTTTTTATTTTTGTTTCCCCCTCTTTCTTCTATTGGGGGCCCTGTTCACCCTTTCGGTGATCACCCAGATACCTTCTATTGGACCCTGAAGCTGAGCCAGTGGTCGCCTTCCTGGCAAGCTCCCTGGGGCCAATGAGCTCACTGTCTACTAGGTGTTGGTGCAGCTCTGTAAAACAACAACTACTGAACATGGCAAGCAGATTGTACAGCCCCTTGCAATCATTCACATCACTGCCCTTCCCATAACCATCCCAATGAGAATCCTCTCATTGTGTAATGCTTTTACTTCACATACAGGGGTTTTTCAGGTCCTACAGTTCTTTATCAGAAACCTAACATGGGGGAGATAGAACCTGATCGTATCTTAGCTGGCTCCATGAAAATTTGGAAATCCTCCCATAAACCTTTGAAACAACACAACTTCCTATACTTACAAGCTCACCTCTGGAACAATTCCACAACTCGAATTTTGGGGGAAGGTTCTCCACAGTCCACAATGAGTAATTAGAGGTATCCTTTAACATGAGGGCATCATTTTAGAAGGGTTTGCTGAACTCATTGTTGTTATCTGCACATTTTACCACTGCTAATCAATGCTAAAGTGCTTGTTCTCTCTCTTTCAAACATGATACAATTTGCGTATACCCAATTGGCACATTTAATTTAATTTTAAGTCCCTAGTAAAGTAGTAATGCATGTACAACGAGGCTGTAAATTAAATGATACTAGTTAGCCTGCATTTGTCACCCGAGTGGGACGGGTATGCCCAGATGTGGGTCCCATGCTCTCCATGCCACTGGAGTCAAGCTAGCCTGGCTGATGAGGGGTGATGCCCCGGAACCGATCCCAGGATGCTTGTTTCTAGTCCAGGGAGGACCTGGCCTGGCAGTTCGGGCTGGACTGTTCGCATGGGGAGCAGGGTCAAGACTGATTTGCACATGGCTGGGTCTGAACTGGAATGGCATGAGGAGCAAACAATTGATGGATTTAGGCCAAGATCTCTGTACTGGGGTGAATGTTTGACATTGTGCAGCATTCTCTCCACCAATTGTTCTTTTTGCAACATTAATTGTGCCACGCCAGATGTACAAAGGGTTTTAGAATTAATAAACCGTCTGATTCAGTAAATCAGAGGGTTTGTAAATTGTAAAACCCATTTTAAATCTCTGGAAAATCTTTTCTAAATGGTTAAATACGTTTAGGAAACCATACCGATCTGGGACTTGAAAGGGCCCTTTCTAGGGTATACCTTCAAAATACAGATTCCTTAGGGTATGTATTAATGTTTTGTGACCAAAATCTGGTGGTAAAACATTAATATTTTACTCACACTGTCACATGGAGGTATTAGACCCAGTTAAACGCCATCTTTACATGCTTACATTCTTAAGTTGCCTTCTCTCCCTAAACACGATGATATTCGACACACATTCATTTGCGTACACACACAGGATAACATTCCTTGAACTCAGTTTGCTTACAATACCACATCGTAGGCACTTTATCAGAACACCTTGAACGTTCTGTACAAGAGCTAAGGTTAGCACCCAAAATGTTGTTATTTGTTTTTGACTGCTTGGAGACAAAGCTATCATAATAGAATGAACAATAGCGGCCTGACTGGGGCTTCGGCATGGTAACATAGAGGATGTTATTATATATATGACGTCTGATGCACAAAGAGAGGGACGGGGAGCTAAGAAAGAAGGTCCAGTACCCGTGCTCCCAAGGTAATCCGTCTTAATCACTAGAGAGTAACTGTTCCTCTGAGTAGGTGCTAGCCCATTCGGCAGTGTGAGGTATAGGTGAAGAGCAACAGTAGTTGACAAAAACGCCTATCTTCATCAATGAGTAAAGGTTGGATGCAGGGGAAATCCTCCAAATTGGAGAGTTGCCCTCACACACCCGTTAAGGTGTCATGCTTCATCATTGGACATAATGCTCCTCGTGGGGGTGGCGCTGCAGTCCTCCATGGGCCCTGCGAGAGGGCTCTTTGGCAGAGATCTTTTATTAGAGGAACGCCGCAGTGGTGAGTGCAGGTGTGTGGGGAGTGTGCAGGTGAATTAAAAATAAAGTAACGGTGCCCTAGGTAGTATTTATTCTTGGGTCTGTTCGATATAGTTAAAAACAGGCAAAAAGGAACTCACATACCCTGCTTTCAGTGAGGAGGGTTTGTTTGTTCTTGCAAATTGAGTGAGTAGTGATATAGGTTAATAGTCAGGTCGACATGTTTCACGCCTCATTGGTCCCTAATGGATCCTTTGGCGTTTCATCAGGACCAGGAGAAATTTAGAATAGAAAAATGTAACAAAAGGGTTTGAGAGAAACACACAATACACCCTGTTGTGGTATCCTGATTCAGGTGAGTGGTCTAGGCGTATCTGAACCCAATCGGTATCGACCACTCCTACGTGTAGATCCAACCTAAAGAAATAAAGAGATAAATGTAAAAGAAAAGAAAACTTAGTGAGATAGTGCTGGAAGCGCTACAATGGTAAGCAATGTCACAGGTTAGGCGATATTCATCCAACCCCTGCCAGCATTCCATACACGTTTGCAGCAGACTAAATGTGTCATAAAATAGCGGTGAATTCTTAAAGGTGCGCAACTGTGACAGTATCGTAACACCCTTTAGAAACTTAGCGTGCGTGACCACAGGCACACAATCAGTAATGTAAAGCGCGGACCTTAACCCAAATATTACCCGGGAATGCCTCAACGGCGGGAAAAGCGGCTCAGAAGGTTACCTTGAGTAAAAAGAGGGGAGGAAGTAACAAGGGGAATGTGGGTAAGGTTTTGAGCCAACATCGCTCCTGGGGCCAGCGCTTAAGGAAATCGTTCCTATGTTCTCAAACAAGTAAGACAAAAATGTACTCACATTGACCTACTGGTACCTCGCATTCGTACCTGCCCTCAACCGCTCGCTCGCCAGAGATCGAGTGGCTGTTGGTTACCGGTACAAGTACGGGAGGCAAGTGTAGGGGGGAATGCTTTGGGGACCCGCTTCCACGCTAAACGCGGAAGTCACGGCGGCTGGAACACTAGAATTGTCATCATGGACCGTGATGGCTAAAATGCGCTGCCATCTTGTGAGGATTGGCGGGTGCTACTGTATTAACTATGGAGGGCTCCAAAATGTTTATTTCATAACAAACACCTTAATGGTGGCACGCAGGGAAGTAGTGAGAGCTGATTGGGTAGAATTTGTGGGCTGGCACTTGACGAAGTTAAAATAGTTTCGGGGCAGGTACAGTTGCCGGTGGAACCTTGAAGAAACTATGGCGGCCATTATTAAAATGTGGTAGCAGTGGCCAGAAAATAGCGTTAGATGAAGATATTCAGTATGGAGGGCCCCAACATTTAATCGTTTTAGAGAACATCCACTAAATTGGCGCGTGGGGAAAATAGTGAGAGTTGATGGGGTGTAGTGGGAGTCATGAACTTAAGAAAAGTGGGAATAATTACTCTGTCAAGCGTCACTGCTGGTAAGGCTCAGGATAATAGCAGCGGCCTTCATTACAAGGTTTGTCACAGTGGCCAGGATTTAAAATCAGATGTGGGGTAATGCCTCATGTGTGAGCTGGGCTCGATGTACTGGTGCCTGATGCCAGAGTGGAGATAAACCGTCAAGAGTCTAAGGTATGTGTTAGTGTTGCAAATGTACACATAGCCCTGAATGGTGTAACCTCTGGACAGTGGCATATAGAAAGGCTGAACGAGGGAGAGTCACTCAATGAATTCCGCCCAGGGTACATCATCGTTCAATCCCTGGGTGTTTGATTTTAAACGGAACACCCAGCGTTGTTCCTGTGCAAACAAGGTTCTGGCTGTCCAACTATGGTTGGATTCAATAATAGTCCAACGTAAACTATCGGGCGTGTGGTGTGCTTCAATGAAATGTGAACACATCTTAGTGTTAGTTTTTTTGCAGCGTATCGTGCTGCGATGCTTGCTAATCCTTATTTTGACAGGTCTAGCAGTCATACCCACATAACGGAGTTGGCAAGGGCATGTAATCAAATAGACACAATTTTTGGTATTGCAATTGGTGTGTCATTTTTGTTGCCATGGTCTTTGTAAACCCAGGTTTATGCTCTTCGCTGTTGTAGTGAAGGGGCATACAGAACAGGACCCACAGGAGAAATGACCTTCAACTGGTGGAAGACCGCACAAGGTGGGTTGTGTTATTTGTTGAACAGAGGGACGAGCATGTACAAGAAGATCCTTAAGATTTAGTGTACGTTTGTAAGCAAACAGAGGTGGTGGCCAGGTGCAAAAAGTTTCCTGTGTTAAGAATCGCCCAGTGCTTTTTGATGACTTTCTGTATTTTATTAGAGGTAGGAGTGAAAGTTGTAACACAGGTCAGTGTATCAGTCAGAGGTTTTTCTCTACTCTCCAAAAGGCTGTCTCTGTGGTTGTTCTTAGCTCTCTTATAGGCCTGGTTTATCACCCTGTGTGTATAGTGACGGTCCAATAGATTGGATCTAAGGGAAGATGCCTGCTTTTCATATTCACTAATAGTGTTACAATTCCTGCGTAATCTGAGGAATTGTCCTACTGGCAAATTGTCCCTGAGGGATTTTAGATGGTGGCTCTCGTAGAGTAACAGACTGTTCCTGTCAGTAGGTTTCTTGTAATTTGTTGTCAGTAGTTGACCTTCATGAATTGAGATGGACAGGTCGAGAAATGGTATAGAACTCCCCGACATAGTGCTGGTAAATTTGAGGTAAAGATCCAAAGTGTTGATCCAGTTGCAGAAAGCCCCACATGTTTCTGAGTCGCTGCTCCAGAACAGTAATATGCCGTCAATATAACAACGCCAAAGCAGTATGTTACTGCGAAATGGGTTTGTTTCATGCTCAATGTAGGCTCTTTCAAAGGCAGCCATATAGAGACATTCCAGGCTGGGAGCAAAGTTGCTTCCCATGCATGTACCCTGTATTTGGTGGTAGAGTTGACCTTGGAATTCAAATAAGTTTTCCTCGAGGGCCAGGGTGGCACACTCGACAATAAAGGTGATGGGGGTCTTGAATGACCATGGATCCTCCAAGGTGAGGATATTCTCCAGGACTTCTAATGTGGTGTCCTGGGGAATATTGGCATACAAAGCTTCAACGTCCAGTGCCATCAGCAGGTCGATCTTCTCAGGTACTGGGAAGGATTGTTTAAGGTTAAGAACATCCGTTGTATCTCTGAGGTATGTTGGAGTCTTTATTACAATGGGTCTCAAGAAAAAGTCACAACATTTGCTGAGTGGTTCCAGGAGCGAATCAATGCCAGAGACAATCGGTCATCCTGGTGGAGGATTGACTCCCTTGTGAACTTTGGGGACGGTGTAGAAGTATGGTGTGCAAAGTAGTTCGTTGTTTAGGAAATTAGCCTCTTGTTTGGTAATCCATCCCTCCGTCTCGGCCTCTGTAATGAGTCCTTTAATCTTGATGGTCAGACGTGCAGTGGGATCCGTATCAATCGGGAGGTAGTAGCGTGTGTCAGCCAGTTGGCGTCAGCATTCATCGTCATAGGTGGTCACATCCTGTAGGACAATGGCGCCGCCTTTGTCAGCCGGTTTCACCACAATAGTTGTGTCATCTGTGATCTCCCTAAGTAGGTATATGACTTTAAGCCTTTGCTTATTCAGAGGAACATTTTGCTGGGACTGAGAGGTCTGTACATGCCGGAATTCCAGCTCAGGTGATTCCTGTTTCCTCATGTGAGGAATGCTGTCCAACTCTATACTAAGACGAGAAGCTCGCTGACATTTACCTACATATAATGGGGAGTTACCCTATAGGGATTTGGCAGATCCACTCACCTTAGACATGATAGGGTAGAATGCGCTAAGTAGGAGTACACTATATTACAGTACTTGTAGGCAAGCATATAGTTTTCTGTAATCAGCAAAATGGTTGAATTGTTCATCTTTTCACCATTCTCATAATGTTAATCACATTATTCTGTTTCCTTCAATTAATCATTGCAGCGCAAGTATTTTACTCAAGAATCACAATGCTTCAATAAAAATTGAAACCGCATACTGTGTATTTCTTATGTATCTCTTTGGGTATGCATAAATATTGAGCAAAAGCGTTCTATATCAGTTACAACGATTTCCTTAGGGAGTCAGGGTTGTCATGTTCTGAGGTTGCACATCCAGTTGTTAGCCTGTAAGGTTAGGGGTACAGGACTATAGGCCAAGATACCCTGAGGGGTGCTCTGAATCAGTCTCCCACCAGTCCATCATTTATGTTGTCCAACAAATGCACAGTTTTACTTGCGAAAGTATAAGCTGTACAGCAACAACTCAAAGGAGGCGGTAAAGGAGCTGCTGCACAAATCCCCACAACATTTCAAAGAAAGCTTGGTGGTGCACCTGCCCCATCTAGGTGCTTCACCATCATCAAAAAACATTTTACAAAAAGCCCCTGCAGGGCATTATGGGATGCCCCCAATCTAGAGCAGTCCATGTGCAATGAGGGGCACCCACTACATTTTTAAATCTGTTGTACCCCCGGGGAATGGGGTCCCTGGGGCCTGTTAATGGCTCAGGGAAGGAGAGATGCATGCACTCTCCTTTTAGATTGCAATGTGGCCTTGGGAGATGGGGTCCCCAGGGTCTGTTCATGACACTGGGAGGGGTCAGCCCTCCCCTGTAAAAATGTAATGTGGCCATGGCAGGTGGGATTCTCAAGGCTTAGGGAGGAATACCACACACCTCCTCCATTAAATAGTAAAAATAACCCCTTGGGACCTGGCCCACATGGGTGAGGGAAGGAAAACTAAAATGGGTGGGAGCACATGTTTTTATTTTTATCCGCGCCACAAGCCTGTGGATCCTTGTGGATCTGTGATACCAAAAAAAAGGTTTTTGGCCCCAGGTGTGGTCCCTACGGGACCCCCCCACAAGGCCTAAGAGGGCATACTAACCCTACTCAGCCCCCATATGTTTTTTTACTTTTTTTCAGGACAGGGGGCTGAATGCCCGAGTCCTAAAATGGCTGCCACCACATCTTCGCTGATGTGCTGGCAGCCAATCAGATCTTATCTTTAGATTTGTAGGCTTCGCTGATCCTCCACAGCGTGATGTATGCATCAATCAATCAGTCAAAGGTTTTATAGAGCGCACAGCTACACAGAGAGTTTGCCTGTGCTAATAGAATCATTGACTCCCGGTAACCTGAAACAGTTTACTGATACACCGATTAAAACTTCCAGGTTTTAAGATTGCATTTGAAGGAAAGTTCATCCTGCATGGCCCGAGGATGAGCAAGGAGGGCATTCCATGCACTGGTGAAAAGGAAGGAGAAAGAGGTACATTTTGAACCTGTATTTCTCAAAAACGTACCGAATTTACATCAAATCACAAAAAGCATGGTTTTTGGACTAAGATCTTGGTTTCTGTCAAATTTGGTGTAAATTTGTTCAGCTGTTTTTGTCGGACAAGGAAAATGCGATTGGGACACCCCCTTTTTCTTGGCCCCTGCTTATCAGATCACACAGAGAAACTTTACAGGACGGAGCTGAGGTGGACAAGACTTTTTTGGGGAGAAAGTTTATTGAAAATTCATGAAACTGCGCCAAAGTTAAAAGCAAACCAAGAAATTTATTTCCTACGGGAACATGGTCCTAACTATAACTACCCAGTGGCAAAACTCTGTTTTTGGAGGGAATGTGAAATCAGAAGTAGTTTTCTTCTATGGTATTTCTTCCACCATATTCATGTTAGCTAGTTGTGGAGTTAGGAATACTAAATCTAAACTTACCTCTGCGCAGTTCCCTCACAATATTTTTGCTCCCAATAATTTGGCTATGATATTCCATCATTGAAATATTGTATTAGAACCATATACATTGGGCAATGAAGGCGACTAACAGTACCTAACTTATTCTAACTTGCTACACATTAAATCATTATCATCAAATAAACAGTCTGTCAATATAATAGAAGCAAAAATTCAATATTATAAAAATGCATGGTCTATCTTAACATATATATATATATATATATATATATATATATATATATATATATATATATATATTGTTCCTGTGTCCGATGTGACTTGAACAAATAAACAGGAGAATTCCCTTGACTACGAGTGCCGGCTCCCTTTATCGTAAAAGGGGTTTGGGGAGACTATTTTCAATATATATATATATCTATATATATAGATATACATATATATATACATATATATATATATATGTTGTACATCGTAACTGCTTTACAATGCCTTATGGGACATATATTTCGAATACCAGTCACGTGATCGGAAGTTGAAAGGCACACATGAATGCACTATGCGAAGTTTAATGGTTTCCACCTGTGAACAAGGCAGTAAGAGTCGCCGAAACGCATAAGGACTTTGGAAACATTTGCGTTGCTTTGCCCGTGAATAAATGCCATGTCTCCAGTATTGGGCCTCTCTGTGGTTTTTTGTTTGGTTTGACGGGCTGCTCCGTGCCCGTTGTTCTGAGGCCGCCCTGTAGGGTCGGGGGCTCCTTTGCTCGGAGGACTGTGTTGGATATATATATATATATATATATATATAGCTGCAAACAAGCCCAGTACTCAATGAACAGAACGGCAAGAGCAGACCCAATTCAGTGCAAGTTGCTTTTTTATTTTCAACCAGCCATCACCATGTTGCCATTACGCGTTTCGGCCGTACAAGCGGCCTTGATCACATGACAGCGTTCAAAAAGAATAGGTGCATTTTTAAAGTGCAAGTGACCAATGGCAATCCATATAGACATAGTAAAGATACTATGTAATACAATGTCTCCGTTTAAATACAGTTATAAAATGTAATGATGTGAGTAAAATGTCATAACTCTAAATATACCAGTAAAATACTAGCTCAACCTGAAAAATAAATAAGACAGGGAGAATATATATTTTTGTAAAATACAAATACAAATCATTGCGCATAGTTAACTTCTAAAAATGGATACCAAAGGTTAAAAAAGATAATACAGCCTATATCCCACCTAAAAGAGAAATCTTAAAATATCAAGTCCTACATACTAAACTAACAAATTTGAATGCAAATATAGTGCAGAATGAAGGTGTTAATAATCCCCAATGTGCAAATTTTAAACTAGCTGCCAAACGACATTGTACCATATAAAATAATATAGTTAAATAATGACATACACAGAAAAAAAGATAGAGTATAACCAAACAAGAGCAACAAGGTTGATTCCCACAAATGTCTTTACATATCCTAGATATAAAATACATTTCAACCTTAAAAATCTCCACTAGAAAAGTTTAAAAAAGGGGGATTTTCCAACCTTAATAAATACAATAAATATGTAAATATATATAAATAGATATATAAAAAATATTCACACAAGATATTGTAAAAAACTAATTTCATGGAGACACTCAATATTACATAAACAACTAATATATACAGAGAGTTTTTTTATATATATAGTCATACATAGATAAATAACTCAACCTAGTTTAAAGCCAAAATGTACACAGCAATCTCATATTCAACTGGGAGCTCTTTCAAAAAGATAAAATTGGAATTTTAAAGATAGGTGTATAAGTCTTCACTCGTATTTAAACCATTTGGCTGCTTAGTGTCGAGTTCCAGAATATACCTTGTCTCAAGGCACCTAAGCTTAGATTCCCTATTCCCACCCCGTTTAGAAAATGGTATAGAATCCAATACAAAGTACTTAAAATGCTTAAGGCTGTTGTTATGTTCATCTTTAAAATGCCTGGCTACCGGGTAACTCGGGTCACAGTTCACTATCGCCCGAGTATGCTGTAAGATCCTCTTATGAACAGCCAATTTTGTACTCCCAATATAGAGCAAATTGCAACTACATTGCAAAGCATAGACAGCAAATTCAGTTTTGCACGACAGGTATTTATTAATTGAATAGACCCTATCACTAAAAGGTGTCTGGTATGTTTTGGTATTGACACCAAATTGACACGCTTTACACGAAGGACATTTAAAAAAACCTTTCCTTTGCTTGAGCCATGAACTAGGCTCAATGTCCTCCGGGTTGTTCTTTACCAGAGCATTACCCATCGTGGGTGCCCTACGAAAGGTAATAGCAGGTTGTTTAGGTAAAGAACTCCCAATAACTGGATCAGCTAATACCGTGTGCCAATTACGGCGTATGATGGATCTGATCTGACCCTCCTGTCTGGAGTACCCCAGTATGAGTCTCGTTGTATTGTCTGATACATTATAAGATGCATGACTAGACTTCACTCGGTGTTTAATCAGATCCTGCCTTGCTTTACTTCTTGATTTTAACATTGCAGCCTCTATTGCTTGTTCCTTGTATCCCCTCTTTAGAAATCTGTTTTTACATTCCCGTTGCTTTTCTTGAGCATCCAAATCCTCACTACATATTCTCTGAATCCTAAGCATTTCCCCATAGGGGATGCTATGTATGAGGTGTTGTGGATGTGAACTCGTAGCATGCAATATAGCATTGCCAGCAGTAGATTTTCTAAAGAGGGTTGTTGCCAGTTTGTTGCCACTGATATACACTTCAGTATCCAAAAAGTTATTCTGACACGGCTAATAGAATATGTAAACTTCAGATTAAGATTATTCATATTTATGTCTCTAAGGAACTCATGTGCCTCTTGTTCTGCACCATTCCAGATAACAAATAAGTCATCTATAAATCTTAACCAAACAATTGCCTTGTTCTCCAAAGTGTGGGCATACTTCTTTTTAAGGACCAGCTCCTCCCACCATCCCAGAAAGAGACATGCATAACTAGGGGAGAAGCTGGCCCCCATTGCCACACCTTGTATCTGCTGATAAATTTGATTTTTGTACAAAAACAAATTGTTCTCAAGACAAAACAGTAATAAATCCAATATCATCTGGTTATGTTTAGCAAATGTCAGTGGTCTATTGGATAAAAAATATTCAACTGCTTTCATTCCATCACTGTTTCTAATGCAAGTGTATAATGATACTACATCCACAGCTATTAGATGATAAGTATCCTGCCAAATTATGTTTTCAATCTTACTAATAAAATCAGTAGTATCCTGTACATAAGAGTCAAGTGATTTCATATGTTCTTGAAGGAAAGAATCAATATAAACAGACATGTTCGCTAGTGGCCCATCACAGGCAGAAATAATGGGCCTACCTGGCGGCTTTGTTAAGGATTTATGGATTTTAGGAAGGAAATACAGCAAAGGGATTGTGGGGTTCTCTTTCTTAAGGTACTTAAATTCCTGTAGATTAAGCAACCCTGTACTTTTCCAAGCCAACAGTTTATTAAAAAACTCATCCTGGGCTTGCTTAAATTTAAGAAAAGAACTTTTGCTGTAACAATCAGTATTATTTAGTTGTCTGGCTGCTTCCTCAGAATAATCATTCAGGGACCATAAAACCACATTCCCACCTTTGTCAGCCTTTCTTACCACTATTTGCTTATCATCTTTAATTTTAGACATCACCTGTCTGTATTTCCAATCAAAATCAGTGACTTTTGTTTTAGTTTTGTTTGTGCGAACATGAAGCTGTTTAATTTCTTTAACCACATTCTCGCTAAACAGATCCAATGAATCCTTTGGCATCATGGGGATAAATTTAGATTTTTCTTTAAACTTAGTGTCAAGCTTAGCACAGGTTTCAAATCTTGGGGACAAAAGATCTTGAGTAGTCAAATCCCTAAGACTATCATCATTCTCTGGATTTTCACCACTCAAACTGTACAAATTCTTAAGAGCATTTAAATCAGAAACAGTGAGGTTACTACTCATCATACCACTTCCCGGTGGGTCATCGTTTCCCTCCCCACTCAATAATTCCTGTTTCCCAGCTTTTGTTTTATGGTACTTCTGGAGTTTGAGCTTCCTCACAAACTTATAGATATCTGCTCTCGTATTCGTATAATCCAAATTTGTTTTGGGGCAGAATGACAAACCTAAGGACAAAATCTCCTGTTCAGATACACTGAAATTAACATCCGTTAAATTAACAATCGTATTGTCCATATTGACTTTGTCCCTTTTGTCAATGTCCCCATCATCTTTTATTGCCTCCTTCTCCATTGACCACGTCCCCTCTTCGGTTTGGGATTTATATTGCTTCCTCCTTTTTCTGGTTGCCCTTCTGCGTTCCCGCCGGCTCTTGGTCCTTCGTTTTTTGCGCGATTGGCAACACCAGATCTAAGAGTTTCTCGACGACTTCTCCTTACACAGTCCAATTCTTCACCTATGGACGGTTTCACTGCTCCCAAAGCTACCCTGACATCAGTACTCTCACCCTCCGTTTCACTTTCAGTGACTGAACTTAATTCCGATGCCGATACTATGTCCCCCTGAATTTCATTATGTTCCAGGGGATACTTTCTGTTTCGTGTTGGCTTATTCCTAAAAGTGTCATATTTTTTAGCAAATGTAAAGATTTGCCCATTAGCATAGTCATCCTTATCTCTTTGAAACTTGTATGTTTTTCTATGTTTTATCTTCTCCTCCTCTTTATTTAATCGAATTGTCATTTCATCATGGTATCTTTTTCTTTGCTGTGCATCCCCTTGTGATTCAATCTCAGTTGTAAGCAACTCAATCTTTTTCTGCAACTCCTCTCGATCAATTCCGGCGTATTTGACTAAAATTTGAACCAAACGCCGCGAGGAGTCCAAATTGCTTTCTGCCCACTCTGCCATCATGAGCGGGTTTGGGGCATCATAGCTGGGGGCTAACATTATTCTTAGCCCCCTCGGTATCCTTCCAACATCAAGATATTTTTGAAGGGACTTAGCCTCCCACCATTTTGCTGTCTCCTGTCGCATAAGTTTCTCCAAAATGCGATAATTTTCCTTATATATATATATATGTGTGTGTGTGTATATATATATATATATATATATATATATTATCTACTGGCGGTCGCCAGTAGATAGTTATAGTTAGGACCTATTTTCCATAGGAAATTCACAACATTCTATTTCCAATAACTTTGGCGCCGGTTGACGAATCTTCGCGAAATTTTCAAAACTCGTGGGGCGCTCCGGTTTGCTCCTATCCTGAAAGTTTCGGGGTGATTCAGCAAGCGGGGGCCGAGAAAAAGGGGGTCCCAAAACGTGTTTTCCCCATGCAATTTTCCATAGGAACCTTTAGTCGCAGCTACAGCCCGAACTGCTGAACGGAATTACACCAAATTTGGCAAAAAGGTAGCCCTTGGTTCAGAGTCGTGCCTTTTGGTTAAATGGTGTGAATCCGTTCAGTAGTTCCTGAGAAAATCAAAACTAAAATCACATATATATCTGGGCGGAGCCTAACCACACATGTCATTGTGAGATCTGATTGGCTGTCAGCACTTCATCCTGGAATTGCTGGCAGCCATCTTGGGACCAATATACATGATAGCACCCCATTGAAATGCATTGTAGTGAATCAAAGATTTTGAGGGTTACCAAAAGGAGAACTATAAAGGGTGATAACAGACTTTAGTTACATTAGAATTCATTTGTTGATGGTACCATACTAATTTCAGGAATTGTGGTGTGTTCTAAGGTGATTTTACCCTGTGAAAAACCTTCTGCTGGGATATCATGAATCATGTTTGAGAGAAAACTAGTTTCACATGCTTGTCCCATAGAGTTTTGGAAGGTGCTCCAGAAGCTAAAATGAGAGCATATTTTCTGTAAATTCACATTATCTTTCTCAGTCATGTGAGAATGAAGTCTGACATTCTCAGAAAAACATGTACATCCAACAAGGGCAGAGACTGTCAGTTGATTCCTTTGTGTTCTACTGCAGCTTCCCAGAGTGTTCTAAAGAACAACTAGAGTGCTAACAGCCTTACTTATGACAAAAGTATGGCACACCTGAAGCCATCTTGATTGGAATAAACTGGTAACACTTAAAACATTTAATTTAAAAAGGAACAAAATGATGGGGTTCATTTTGTCATAGAAATTATGGTTAGTGCTGTAGAAAGAAAAATTAGGACATGTTTCAAGTGTGATCTCAAATATCTTCCTGTTATATTTCAACAGGAGCAGCCTGCCAGTTGATGCCTTTGTGTTCTACTGCAGCTTCCCAGAGTGTTCTAAAGAACAACTAGAGCGCTAACAGCCTTACTTATGACAAAAGTATGGCACACCTGAAGCCATCTTGATTGGAATAAACTGGTAACACTTAAAACATTTAATTTAAAAAGGAACAAAATGAGGGGGTTCTTTTTGAAATAGAAATTATGGTTAGTGCTGCAGAAAGAAAAATTAGGGCATGTTTTAAGTGAGATCTCAAATCCTCTTCTATTTCATTAGAAAATTCTGACATGCAGACTGAAACAATCACTTTCAATACCAGCAGCAGACTTCCAGTTAACTCCCTGGTGAGCAGTAGCTTTACTACAGTGATCTAATGAGCAACTAGAGTGCTAACATTCTGAATTTATGGCAAAAGTGAGACACATCTGAATGCCTTCTTGATGGAATCAAAGTAAAAACTGAAAGCATTTCCTACTGAGGAGACTGCAGTAAATGAGGAAATTAGGAAACTTCATAACAAAGAAGTCTTCCAAGATGGCCACCAGAGAACAAAAGAGCCCAAATGTAGCACAAATATTACCCAGATGTAGCCCACATATAGCCCAATGACAAAAGTGTGCAAAACACTTTTTATTTTTAGTTTTTTTGCAGTTTTATGTAGTGCAGACTGCTCAGGTATTGAAGCGTTGCATCTTAAAACATGACCCCCTACACTACAAAAACACCACAGCACTACCCTAAACCCTAAAACACTACCCCCAGCACGACCCCCTACACTACACAAGCACCACTGCACTATCCTAAACCCTAAAACACTACCCCCAGCATGACCCCCTACACTACCCAAACACCACTGCACTAACCTAAATCCTAAAACACTACCCCCAGCACGACCCCCTACACTACCCAAACACCACTGCACTACCCTAAAACATTACCCCCTACACTACACAAACACCACTGCACTACCCTAAACCCTAAAACACTACCCCCAGCACGACCCCCTACACTACACAAGCACCACTGCACTACCCTAAACCCTATAACACTACCCCGAGCACGACCCCCTACACTACACAAACACCACTGCACTACCCTAAACCCTAAAACACTACCCCCAGAACAACCCCCTACACTACCCAAACACCACTGCACTAACCTAAATCCTAAAACACTACCACCAGCACGACCCCCTACACTACCCAAACACCACTGCACTACCCTAAAACATGACCCCCTACACTACACAAACACAACTGCACTACCCTAAACCCTAAAACACTACCCCCAGCACGACCCCCTACACTACACAAGCACCACTGCACTACCCTAAACCCTAAAACACTACCCCCCAGCACGACCCCCTACACTGCCCGAACACCACTGCACTGCCCTAAACCCTGAAACACCAGCCCCTGTACGACCCCCTATACTGCCCAAACACCACTGCACTGCCCTAAACCCTGAAACACCACCCCCAGCACGACCCCCTACACTGCCCGAACACCACTGCACTGCCCTAAACCCTGAAACACCACCCCCTTCATGACCCCCACACTGCCCGAACACCACTGCACTGCCCTAAACCCTGAAACACCACCCCCAGCATGACCCCCTACACTGCCCGAACACCACTGCACTGCCCTAAACCCTGAAACATGACCCCCAGCAAGACCCCCTACACTGCCCGAACACCACTGCACTGCCCTAAACCCTGAAACATCACCCCCAGCAAGACCCCCTACACTGCCCGAACACCACTGCCCTAAACCCTGAAACACCACCCCCAGCACGACCCCCTACACTGCCCGAACACCACTGCACTGCCCTAAACCCTGAAACACCACCCCCAGCACGACCCCCTAAACAGCCCGAACACCACTGCTCTGCCCAAAACCCTGAAACACCAGCCCCAGCACGACCCCTACACTGCCCGAACACCACTGCACTGCCCTAAACCCTGAAACACCAGCCCCAGCACGACCCCCTACACTGCCCGAACACCACTGCACTGCCCTAAACCCTGAAACACCACCACCAGCACGACCCCCTACACTGCCCGAACACCACTGCACTGCCCTAAACTCTGAAACACCAACCCCAGCATGACCGCCTACACTGCAGGAACACAACTGCACTGCCCTAAACACTGAAACACCAGCCCCAGCACGACCCCCTACACTGCCCGAACACCACTGCACTGCACTAAACCGTGAAACACCAGCCCCAGCACGACCCCCTACACTGCCCGAACACCACTGCACTGCCCTAAACCCTGAAACACCAGCCCCAGCACGACCCCCTACACTGCCCGAACACCACTGCACTGCCCTAAACCCTGAAACACCAGCCCCAGCACGACCCCCTACACTGCCCGAACACCACTGCACTACCCTAAACCCTGAAACACCACCCCCAGCACGACCCCTTACACTGCCCGAGCACCACTGCACTGCCCTAAACCCTGAAACACCAGCCCCAGCATGACCCCCTACACTGCCCGAACACCACTGCACTGCCCTAAACCCTGAAACACCAGCCCCAGCACGGCCGCCTACACTGCAGGAACACCACTGCACTGCCCTAAACCCTGAAACACCAGCCCCAGCACGACCCCCTACACTGCCCGAACACCACTACACTGCCCTAAACCATGAAACACCAGCCCCAGCACGACCCCCTACACTGCCCGAACACCACTGCACTGCCCTAAACCCTGAAACACCAGCCCCAGCACGACCCCCTACACTGCCCGAACACCACTGCACTGCCCTAAACCCTGAAACAGCACCCCGTGCACGACCCCCTACACTGCCCGAACACCACTGCACTGCCCTAAACCCTGAAACACCACCCCCAGCACGACCCCCTACACTGCCCGAACACCACTGCACTGCCCTAAACCCTGAAACACCACCCCCTGCACGACCCCCTACACTGCCCAAACACTACTGCACTGCCCTAAACCCTGAAACACCATCCCCAACACGACCCCCTACATTGCACAAACACCACTGCACTGCCCTAAACCCTGAAACACTACCCCCAGCAAGACCCCCTACACTGCCCGAACACCACTGCACTGCCCTAAACCCTGAAACATCACCCCCAGCAAGACCCCCTACACTGCCCGAACACCACTGCCCTAAACCCTGAAACACCACCCCAAGCAAGACCCCCTACACTGCCCGAACACCACTGCACTGCCCTAAACCCTGAAACACCAGCCCCAGCACGACCCCCTACACTGCCCAACACCACTGCACTGCCCTAAACCCTGAAACACCACCCCCTGCACGACCCCCTACACTGCCCGAACACCACTGCACTGCCCTAAACCCTGAAACACCACCCCAGCACGACCCCCTACACTGCCCGAACACCACTGCACTGCCCTAAACCCTGAAACACCACCCCCTGTACGACCCCTACACTGCCCGAACACTACTGCACTGCCCTAAACCCTGAAACACCACCCCCAGCACGACCCCTACACTGCACGAACACCACTGCACTGCCCTAAACCCTGAAACACTACCCCCAGCAAGACCCCCTACACTACCCGAACACCACTGCACTGCCCTAAACCCTGAAACCTCACCCCCAGCAAGACCCCCTACACTGCCCGAACACCACTGCCCTAAACCCTGAAACACCACCCCCAGCAAGACCCCCTACACTGCCCGAACACCACTGCACTGCCCTAAACCCTGAAACACCACCCCCAGCATGACCCCCTACACTACCCAAACACCACTGCACTACCCTAAAACATTACCCCCTACACTACACAAACACCACTGCACTACCCTAAACCCTAAAACACTACCCCCAGCATGACCCCCTACACTACCCAAACACCACTGCACTAACCTAAATCCTAAAACACTACCCCCAGCACGACCCCCTACACTACCCAAACACCACTGCACTACCCTAAAACATTACCCCCTACACTACACAAACACCACTGCACTACCCTAAACCCTAAAACACTACCCCCAGCACGACCCCCTACACTACACAAGCACCACTGCACTACCCTAAACCCTATAACACTACCCCGAGCACGACCCCCTACACTACACAAACACCACAGCACTACCCTAAACCCTAAAACACTACCCCCAGAACAACCCCCTACACTACCCAAACACCACTGCACTAACCTAAATCCTAAAACACTACCACCAGCACGACCCCCTACACTACCCAAACACCACTGCACTACCCTAAAACATGACCCCCTACACTACACAAACACAACTGCACTACCCTAAACCCTAAAACACTACCCCCAGCACGACCCCCTACACTACACAAGCACCACTGCACTACCCTAAACCCTAAAACACTACCCCCAGCACGACCCCCTACACTGCCCGAACACCACTGCACTGCCCTAAACCCTGAAACACCAGCCCCTGTACGACCCCCTATACTGCCCAAACACCACTGCACTGCCCTAAACCCTGAAACACCACCCCCAGCACGACCCCCTACACTGCCCGAACACCACTGCACTGCCCTAAACCCTGAAACACCACCCCCTTCATGACCCCCACACTGCCCGAACACCACTGCACTGCCCTAAACCCTGAAACACCACCCCCAGCATGACCCCCTACACTGCCCGAACACCACTGCACTGCCCTAAACCCTGAAACATGACCCCCAGCAAGACCCCCTACACTGCCCGAACACCACTGCACTGCCCTAAACCCTGAAACATCCCCCCAGCAAGACCCCTACACTGCCCGAACACCACTGCCCTAAACCCTGAAACACCACCCCCAGCACGACCCCCTACACTGCCCGAACACCACTGCACTGCCCTAAACCTTGAAACACCACCCCCAGCACGACCCCCTACACTGCCCGAACACCACTGCTCTGCCCAAAACCCTGAAACACCAGCCCCAGCACGACCCCCTTGTAGGAGAGTAGGATCTGCTTCACAGGGGTACCCCCACTTTTTGCTGATACTTCACTGGTTTTCGACATTAGTCTGGCTGGGGCCCTGCTATTCAGAACCCCAGCCTAGCTGTTTCCTCTTTAAAAGGGTCTCCATGTGCCTTAGGCACATCTCTGATTGGGATCTGGAGTGCCCTTGTAAGTCCCTAGTATATGGTATACTATGTACCAAGGGCATAGGTACCTCAGAGGCCTGCCAGGGGCTGCAGCATATATTATGCCACCCCTGGTAGGCCATCCAAACTGACACCACAGGTCTGCTACTGCAGCCTGGGTAAGGTGGTGCATGCACCCCTTGCTGTGGTATAGGTTACCTATATCACTAAATGCATACACACATATAAACCTATAAGTCACTCCTAAGGCAGGCCTTATCAATCCTAAAGGCAGAGTGCATGGTTTCTATGTGAGAGGGTGCCCCTGCATGAGCAGGGCCCTCTGCAGCGTTCGGAGACCATCTCTGATGCTGTTTGTAGTGCAGCCTGACCATATACTCTTAAACGCATTATATCCTCGCGGTAAAATGCTAACTATGGAATGGCTGCACCAAAACATGTCGTGTTTGGTGTCAAACATCTTGGAATACTACCCCCCGCCAATTCTGGCGGCGGGGGTAGCATTCCACCCTTCTAGAGGGAAAGGCATGTTAACTCTGACGAGTCCGGTAACTTCTTTCCAGAGCCTGGCATCACAAAATGGATGCTACTGCCACAGACACGAGTCTGGCCTCCTGCTGCTGGACGAAACTCCGGCAGGGGAGGCCTGGACAACAGGTTTCCTGTCCCAGGGAGGTGTGACCACCTCCCCAGACAGGACAAAGTGTATTGGGGCTGGGCGGGAGCACTTTCGGGTGCTTTGAAGTCCTGCACTGGGGGCACATTTGGTGTCCCTGTGCATACCCCAGTTCAAACCGGATCAGGGGCTTGCAGCCCCTGCTTTGGCGCGAACTGGACAAAGGGAAAGGGGTGTAGCCACCCCTCTGCCCTGACCCACCCATAGGTGGGGCCACAGAGTAGTCCATCCCCTATTTTTGGAATAAAGGTAGGAACCCAGTCCTTAGGACTTTAGATTATACCTGGACGAAACTCTGACACGGAATCCTGGACCTTCGACGCTCTACGACAAGATTAGAGGACTGAAGAATCTCCCTTGGGGTCAAGGAGTGACTCCCCTGCTTGGCAGGCACCAAAGAAGCATCTGTCCGGTTCGCATCACTGAAGCTCCCGTCGGACACCGAAGTCATCGCATCACCAGAGGTGGATTCTCAGACTTCCCCGAGGCTACCCTGAGTCCCCAGCAAAGCTGAGGCCCGTGGCTATCGTGGGTAACGTGAGACCGTGACCCCTGGACACCGAGCACACTTGCAAGTGCACCATCTTCTGGGTCTCCCAGGAAGTCGTGCTTTGGGCTACGAGTAGCCCTAGCCTCCAGCACCACCTGCACCGAAGATCACTGGCCCCCACTCCACAAGTGTCCTGTAAGCCAGCTCCACGTGCGGCGTCACGAGGCTCCTTCGCGGTCGCTAGCCCGTTGGCTAGTAGCCCTTACCGAAGGCCAATCTTTTCTTTACTTGGCAGTCTGGTTGCTCCAGGCCTGCCCTCACTTACCCTTGCTGGGTGAGTTCCCCAGACCCTGCTGGTCTGCACCATCGACGATCTTCAGCTGCATCGAGACTTGCCGTTGCCAAGGCTTGTTGGGTCCAATCTGGTCGCCGACACCGCAGCACTCGACAGACATCGTGTACCAGCCCGAATCCTGCTCCTGGTCGCCGACAACGCCTCCTGGACCTCGTGGCTGCAGAAACGAGACGACCGTCAACGCACCTGAAGCACTCGACATCGGTGGGCATCTGTCCATCGCCTCCCTGGTCACTGGCTAGTGACCCAGACTCTGTCCCCTCTGCTTTCAGGTTCTTCAGAACTCCGATCCACTCTTGGATCCACCCGGACACTTTTCTCCTGGTCGCCAGCAGCACTTTGCAGCAGATCGCCATAAGAACCGACGACGAAACCCGACCCCGAAAGGCACCTATGCACCCGGCTTCCCTGGGTGAGGTAACACGAGTACTCCGGTGCTCCCGTGGGTAGAGACTCTTCAAAGTCCTAGGTCTCAAAGGGTTTTGTCCTAGTCCTCTTCTAAGTGTCCCTTTCCTCTATTTTCCCGATCCCGACTTTCTCCATAGAAGTTAACGGCGTATCGCGGTTGTGTATTTACACTGCACGCGTCTCCCGTGGGTCCCCTGTGTCACTACCTTGGGTGGTTCCTTGTGGTCCAAGCACTTCTAGAGGCTCTAGGCCTAGTGTCTAGTTCAGTCGTGGTTCGCATACCACTTTATTGGTATATGGTTTGGTACGCCCCTAGGGCCCAAACGTGTATTTGTGCTATTACTGTGATTTAAGATCTTATAACCTATGTATTTCGAACTCTAGCCTCATAAAGAGACTAGAGGGGTGTGTTTAGTAATAAATACATATATTTTGAATATATACCTGGTGTGGTGCTCTTTCATTTGGTCACTCAAGAGATTATAGACTGGTAAAACAAGCTGCTTTACATTCCTTCAAGACTTAGCCTGAAGGCTGCTCTCCATAGCTACCACTAGGATAGCTTTCAATAAGGTTGTCTTTAACCTACCTACCATAAGAGTCGATTTGGACTGGTGCACGGTGCCCACTATAATTAGTGGACAGCATATGCCAGGCCAACTTCTCACATTGGTGTGCAGCGTGTGGGATTCCAGCTTGCTATTGTTTTACCAGATAATCTCAATTGAATTGATCAACTGAAAACCACTAAAGGTACCTAAGGTACATATAATTTAAGCTTAGAATATCAGTAAGTTCTACTGAACTTAGAGTTGTGTGTTAAGGGATAGCACAACCCTTTCTACAACTCAAGAGAGTTTAGTAGGCCACACTAGAGTAGGTAGTGCATACACCACACCACACTAGTAATGTCTTTAAAAGCAGGATCTAGAGATGCCCTGCAGGAAGCCCTTGAGCTTCCCCTCCAAGTATGACACACTCCCATTCTTGGAACTGAGAGCTTTGTGTAACGTGAGGAAATTAAGGACAGGCCAAAGTCCCACCACCCAACACCTCCAGGAATTGTTGGTGGCTTATGATCTTAGTAAGTCTTCAGAGACTGAAGGGGTAGGAGCAGAGGGTGGGCCAGCAGATGAGGAAGGGGCCAGGGGTACTACTACCCCCAGCCCCCTCTGAAACTGACCAGGAGGGTGACAATGACCCTGACCTGGAAAACCCAATCCCTTCTGGGGAAGATGAAGATGAGGATCTTGAGAACCACACCTTTGTCCCCCCAGGAAGGATTATGAGTGTGCTCAGAAAGTCTAGGTCTCCTTCTCAGGAGTCTAACCACTCTGGCACCTCAATAGGGAGCTCTGTTTCTTCTCACAGGAGGGAATCCTCTCATGAGAGAAGAAAGAGACTGGTCCAGTATGAGGAAACTCAACTGGAGATCAGGAAGAAGCAATTGGCTTTAGATAGAGAATCCCTAGATCTCCTTAAAGAGAGAAGAAAGTTGGGACTAGAGTCCCATGGTGGCAGCCATATCCCTAGAGATAGGGAAAGGTCCTATGACCATAGGAACCTGAGCAAGATTGTCCCTCCCTACCAGAGTGGGGATGATATCCACAAATGGATAACTGCTTTAGAGAGGGCCTGTAAAGTACAGAAGGTCCCTCAGGAGCAGTGGGCAGCAATCTTGTGGCTCTCCTTTGCTGACAAAGGTAGAGACAAGCTCCTCACTGTTAGAGAGGAGGATGCTGACAATTACAAGGTCTTGAAGAGTGCTCTTATTGATGGGTTTGGCCTAACCACTGAACAGTACAGGTTGAAGTTCAGAGACACCCAAAAAGCACAGACTCAAGACTGGGTAGACTATGTGGATTGTTCTGCCAAGGCTCTGGAAGGCTGGTTGATGGGCAGTAAGGTGTGTGACTTCTCAGGATTGTATAATCTGATAATGAGGGAGCAGATTCTTAATAACTGTCAAAACCAGCTGTTGCATCAGTACCTGGTTGACTCTGATCTGACCTCTCCCCAAGAATTGGGAACGAAGGCAGACAAATGGGTCAGAACCAGGGTGAAGCAGAAGGTACAGAACCAAGGTGGGGAAACCAAGAAGCAAGATGCTAAGAACTCTGACAAGGGTGGGGAGAAGGGTAAAGATCAAAAGTCTTCATCAGGCCCCCAAAAATCTTCTTCTGGTGGGGATTCCCAGTCTACCAAGGGTAAAGGCCAAAGAAAACCATGGTGCAAGGTCTGTAAGCAAAAGACCCACTGGACCAGTGATTGCACCAAGTCCAAAGACTCCAGTCCAGCATCCACCAATGCCCCTAAGGCACCTGTTCCCCCTAGTACAGTTGGTGGAAGTGCTCCAGCAAAGGGTTTAGTAGGGTTCACCCTGGGAACTGAGTTGGGCTCTGACTTAGTCAGGGAGCTGACTCAGGCTGTGTTAGTCTGTGATGGAGGCATGGATGTGACCTCCACTGTGAGTCCCAGTAATCTGGGCAAGTACAGACAACAGCCTTTAATCAATGGACGAGAGGCTTTGGCATTTAGGGACACAGGGGCAAGTGTCACAATGGTGACACAAGACCTTGTGCTACCTGGGCAAGTTATACTTGGTGAAATGTACCAAGTGACCAATGCTAGCAATGTCAGAACAGACCATACTCTGGCAGTTGTTAACTTCTCCTGGGGAGGGGTAACTGGCCTTAAGAAGGTTGTGGTAAGTGCAAACCTACCAGTCGAATGCTTGCTTGGCAATGACTTAGAGACTTCTGCTTGGGCAGAAGTGGAGCTCAGGACCCATGCAGAAATGCTGGGGATCCCTGCAGATGTGTTTGCTGTGATCAGGTCACAAGCTAAACTGTCTAAAACTGAACAGGCCTTGGATTCTGGAAGAATGGACCAAGTGCCTTCCAAGAGGAGGAGTAGTAGGGTTAAGGCAGTGCCTTCCCCTTGGCTCAGGAGGAAGATCAGTCCCTTGAGGGGGATGATCTCAGCCCTGAAGAAGGAACTGTCCCAGAGGAACTTGAGCCTGACCAGGTTGAGTTCTTGGGGACAGGGGGACCTTCTAGGGCAGATCTGAGCCAGGAGCAGCAGAGCTGCCCCTCCTTGAACCCCTCAGACAGCAAGCTGCTGCTGAGGCTGCTGGGAAAGCTAGTGGTCCCCATACAGTGTATTGGGATGATGGACTCCTGTACTCAGAGAGTAGAGACCCCAAGCCTGGTGCTACCAGGAGGTTGGTAATACCTTTGAAGTTCAGGGGCTTCCTATTGACCCTAGCCCATGATATTCCCTTAGCAGGACACCTGGGCCAGAACAAGACTTGGGACAGAATTGTCCCTCACTTTCACTGGCCCCACATGTCTGAAGACAGTAAGGAGTTTTGTCGCTCCTGTGTAACCTGCCAAGCCAGTGGCAAAGCAGGTGGCACTACAAAGGCCCCCTGATACCACTACCTGTGGTGGGGGTGCCCTTTGAGAGGGTAGGGATTGACATTGTTGGTCCCATGGATCCCCAAACAGCATCTGGGCACAGATTTATACTGGTGGTAGTGGATCATGCCACCAGGTATCCAGAGGCTATACCCCTTAGGACCACTACAGCACCTGTGGTGGCAAGGGCCCTCCTGGGAATTTTCTCAAGAGTGGGCTTTCCTAAGGAGGTGGTATCAGACAGGGGTGCAAACTTCATGTCTGGGTACTTAAAGGCAATGTGGAAGGAGTGTGGAGTTACTTATAAGTTCACCACACCCTATCACCCACAATGCAATGGTTTAGTTGAGAGATTCAACAAAACCTTGAAGGGCATGATTAAAGGGCTCCCAGAAAAGCTTAGGCGTAGATGGGACATACTCTTGCCCTGCCTTTTATTCGCATATAGGGAGGTGCCTCAGAAGGGGGTTGGTTACAGCCCTTTTGAACTTCTGTTTGGCCACCCTGTGAGGGGTCCACTGTGCTTGGTGAAGGAAGGATGGGAGTTACCTCTCAAGCCCCCAAAGCAAGATATAGTGGACTATGTACTTGGTCTCCGCTCCAGGATGGCTGAGTACATGAAAAAGGCAACCAAAAACCTTGAGGCTAGCCAGGAACTTCAAAAGGCCTGGCATGACCAAAAGGCTGTCCTAACTGTTTACCAGCCAGGACAGAAGGTGTGGGTGTTGGAGCCAGTGGCCCCAGCAGCTCTCCAAGACAAATGGAGTGGACCCCACACTATTGTTGAGCAGAAGGGTGAGGTCACTTACTTAGTAGACCTGGGAACACCCAGGAGTCCCCACAGGGTTCTCCATGTCAACAGACTTAAGCCATATGTGGACAGGGCAGACATGGGCTTGCTCATGGCTACTGATGAAGGGCAGGAGGAAGAGAGTGACCCACTCCCTGACCTGCTCTCACAGAACCCTGACGATGGGTCAGTAGATGGTGTAGCCTTGGCAGGCAGCCTCACTACCCAGCAACAAACTGATTGCAGGCAAGTCCTCAATCAGTTTAGACATATGTTTTCTCTGACACCCAGTCAGACCACCTGGTGCACTCATGAAGTGGACACTGGGGACAGTCTGCCTATTAAAAACAAGATTTATAGGCAACCTGACCATGTCAGGGACTGTATCAGGACTGAAGTCCAGAAGATGTTGGAATTGGGAGTGATTGAGCCCTCAGATAGCCCTTGGGCTAGTCCAGTAGTCCTAGTACCTAAACCTCACACCAGTGGTGGGAAAAGAGAGATGAGGTTTTGTGTAGACTACAGGGGCCTCAATGCAGTCACTAGGACTGATGCCCATCCAATACCCAGGGCAGATGAGCTCATAGATACTTTGGCCTCTGCCAAGTATCTCAGCACATTTGACCTAACAGCTGGCTACTGGCAGATCAGACTAGCTGATGCTGCAAAGCCCAAAACAGCATTTTCAACCCCTAGTGGGCATTATCAATTTGTGGTGATGCCCTTTGGTCTGAAAAATGCACCTGCCACTTTCCAGAGGTTGGTGAACACAGTTCTCACAGGACTGGAGGCCTATAGTGCAGCTTATCTAGATGATATTGCTGTCTTTAGCTCCACCTGGGAGGATCACCTGGTCCACCTCAGGAATGTTTTACAGGCCCTGCAAAAGGCAGGCCTGACTATCAAGGCCACTAAGTGCCAGATAGGGCAGAGTCAGGTTGTGTACCTGGGCCACCTTGTGGGTGGAGGCCAGGTTCAACCTTTGCAGAGCAAGATCCAGACCATCATGGACTGGACTGCTCCCACTACCCAGACTCAGGTGAGAGCCTTCTTAGGCCTGACTGGGTACTATAGGAGATTTGTCAAGGGGTATGGATCAATAGTGACACCCTTGAATGACTTAACTTCTAAGAAAATGCCCAAAAAGGTTCAGTGGACAGTTAGCTGTCAAAAGGCATTTGATGACCTCAAGCAGGCCATGTGCACTGCTCCAATTCTGCAGAGTCCTGATTACTCCAAGAAGTTCATTGTTCAAACTGATGCATCTGAATTGGGGGTAGGGGCTGTACTGTCACAATTGAATGAAGAAGGTCAGGATCAGCCAGTAGCTTTTATTAGCAGAAGGCTGACCCCTAGAGAGAAACGTTGGTCAGCCATAGAGAGGGAGGCCTTTGCTGTGGTCTGGGCTCTGAAGAAGCTGAGGCCATACTTGTTTGGTACACACTTCCTGGTTCAGACAGACCATAAGCCCCTCTTATGGCTAAAACAAATGAAGGGTGAAAACCCCAAACTGCTTAGGTGGTCCATTTCCCTACAGGGGATGGACTTTACAGTGGAACATAGGCCTGGGAGTAACCATGCGAATGCAGATGGACTCTCTAGGTATTTCCACTTAGAACATGAAGACTTAACTGGGCAAGGTTAGTTTAATGTCCCTACGTTTGGGGGGTTGTGTAGGAGAGTAGGATCTGCTTCACAGGGGTACCCCCACTTTTTGCTGATACTTCACTGGTTTTCGACATTAGTCTGGCTGGGGCCCTGCTATTCAGAACCCCAGCCTAGCTGTTTCCTCTTTAAAAGGGTCTCCATGTGCCTTAGGCACATCTCTGATTGGGATCTGGAGTGCCCTTGTAAGTCCCTAGTATATGGTATACTATGTACCAAGGGCATAGGTACCTCAGAGGCCTGCCAGGGGCTGCAGCATATATTATGCCACCCCTGGTAGGCCATCCAAACTGACACCACAGGTCTGCTACTGCAGCCTGGGTAAGGTGGTGCATGCACCCCTTGCTGTGGTATAGGTTACCTATATCACTAAATGCATACACACATATAAACCTATAAGTCACTCCTAAGGCAGGCCTTATCAATCCTAAAGGCAGAGTGCATGGTTTCTATGTGAGAGGGTGCCCCTGCATGAGCAGGGCCCCTCTGCAGCGTTCGGAGACCATCTCTGATGCTGTTTGTAGTGCAGCCTGACCATATACTCTTAAACGCATTATATCCTCGCGGTAAAATGCTAACTATGGAATGGCTGCACCAAAACATGTCGTGTTTGGTGT
Organism: Calotriton arnoldi; assembly: GCA_963921515.1. Classification (NCBI taxonomy): domain Eukaryota; kingdom Metazoa; phylum Chordata; class Amphibia; order Caudata; family Salamandridae; genus Calotriton; species Calotriton arnoldi. The sequence continues at coordinate 259,973 of CAWUFW010003524.1, forward strand.
CAAACATCTTGGAATACTACCCCCCGCCAATTCTGGCGGCGGGGGTAGCATTCCACCCTTCTAGAGGGAAAGGCATGTTAACTCTGACGAGTCCGGTAACTTCTTTCCAGAGCCTGGCATCACAAAATGGATGCTACTGCCACAGACACGAGTCTGGCCTCCTGCTGCTGGACGAAACTCCGGCAGGGGAGGCCTGGACAACAGGTTTCCTGTCCCAGGGAGGTGTGACCACCTCCCCAGACAGGACAAAGTGTATTGGGGCTGGGCGGGAGCACTTTCGGGTGCTTTGAAGTCCTGCACTGGGGGCACATTTGGTGTCCCTGTGCATACCCCAGTTCAAACCGGATCAGGGGCTTGCAGCCCCTGCTTTGGCGCGAACTGGACAAAGGGAAAGGGGTGTAGCCACCCCTCTGCCCTGACCCACCCATAGGTGGGGCCACAGAGTAGTCCATCCCCTATTTTTGGAATAAAGGTAGGAACCCAGTCCTTAGGACTTTAGATTATACCTGGACGAAACTCTGACACGGAATCCTGGACCTTCGACGCTCTACGACAAGATTAGAGGACTGAAGAATCTCCCTTGGGGTCAAGGAGTGACTCCCCTGCTTGGCAGGCACCAAAGAAGCATCTGTCCGGTTCGCATCACTGAAGCTCCCGTCGGACGCCGAAGTCATCGCATCACCAGAGGTGGATTCTCAGACTTCCCGAGGCTACCCTGAGTCCCCAGCAAAGCTGAGGCCCGTGGCTATCGTGGGTAACGTGAGACCGTGACCCCTGGACACCGAGCACACTTGCAAGTGCACCATCTTCTGGGTCTCCCAGGAAGTCGTGCTTTGGGCTCCGAGTAGCCCTAGCCTCCAGCACCACCTGCACCGAAGATCACTGGCCCCCACTCCACAAGTGTCCTGTAAGCCAGCTCCACGTGCGGCATCACGAGGCTCCTTCGCGGTCGCTAGCCCGTTGGCTAGTAGCCCTTACCGAAGGCCAATCTTTTCTTTACTTGGCAGTCTGGTTGCTCCAGGCCTGCCCTCACTTACCCTTGCTGGGTGAGTTCCCCAGACCTTGCTGGTCTGCACCATCGACGATCTTCAGCTACATCGAGACTTGCCGTTGCCAAGGCTTGTTGGGTCCAATCTGGTCGCCGACACCGCAGCACTCGACAGACATCGTGTACCAGCCCGAATCCTGCTCCTGGTCGCCGACAACGCCTCCTGGACCTCGTGGCTGCAGAAACGAGACGACCGTCAACGCACCTGAAGCACTCGACATCGGTGGGCATCTGTCCATCGCCTCCCTGGTCACTGGCTAGTGACCCAGACTCTGTCCCCTCTGCTTTCAGGTTCTTCAGAACTCCGATCCACTCTTGGATCCACCCGGACACTTTTCTCCTGGTCGCCAGCAGCACTTTGCAGCAGATCGCCATAAGAACCGACGACGAAACCCGACCCCGAAAGGCACCTATGCACCCGGCTTCCCTGGGTGAGGTAACACGAGTACTCCGGTGCTCCCGTGGGTAGAGACTCTTCAAAGTCCTAGGTCTCAAAGGGTTTTGTCCTAGTCCTCTTCTAAGTGTCCCTTTCCTCTATTTTCCCGATCCCGACTTTCTCCATAGAAGTTAACGGCGTATCGCGGTTGTGTATTTACACTGCACGCGTCTCCCGTGGGTCCCCTGTGTCACTACCTTGGGTGGTTCCTTGTGGTCCAAGCACTTCTAGAGGCTCTAGGCCTAGTGTCTAGTTCAGTCGTGGTTCGCATACCACTTTATTGGTATATGGTTTGGTACGCCCCTAGGGCCCAAACGTGTATTTGTGCTATTACTGTGATTTAAGATCTTATAACCTATGTACTTCGAACTCTAGCCTCATAAAGAGACTAGAGGGGTGTGTTTAGTAATAAATACATATATTTTGAATATATACCTGGTGTGGTGCTCTTTCATTTGGTCACTCAAGAGATTATAGACTGGTAAAACAAGCTGCTTTACATTCCTTCAAGACTTAGCCTGAAGGCTGCTCTCCATAGCTACCACTAGGATAGCTTTCAATAAGGTTGTCTTTAACCTACCTACCATAAGAGTCGATTTGGACTGGTGCACGGTGCCCACTATAATTAGTGGACAGCATATGCCAGGCCAACTTCTCACACCCTACACTGCCCGAACACCACTGCACTGCCCTAAACCCTGAAACACCAGCCCCAGCACGACCCCCTACACTGCCCGAACACCACTGCACTGCCCTAAACCCTGAAACACCACCACCAGCACGACCCCCTACACTGCCCGAACACCACTGCACTGCCCTAAACTCTGAAACACCAACCCCAGCATGACCGCCTACACTGCAGGAACACAACTGCACTGCCCTAAACACTGAAACACCAGCCCCAGCACGACCCCCTACACTGCCCGAACACCACTGCACTGCCCTAAACCGTGAAACACCAGCCCCAGCACGACCCCCTACACTGCCCGAACACCACTGCACTGCCCTAAACCCTGAAACACCAGCCCCAGCACGACCCCCTACACTGCCCGAACACCACTGCACTGCCCTAAACCCTGAAACACCAGCCCCAGCACGACCCCCTACACTGCCCGAACACCACTGCACTACCCTAAACCCTGAAACACCACCCCCAGCACGACCCCCTACACTGCCCGAGCACCACTGCACTGCCCTAAACCCTGAAACACCAGCCCCAGCATGACCCCCTACACTGCCCGAACACCACTGCACTGCCCTAAACCCTGAAACACCAGCCCCAGCACGGCCGCCTACACTGCAGGAACACCACTGCACTGCCCTAAACCCTGAAACACCAGCCCCAGCACGACCCCCTACACTGCCCGAACACCACTACACTGCCCTAAACCATGAAACACCAGCCCCAGCACGACCCCCTACACTGCCCGAACACCACTGCACTGCCCTAAACCCTGAAACACCAGCCCCAGCACGACCCCCTACACTGCCCGAACACCACTGCACTGCCCTAAACCCTGAAACAGCACCCCGTGCACGACCCCCTACACTGCCCGAACACCACTGCACTGCCCTAAACCCTGAAACACCACCCCCAGCACGACCCCCTACACTGCCCGAACACCACTGCACTGCCCTAAACCCTGAAACACCACCCCCTGCACAACCCCCTACACTGCCCAAACACTACTGCACTGCCCTAAACCCTGAAACACCATCCCCAACACGACCCCCTACATTGCACGAACACCACTGCACTGCCCTAAACCCTGAAACACTACCCCCAGCAAGACCCCCTACACTGCCCGAACACCACTGCACTGCCCTAAACCCTGAAACATCACCCCCAGCAAGACCCCCTACACTGCCCGAACACCACTGCCCTAAACCCTGAAACACCACCCCAAGCAAGACCCCTACACTGCCCGAACACCACTGCACTGCCCTAAACCCTGAAACACCAGCCCCAGCACGACCCCCTACACTGCCCAACACCACTGCACTGCCCTAAACCCTGAAACACCACCCCCTGCACGACCCCCTACACTGCCCGAACACCACTGCACTGCCCTAAACCCTGAAACACCACCCCCAGCACGACCCCCTACACTGCCCGAACACCACTGCACTGCCCTAAACCCTGAAACACCACCCCTGTACGACCCCCTACACTGCCCGAACACTACTGCACTGCCCTAAACCCTGAAACACCACCCCCAGCACGACCCCCTACACTGCACGAACACCACTGCACTGCCCTAAACCCTGAAACACTACCCCCAGCAAGACCCCCTACACTACCCGAACACCACTGCACTGCCCTAAACCCTGAAACCTCACCCCCAGCAAGACCCCCTACACTGCCCGAACACCACTGCCCTAAACCCTGAAACACCACCCCCAGCAAGACCCCCTACACTGCCCGAACACCACTGCACTGCCCTAAACCCTGAAACACCACCCCCAGCACGAACCCTACACTGCCCGAAAACCACTGCTCTGCCCAAAACCCTGAAACACCAGCCCCAGCACGACCCCCTGCACTGCCCGAACACCACTGCACTGCCCTAAACCCTGAAACACCAGGCCCAGCACGACCCCCTACACTGCCCGAACACCACTGCACTGCCCTAAACCCTGAAACACCACCCCCAGCACGACCCCCTACACTGCCCGAACACCACTGCACTGCCTTAAACCCTGAAACACCAGCCCCAGCACGACCCCGTACACTGCCCGAACTCCACTGCACTGCCCTAAACCCTGAAACACCAGCACCAGCACGACCGCCTACACTGCCCGAAAACCACTTCACTGCCCTAAACCCTGAAACACCAGCCCCAGCACGACCCCCTACACTGCCCGAACACCACTGCACTGCCCTAAACCCTCAGACACCAGCCCCAGCACGACCCCCTACACTGCCCGAACACCACTGCACTACCCTAAACCCTGAAACACCAGCCCCAGCAAGACCCCCTACACTGCCCGAACACCCCTGCACTGCCCTAAACCCTGAAACACCAGCCCCAGCAAGACCCCCTACACTGCCCGAACACCACTGCACTGCCCTAAACCCTGAAACACCACCCCCAGGAAGACCCCCTACACTGCCCGAACACCACTGCACTAAACCCTGAAACACCACCCCCAGCAAGACCACCTACACTGGCCGAACACCACTGCACTGCCCTAAACCCTGAAACACCACCCCTGCACGACCCCCTACACTGCCCAAACACCACTGCACTGCCCTATACCCTGAAACACCACCCCCTGCACGACCCCCTACACTGCCCGAACACCACTGCACTGCCCTAAACCCTGAAACACCACCCTCCAGCACGACACCCTACACTGCCCGAACACCACTGCACTGCCCTAAACCCTGAAACACCACCCCCAGCATGACCCAATACACTGCTGGAACACCACTGCACAGCCCTAAACCCTGAAACACCACCCCCCTGCATGACCCCCTACACTGCCGGAACACCACTGCACTGCCCTAAACCCTGAAACACCACCCCCAGCACGACACCCTACACTGCCCGAACACGACTGCACTGCCCTAAACCCTGAAACACCACCCCCAGCACGACCCCCTACACTGCCCGAACACCACTGCACTGCCCTAAACCCTGAAACACTACCCCCAGCAAGACCCCCTACACTGCCCGAACACCACTACACTGCCCAAAACCCTGAAACATCACCCCCAGCAAGACCCCCTACACTGCCTGAACAACACTGTCCTAAACCCTGAAACACCACCCCCAGCAAGACCCTCTACACTGCCCGAACACCACTGCACTGCCCTAAACCCTGAAACACCACCTCCAGCACAACCCCTACACTGCCTGAACCCCATTGCTCTGCCCTAAACCCTGAAACACTAGCCCCAGCACGACCCCCTACACTGCCCAAACACCACTGCACTGCCCTAAACCCTGAAACACCACCCCCAGCACGACCCCCTACACTGCCCGAACACCACTGCACTGCCCTAAACCCTGAAACACCAGCCCCAGCAAGACCCCCTACACTGCCCGAACACCACTGCACTGCCCTAGACTCTGAAACACCTACCCCAGCAAGTCCCCCTACACTGCCCGAACACCATTGCACTGCCCTAAACCCTGAAACACCAGCCCCAGCACGACCACCTACACTGCCCGAACACCACTGCACTGCCCTAAACCCTGAAACACCAGCTCCAGCACGACCCCCTACACTGCCTGAACACCACTGCACTGCCCTAAACCCTGAAACATCACCCCCAGCAAGACCCCCTACACTGCCCGAACACCACTGCCCTAAACCCTGAAACACCACCCCCAGGAAGACCCCCTACACTGCCCGAACACCACTGCACTGCCCTAAACCCTGAAACACCACCCCCAGCACGACCCCCTACACTGCCCAAACACCACTGCTCTGCCCAAAACCCTGAAACACCAGCCCCAGCACGACCCCCTGCACTGCCCGAACACCACTGCACTGCCCTAAACCCTGAAACACCAGGCCCAGCACGAACCCCTACACTGCCCGAACACCACTGCACTGCCCTAAACCCTGAAACACCACCCCCAGCACGACCCCCTGCACTGCCCAAACACTACTGCACTGCCCTAAACCCTGAAATACCAGCACCAGCACGACCGCCTACACTGCCCGAAAACCACTTCACTGCCCTAAACCCTGAAACACCAGCCCCAGCTCGACCCCCTACACTGCCCGAACACCACTGCACTGCCCTAAACCCTCAGACACCAGCCCCAGCACGACCCCCTACACTGCCCGAACACCCCTGCACTGCCCTAAACCCTGAAACACCAGCCCCAGCAAGACCCCCTACACTGCCCGAACACCACTGCACTGCCCTAAACCCTGAAACACCACCCCCAGCAAGACCCCCTACACTGCCCGAACACCACTGCACTAAACCCTGAAACACCACCCCCAGCAAGACCACCTACACTGGCCGAACACCACTGCACTGCCCTAAACCCTGAAACACCACCCCTGCACGACCCCCTGCACTGCCCAAACACCACTGCACTGCCCTAAACCCTGAAACACCACCCCCTGCACGACCCCCTACACTGCCCGAACACCACTGCACTGCCCTAAACCCTGAAACACCACCCTCCAGCACAACACCCTACACTGCCCGAACACCACTGCACTGCCCTAAACCCTGAAACACCACCCCCAGCACGACCCAATACACTGCCGGAACACCACTGCACAGCCCTAAACCCTGAAACACCACCCCCCTGCATGACCCCCTACACTGCCGGAACACCACTGCACTGCCCTAAACCCTGAAACACCACCCCCAGCACGACACCCTACACTGCCCGAACACCACTGCACTGCTCTAAACCCTGAAACACCACCCCCAGCACGACCCCCTACACTGCCCGAACACCACTGCACTGCCCTAAACCCTGAAACACTACCCCCAGCAAGACCCCCTACACTGCCCGAACACCACTACACTGCCCAAAACCCTGAAACATCACCCCCAGCAAGACCCCCTACACTGCCTGAACAACACTGCCCTAAACCCTGAAACACCACCCCCAGCAAGACCCTCTACACTGCCCGAACACCACTGCACTGCCCTAAACCCTGAAACACCACCTCCAGCACAACCCCTACACTGCCTGAACCCCATTGCTCTGCCCTAAACCCTGAAACACTAGCCCCAGCACGACCCCCTACACTGCCCGAACACCACTGCACTGCCCTAAACCCTGAAACACCACCCCCAGCACGACCCCCTACACTGCCCGAACACCACTGCACTGCCCTAAACCCTGAAACACCAGCCCCAGCAAGACCCCCTACACTGCCCGAACACCACTGCACTGCCCTAGACTCTGAAACACCAGCCCCAGCAAGTCCCCCTACACTGCCCGAACACCACTGCACTGCCCTAAACCCTGAAACACCAGCCCCAGCACGACCACCTACACTGCCCGAACACCACTGCACTGCCCTAAACCCTGAAACACCAGCTCCAGTACGACCCCCTACACTGCCTGAACACCACTGCACTGCCCTAAACCCTGAAACACCAGCCCCAGCACGACCCCCTACACTGCCCGAACACCACTGCACTGCCCTAAACCTTGAAACACCAGCCCCGGCATGACCCCTACACTGCCCGAACACCACTGCACTGCCCTAAACCCTGAAACACCACCCCTGCACCACCCCCTACACTGCCCGAACACCACTGCACTGCCCTAAACCCTGAAACACCACCCCTGCACCACCCCCCTACACTGCTCGAACACCACTGCACTGCCCTAAACCCTGAAACACCACCCCTGCACCACCCCTACACTGCCTGAACACCACTGCACTGCCCTAAACCCTGAAACACCACCCCCAGCACGACCCCCTACACTGCCTGAACACCACTGCCCTAAACCCTGAAACACCACCCCCTGCACGACCCCCTACACTGCCCGAACACCATTGCACTGCCCTAAACCCTGAAACACCACCCCTGCACGACCCCCTACACTGCCCGAACACCACTGCACTGCCCTAAACCCTGAAACACCACCCACAGCACGACTCCCTACACTGCCCGAACACCACTGCACTGCCCTAAACCCTAAAATACCACCCCCAGCACGACCCCTACACTGCCCGAACACCACTGCACTGCACTGCCCTAAACCCTAAAACACTACCTCCGGCACGACTCCCTACACTACCCGAACACCACTGCACTACCCTAAACCCTAAAATACTCCCCCAGCACGACCCCCTACACTACCTGAACACGACTGCACTGCCCTAAACCCTCAAACACTCCCCCAGCACGACCCCCTACACTACCCAAACACAATTGCACTGCCCTAAACCCTAAAACACTCCCCTAGCACGACCCCCTACACTACCCGAACACCACTGAACTGCCCTAAACCCTAGAACACTCCCCCCAGCACGACCCCCTACACTACCCAAACACCACTGCACTGCCCTAAACCCTAAAACACTACCCCCCGCATGACCCCCTACACTACCCAAACACCAATGCACTACCCTAAACCCTAAAACACTAACCCCCACACGACCCCCTACACTACCCAAAGACCACTGCACTACCCTAAACCCTAAAACACTACCCCCGCACGACTCCCTACACTACCCAAAGACCACTGCACTACCCTAAACCCTAAAACACAACCTCCTACACTACACAAACACCACTACACTACCCTAAACCCTAAAACACTACCCCCAGCACGACCCCCTACACTACACAAACACCACTGCACTACCCTAAACCCTAAAACACTACCCCCTACACTACACAAACACCACTGCACTACCGTAAACCCTAAAAACTACCCCCAGCACGAACCCCTACACTACCCAAACACCACTGCACTACCCTAAACCCTAAAACACTACCCCCAGCAGTACCCCTACACTACCCAAACACCACTGCACTACCCTAAACCCTAAAACACTACCCCCAGCAGTACCCCCTACACTACCCAAACACCACTGCACTACCCTAAACCCTAAATCTACCCCCAGCATGACCCCCTACACTACACAAACACCACTGCACTACCCTAAACCCTAAAACACTCCCCCCAGCACGACTCCCTTCACTACCTAAACACAACTGCACAATTTGTTACAGGCATTGCAACGCAGGCCTGTGGTGCTTACTGGAAGTACCTGGTGGGCTTGTTGGGCCCCAGGGACCCCCAGGATTCAAGGTGACCTAATCCCCCAACTTAAAACGCGCCACGGGGCGCGTTTGCACAGTGGTGAAGGAGGGGGCAGGGCCTCAGGTGACATGTGCGCAAACACGCCCTGTGGTGCGTTTTAGTTGGGAATTAATTCCCTTGAATCCTGAGGGACCCTGAGGGCCAACTAGCCCACCAGGTACCTTCAGTAAGCACAACAGAGTTGCGTTGCAGAGAGGTGAAAAAGGTGCGTGGCCTCGGAACGCCTCTCTGCAACTCAGCTCTGTGGTCCTAACTGTAGGTACCTGGGGGCTAGTTGGGCCCCAGGGACACTCAGGATTCAAGGGGACTTAATCCCGCAACTTAAAATGCGCCACGGGGTGCGTTTGCACACATGTCACCTCAGGCCCCCCCCTCCCTTCACCACTGTGCAAACGCGCCCTGTAGCGCGTTGTAAGAGGTAGTTTTAATCCCCCTGCCCTATTATGTACTAGGGACTTACAGAGGAGGTCATGCTAATCACAGGGGTACCCCAACGCATAGTGTTCCCTAGTGTATGTAGGTGTTTTCACTGTATTCTAAGTGTCTTTTAGCATAGCACTGGCTCTGGTTAGTCAGAGTCAGTTACCACCAGTACCCGTCTGAAAATGTTGTGGGCACAGGATGATTTTGCAACAAGGCCTCTTTCTGCTCCTCTGTTGGTTCTTTCTGCACATCTTTTGCTTCTTCCTGCACTTTTCTTCGTCTTTGTGGACTTCTGTTGCTTCTTTCTGCATTTCTTTTGCTTCTTTCTGTGCGTTTTTTTCTTCTTTCTTCACATGTCCTACCTCTGTAGGCATAGTTAGAAACTATCATTTAAAAACCTTTGAAATTCACTTAAAAATCATAGGTTTCAGGCACGTTATAGTTAGAAATTAGCATTTAAAAACCTTTGAAATTCACTGAAAAAACCATAGGTTTCAGACACGTTATAGTTAGAAATTAGCATTTAAAAACCTTTGAAATTCACTGACAAAACCATAGGTTTTAGGGACAGTTATAGTTAGTTGGACATTTCACTCGTACAAAACCATAGAAATTCCCCCGTTATAGTTAGTTCAGCTAACTATAACTCGCGCCCCCGCAATGCACTGCTGATGACGTCACATATTCCATCACTCATGACATGGTCAGTGACATCACTGATGACATCACTGATGACATCTCAAATGACATCACTGATGACATCACTGATGATATCATCCATGTGATAATTTCATGCATCTTCTCACACCCTAATATAACTTTTGATACACCCACTCCAAATTACAGACTGCCATTCTCAAAACCATACACACTCCAATACCAATAACTACATACCCACTCACTGATTCTTATGTCTACACACACACATCTACTCACTCACCCGTACAGTCACTCATACTTACAGTCACTCAGTACAGGACTATCATATGCACTCATACACCTATATAAACACTCACACACCGCCACTCATCCATAAAGGTACTCACACACCTAGTCAGTCATGCAAAAAATTAATCACACACCCATTTACTCACCTATACAGTTATACACACACCAGCTCACTTACTCATACAAATACTAGCACATTCTTACGCTCTTATACAATAACTGATACAAGCACACACGCATCCATACAGCCACTCTCACAATCACACACTCTCACTTATAGCCATTTAAATACTCTAACACACATATATACTGCCTTTTACATATGTAGTTACTCGCACATGTACCACTGAGATATACATTCACTCACTAACACACCCATACACACACTCACCCACCCAAGCAGTCCATCACAGATGCACTCTTCAAATCATGCACCCAGTGAATCACCCACTCACACATCTATGTACAGAGTCACACACACCCCACCCACACAAACACTCAGGCAGCAATACAGATACTCAGAGAACCAATAAATAACCCATATAGACACTCATGTAGCTATTCGCAAATCCATGCATCCACTTACACACCAACAAACAGACGGATACAGACATTCACACAGTTTAGTCACTAACCCATGCATTCAGTAAGATACGTTTAATCACTCACTTGTAGAGTCAGTCACGCACGTACTAAATCATCCATTCAGACACTTATACACCCACTCATTCTTCAATACGCCTTTCCCTATATATATTAAACATATTTAAACTTTACAGAAACACACAGTCACTGGATGATGTCATCAGTGATGTCATCAGTGATGTCATTTGAGATGTCATCAGTGATGTCATCAGTGATGTCACTGACCATGTCATGAGTGATGTAATAGGTGACGTCATCAGCAGTGCATTGCGGGGGCGCGAGTTATAGTTAGCTGAACTAACTATAACGGGGGAATTTCTATGGTTTTGTATGAGTGAAATGTCCAACTAACTATAACTGTCCCTAAAACCTATGGTTTTTTCAGTGAATTTCAAAGGTTTTTTAAATGCTAATTTCTAACTATAACGTGTCTGAAACCTATGGTTTTTTCAGTGAATATATATATATATATATATATACATATATATATATATATATATATATGTATATATGTATATGTATTATCTACTGGCGGTCGCCAGTAGATAGTTATAGTTACAACCTATTATCCATAGGAAATCCGCGACATTCTATTTGAAATAACTCTCTTGCCGGTTGACGTATCTTCGCAAAATTTTCAAACTTTGTGGGGCGCTCCGGTCCGCTCCTACCCTGAAAGTCTCGGGGATTCGTCAAGCGGGGGCCGAGAAAAAGGGGGGTCCCAAAACGCGTTTTCCCATGCAATTTTCCATAGGAAACTTTAGACACGGCTACAGCCCGAACTGCTGAACGGAATTACACCAAATTTGGCAAAGAGGTAGTTCTTGGTTCAGAAAGAACCCTTTTGTTAAATGGTGTAAATCCGTTCAGTAGTTGCTGAGAAAATCAAAAGTAAAAAGATAGTGATATCTATGGCCGAGTAGGGTCCGCGTACCCTCAGCGCACCCTGCGCGCACCGTCCCAATCACGAGCTGCATGTTAATTGGCTGTCAGCTGGCTGTCAACATTCCGATTCAGGAAATGTTGGCAGCCATTTTGTCCCTCGTTAGAACCGAGGGACAGAAACAAGTGCGCAAAGCGCACAAAGGGGGCAGGGTAGAAACACCCTGACTCCCTAGGTTTGCTCAGGGGTCCCACAAGGACCCCTGGGCAAAAAAAAAAATAATAATTTTAAAATCGGCAGGATGCGCTCAGGGTGCGCGAATCCTGCCGAACAAAAATCGAAGCGCGGTCTCCCGCGCTCGATGTTAATTGGCCCCGGGTGGGCCAAGTCCTGGGGGCATGCTGGGGGGTTAATTTTATGTGTGGGGCCTCTAAGGGCCCCCAAGCCCCGGGGACCACCACCCCCGGGCTTTATGTATAATGGTGCGGGAGGGCTCTGAGCCCTCCCGCAGCCCCGGGGACCGCCACCTCCCGGGGCTTCTTTTTTATTTTTGAAAAACCTGTGTGGGGGAAAAAAAAGGAAAAAAAAAAAAAGTGTAAGGCCGGCCCCGGGGATGGGGTCCCCGGGGCCTTAATGGCCTGAGGAGGGGGCCACGCAGCCCCCTCCAAATAAAAAAAGAGGCCATGCCCCGGGGATGGGGTCCCCGGGGCCAATACAGGCCCAGGGAAGGGGGCCACGCTGCCCCTTCCCCGTTTTTTTTTTAAAATTTTAATTTAAAAAAAAGGAGTAAGGCCATGGGGGATGGGGTCCCCAGGGCCTAAAAATAGGCAAAAGGAAGGGGGGCCACACAGCCCCCCTTCAGGGGGGAAAAAAAACAAACAAAAAAAAAAAACGATCGGGCCCGCAGGCCCCGCCCCTTCCTTCACCACTCTGCAAACGCGCCCCTGGCGCGTTTGCAGAGGGAGAACGATCCCCTTGAATACTGGGGGTCCCTGGGGTCCAACTAGCCCACCAGGAACCTCCAGTATGCGCCAGGGGCTGCCTTGCAGAGAGGTGTACAGAGGCCACGCCCTTTTACACCTCTCTGCAACGCAGCTCTGTGGCGCTTTTGGAGGTATATGGTGGGCTAGTTGGACTCCGGGGACCCTCAGGATTCAAGGGGACTTAATTCCCCAACTTAAAACGCGCCACGGGGCGCGTTTGCACAGTGGTGAAGGGAGGGGCGGGGCTTCAGGTGACATGTGTGCAAACAGGCCCCGTGGCGCGTTTTAAGATGGGAATTAAATCCCTTCAATCCTGAGGGTCCCTGGGGCCAACTAGCCCAACAGGTACATCCAGAAAGCGCCACAGAGCTGCGTTGCAGAGAGGTGTAAAGGGGTGTGGCCTCTCTACACGTCTCTGCAACGCAGCCCCCTGGCGCATATTGGAGGTTCCTGGTGGGCTAGTTGGCCCCTAGGGACCCTCAGGATTCAAGGGGACTTAATCCCCAAACTTAAAACGCGCCACGGGGCGCGTTTGCACAGATGTCACCTCAGGCCCCGCCCCCTTCCTTCACCGTTGTGCAAATATTCTTCTAAAATCATCCGAAATACGAATTCCTATTTACTCACCTGTTATAAGGAGAGACCTCAGTGCTGCATCTTTCAGCCCAGCACTGGTCCTGAAAAGTAATTTTAACCGTACTTACCAGTAACTTGAATTTCCTTCCATAGGCTAACATTGACTGGTTTCACTTGGAAATTCTTCTAAGTGTGGAGTTTTGGAACTTTAAAATATTCCTCTAAAATCAGCCGAAATACGAATTCCGATTTACTCACCTGTTATCAGGAGAGACCTCAGTGCTGCATCTTTCAGCCCAGTACTAATCCTGAAAAGTAATTTTAACCGTACTTACCAGTAACTTGAATTTCCTTCCATAGGATATCATTGCCTGCTTTTTGCTGAAAAAGTTTCTAAGTGTTGATTTTTGAAACATACAAATATTCCTCTAAAATCAGCCGAAATCCGAATTCTGATTTACTCACCTGTTATCAGGAGAGACCTCAGTGCTGCATCTTTCAGCCCAGTACTGGTCCTGAAAAGTAATTTTAACCGTACTTACCAGTAACTTGAATTTCCTTCCATAGGCTAACATTGACTGGTTTCACTTGAAAATTCTTCTAAGTGTGGAGTTTTGGAACTTTAAATTATTCTTCTAAAATCAGCCGAAATACGAATTCCGATTTACTCACCTGTTATCAGGAGAGAACCCAGTGCTGCATCTTTTAGCCCAGCACTGACCCTGAAAAGTAATTTTAACCGTACTTACCAGTAACTTATCTTTTCTTCCATAGGAATCCATTGTCTGGTTTTCAGCAGAAAAGTTTCAAAGTGTCGATTTTCACAAACTACAAATAATCCTTAAAAATCGCCTGTATGACTTAAACGCATTTTTTCAACTGTTTACAGGAGATGCACCAGTGCTGGATCCAGGATCCAACACTGAGTAAGAAAAAGTAACGATAACAGTTTTTACCTGCTAAGTGAATTTCCTTCCATAGGATAACATTGGTGATTCTATGAGGAAAAGTTTCTAAGTGTCAACTTTTAAAATACAATAATATTCCTTAAAAATCACGACTGTAACCAAAACGCTTTTACTCAACTGTTTACAGGAGATGTCCCAGGACTGAATCTAGGATCCAGTCCTGTGGTTAGAAAAGTAATCCATAAAGTAACTAATTGCATTTAACTAGAAATTCACATTGAGCTGAATGTTGCATTGTGTTTGAAAATGTGTTGCCCATTGCAACAACTGTAACTACTGTACTTAAAAGTCTATTGCCTATGTGCTAAGTATTTAAACTAAAGTAATTCATTCTGAGAAAGTATTTTTTGTAATGTAATGTATAATGTAATTACAATGTAATTTAAAAAATAAAATATGTAAAAGAAATTGTTTCTAAAAATGTAGTAAATCAGTATGAAAAAAATTAATATAAAAATTAAAACATTTAAAAAATGTCATTTAAAAACCTTTGAAATTCACTGAAAAACCGTAGGTTTCAGGCACGTTATAGTTACAAATTAGCATTTAAAAACCTTTGAAATTCACTGAAAAAACCATAGGTTTCAGACACGTTATAGTTAGAAATTAGCATTTAAAAAACCTTTGAAATTCACTGAAAAAACCATAAGTTTTAGGGACAGTTATAGTTACAAATTAGCATTTAAAAAACCTTTGAAATTCACTGAAAAAACCATAGGTTTCAGATATGTTATAGTTACAAATTAGCATTTAAAAAACTTTTGAAATTCACTGAAAAAACCATAGGTTTTAGGGACAGTTATAGTTAGTTGGACATTTCACTCGTACAAAACCCGTGAAATTCCCCCGTTATAGTTAGTTCAGCTAACTATAACTCGCGCTCCGCAATGCACTGCTGATGACGTCACATATTACATCACTCATGACATGGTCAGTGACATCACTGATGACATCACTGATGACATCTCAAATGACATCACTGATGACATCATCCACGTGATAATCTGAGGCAGCTCCTCACACCCTAATATAACCTTTGATACACCCAATCTAAATTACAGACTGCCATTCGCAAAACTATAGACACTCCAACACCAATAACTACATACCCACTCACTGATTCTTAGGTCTACACACACACATCCACTCACTCACCCGTACAGTCACTCATACTTATGGTCACTCAGTAGAGGACTATCATATGCACTCTTACTCCTATATAGACACTCAAACACCGCCACTCATCCATAGAGGTACTCACACACCTAGTCAGTCATGCAAATAATTAAACACACTGCCATTTACTCACCTATACAGTTATACACACACCAGCTCACTTAATCATACAAATACTAGCACATTGTTACGCTCTTATACAATCACTGATACAAGCACACACTCATCCATACAGCCACTATCACAATTACTCACTCTCGCTTATAGCTATTTATATACTCCAACACACATATATACTGGCTTTCACATATGTAGTTACTCACACATGTACCACTGGGACATACATTCACTCACTAACACACTCTTACACACACTTACCCACCCATACAGTCTATCACAGATGCACTCTTGAAACCATCCACCCAGTGAATCACCCACTCACACATCTATGCACAGAGTCGCACACACCCCACCCACACAAACACTCAGGCACCCATACAGATACTCAGACAACCAATCAATAACTCATATAGACACTCATGTAGCTATTCACAAACCCATGCAGCCACTTACACAGCAACAGACAGACGGATACAGACATTCACCCAGTTTAGTCACTAACCCATGCATTCAGTAAGATACGTTAAATCACTCACTTATAGAGTCAGTCACGCACCTACTAAATCATCCATACAGACACTTACACACCCACTCATTCTTCAATACGTCTTTTCCTATATATATTAAAAATATTTAAACTTTACAGAAACACAGTCACTGGATGATGTCATCAGTGATGTCATTTGAGATGTCATCAGTGATGTCATCAGTGATGTCACTGACCATGTCATGAGTGATGTAATATGTGACGTCATCAGCAGTGCATTACGGGGCGCGAGTTATAGTTAGCTGAACTAACTATAACGGGGGAATTTCACGGGTTTTGTACGAGTGAAATGTCCAACTAACTATAACTGTCCCTAAAACCTATGGTTTTTTCAGTGAATTATATATATATATATATACACACATATATATATATATATATATATATATATATATATATATATATATATATATATATATATATATATATATATATATATATCCTAACACTGTCTCCCTGCTTAAATACAAAGTGCATGCCTTGGTACTTCATCACTGGTAGATATGACACAGATATATCCAAGCAGAAATGCAACGAGGGTAACTAAAATTTATTTGGCTGCAAAACATACATGGATTTATCCGATCAGAAATGTAATGGGGTGCTGGAGTATACTTGGCTGAAATCCATACTTCAGTGTGTCCAGTCGAAACTGAAAAGAATGCAACTGGCATTTCATTAGCTGTAAAGGATACAAAGATTTTCCACTAGAATTGCAATGCGTGTATTTGAAATTTAATTTGCGGAAAAACATGCATTATTATATACAATAGAAGTGTACACGAAACTTGAAATACCATTGGTTGGAGAGCATACGTGAATGTGTCCACAAGAATATTGGAGGAAACTTAAAATAGCATTCAGTGAAAGACATACACGAATGTGGCAAATAAAGTGGCAGAGGTCAACCTAAAACACTATTGCTAGAAAACCCACATGAATGTAATTAATAGAAAGGCAGAGGAAACTTGAAAAAATTACTGGGAAACATATAAGAATATATCCAACAGAACAATATAGGAAACTTGAAACAGCATTTGCCAGAAAACATATATTAATGTGTAGAGAATACTGGGAAAGGAAACTTGAAACACTATTCGATACAAAACATACATTAGTTTGGATCCTAGAGTCCCGAATCTTGAGCGATTACCAAGCGGGTTTTCACGCAAAAACTAGCACCCTGGATCAGGCCTTTCGCCTTCTTTGTATTTACTGGAAGGAAGTTGCCATTAAGGGTGGGAAGCTTTATGTGGCTTTTGTTGATTTACGGTGTGCGTTTGATCTAGTTCCCCGAGCAAGTTTATGGAGAGTTTTAAAAGAGATGGGCATACCGGGTAATCTTTTAGATATTTTAATTCGATTGCACTTATCAAACACAGCTCAAGTTAGGTGGGGGAGAACAATCAATTAACGGAGAAATTCCCAATCCAACATGGAGTGAGACAGGGATGTGTGTTAGCTCCCACACTTTTTACTCTTTTTATCAATGGGGTGGTTGATTTTTTAGATCGAGATGGGTGTGATGCCCCCAAAATTGGCGTAAGAAGAGCTCCTGCTCTTCTTTTCGCAGATGACACCCTACTTATTTCCAAATCCCTGCAAGGTCTCCAACAACTCCTGAATAACTTCACTCGGTTCTGCGATGAGCGGGGCCTGGTATTAAATGAGGCCAAAACAAAATATATGATTTTCATAAGCGGAACTGCTAAACCATCCAAAAGACATTTGTTTGTAGGAAGTAGTCATTTGGAGCAAGTAGACGTTTTTGATTATTTGGGTTTCTGCCTGACCCCCAACATACACTGGGCTCCCCACATTGAGAAAGTGAAACTGTTGTTAATTCAGCAAACCACTGACATTAGCAAAATTCATAGAAATATGCTGTCTAGGCAAGTGGACCCCAGCCCTGGAAATTTATAATATTAAGGTTCTAGGGGGGGCCCTTTATGGAGCGAGCAGAACTTTGGGGTACTGGTAACACAAACTGTCAAGTGTAGAGAATCGTTTTCTTAGATCTCTTTTAGACTTACCTCCCAGTACTCCTCTGACTCCTCTCTATTTCGATTTTGCCCATAGACAGCTGGTCCACAAGTTAGACTACAAATTATTCATGTTTTGATATTGTTTGTCGTCTGTTGAAGAGCTTACCTCCTACCGTGAGGCTCTGTCTGGTCTTTTGAAACTCTCCCAGGTAACCTCGATCCCATGGTTTAGTACATTGAGAGATTTATTGCGGAGGCTTAGGATGGAGGTGTTCTGGTAAAATCCGGAAAGTCTGGCTCTTATCCCGAGGGCCAGGGTTAAAGCGATGTTCTGAGAAACAATAGCTGAGAAGGAGTTGGCTAAATCAGAGGGTAGTTTGACCCAGGAGTTCCTTAATTTTAAATTTGTTCCCTGTTATGAGGACACCATTGACGAAATTGTTCCCCCTCTGGCACCCAAACTTTTTTTAAACTTTTGTTTCAAGACTCTACCTACTAAATTGTTTTGTATTAAGTGCCGTTGTAATGCCTTTAACGATGATCTCTGTCCTTCGTGCAATGTCAGCCCAGAATCTATCGTGCATCTACTATTTTTTTGTCCAAACTACATATCACTGAGGAAGAAGTGGATAATTCCGTTATACAGATTGGTTGGTCCTGGCCATTACCTAGAGGTGTTGAGAATCTTGTACACAGATACGCGCAGGGTAATCGTTTTTGGCCTGGCCAAATATTGGCATGCACTTTGGATTAAGCGTTTTAAATGTATTGTATGAAGTACCGCATTTTTTGCAATTTTTTACTATTTTCTACTTTTTAAACTATTTTATGGCATTTATGTGTTTTTAAAAAATAAAAAAATAAAAATGTTTCTTATATTCTGTTCTTTACTCCTCTTGTGCTGTGTACTTTTTAAGATCTTTGTGATCGAAATAAAGTTATATATGATGATGGCTATTTTTATGAATAGACAGTGTGATGCTTACAAAAGCCTTCCCTTTGCAAGCTGTACTGAGAAAATGTAAACATGCCACTTGCCAAGGCATACCTCTAGACAGTGTATTCAAAAAATTACAGGTAGGTCATCACATCTGCATGATACATTCTTATGTTATAAAACAATAGAATGTGAGCACGAAAACCAAGAAAAGGTGTTGTGAAACGGAGAAAGATTTGTAATGTAGCCTTACTGAAATGCTAAGTTATGCATCACGAGTATGTACATCGATGTTCAAAGAGGTACACGACTCAGACAGAAATATAGGACCTGCAGACCTTGTGGGCCATACAAGAGCTACTGAGTGTTGACCAGAATCCTTGGCTCACATCACTTTTGAGAGTTAAGAATCAAACTTTAATTTATCAGAGCCAAAAATGGTCAGGCTTGGCTTTACTGGTCTCCTATAATGTTGATCATCCCATTTGAAAGCCCTGTCATCCACAAGAGATGTTTAAGCTACCTAGAGGTGTGGTTCTCTTTTTTTTAAACTTGTCTTTTATTCAAAATTGCACAAGCATCACATTACATGTTGTCCCACAGGGTCACGAAGCAATGAAAAAAGAATCACATGTTACCTTACATATCTGGTTGTTAATACAGGATATCACAGCGGCCTCAATGTTTGCCCATTTGCTCAGCTTCCAAGTGTCATTGCTGGGTGTACATCTTCATATATGAAACACAGGACAACTCCCATAAGAATGAGCTATGTGCGTAAAACAAAAATAACAATTAAAAACAATAAACTTGGCAGCGACAGGCAGTTGGCCAGTATTCCCCAAGAAATCCTCGAATAGAGGGCAGGAATCAGTTATGCACGTATGTTAAGCCCCCCTATCTCCTAGGGGCAGGTCACAATACCACCTGAGCAGGGGGGCAAGTGGAATGCGTGCAAGGTGTGGTTCTCTGCAGCTATCTCCAGATACAGAACATAGTTAATCAGAGCTGGATTGGGAGCTAAAATGATCATGAAATGTATTTTAATGATAGCCTTATATTGCACTGAGTGAGCATAGAGATTATTCACAACCTTTTCCCGGGATCATTGAGAAGTTTTACCCTCCACCCTGCAAGCAAGTCACATAGCAAAATAATTTTAAATAACATGGAAGAAAGTCATAGGTTTTCAAGTCAGTCTGAAAGAAACATATATGTTTCGATACTTCATAGTTTGGCATGGGACCGAGGAGTATTATTTGTCTGCAGCACTAAATCATGTATGTGCACATAATACTTGTGTGGTACAAACAGATGTCTGCTTTTGTGGATGAATGTGCTGAGGAGTCTATGGTCCAACCATCCATGAATGTAGCCCTGTCAGACCATCCTTGGCATGGTTTCCCCAAACCTTTTGCCTTCAGACTTTCTGTTTTTGCTAACTTCGTTTTTGCTGGCTTTAAGACTCTGGGAACTTTACCACTGCTAACCAGTGCTAAAGTGCATGTACTCTCTACCGACTATCATGATAACATTGGCTTATCTACAATTGGTATATGTAATTTACTTATAAGTCCCTAGTAATATGCATTACATGTGCCCAGGACCTGTAACTCAAATGCTATGAGTGGGCCTGTAGCACTGATTGTGCCACCCACTTAAGTAGCTCCTTAAACATGTCTCAGGCCTGCCACTGCAGAGCCTGTGTGTGCAGCTTTATACTTCCAAGTCGACCTGGCAAATTAACCCTCTTGCAGGCCCAAACCTTCCATTTTAATACATATAATTCACCCCTAAGGTAGGCTCTGAACATCCCAAGGGCAGGGTGCAGTGTATTTCAAAAGCAGGACATGTACTTTTAAAGTTTTACATGTCCTGGTAGTGACTACGGCAAAGGCCTATTACTTCCATAGGATAGCATTAGGATTACCTTCTCACATATTATAAGTGTAATTTCCAATTGGGAAGAGGTGGGACCCCCAAGTTTAGTGTCTCTGGAATCACAATTTAAATTCACAACTTATGATAAAGTCAGATTTTAAATTGTAATTCTGAAAATGCCACTTTTAGAATGTTGGCATTTTCTAACTTTAGCCATTTGGTGACTTCAGACTGTCTCTGTATTCATGTATGGGGTGGGTGACAGCTGGGCTTTGTGCATTCCATCTAGACAGCCACACACAAAGGGATCGTAGGTGTGAGTTATGGGCCATCCACATCCTAATGGGCCATCCTGGGCAGAATAGGAGGGAGGAGCTGACACTTTCACCTGAATAGGCTGTGCCTTGTCCCCTTCAAAAAGGGCTGCCTACTCCCCTGTAGTGAGTCTGGAGCCAAGGCAGGAAAGGCAGGGACTCTGTGCACTTCAAAGACATCTCTTTGAAGTGTCACCCACTTTAAAGGCACGGCTGGGTAAAATTAGTGGACCTCTGACACCACTACTTAAGTACACTTCTGGGCCTGTGGATACTCTGGCAGGAAGGAGGACTGCCTTGCTGCTACAAGGACTACCACTCTGCTGGACTGCTACTCTACTGGACTCCTGCTTTGCTCTGCTGACCTGCTGCCCTCCTACCTGGGAGTGAGAAGGACTGGACCTGTATCTCTCCAACTCAGAACCAAAGTGACTCCAAGGGCTTGCTGGCTTGCTTCCTGTTTGAAGTCTCAGGGACATCAAAGACTTTCAACCCACCCTGATACTGCACCTGGACTCTGCCATCTGTGAGTCTTGTCCTGCCAAGTGGTGCCAATCCAGTCCTGGGCCCTGGGAAGTGGATATACAGTGCTGCTCCAGCAGAAATTCATGCATCAACACAGCTGCACTGCGTGGAACCAGTGCATCTCCATCGACACATTGCCATTGCCGCGAGGATCGAGTCCAACACATTGCCACCTAAACGGCGCATCACCTCCATTCCCAACACATCTTTGACTTTGCGCAGCTTGGAGTTGACGCATCGCCTTCATCCTGCAGTTCAACAACAATGCATCACCTCTTTGCTTCTCGGCTCAGAAGATGATGCATCGCCTTCTTGCTTCTCACATCTTTCATCCGTCAACGACGCAACTAAAGTACTTTGTAGGGGGCAAAGGCTGGTCCCTGCATGCGACCCGTCCTCCATCGCAGTCAGCCTGAACTTTTGGATTTGACTAGCGTGACCAGATATCCTCGGTTGGCACTTTATGCTTTAAAGCACTATATTTCAGTTTATTCTTTAAAAATTCAGAACTTTGGTTCTACTTATTGGATTTTTGTTGTTTGAGACTTGTGTTCATTACATTAAGCTCTATTTATCTAACCAGGTATGGTATCGTTTTGTGTGTTTCTCTCACTGTTGTACTGTTTGAAGTGTTGCACAAATACTTTACACATTGCCTCTTAAGTTAAGACTGATCTGTGCCAAGCTACCAGGGGGTGAGCACAAGTTAATTTAAGTTTTGTTTGTGATTTACCCTGACTAGGATTGCAGTTCCTGCTTAGACAAAGTGCATACCTCCGTCAACCAGAAACCACATTTCTAGCAAGCCCCATGTTAACCCCACCACTGGAATGTTGTGTGTGTGTGTGTGTGTGTGTGTGTGTGTGTGTGTGTGTGTGTGTGTGTGTGTGTGTGTGTGGGGGTGGGGGGGGTCCTGGTGTCCCAGACATAATTTTCATTTTTTTTTTTAAACAACTTTATTGAGTTTTACAAAAGGTTTCATGCACAATCCATGCATCAAAATTATCATTGATCAGGAGTTTTAGCTAACAAGTCCATTTATGCAGTTAATTCAGAAGAAAGGTCATTTAGATAGGCAAAGCCTCTCCCTCCTTCCCCCGTAGTCTAACAACAGTATACAATTCTGTATTTGACGATTGTGCATCCGTTGATACTTTTAACCCCATAATTATATTCCCCACCCACAACTATCCCCCTCCCTGCCCTCCCACCAGGCGTGTCACTTATAGTCAACTTGCTAAGTTGCAGTACGCGGTTGTTTCTAGTCGCTTTTTACAAGTGCCCGCAGTAGCACACCGGGATCTATCTGTCAGTGAGTACACTGTTGTGATATGCCTTCCGACTAACTCCTCAGCCCTTCTTTTTGCTCCGGGGTATACAGTCTAATCTACTGCTGCAGGGGCTTCCTCTATCGATTCCTCATCTCCACTATCTTCCGGGATCCGAAGTAGCACCACTAGCGTTTCCCATGCCCTTGCTGCCTCCATCGCCCGCCGCTCACTTCCCGTTCTCTTTGCTATTTGTATTCTGACTATTCCTTCACATTCAGCCCACTTAACGAATTCCTTCTTCCATCTAGCTACACCTGGGCCCCTTTTTGCTTTCCAGTGCGTGGTGATGTCTCTTTTGGCTAATAATAAGCCCAAGTCCAAGAATTTACTTGTTACTTTATTCTTGGCTGTGTGAGGGAACCAGTGTAAAAGACAGGATCCCTGAGATGTCTTCACTTCTCTGTCAGTGATGTCGGACAGTAGTGTAGTTACCTCCTCCCAAAAATGACCCAATTGCGGGCAGTCCCAAAACATATGTCTGAAATCTGCACCTTCCCTACTACAGCGCAGACATGCTGCTGTTTGGGTCTCAAAATATTTATTAATCTTCTCCGGGGTGAGATATGCTCTATGTAAGATATAAAAGTGTACCAATTGAAATCTGACGTTTCTAGTGCACTTCAATGCATTTCAACTAATCCTCCCCAAGTTTTTTCTGGAATAGCCACTCCCAGGTCTGCCTCCCATTTTAGTCGCAGCTCAGTCAAGGGCGCTAGTGTTTCCTGTGTTATGCGCCTATATAAAGAAATCAAACAAGCAAAGATCCCCTACCTATTTATTTAATAATATGCTAAACGTCATATGATATAAACATGTGAACAGTGCTGAAAGGAAGAAAGGACAAAATTATAACAAAATAGATTTATTTTTTCAATGAAAATACAAAAAACTCAGATGTAGTACAAAAAAATAATTATTAAATAAATACATGTACGTGATCCCACCACTCATTTAAACAACTCACAACTACAAACATACTAACATACTTCTTTCATGCAAACAACCGACCTGCATACACTGACTGAAACGACACAAAAAGACAATGAATAATAATATATTCGATAAATATCATGAATCTAATAAAACAACATTCAACTGATCATAGAAGTATCACAAACGCCGACGTGCGTTTCGGTGTACAAGCCAAATGTGGCTAAACACCTTCATCAGGGCGTGGATACCACGACAGGGGGTGGTGGGGAAATTTCTGAAATTAGATAAACAAACATATAAAAATCATTCCTACAACTAGTTACAGAGACCTGTAGGCATATATCATATTTAGATAAATAAATCAATTAAATTAAACAAAAATATTAACATAATAAACAATTCCTGCAGCACTGTTCAGATAGACCATTGATAGAAGAAACATTTAATTCTATTTAGGCGGAAAAAAGGATGATACTTAGGTAGTGCACATTCAAACAGATAAAGAGGAATAAAAAGAAAATTAGAACAAACATGGAACGAAGTAAAATAGACAAAAGCACAATAAAAAGACATCGCTAATACATAGCCATAAACAGATACAAACAGACATAAGAATGTTTGAAATACAGAAAATAAAAAGAAATACTATTTGCAAATCTGAGAAAAAAGGAGAAAATACAAATAACCCATTAGCACAGGGGAAAGATGAAAAGATAAAGGAGACAAACCAAAACGGGCTAAATGCCTACCGGTGAATTGAACAGCTGACCAATAGGCTGTGCCAGAAAGTGCCGTACATGGAAACTCGATGGCGTAATTTAAGTACGGTGTTCCACAGGAAAGGCCTGAGCTGAGGTGTTGATAAAATTCAAATAACAAGCAGAGTTTCTGGTAGGAGATGAAAAACGACATATTAATGGCGCTAAAGGTGGCGGCATAGAAAAAGGACGACTGTTTCCAAGCGCTCAACAATATAAGAGACCAGTTAATACACCTACTAATTACCTGAAGTCCGATATTCAGTAGGAGATATAGAGACGCTGGGGGCAGGAAAAGACTCGTCTGGCCCAAGGAGTTAGTTTTAATAAAGCACCCAATAGTTGCTGTAAAAATAAGAACAGGAGCAACTAAAGTAATGCATGATAAATAAGCGTTATGTGTTGCAATATACTGGCACTAATACAATCTTTAATCAGTGCCAAAAGCAAAACAAACAGGACAAAGGACACAATAAATGAGAGACACCGCAGACAGCTAGATGACGCAGAATTTTGAAAAGCCATCGGGTGCTCAAATGTAACAACGCTAGCAAATCTTTAAACTGTGCCCATAGTAGGCCTAAACAACTCAGAAAATGAATATAATGGTACCGAAGCCGGAATATACAGAAAACTGAAAACAGTGCATTAATAAATAAATACCTCGAGAATCGAGTATTCACCAGTCCGGCAAAAAAAGTGTCACGAAACTCATACAAACACCCGCTGGGCGTCCCTCGCTCAGGATAACAGAGGGGACCTGTAAAGGTAAATATACAGGCACACTAAGAAACAAACCGTCCACTATGTATCCAATAAAGCGAACAAACACCCTAGTTCGAGAGCCAACCGCAACTTACTCGGATAGGGCTGGTCATGGCGGCGACATGATGGTCATTGCTTCGTAGCTGATGAAAGAGGCATAAACAAGGAAACACAATAGCGCCAAGATTTAAATAAAAAATACGAAGAAAAAGAGCCAATACGATAGGTTCAAGAAGGTCATCTGACCCGGGCAAGGAAATCACGGAAACAAACAAGATGCGGAATGGATTCAGATACTAAAACGGAAAAAAACGTCTCAAACACAGAGACGGAGTGAATAATATGCCAGAGCTAAAATAGGTCAGGTCAATTAATCCGAACCGGGGGAGCCCAGCAGAAGCCAAAACGCGTGAGGCTTCAAATACTGAAAAGACGAGCGTCACAGAGATGAAAAGACTAGCGTATAGTGCGCAGAAAATGCTGAAAGAAGGGTCAGATCATCTGATCCAAACCAAAAACTCTCAAAAAGAAACAGAATATGCAAAACAAATTCAAATCCTAACAAAACCACTAAGGAAGCAAACATGACAAACCAGACAACGCACATACTATGAACCTAATAGAAATAAACCAAACCCAATTAATAGGACAATAAGCAACTAAAGAAGCCAGAATACAAAACTCAGAAAAAACACACAAAGGACAATAAGAGGAAAAGAATACGAATGATTATAAAAACCGAGAAAAATACATAACTGTCAATAATTTTCAAATAGAGATAAAGTAAAAAATAGAGATAAAATGAAAAAGGGTCCGAAGAAGATTTCAGTGCCAATAAAGACAAACAAATATCAAATTAGAGAAAGGCATGTTCCCACTGTAGAAGTTCGTTAAGTCCTTGGTCCTTGGTGTTAAGGGAAAACATCCAGAATAATTCGCGTTTACGGCGAATAGCAGTCACATCCATGCCAGTGGAGCTACGTACTTTTTCCAAAATAGTCCAGCGTAGATCTTTAACGCTGTGTTTTTGCTGAGCCCAATGTTTAACTAATGGAGCCGAGTGTTTCAAAAGCCTGATATTTGATTTATGCTCGCCGATACGCACTCGAAATTCCCTAGCTGTCTCTCCGATGTATGCCAGGTCGCACGGGCATAAGATGGCATATACAATGTTGGTAGAGCGGCAGTTGGTCATTTCTTTGAGATAGACAGTACGTGAATTGATGGAAATGTGGTCGCCCACAATAGCATTTTGGCATGCTTGGCAGCCTCCACACTTGTGGTTACCCTGGACGGGGGTACCTCCCATGAGTGAGAGCTGCATGTTGTGTGACCTCTGAGGTCTTTTAGCATGTACTAACATGTTACTCAGATTTTTGTTCCTTTTGAACGAGAAAATAGGTTTACTGATAGACGGCATGGAGTGATCAAGGTTAAGAAGATGCCATTGGGAGTTAACAATTTGGCGCATTTTATTATTGAACCAGGAGTGTTTGGTGACACATACCAACTGGTCGAATTTATTATTAGCTTTGGGTTGGAACATTGAGTCCCGGTCATAATATTTCGCTCTTTAAGAGCGTTCTTAACAAGTTTGGGAGGATAGCCTCGGTTAATGAGTTTACTCTTAAGGTTACCAGCATGGTACATATATTCACTGATGGTAGTACAATTTCTCCGATATCTGAGAAACTGACTGAATGGAATTCCTTCTTTTGGCACTTGGGGTGAAAGCTCTGATAATGAAGTAAAGTATTTCTGGCGGTGGGTTTAGTGTAGAGTGAAACCGTAAGTTTGTAGTCACATGCCTCAATCCACACATCCAGAAACTCCAATTTTTGGGTGCTGGTGTGGGCAGTAAAAGTCAGATTGGGGTCCGCTAAATTGATCCAGGTTATAAATTCGTTGAGTGTATCCTGGTCTCCTCGCCAGATGAAAAAGATGTCATCAATAAAGCGGGACCAGTGGTGGACATTCTCATAAAAGGGGGCCACTTCATTGTATATGTTGCACTTTTCAAAGTGCCCCATATACAAGCAGGCCACACTTGGAGCACACGCTGCTCCCATACTAACCCCTTGATCTGGTGAAAAAGAATTCTCAAATTCAAAGAAATTTTCTGATAAAACTATATCAAGAAGTTGAAGAATAAAGGAAGAGTTGGGCAATGAGCAATCTACCTCAAGCGTGTTCTTAATAACCCCTAAGGCTTCCTTTTGAGGGATATTAGAGTAAAGGGATTCCAGGTCCATAGTCACCAGGGTTTCCTGAACATTGTTGTAAGGGAGGCCTTCAATCTGGGAAATAAAATGGCCCGTATCCTTAATGTACGAAGGAAGCGTGGCGACCAATGGTTTTAAAAATTGGTCCACGTACTTAGAAAGGGGTTCAGTGGCCGCCCCGATGGTAGAGACAATAGGTCTAAGGGGGGGATCAGTTTGGTTTTTGTGAGTCTTTGGCACCCCATATATAATAGGGATACGAGTAAAGGTGGGTGTGAGGAATTCAGCCTCTTGCTGACAGATAAACCCTTTTCCACAGCTGCTTCAACCAAAGTCAGAATCCTGCGTTTGAGATGCAATTCAGGGTTGGTCATAATCTTGGCATAATGTATGGGGAGCTCAACAAAAGCTCCATTTTGGTTTTATATTTATCAGAATCAAAGATGACTATTCCTCCACCTTTATCACAAGGTTTGATAGTAAGCGAGGTGTCATCTTTGAGTTTCTTGAGGGCAAGATGTTCTTCCTTAGGGATGTTAAAGATGGGTTTGGGGATAAATTTGATAGCCTGCTTAATTTTTTTAACTTTTTTTCGCAAAATTCGCCTAAAAAATTCTTCCTTGTTAAAGACTATGTGCCCAGTGAAGAGAATTTATCAGGCTTAAAACCCCGTCCACCTTTTTCCCGGAAATAGATCAGGTGGGAGTTGAGGTTGATATGTTTGAAAAAGCTGTCTCTAAAAAAATTAAGCAGGCTATCAAATTTATCCCCAAACCCATCTTTAACATCCCTAAGGAAGAACATCTTGCCCTCAAGAAACTCAAAGATGACACCAAGCTTACTATCAAACCTTGTGATAAAGGTGGAGGAATAGTCATCTTTGATTCTGATAAATATAAAACCAAAATGGAGCTTTTGTTGAGCTCCCCATACATTATGCCAAGATTATGACCAACCCTGAATTGCATCTCAAACGCAGGATTCTGATTTTGGTTGAAGCAGCTGTGGAAAAGGGGTTTATCTGTCAGCAAGAGGCTGAATTCTCACACCCACCTTTACTCGTATCCCTATTATATATGGGGTGCCAAAGACTCACAAAACCAAACTGATCCCCCTTAGACCTATTGTCTCTACCATCGGGCGGCCACTGAACCCCTTTCTAAGTACGTGGACCAATTTTTAAAACCATTGGTCGCCACGCTTCCTTCGTACATTAAGGATACGGGCCATTTTATTTCCCAGATTGAAGGCCTCCCTTACAACAATGTTCAGGAAACCCTGGTGACTATGGACCTGGAATCCCTTTACTCTAATATCCCTCAAAAGGAAGCCTTAGGGGTTATTAAGAACACGCTTGAGGTAGATTGCTCATTGCCCAACTCTTCCTTTATTCTTCAACTTCTTGATATAGTTTTATCAGAAAATTTCTTTGAATTTGAGAATTCTTTTTTCACCAGATCAAGTGGGTTAGTATGGGAGCAGCGTGTGCTCTAAGTATGGCCTGCTTGTATATGGGGCACTTTGAAAAGTGCAACATATACAATGAAGTGGCCCCTTTTATGAGAATGTCCACCACTGGTCCCGCTTTATTGATGACATCTTTTCATCTGGCGAGGAGACCAGGATACACTCAACGAATTTATAACCTGGATCAATTTAGCGGACCCCAATCTGACTTTTACTGCCCACACCAGCACCCAAAAATTGGAGTTTCTGGATGTGTGGATTGAGGCATGTGACTACAAACTTACGGTTTCACTCTACACTAAACCCACCGCCAGAAATACTTTACTTCATTATCAGAGCTTTCACCCCAAGTGCCAAAAAGAAGGAATTCCATTCAGTCAGTTTCTCAGATATCGGAGAAATTGTACTACCATCAGTGAATATATGTACCATGCTGGTAACCTTAAGAGTAAACTCATTAACCGAGGCTATCCTCCCAAACTTAGTTAAGAACGCTCTTAAAAGAGCGAAATATTATGACCGGGACTCAATGTTCCAACCCAAAGCTAATAATAAATTCGACCAGTTGGTATGTGTCACCAAACACTCCTGGTTCAATAATAAAATGCGCCAAATTGTTAACTCCCAATGGCATCTTCTTAACCTTGATCACTCCATGCCGTCTATCAGTAAACCTATTTTCTCGTTCAAAAGGAACAAAAATCTGAGTAACATGTTAGTACATGCTAAAAGACTTCAGAGGTCACACAACATGCAGCTCTCACTCATGGGAGGTACCCCCGTCCAGGGTAACCACAAGTGTGGAGGCTGCCAAGCATGCCAAAATGCTATTGTGGGCGACCACATTTCCATCAATTCACGTACTGTCTATCTCAAAGAAATGACCAACTGCCGCTCTACCAACATTGTATATGCCATCTTATGCCCGTGCGACCTGGCATACATCGGAGAGACAGCTAGGGAATGTCGAGTCCGTATCGGCGAGCATAAATCAAATATCAGGCTTTTGAAACACTCGGCTCCATTAGTTAAACATTGGGCGCAGCAAAAACACAGCATTAAAGATCTACGCTGGACTATTTTGGAAAAAGTACGTAGCTCCACTGGCATGGATGTGACTGCTATTCGCCGTAAACGCAAATTATTCTGGATGTTTTCCCTTAACACCAAGGACCAAGGACTTAACGAACTTCTACAGTGGGAACTTGCCTTTCTCTAATTTGATATTTGTTTGTCTTTATTGGCACTGAAATCTTCTTCGGACCCTTTTTCATTTTATCTCTATTTTTTACTTTATCTCTATTTGAAAATTATTGACAGTTATGTATTTTTCTCGGTTTTTATAATCATTCGTATTCTTTTCCTCTTATTGTCCTTTGTGTGTTTTTTCTGAGTTTTGTATTCTGGCTTCTTTAGTTGCTTATTGTCCTATTAATTGGGTTTGGTTTATTTTTATTAGGTTCATAGTATGTGCGTTGTCTGGTTTGTCATGTTTGCTTCCTTAGTGGTTTTGTTAGGATTTGAATTTGTTTTGCATATTCTGTTTCTTTTTGAGAGTTTTTGGTTTGGATCAGACGATCTGACCCTTCTTTCAGCATTTTCTGCGCACTATACGCTAGTCTTTTCATCTCTGTGACGCTCGTCTTTTCAGTATTTGAAGCCTCACGCGTTTTGGCTTCTGCTGGGCTCCCCCGGTTCGGATTAATTGACCTGACCTAATTTAGCTCTGGCATATTATTCACTCCGTCTCTGTGTTTGAGACGTTTTTTCCGTTTTAGTATCTGAATCCATTCCGCATCTTGTTTGTTTCCGTGATTTCCTTGCCCGGGTCAGATGACCTTCTTGAACCTATCGTATTGGCTCTTTTTCTTCGTATTTTTATTTAAATCTTGGCGCTATTGTGTTTCCTTGTTTATGCCTCTTTCATCAGCTACGAAGCAACGACCATCATGTCGCCGCCATGACCAGCCCTATCCGAGTAAGTTGCGGTTGGCTCTCGAACTAGGGTGTTTGTTCGCTTTATTGGATACATAGTGGACGGTTTGTTTCTTAGTGTGCCTGTATATTTACCTTTACAGGTCCCCTCTGTTATCCTGAGCGAGGGACGCCCAGCGGGTGTTTGTATGAGTTTCGTGACACTTTTTTTGCCGGACTGGTGAATACTCGATTCTCGAGGTATTTATTTATTAATGCACTGTTTTCAGTTTTCTGTATATTCCGGCTTCGGTACCATTATATTCATTTTCTGAGTTGTTTAGGCCTACTATGGGCACAGTTTAAAGATTTGCTAGCGTTGTTACATTTGAGCACCCGATGTCTTTTTCAAAATTCTGCGTCATCTAGCTGTCTGCGGTGTCTCTCATTTATTGTGTCCTTTGTCCTGTTTGTTTTGCTTTTGGCACTGATTAAAGATTGTATTAGTGCCAGTATATTGCAACACATAACGCTTATTTATCATGCGTTACTTTAGTTGCTCCTGTTCTTATTTTTACAGCAACTATTGGGTGCTTTATTAAAACTAACTCCTTGGGCCAGACGAGTCTTTTCCTGCCCCCAGCGTCTCTATATCTCCTACTGAATATCGGACTTCAGGTAATTAGTAGGTGTATTAACTGGTCTCTTATATTGTTGAGCGCTTGGAAACAGTCGTCCTTTTTCTATGCCGCCACCTTTAGCGCCATTAATATGTCGTTTTTCATCTCCTACCAGAAACTCTGCTTGTTATTTGAATTTTATCAACACCTCAGCTCAGGCCTTTCCTGTGGAACACCGTACTTAAATTACGCCATCGAGTTTCCATGTACGGCACTTTCTGGCACAGCCTATTGGTCAGCTGTTCAATTCACCGGTAGGAATTTAGCCCGTTTTGGTTTGTCTCCTTTATCTTTTCATCTTTCCCCTGTGCTAATGGGTTATTTGTATTTTCTCCTTTTTTCTCAGATTTGCAAATAGTATTTCTTTTTATTTTCTGTATTTCAAACATTCTTATGTCTGTTTGTATCTGTTTATGGCTATGTATTAGCGATGTCTTTTTATTGTGCTTTTGTCTATTTTACTTCGTTCCATGTTTGTTCTAATTTTCTTTTATTCCTCTTTATCTGTTTGAATGTGCACTACCTAAGTATCATCCTTTTTCCGCCTAAATAGAATTAAATGTTTCTTCTATCAATGGTCTATCTGAACAGTGCTGCAGGAATTGTTTATTATGTTAATATTTTTGTTTAATTTAATTGGTTTATTTATCTAAATATGATATATGCCTACAGGTCTCTGTAACTAGTTGTAGGAATGATTTTGATATGTTTGTTTATCTAATTTCAGAAATTTCCCCACCACCCCCCTGTCGTGGTATCCACACACTGATGAAGGTGTTTAGCCACATTTGGCTTGTACACCGAAACGCGCGTCGGCGTTTGTGATACTTCTATGATCAGTTGAATGTTGTTTTATTAGATTCATGATATTTATCGAATATATTATTATTCATTGTCTTTTTGTGTCGTTTCAGTCAGTGTATGCAGGTCGGTTGTTTGCATGAAAGAAGTATGTTAGTATGTTTGTAGTTGTGAGTTGTTTAAATGAGTGGTGGGATCACGTACATGTATTTATTTAATAATTATTTTTTGTACTACATCTGAGTTTTTTGTATTTTCATTGAAAAATAAATCTATTTTGTTATAATTTTGTCCTTTCTTCCTTTCAGCACTGTTCACATGTTTATATCATATGACGTTTAGCATATTATTAAATAAATAGGTAGGGGATCTTTGCTTGTTTGATTGCTTTCTGTTTCCCCTATGATCCCACTACCTTTATTTGCCTAGATAGGGGCCCCCTTTGTTTGATTGCCTTATGCGCCTATATAAACATGTGACCGCTTTGAAGGTACCTGCTGCCATTACCACATACTGACAGCCCAATGACGTCTGTGGTTCAGTGATTCCCCCCCTCCAGTATTTTCGTATGGCCGCAGTGAGGGCAGTGTGCAATAGGAAGTCCCCTCCAGGTAAATCGTATCATTCTTGCAGGTCGTTGAAGGGAATCATGGTGCTCTCCTCATACAAATCCCCTATTGTAGACAGTCCCCGCTCCTTCCAAGTCTCCAATCCCCGCCAGCTGCCCCCATGGGGTAATGCCTCGCATATAATTAGCGGGATTTCTGGGGCATAAGGGCGTTTAATCTTTGCCCGTCTCATGCTCCTATTCCAGCACTTCCGTGCCGTTTTTAGCTCCGAAGAAAGAACATGGGCTCGAACGGGAAACGTAGTATTATTTGAGATAGTAATCTTAAGGACAGGGAATCTCCTCTTAGCTCATCCATCCCCCTAAGTCGAGCCGCCACCCACTTCGTGAGCCATTGTATCTGGGCCGCCAGATAGTAGGCCTCAAAATCAGGCACTGCCTTCGGTCTCATCAATCAATCAATCAATCAGGGTATTGTAAGCGCGCTACTCACCCGTGGGGGTCGCAAGGCGCTGGGGGGGTCAGCAGGTCTGTTCAGCCAAAGAGCCAGGTCTTGAGAGTCTTCCTGAAGGTGTTCAGGGAGGGGGCGTGACTGATGTCTGCCTGGAGCTTGTTCCATGTTTTGGCCACGATGTGGGAGAAGGATCTTCTGCCTGCTCTGGCTCTGTGGATGTGCGGGGTTTCGGCCAGTGCGAGTTTGGAAGATCGGAGGTTCCTTTTGGGTACGTGGAAGTTGATTCTGTCATTGAGGTATTCAGGTCCGGTGTTGTGTAGGCATTTGTAGGCGTGGGTGAGGATTTTGAAGGTGACTCTTTTCTCCACGGGGAGCCAGTGGAGCCTTCGTAGGTGTTGGCTGATGTGTTCACACCATGGGTGCCGAGGACGAGTCTTCCAGCGAAGTTCTGTATCGTCTGGAGTTTGCGGAGTAGGGACTTGTTTATGCCGGCATAGAGCGCGTTTCCATAGTCAAGTCTGCTGGTGATGAGTGTGTGGGTGACTGTCTTCCTTGACTCGGGGGGATCCTCTTGAAAGTCTTGCGGAGTATGCGGAGGGTGTTGAAGCAGCTGGAGGTGACGGCGTTGACCTGTCGGTTCATGGTGAGGGATGAGTCGAGTATGATGCCGAGGTTTTTGGTGTGGTCCAAGGGGGTCGGTGGGCTTCTGAGGGCGGTCGGCCACCAGGTGTTGTCCCATGCTGAGGGGGTGGTTCCAAGGACGAGGACTTCTGTCTTCTCGGCGTTGAGCTTTAGGCAGCTGTTGGTCATCCAAACTGCGACTTCCTGCATCCCTTTTTGGAAGTTGAGTCTGGCGGTGGCGGGGTCGTTGGTGAGGGAGAGGATGAGCTGGGTGTCGGCAGCGTAGGATACGATGTTGAGGCCGTGTTGTCGGACGATTGCAGCGAGGGGGGCCATGTAGATGTTGAAGAGGGTCGGGCTCAGTGATGACCCCTGTGGGACTCCGCATGTGATATTCGTGGGATCGGAGAGGAAGGGTGGCAGTCTGATTCTTTGGCTTCCTCCGGTGAGGAATGATCGGATCCAGTCTAGGGCTGTTCCTTGTATGCCGGCATCATGTAGTCTGCCGATGAGTGTGCGGTGGGAGACGGTGTTGAAGGCTGCTGATAGGTCAAGTAGGATGAGGGCTGTGGAGTGGCCTTGGTCCAGGAGGGTGCGGATGTCATCCGTGGCGGCGAGTAGGGCGGTCTCGGTGCTGTGGTTGCTCCGGAATCCGGATTGGGACGGGTCGAGGATGGCGTTGTCTTCGATGAATCGTGTCAGTTCCCTGTTGACTGTTTTCTCTGCAACTTTGGCTGCGAAGGGGAGGAGTGAGATGGGCCGGTAGTTCTTGAGGTCGGTGGGGTCAGCTGTGGGCTTATTGAGCAGGGGCCTGACTTCTGCGCGTTTCCAGTCATCTGGGAAGGCGCCTGTTTCGAAGGTGGTGTTGATGGTGTGTTGTAGTTTGGGTGCGATGGCCGTGGCGGCTCTGTGGTAGATGTGAGGGGGGCAGGGGTCAGTGGGGGCCCCTGAGTGGATGCCTTTCATGGTCGAGGTGGTGTCTTCGGCCGTGATCGGAGTCCAGGTGGAGATGGTGGGCTGGCTGGTGTGTCTGGGGGGCGGGCCGGCTGTGGCATCTGGTGGGTGGTCGGCGAAGTTGTCGTAGATGTTTTTGATCTTGAGGTGGAAGAAGGTTCCAAGCTTGTTGCAGAGGTCTTGGGACGGGGTGATGTCTGTGGCTTCGCTGCGGGGGTTGGTGAATTCCTGAATGACGGTGAAGAGTTCCTTGGAGTTGGTGGAGTTTGCGAGGATTTTGTTGTGGATGAAAGTCCTTTTGGTGGTTCTGATTCGGTTGTGGTAGTCCATCATGGTGTCCTTGTAGGTGGTGTAGTCTTCCATGAGAACCCCAATCGCTACCCTCCGTCTGTCAGTTCCCCAAAAAAATCCCGAAATCATCGTCCTGAGCTGGGTAAAGTATCTTGCTGGTATCCAGACCGGTAACGGCCCAAAGTAGTACAATAATCTTGGGAGGGTCACCATTTTAAATAAGGCTACCCGGCCAGCTACTGATAATGGTAAAGAACCCCAGAAATCAAAGTTGCTTTTTGCTCCTCTAATGGCTCTTCCTATATTACCCTCTAATAGGTCCCCTTGAGTGTGGTATATTTGCGTACCTAGATTTATCAAGCACCGGTCTTCCCATCTCACTCCTTCCGTCTCTTGCGGGCCGATTCTATTCTCCATCGTTGGGAAAAGGCAAGACTTCGTCCAATTTACCTTGAGCCCCGCTACTCTACCTAGGTCTTGTAGTAAGTCTTTTGCACCGCCAAGCACTTCCCTCGAGTCTGCCAGGAACATCAGCAAGTCGTCCGCATAAAGCGCAATGTGGTGGATCTGCCCGTGAACATTAATGCACTGATAGCATTGCCCCGTTCTGGCTCTAGCTGCAAGCGGTTCGACGGCCAAGGCGAACAAGAGGGGGGAGAGTGGACACCCCTGTCTTGTCCCCCGACCTATGCTGCAGGTGTCAGATATTAGCCCACCCGTTTTAACTCTAGCAGTGGAATTTTTATATTGAAGTGCTGTCCAGCCTACAAATTCATCTCCCAGTCCAAATTTCCGCATCAAGTGGAACAAATAAGGCCATTCGAGGCTATCAAATGCCTTTTCTATGTCCACTGCAAAAACTGTCGCTGCATCTTTTCTATAGGAATCTGCTTCCAACACCCGCAAGAGGCGCCTAATGTTGAGGGCCGTGTTTCTGGTGGGAATGAACCCGGACTGGTCTTCGTGTATTAGTGTTGTCATATAAGGAAGGAGGCGGGTGGCAAGGATGCAGCTCAGGATCTTGTAGACTAGGTTAAGCATGGATAGTGGGCGGTACGCCGCCCTATCCCAGGGCGGTTTCCCTGGTTTAAGAAATGGGATGAAAATCGCCTCCCGGGTCGATACAGGCAGGTGACCCACTCGATTTGCATCATTGTATAGCTTTACGAGCCTGGGGGATAATAAGTCAATATAAGCTACATAAAATTCAATTGGTAAACCATCCGTTCCCGGTGTCTTATTCCTTGCCATATTTTTAATGGCCCCTCTTACTTCTCCAATTTCTACGTCCCAGCCTAGGGTATCCGCTAATCCCTCCCCCAGTACTGGCAGCTCCACATCCCTTATGAACCTATCCAACCCTTCCTCTTCTGCGGTCAATCTACTTCTGTAGAGTTCTGTATAATACTCAAGGAACAAGTCATTAATACCTTGCTGATCGTAACGAACATCCCCATTCTTTCCTCTAAGCTCCAAAATTACTGTTCCTCTCATGGCTGGGTTAGCCAACCAAGCCAAAAGGGCCCCAGATTTATCCCTCTCGGAGTGGGCTCGGGTTATGTATTTTTTGTAATCAAAACAACGAAGGCGTTCCACCTGGACCGCCACCGCTTCCCTAGCATCTAAGCGTTCCCCCTGCTTGTCAGTACTCTCAGGGCGTTACTAGTTCTCGTAGGCGTTGGTCTGCCACCTGTATATCCCACAACAGCACCTGGCGCGCTCCTACCAAGTCTGAGATACAACGCTCCCTGACGACTGATTTAAAAGCATCCCAATCTATTAGTGAATTCGTTGCTGAGTCAACATTATCTTGGAAATAGTGGTCGATAGCAGTACCTACAGTTTCATGGAAAACCTGGTCATCTAGGTCATCAGGCCGTAGACGCCAGGTAGGTATTTTGGGCCTTGCACGTGACCACTGCATCCTTACCAGTACTGGATTGTGGTCTGATAATGTTCTGGTAAGATATTCACTGCTTTGCACCCCCTCGTGCACATCAGGGGTACACAGTATGGCCTCTAGTCGAACATGTAGGTCATATAATGAAAAAAAAATGGAGTAATCCCTTACTCTAGGGTGTTGGGCTCTCCATGAGTCCACTAATCCCCATCGCCGCTGCCAATTTTGCCTTGACTCCGCTATCTTATGTATGGGTGCCGCAGGAAATGGAGGATGGGAGCGATCTAGATCAACATATGATATGCAATTGAAGTCGCCTCCTAATACTACAGACCCCGTTAACAGTGAAGCCAGTCTCCAAGAAAGCTGTGCTAAAAAGGCTGGCTGGTCCGAGTTAGGGGCATATAGACTCCCCAACACTATATCCCTGCCATCTAGTCTCCCACTTACTACAATATACCTTCCTTCCGGATCTGTAATTTGTTTTGTGCACTGAAATGGCACCCCCGCCCTCACCCAGATCATCACACCTCTGGTGAATGCCGAATAATTGGTATAGAACACTTGGCCTCTCCATCGACGCTGCAGTGCCGCCCCCTCTTTTGCCAATATGTGGGTCTCCTGGAGTAGCGCAATCTGAATCCCCCTTCTGACTAAATATGCATGTATTTTATGACGCCGCAACATTGAGTGCATAGCCCGTACATTCCAAGAAATACATTTTAAATCTAGTGAGGGTCCCATTGCATTGTGCGGACCACGCCCCCACTAAATACCCCTGATGTGACACGCCTGCCCCCGAATAACACCCAGTGAACCAAACTAAACCCCCAACTCCCCCTCCCCAGGACAGGTACTGGAGAACTAGTTCCCATCCAAACTTTATCTGAACTCACAAAAGTCTGCTAGTAGTAGCAGGGGTATGCGGCTCTCGCTGCTGGACCCGGACCCCCATCGTGCTGCCCCCTCAATACCTGAAGCAGAT
This sequence comes from Calotriton arnoldi, assembly GCA_963921515.1. Taxonomy (NCBI): domain Eukaryota; kingdom Metazoa; phylum Chordata; class Amphibia; order Caudata; family Salamandridae; genus Calotriton; species Calotriton arnoldi. The sequence goes on from CAWUFW010003524.1 coordinate 298,781, forward strand.
ACATAGCCCTGGTTCAATCTTCTGAGTCCATTCGTTACAAGGGTGCAATCAACATTTTCTAATGATCGCCCTTCCACGTCAAGGTTTCATCATGCCACAGTGGCTTGCGGGCCTATAGTCCAGAGTGTAGTCTTCAGACAATATCGTCCGCTGTCTGGGGTGTTATGTCCGGTAACTCCGTCTCCGAAGTATCGTTCTCGCTGATTGCTGGTGAACCCTCCGATCTTTCCGCGTCCATTCCACTTTTACTCGAGGTGGGGCTGGTTGCAGTCTGGCTATGTTTTGCAACTGCCTGTAGCAATTTTCGGTGTTCCAGACTGAGCTCCCTGGGAGACGGAGCTCTGGACCTAATTTTGTTGTTGTGGGGACTCTGTTGAGGTGGATCCGGCAATAAATGGCGATGCTCTTGTGGTCGTCGAGTGTCCAGCCACTCCCATGCCTCCTGAGGTGTAGTGAAAAAACATGTCCCCCCTGGATCGGCCACTCGAAGGCGCGCTGGAAATAGCATTGCGTATGGCAGTTGGAGTTGGCGAAGTTTCTTTTTGACAGCTAAGAAGGATGCTCTGTTTCGTTGGACTTCCTTGGTAATGTCCGGAAAGATCAGTATTGTACTATTATCAATCTGCCGATCTTGTTTTTGTCGGGCTTGTTGTAGTACATAATCTCTGTCCCTGAAATGCAGAAGGCGCGCCACTATCGGTCTGGGAGGGGCCCCAGATCTAGACGGCCTTGCCGGGACCCTATGGGCTCTTTCCAGCACGTAGAAGGGTGACAGTCCCTCTGGAGCCACTTTTGTTCTGAGCCAATCCTCCAAAAAGCTCACCATATTCGTGCCTTCTGCCTTCTCCGGCACTCCTTTGACTCGTATAATAATCCTGCGGGACCTTCCCTCGCTATCTTCGGCCCGCACTTCAAGCACCTTCACTTTAGACTCCAAATCCGTGAGTGTTTTCTGCAGCGTGGTCACCGCCTCTGGTAGGCCATCCAGTACTTTCTCATTGGTTACGACCTGTTCCTTAAGTTTCCGGTGATCATCTTTTAAGAGGCTTAAGTCTGTACCTATCGCATCAATTTTCGCCTCCAGTACTTACCCGTGATCGCCTGCATGATATCAGCCAACGTAGGTCTCAAGGGAGCCGAGTTCTTTCCTGCCTCCAACACTTCTTCGTCATCGTCAGATTGGTTATCAGGGGTCTCGGTGTTGAGGACAGCGTATCCCCTTTTTTTCTGGACTCTCCCCATCTTCCTGGCCAGTGTCTGACCTTCCCCTTCGGACACCAGGTAATCCCTTCAAGATAGAAGGCGATTTCGCTGCACTGTGGTTGTTTATCGTGCTTAGCGTGCAATAGCTGCACAGGCCAGCACTGTGCAAGGTAACAGGGTGCCCTAGATCACAGCACAGACCCCACTAATGTCGCCTCAGCAATCGTTCAGAGGACCGACCTTTGTGCTTATGTCCTCGTTGAACTTTGCAGTGCCCGCCTATGGGAAGTTCCGCTGCGTGCGCCCAGATCTGCTACTGCTTGGGTGGGTCTTGCGAGTTGCTGGGCCTGTGGGAGCTCCGCGATTAATGTCCTCAAAGACTCTGCATCAGGGCTGCTCAGCTTTTGGCGTTTGCGAGGAAACCCCCTGCCACTGGCTCTTCAATGCCTCGTACGCCGCTATCCTTGTGTTCCTCGAAGCGCTAGTGGCCTCCCCTACACCAGAGCCACTCACCTCCCAGGCCAGTCTCACTTATCTCCTTCCCCCGCTACTTCTTTTCTCATCCCAGGGCACACAGGGCTCTCAGTTCGTTTCTCTGAGTGACTGCCGGTCTCCGTGTCGTAGGGCCAGTGGATGCCTATCGCTCGTTTCAGTGGTCTCTAGGGTCTGATTCAGGTGGTCACCTCCTCCCGGGCAAACAACTGGTCCATCTACCTCCTGCTCGGCGGCACTCTCTCTCTGCTCGCCCCTCCACAAACCCGTCTCGGACCCCACTGGGAGGCAGTTGCGTCACCGGACACCACAGCGGCCCTCAGTCACAGGCTCTCCTCGCGCTGCCATTATTCAGGGCTCTTCCGGTGACCTAGCCTCTTCTCCCTATCAAGTCTCTTTCCTCCCTTGGCGGCCTGTTGTGTCTGTACGCACCTCACTACGGTGCGGGTGCCATTTTGTTGTCGGCTCAGCCGCGCGGCCCCGAATCCGGAGTGTTAGTCCCTTTGACAGAGAAACAAAGCACACTGCTTATCCCCCTGTGTTCCCGGGGCCTTCCGATTTCCACATTGACCTTCGCAGTGAACGCCTATTGGAAGTTCCGCTGCGTGCGCCCAGATCTGCTACTGCTTTGGTGGGCCTTGCAAGTTGCTGGGCCTGTGGGAGCTCCGCAATTAATGTCCTCAAAGACTCTGCGTCAGGACTGCGTGGCTTTTGACATTTGCGAGGGCGCCCCTTCCAATGGGCTCTACTATGTCTCGTACGCCGCTATCTTTGTGCTCCTCGAAGCGCTAGTGGCCTCCCCTACGCCAGGGCCACACATCTCCCAGGTCAGCCTCACTTATCTCTTTCCCCCGCCTCTTCCTTTCTCATCCCAGGGCACACAGGGCTTGCAGTTTGTTTCTCTGAGTGACCACCGGTCTCCGTGTCATAGGGCCAGTGGCTGCCTGTCACTCGCTTCCGTGGTCTCCTGGGTCTGATTCAGCCGGTCCCCCCTTCTTGGGCAATTGACTGGTCCGCCTACCTCCAGCTCGGTGACACACTCTCCCTGCTCGCCCCTCCGCGATCTCGTCTCGGGACCCCACTGGGAGGCAGCCGCGTCTCCGGCACAACAGCGGCCCTCAGCTTCCGGCTCTTCTCACACTGCCGTTATTCAGGGCTCTCCCGATGATCTAGCCTCTTCTCCCCATCGAATCTCTGTCCTTCCTTGGTGGCCTGTTATGTCTGTGCGCACCTCACTGCGGTGCGGGCGCCATTTTGTTGTTGTCTCGGCCGCGCCGCACGGCCCTAAATCCGGAGCATTAGGCCCTTTGACATGGAAACAAAGCTCACCGCTTATCCCCCGTGTTCCAGGGGCCTTCCGATATATAAATCTGTGATTATATCCGCGCCCGGGGCTCAGGATATATGATTACAGGGGCTGTGGCGGACGAAGCCCCGTAACCCACGTTCGCTCACATCGGCTCCAGGCCACGCCCCCCCAGACATACTTTTCATAACATTAGGATTCAGTTGACCATTTTCTGTCCAAGTGTAACATGAGTGAGCAAACCCTATTTATTCAATATCTAGAGTATTTTAATTTTGACAATCTGTTGAGGTGGTATGTTGCTGTGTCTTTCAGCCACATAGTTACTCATGTTTTCACAATGTTATATAGTCCCAATAAAACTCTTTATCTAAAAGTGGCCTCTGTTGAGGGTTACCTGTCTCATTTCTCATCTGGTCAACTATGATAGACAGATATGTTTTAGGAGAGCCATATCTTCCATCCAACGCACTATCAAGATCATGTATTGATATGTTTTACACTGATGATCTTGAACAAATGAATGTTTTGTTAATGAGCCATTAGCATTTTCTTGACAAAGCCCTGTCTGTTTTGTAGTTTTTAAAACTGAATTGCATCTGCTCTGTATTAGAAATGAAACTTGCTGTCAATTAGAATGAAAGAGGAAAGGGAGCAAAAAAGGTCAAGAAAGTATGTATTAAATCTTTCACTAATCCAATAAAGTAACTCAGGCATTAAAATATGATAATATAAAAAGGACACTAGGGACTGGTACTCTCAAATGCAGAAGATATCTTTCAGGCTTAGTGAAAGCATATAAAATAAGGATCCCCTAAGTTGTGACTGTGGAAGTGGATTGTATGTGAAATAATAAAATATACATTAACTTTAGTCCAGTGTCATCTTCCCATTTAGGGAAGGTATTGAATTTAATCATACATTCTTGCCCCAGGGAGTAACCAACTCTGAAAGATTTGCCCAGTTTTGGCCAGCACTTTCTGAGATGAAAAATACTTTCCTGAAACGTATTATGTGGATTCATTCAGGACTAATGCAGCAATTAAATCTAACATTTAAATATGGGGTGGCGGATTTATAGACTTCAGGGGAGCGTGGGTCAGAGCTATTTTATGCCCTTGGTGGTAAGTTAAAGCAGTGCTTACTCCAAATATCTTTTGTCATCTAATTATGAAAACAGGATTCTGGAAATGGCAATGTCTCATAATAACGTGCATATCTGTTGTGTGGCATTTTGTTGTGATAGGGATGCGTTCCGTAGTTTTTTTGTGCTGCTGTGTATTTGTGCTGCATTATTGCAATTCAATTTTGCTGTTTGTACTGCAGTAGTAGTGCTGCATTCCTTAAAGGAAAATGGGATGCATTTAAAAAATTTGAAAAAAGTTACACAAACTTTTCTGTAGTGGTAGGCGGTGGTCCCATGGAACACTGCCTACTCCTAATAATGTTTTTTAACATTCACAAATGGAGGGGTTTGAGAGTGGGTTACCACCTCCTGTAAGGTATTGAGAAAATATTATTGTTTTGTGGCAGGATTTCAATTTCAGAGCAATAATGCATACAATAAAGAAACAGAATTTGGAAGGGACACCCTAAACATTCCCCTTCCAAATACCGATTTTGTATAGTTTCCTAAATCCATTTAACAATTGGGACAATCTTTTCTAAATAGTTAAATGGCCTTAGTACATTTCACAAATGGATTTAGCATTCACCCACCCTCTGGATTAGCAAATCAGAGGGCCTGTGAGCTCTAAAAACCTTTGTACATCTGGCCCCTAGTTGATAAAAGTGAAAAATTCAATACTTTTCCTATTACCTGCAAAAATAATTTAGTATACTTTTAGGCTCCTCAAATGGACTTTCATGTGGACTGCAATTCGCTTTAGTGAAATAATCTCAAGCATTTCCCTTAACTATCATAATGCAAAATGCAAGAAATTACATGCTAATATGCAGGAATAACTTAAATTTTGCATGAGTCAAAATGTAATATTGGTAATATCAAAATGTACCTCGTATAAGATTCGATTTCTCAATTTGATAATCATTTCCTGGGCATCTGTATTCAGATATAATTTTTGTTGACTTTCCACAGTCTCTGGCCTTGTTTTCCTCCAACTGCTGAAGATTCTTGGACTCATTTTGACTCCATTGTGCCTTATTCTAAGGAAATGTGTATAACATCCTTGTACTCCCCTTGGACATATTGCATGCCACTGTCCCCTCTCAGCATTTTGCATTGACTGGGGCCTGTTTCATTAGGTGAGGGGGTGTCAATTTCCCACTCTGTTGTGCCAGCACTGAGTGGTCTCCACATGTGTATGTTAATTTAATCTCATCTGAAATTGCTTCCTTATATTTATTTTCAGTCTCAACTCATGGACCATTCTCCATTCACAAAGCGCCTGCTGTTGTGCTAGGACTGATGGTCTCCACAAATGAATGTTAATTTAGTTTCTTCTGAATATGCTTCCTTATATTTCGCAGTATCAAAACACGGCCTAAAATCCATTCCCAATGCTCCTGCTGTCCTCCTATGCTATAACGTAGACAATGACATGTGAATGAGCAGGGTAACTTGCATTGCACCTTGCACTGGATTCAGGGAATGCAGTTGTTTAGAAATAATATCACCTGGAGTTAAAGTCACTCCATTGTAATTGCTAATGCAGGGGACTAGTGGCGGCTGCTCGCTAAGGTGGAGGAGCGTTGCCCCACAGCTTTTCGCAGATTGTTATCGATAAGAACTCCTAGGCTCTTAGCTGAGGTTGTGGGCTGGGGAAATCCCCATTTCAGCAGGCCAAAAGTAGGAATTCCATGAATTTCGAGAGCCTCCAACCAGGACAAGCTCTGTCTTGTCAGGGTTTAATTTCAGATGATTGCTACTCATCCAGTGACGCATGAACAGCGTGTTTTTTTAATTTCAAGATTGAGTTCGGAGTGTTATTGATTGCAAAAAGTAGTTGCATATTGTTAGCATGGTTAAAAGTGCACACATTCATTTTCCTCAAGGACTGTACCAGAGGATAAATATTTAAAGTAAAAAGATGGGGGGACAAGGACATTCCCTGAGGTACATCGCAGGTCAAATTGACTTTAGGGGAGCCAAAAGGGGGAAGTCGAACCAACTGGGAGCGATCTTTCAAAAAAGACACTAACCAATTAAGTGCTGTCCCTGGAAACCTGCGGCCTCAACACGATCCACCAGAAGTTCATGGACCACCGTGCCAACGGCTGCCGATGGATCAAGAAGCACAAGTGTCTGGGTAGTGCCCTTATCAGCCTCTTCCCTCATTTCATCCAACACTGTCAGGATTACTGCCTCAGTTGAGTGAGATGAGCGAAAGCCCACCTGTTGGGGATCAAGGAAGCGATATTGCTCAAGGAAAGAACAGAGGCAGTTGGCAACATGAGCTTCCAACACTTTGGCCAAAAATGGAAGCAATGAGATGGGGCAGTAGTTAGTCAAAACAAAAGGGTGCCCACCAGTTTTCTTAAGGAGTCGGAGCACAATTGCTTACTTAAAGGCTCTGGGAATGAGACCATGTGTTAAGAAATCATTGAGCAAGGATAAAGCAGGATCAGGGAGTGCAGAGAATGCTTCTTTTAAAACTTGACACACAAAAAGAAATCCTAGCTGCCCTTTTTAAATATGCTGTTCAAACAAATAACAGACTATGACCAAACTTATTACTCATTTGATCAAAAGTTTTAATCAGTGAATCAATTCTTCATTGATTGTGTTCGATTATTTTTAAGTGCAGAGGAGAAAAACACACTTTCAAAATCACATTTAACAAAAAATTAAACGAATTGCAATTACTCCAAACACAATTTTACACAAGGAGACAATGCATAACACATAACATCTTTAGAACCTCACAAATTCACGCAAAACAACAATATATTACACTTAAAATAAATAACAATAAATGCCATACACACAGGGTATCAACCACCGGAGATTTTAGTGATTAAAGCAAGAGAATATTGTTAATTAATTCTATTGCATATTCTTTTCAGACAGACTTTGTCCCCTGGTGGTATATGAGAGCCTTACTAAAATCTCCGGTGGTTGATACCTTGAGTGTATGCCAGAGGGTTCTCTTTAAGAAAAAACAGTTTTTGACTGGCATTTATTGTTATTTATTTTAAGTGTAATGTATTGTTTTGCGTGAATTTGTGAGGTTCTAAAGATTTTATGTGTTATGCAAGTAGCCTTAGCTTGTAAAAATGGAATTTTAGTACTACTTGAGTTGAACCTGATAGATATCCCTTTTATCTGGAGAGTAATTTTTTCTCCAATTACAATCAGTATGGTGTAGAGCCAGCTTTTCAAGTTTAAGATCACTCAAAAACCATTTCTGAGCATCATGGTGCCTAGCCAGCCTAACTTGCCTAAGAGGTGCATGAATGTTGCTGGCATCTGCTAGCCATGCAGTAATGTTTTCCTCATTTAAGTCTGCATTAGAATGTTTAGTATGCAGGGTCAGAGCTAGGGAATTACAAAAGGCATTGATATTGATATGAGTCCAGTACTTAGCCAATAGACCCGTGCTGGTTGCGAGTTTAGAAAAAGCCAAGTTGCTAAGAATAAATTGTATTAAAAAGTGATCAGACACAGGGAGTAACAACTAGATTAGACACAGTGAGATTAGTGGTCCAAACTTGGTCGAGGGTGTGTCCTTTTGTACGAGTGGGGGGCATCACATGCTGTTAAAAATGTAACCAATGTATTAGTTATGTTAGTTTCAATGATCCTGGGCTACCCGAATCATCGCTAGCCCAATAGTTAAAATCCCCAATTACCAAGATTTTAGCATGGCCAATCACCAGATGGGAAATTTGTTCCACCAGGGAATGAGGAGAGTAAGACATATAATGTGGAGGTCTATAGACCAGCACACAAATCAGAAGGGTAAGAGGGGAATGAAGTTTAATTACCAAACTGTTAATGGATGTGATGTCCAAGGCAGTTAGAGTGGTGAACTTCAGATCCTTATGGATTATGGCTGACACGCCTCCACCCATTTAACATGAATTTCCCTTGATGAAGTAATATAAATCACTGTTTGTGCACCTCAGTGCCACACTTAATTGCGCATCAAGTCTAGGCGTTTCTCCTGTTATATGTTGTCTGGTCCCAAGTTACTGGGTTTTTGTAAGATGTCATCAACAATGTCCTCAAGCCATAGCAACAATCACTGGTGGGGGAGTGAAGAACCATGGGCCCGATTCACAGAACTAACTTAAGACAAAATCCTAAACTTACTACCATTTTGGTATTCACAGAAGGCACTTACTCATTTTGGTATTCACAGAAGGCACTTACTTACTCATTTTGAGTAACTTACTATTTTAGTATTCACAGAAGGCACTTACTCATCGATGAGTAAGAGTAAGTGCCTTCTGTGAATACCAAAATGAGTAAGTTACTCAAAATGAGTAAGTTACTCAAAATGAGTAAGTAAGTGCCTTCTTTGAATACCAAAATGAGTAAGTGCCTTCTGTGAATACCAAAATGAGTAAGTGCCTTCTGTGAATACCAAAATGGTAGTAAGTTTAGGATTTTGTCTTAAGTTAGTTCTGTGAATCGGGCCCCATGAGTGGTTGTAATAAAGTATGGATGAACTATGTCTTCTGTGTCTGTGCACACTAGTCCCAGTGTAGGACTCATATTCTATTTACAGGGCTTACATTTGAACTCGGCCTCTAATGATATGCTGAATAGCCATATCATGCCAGGAACGCAAAAAGAGCATTTTTAGAGCATACCAATGTGATTCATATGGTATGTTAAGCTGATATATCCTGATAGACACTTTTTGTCTACGCCTGTGCGGACGCTACTTTATTCACATTTTATGGCAAGTACCTAATTGGACCTTTTATCTTTTGCCACTTTATTAGCAAAGATGTAGACATTGAGGCCTATCTTACAGAAGTGACTCAAGAGCACACTGGGTCCCATTTTTGTTCCACTGGATCACTTTCATATTACTAAGAAGCTGCAAATATTTGAATGGCCTCCAACGAAATAATGATCATGCTGGTGCCCGTTTTTCACTCTCACAATCTGAAAGAGACTCTCTCTCCTTTGCATGTCTCCTTTGCAAGTAGGAGTTCGTGGTGGTGCTGGGGCCAGCCATTTTCTTAATACAGCTGACGGTCCCAGTTAGAGCCAGGAGTACACAGTGAGGATGCGATCCACGTGGACCAGGACTATACACTGTAATATTGTAATATTACCTTTGTATATGTACGTATTTTGAGATTGCCAGTGCAACAAACAGGGGAAGCCTTTTAAAATTCTGTATGCCAATGATTGGTTTTACGTGGGGGCAACAGCTACTCTTGTTAATGACTGTAGAAGCATCCCCACGCCCACAAGAACAGGTATTTGTAAGGCCAATAAGTCTGGTCTGGGCAATCTGGTGCAATCTTTATTTTGTATTATTTGTTATTGCAGATGTATACCACAAAAATAAAAGAGAAGAAACAAAAGCAAATAATGAAATAAAATGAATTGTTTATTGTTTTAAGTTAATAAAAACCATCACGATATTACTGTACACATAAACATGAACATATAAAATTAGGCTGGTAAGTTGTTGGTTTTCCTGAATTTACCATTTTCAACAATTTTCATAAAATACCGGTTAATATTCACACTGCAATAGGCCCAGGCAATCTAAAAGCGGAAGTACAAAAATAAATACATTTCCTTGCGTTGGTTAAAATCACGGTGCCAGCTGCTAAAAAATCAGGATCTATGTATAGGTAAATACTTATCATTTGATTAAGAAAAATTATCTGGGTTCTTAGTTGATAAAGTGCCAAGTGCTACTAAAAAACTTTTTATGCTGTTCCTAGAGAGACCTAGCATTATTTAAGTAGTTTGTCATGCAGTGTCAGAAATTTCAGCAGTTTACAATTAATCTGAGGGTCGGCAGGGTCAAGGCTCTTTATTATGGCCATCAGACAAGTTCAAATCCCTCGGTTGCTGAAAGTGGATTTCAACGGTAGGATGCATAGTTTCTTTAGGGCTGCGCATATGCAAACCAAGTTTATAACTTCCTTCTGTGCACCACATAGTATACATATATTAGTGCCGTTGTCTTTCCATGCTGGTTGGTCTGCCAAAGATGGCAAGACCCCTAACCGAATGGCCAACAGCTTTCTCTTTAAACAAGCTGGGTATGTCGTGCTGAGGTTTGCTGCTGGCTTTAAAGTATCATAGGATTGCAGAACCATCCAGGCGTGTGACCGAACATTTAGGTTATGCTTGTCGTCAGTAAGGGAATGCAGTTTAACAACCTTGTTAATAGCATGGCTAAAAGCAGAGTGCGGTAGCTATAAGTGCCATAAATTAGCTGTGTTTGTTGCTAGCAGGGAAGACCTCAAGTATTGGTACAGATCGAATGGGGGTTCCTTTCCAAAGACTGCCATAGGGTGCTGACGGGTGGGCTGCTGTAATTTGACCATATTTTGTGCCATGTTTTAATGGTGATCCATCTTCTCCTGATAATTTGCTGCATAAGCCCAAATTCAAGGCAAACTTGTGTGGGAGAGGCACACAATGGAAGCCCAAAGACTCGCTTATAAGTATTTGTTTGCAATATGTTGAGAATTATGGCATCTTTTCCATGGTTAATAGCAGTGGTGTAGCAAGGTCAGGTGGCACCCTGTGCGGAACATTTCTTGTCACCCCCGGTTTGACAAAATGGCAACTTGCCAAATGGCAAAAATATGTGTTTAAAACACATATTTTTGCCATGTTGTCACCCCCCTCAGTGATTTCTTGTCTCTTCCGGCTTGACAAAATGGCAAAAATATGTGTTTAAAACACATATTTTTCCCATTTTGTCACCCCCCCTCAGTGATGACACCCAGGGAGGCCCGCACCCCCCTTCCTACACCACTGGGTAATAGAACTTGCATAAGCCCCTGCTGGAAGAACTTTTGCCGCAATAACGGCCAGTAGTGGCTTGAATGAGGTGCCATTAGCAAGTGTGCAAAAGGCGTAGGTCAAGGCCTTGCTTTACTTCACCATATACTCTTTGTGCACCTTGAAGTACAGTTTATTGTCAAGGTAGAGACCCAGGGATTTGTAGTTGCTCACTTCTTCTAAACGTACATCGCCTGGCTTGATCTTAAGGGGGGGACAGGTCTTTTCCAGATAGACATTGTTTTTGTCTCAGTCGAACTGATTTCCAATATGTTGGCCATGGCGTATTCTGCTAATTCTGCGATTGACCTTTGCAATTCCACCTTCGTGTGGCTTAGTAGGACAATGTCGTCTACATATTAGAGATGGGTCAAGATTAGTTGTCCTAGTTTTGGAGGGTGTGAGTTTACCTGATCTAGCCTCAGGGTTAGGTCAGCCATAAAAAATATTGAACGGTTGGGGGGTTTTGAACACACCCTTGTTTAAGACCAATGGCAGTTGGTATTCTCCTGGACAGCATTGTCCCGTCTGCCAACTTGATTTGGATCCAGGTGTGTGTGTGTGTGTATAGAGTTGCTCAATAGCTCTCAGGGTTTTGTCGTGGAGGCCCCACCGCCGTAGCTTTCCCACAAGAGAGCTCTATCCACTCGATCAAACGTGGCTTTAAAATCTGTGAAGCCCATATATAGTTTTTTCTTTAGATGCTTGCATTTGTCCTCAATTGTTGTTTCTGCTAATGTGTTGATGGTGGTTCCATAGGCTTTCCAAAACCCTGTCTGGTTGAAAGGGACCAGATTATTGAAGTTGGACCACTCAACTAGATCTTCCAGGATTAGTGAGGCGTAGTATTTGGCTTCTGAGTCAATAAACGCAATCAACCTATAGTTCGTTGGGTCGGATCAGTTCTCTCCCTTAAAGATAGGATTTATTATCGATTCTCTCTAGCTGCTGGGAATCAAACCAGTTGACTCCACCTCATTATATAGTGCAGCTAGTGGCTTGGCCCAATAATCTGGATCCAATTTATAAATGGCCTACGGAATTCCATTTGGGCCTGGAGCCCCATCACTATGTCCTGCCATAACCACTTTTGCCACTATTGCTGTTGCACAATATTGGCTCCTTGGAGTGTTCTAGATATGGCCATGGCTTTTACATCATTAACCACAGCATCATTACTTTGCTCTTGCATTAAGAAACATTTTTGCATAGCGAAGGTCTTCATCAGATGGGCTAACCAGTCTTTTTCTGTGAGCCTTGAAACTATTTATTATTCCTGCCTCTCTGCTAATGCCGTTAACGGTTGCCCAGAAGGCTCTTGTGTTGGTTTGTTTGGAGTTGAATAAGAGCTTTGCCCAAAACTCATCAGATTTTGCTTTCCGCTCTGCCCAGAGTTGATTTTTATTTTGCATTTTCAGGTTCTTTATGTTATCTCATATATATGTTGTAACAATCAATCAATCAATCAATCAACAGAATTTGTAGAGTGCACTACTTACCCGCGAGGGTCTCAAGGCGCTGGGGAAGAAAAGGAAGGGGGGGGGCCGCTACTGGTCGAACAGCCAGGTCTTGAGTAGCCTCCTGAAGGTCAGCAGGTCTTGGGTCTGTCGTAGGCTGAGTGGAAGGGTGTTCCAGGTCTTGGCGGCGAGGTGGGAGAAGGATCTGACGCCGGTGGTAGTTCTTCGGATGCGCGGGACGGTGGCCAGGGAGAGGTCGGCGGAGCGGAGCTGGCGGTTGGGGACGTAGAAGGAGAGTCGTCTGTTGAGGTAGGCTGGGCTGGTCTTGTGGAGTGCCTTGTGTGCGTGGATGAGGAGTTTGAAGGAGATTCTCCTGTCGACGGGGAGCCAGTGCAGGTTTCTCAGGTGGGGGGTGATGTGGCTGTGGCGTGGAACGTTGAGGATCAGGGGTGCAGAGGCCTTTTGGATTCGTTGCAGTCGTTTGATGAGCTTGGTCGGGGCTCCCGCATAGAGGGCGTTTCCATAGTCGAGTCTGCTACTAACGAGGGCCTGGGTGACTGTTCTTCTTGTGTCTGTCGGGATCCACCTGTAGATCTTGCGGAGCATGCGGAGTGTGTTGAAGCAGGAGGAGGAGACTGCGTTGACTTGCTTGGTCATGGAGAGCGTTGAGTTGAGGATGACTCCCAGGTTGCGTGCGTGGTCAGTGGGTGTCGGGGGTGCCCCCAGTGTCGTGGGCCACCAGGAGTTGTCCCAGGCTGAAGGGTTGGAGCTGAGGATGAGGACCTCCGTCTTGTCCGTGTTCAGCTTTAGTCGGCTGCTTTTCATCCAATCGGCGACGGCCTTCATTCCTTCGTGGAGGTTGGATTTGGCGGTGAGGGGGTCCTTGGTGAGGGAGAGGGTCAGTTGAGTGTCGTCGGCGTAGGAGATTATGTTGAGGTCGTGCTGTCGGGCGATGCGTGCGAGTGGGGCCATGTAGATGTTGAACAGTGTTGGGCTGAAGGATGATCCCTGGGGTACGCCGCAGATGATCTCGGAGGCTTCGGATCGGAATGGCGGGAGGCGGACTCTCTGTATTCTGCCGGAGAGGAAGGAGGTGGTCCATTCCAGGGCCTTCTCTCGAATCCCTGTGTCATGGAGGCGTGCGCGTAGCGTGCGGTGGCAGACAGTGTGGAAGGCGGCGGAGAGGTCCAGGAGGATGAGGGCCGCGGTCTCACCATTGTCCAGCAGGGTCCTGATGTCGTCGGTGGCGGCAATGAGGGCAGTCTCGGTGCTGTGGTTGCTGCGGAACCCTGACTGGGATGGGTCCAGGATGCTGTTTTCTTCGAGGTATCGGGTTAGCTGTCTGTTGACGATCTTCTCGATGACCTTTGCTGGGAACGGAAGCAGGGAGATGGGCCGGAAGTTCTTGAGGTCTCTCGGGTCCGCCTTAGGTTTTTTGACTAGGGCGTTGATCTCGTCGTGTTTCCAGCTCTCTGGGAAGGTCGCGGTCTCAAAGGAGAGGTTGATGACGTTGCGTAGGTGGGGTGCGATGGAGCTTCCGGCTTTGTTGAAGATGTGGTGCGGGAAAGGGTCTGACGGGGAGCAGGAGTGGATTGTGCTCATGGTCTTGATGGTGTCATCGATGTTCACGTTGGCCCAGGCTGTCAAGGGGTCGTGGTCGATAGTGTGCAGCGAGTCTGGTGTGTCGGGGTCTGTTGGGGCAGTCCGGGTGTCGAAGCTGTCGTGGATGTCGGTGATCTTGCGGTGGAAGAAGGTAGCGAGGGAATCGCACAGGGCTTGCGATGGCGGGATGTCATTGGTGTTGGAGCTGGGGTTGGAGAGTTCCTTCACGATGATGAAGAGCTCCTTGCTGTTGTGTGCGTTGTTGTCGAGGCGGTCTTTGAAGGAGGTCCTCTTGGCGGACCTGATGAGTTGATGGTGGTGGCGGATGGCGTCTTTGTGGGCTGCGTTGCTGTCCGGTGTCTTTTCATTGTGCCATTTCTTCTTTAGATTCCGGCAGGTCTGTTTGGATGCTAGGAGTTCCGGGGTGAACCAGCTGGCTCTCTTGCTGGTGTCTCTGTAGGTGGGTTTTTTCAGCGGGGTGAGGGTGTTGGCGCAGTCGTCCATCCATCGTCTGAGGTTGCGGGCAGCGTCGTCGGGGTTGGAGGGGTCGGTGGGTGGGCTGAGAGCGAGGTTTGTCTTTAGTTGGTCTTCGGTGACTTTGCTCCAGCAGCGGCGGGGGATCTGTTGGGTGCGGTGGTGTGCTGTGGGTTTCTGGAAGGTGAAGTGGATGCAGCGGTGGTCGGTCCAGAGGAGTTCGGTGGTGTGGCTGAAGGAGACGTGGGAACTTGAGGAGAAGACGGGGTCGAGCGTGTGGCCGGCGGAATGGGTCGGCGTTGTGACGAGCTGTCTCAGTCCGAGGTTGGCGAGGTTGTCGATCAGGGTGGTGGAGTTGCTGTCGTTGTTGTTCTCCAGGTGAAAGTTCAGGTCTCCGAGGAGGATGTAGTCGGTGGAGGTCAGGGCGTGCGTGCTGATGAAGTCGGCGATGGAGTCGCTGAACTGGGGTCGGGGTCCGGGGGGTCTGTAGACGAGGGTGCCTCTTAGGGTGGTGTTGGGGTTCGTGTGGATCTGGAAGTGCATGTGTTCGGCGGTGCTGTGCGTGTCATCGGTGCTGGTCGAGACCCTGATGGTGTCCTTGTGGACGATGGCGATTCCTCCTCCGACTCCGTTGGTGCGGTCTCTGCGGGTGATCTTGTAGCCGTCTGGGATGGCTATGGCGATGTCGGGTGCGGAGGAGTCGTTCATCCATGTCTCTGTCAGGAAGGCGACGTCCGGTGATGATGTGTCAAGCAGGTCCCAGAGCTCGATGGCGTGTTTGCGTGCGGAGCGGGTGTTCAGTAGAATGCATCGGAGGTGGTTGGGGTCCTTCTTGGTGGGTGCTTCGGCGGCTCTGAGGCAGGTGTAGCTGCAGTTTCGACAGGTGAAGGGACCATGTGTGCGTTTCGGGGCGGCCTTGACGCAGGTGTGGGTCCGTCCAGGGTTGAGGGCGTGGAGTGTGCTGGCATCGTAACGGTGTCGGCCGTTGTGGCGGGTGCGGGGGGCGCACGGGCCAGGGGTTCTGGCCCTTGGCGCGGTCCAGGCGCGGACGGGCGCAGACGGACTTGCCTTAGGCGCGCCTTCGCCGCGCTAGCGGCGCGGCCGCCATATATGGGGAGGTGGGAGGGAGGAGCAGCTGGGAGGTGGGAGGCAGGGGCAGCGAATGGGCAGAGAGGGTGCGGGGCCGCAGGGGATGCAGCGGCGGGAAACGGGAGCGGAAACAGAAGGCAAAAAGGGCACGGGGTTAGGGGCAGAATACAGAAGCGCACAGAGGGCAGCGAGGGGCACAAAAAGAAAAAACGGGCACAGAGCAGATGGGGCAGCGAGGGGCACAGAATAACAAACGGGCACAGAGCAGATGGGGCAGCGAGGGGTACAGAATAACAAACGGGCACAGAGCAGAAGGGGCAGCGAGGGGCACAGAATAACAAACGGGCACAGAGCAGATGGGGCAGCGAGGGGCACAGAATAAATACGGGCACAGAACAGATGGGACAGCGAGGGGCACAGAATAAATACGGGCACAGAACAGATGGGACAGCGAGGGGCACAGAATAACAAACGGGCACAGAGCAGATGGGGCAGCGAGGGGCACAGAATGAGAAGCGGGCACAGTACAGATCGGACACAGGCAACAGAAGAGAAATGGCAATACAAGGCAAGAGGAAGATACAAACCTACGGCCTGCCACTGGCCACCAGGGATGAGGCGCAGGTGGTAGCCTGCGGGTGGAGGAGGGCCTCGAATTGCCTCAGAACGGCAGCTGGGGCAGGGACCACACAGGCGGTGCTGTGCGGAGGGGGAGCGACCTACCAACAGGTCAAGGGTCGCTCTCCTCACCGCGCAGCGGCCGCCATATATGGGGAGGTGGGAGGGAGGAGCAGCTGGGAGGCGAGAGGCGGGAGGCAGGGGCAGCGAATGGGCAGAGAGGGGGCGGGGCCGCAGGGGATGCAGCGGCGGGAAACGGGAGCGGAAACAGAAGGCAAAAAGGGCACGGGGTTAGGGGCACAGCAAGGGGCAGAATACAGAAGCGCACAGGGGGCAGCGAGGGGCACAGAAAGAAAAAACGGGCTGAGCCACATGCATCTAGTAACACAGAACACACAGGATGGGGTCCAAGCCAGGGATAGGCCTCTGGGCCAAGGTGAGCAAAGGTGATGGATATCACTGTTTAATGGGTTTTGAGAAAACTATGCCCCAGGATTCAAATTGTTGGTTTGCGCTGTTAACTAGGAGGGCTATCTCCTCTGATCTCTATGTTGTGAGTGTTTGCTCTGGATGGCTGCGATCTTCATTTGGCTGAAATATAACTGAAATCAGATAGTTGATTTTATGTGCCGCAGTGTTGGTGTCACTGCGAGCAACTTCAAGATGTTTCCCTTATTAAGAATGTCCTGCTGGCCTTGCAACACATATTGAGGTGTTTAAACAATCTGCTGACTGTCACTGTCTAAATCCCAAGATGAAGCGCTTGAAACTGAAGTGTTCAGTGACCGATCCAGATTGGCGCTGTGTCGCTGCATTCCGTTGTTTACTCCCCTTGCACTTTGAGTGTTAACATTTATAATAATCTTGTCACTTGCATGGTGGTTTTCAGCTTGGCGCTCCTGCTATACCATCTTAGAGAGATTACCCTCTGGTAAGGTGTGCACAAATGTAATAATGCAATATGGCTGCATGTTGCTTTCAGTACTTTCGCTCCCATTGGTTTTACTCTTGCTTGGAGGAAAACATGTTCCCTTTCCGTCCTCAGACCTGGTCCATGCTTCCTGTTCAGTAGCATGATCCTGCCTGAGCCATTCATTTTCATGGGGTGACAGGGAAACTTGCACGCGCTGACCAGGTTGTCGAGAAATGAAAGGCTGCGCCTCCTGCTTGGTACCTGAACAGCCCGGGGGTTGCTTGCGATTTATCCTGTGAGGCCTGGGATGTTATCTTCGTATCTTGTTCATCAAGTCTATCGAGTACAGTGTCTCTTGGTTGGGTCATTGGGGTCATTGGGGAGAGGTGTGGCGCCGCAGCCAGGGCGACTGACGCTGGATGCTGGGGATCACGGTTCGATCCCTGGCTCCGGCGGCAGGGGTCTACCCAGCACCATGCGACTCTGGGCAATAGCTCGCTTAATCTTCCCAACGGCCCCCAGCGCCGAGATACCCCTTCGGGGGTGATTCCTGCACTATACAAGTACTGGATTTGCCAATGGTTCTTGCTTTTCCTTCTTAGCAGTAAAGATGGGAAATAGATTATCACTGTCTGCACCATTCTTCCCTGAACGGTGAAGATTCTTCCTTGCCATCCTAGCACACTTCCTTTGCCTTTTGGTTTACACTGGGATCTTGGTTTCACGTGGTTCTGTGACCTTGGGAGAGGAAATTTCAGGCAGGGAGGAAGCCTGCTCGGTTGTCTTCGAGATCACAGGCTTTGTACAGGGAATATTGTGTATATTGTTCACTTCTGTTCTTTGCTGGTTATCTGATGTAGATGCTTGGTGGAAGGTATACCCTGCTGGAGTGCGCCTAGTAGGTGTTATGGGCTTTCCATGATTGTTTAACTGATTTAGAATATCAGTTAAGATAACTGGTAAAGAGCTTAGCTTATCGAGGATGGGGCTACAGCGGCAGGCTGCCTGTTGAGCTGATTGAGTTTTTGAACTGGCAATCCATCGTGTTAACTTTTCTAATTTGATGTTAGTGCCAGCAACATGTGATGCCTTGATGTTCATGAGATCAAGTTGGAAGTCCAGTTTGTCTGATTGCAATGTAACTGCCGAAATTGAAGTTTGCAGGATGCTTAACAGAGAGGAGTGTAGAAGCAAGATATGCTCATGGTTCGTATTGGAATGAGGGCCCACGCAGGGTTCTATATTATTACTACTTAGGTGTGTTCTAGGGGCGTATTGGTTGTTCCCATCTGCCACACTGAACTGGTTCTGTTTTAGGCCTGGAGTATCGTATTTTGTTGCGCTGGGGACTTTAGTTGAATCAACTTCCAAATGACTCTAAATTTCTATTACTGAAGGAGCTAGAACTTGTTATGTTTTAGAGATTTTAGTTGGGTCTGCTTGCGGTAGTCAAACCAGTAAACTCTGGTTCGCTGTTGGTGGAAATGCAGACTCTTCGTGATTGACTGTCAGATCGATGGTCTTAACCCCCAGTGCTTGTATTAGATCTGTATTATTCATTATTGATGAGGAGTGGAGCCAGGTGAACTCCAGGTCTTCTATTAGGTTACTTGCATCATTATTGGTAATGCTGCCAAGCGTAAAGGAGTGATTTGGGTCAGGTCTTTTATTCATTCTGGGTGTTGAGTGCTGGTAGTTCAGGGCGTGTGAGTGAGTCTGTGTCCGGCGATGTTACCCCTTGACAGTTCGCAGAGTGTTAGTGCAGGTCTTTTTTCAGATTCTAACATTAAATATTGGCAGTTTGGAGCGTGGACCTGTGCCTGTGTTGTGACAGTGCAGCTCCCATGCGGACCACTGGGTACTGGGCTTTTACTGTTAACAGCCTCTTTTGCTATAGAGTTTTGGTGCAGTCCAGTACGAATTGTTGGCAAGTCCAGTGATTACCATTTCTGGGGAGTCAGGGGGTTCGGCAAGCCCTCAATATGTTTTGTTGTGGAGTAAGTAGCTGCTGCTGGGTCCTTTAGGAACGTAAATTTGCCGGTGCAACCTGATTTCCCCAAAACAGGCTTGAAGCAGCGATATTAGTGTGCTGGCCTGGCCAGTGATGGCTTTTGTCATTTCGACCACCAAGCCTACTGACTTCGTCTTCCTGGTAGGCTTATTTTGGTTCCGGGTCTTCTGCGCAGCTTGTTGTTGTCTGGCCCTGCCTGACCTCATTTTTTTTTTTTTTTACCTGCTTTACGAGATTGCTGATATCTGATGAATCAACGTCATGTTGGGAGCTTGTGTGATAATGAGTATACTCTGCATTCGGCTTGCAAACAACACCCCAACTACTTGGGGCCATTTCCGCAAGAGTGCAGCCAGTCCCTGGTGACTGATCCTCTGCTGCGCGTTGACGTCCAGTGGGGGCTTAGAGCCCTACCTTAATCGGCTGGCTTGCACGCTCACACTGCAGTCTGTACGGTCTAGCCACCCTCCTGGGTCTCAATCAAAACTGAAGAGAGAAGAAGGATTATCTTTGTGCTGCCCCACCCTTCCTACATGGAGTGGCATGAGCACGGAGTCGCTGTGTTTGTAGGCACCACACTGGTGATCATCATTATTGGGGCGACATTACGCCCCAACACCAATGGCACAGCTGAAACTGCTACTGCACTTTTCTCTTTCTCACATCTTTTTTCAATAAACATCTTTTTCCTCCATTTGTTCATCCCGGTTTTTCATTTCAAAACTGTTTAAATCCGCATGCAAGGTAATGCAATTTTCCCAAGTTTCTCATGTTTAAGATGTGCCCATCCGGACCTCTCTTCGAAAACACGTACAGACGCAAAGTTAATCAGAAAGCAGTTTAATAAAACCCAATGCATTTCGGGCTACTGGGGCCCTTCGTCAGGGGTAACTGAAAATAACCATAGAACAAGCATTAATGTTACATTAGACAGTTTGTGTACAAAGTCTCTCTCAACGAAACGTAAAATTGCAACTCATTTCTCCAAAATATATTTCTTATCAAAAATCATGTTATGTGCCACAGTGCAACCACAAATAACCTCATATCACCTCTGGCAAAACTCGGTCCCTTCACTTTACTGTTATTTTAACTCAATATTCACTCAGTCAATGACTCCCCTATCCACTCCAACCCCATGTATCTCCTCTTTTTCTTTCCCCCACTATCTACATATCCCATCTACAACCACCATGTCTCTCCTCTCTTTCTTCCACCCACTATCTGCGTGACCCACCCATCACATCCTTCCCATTCTGCACATCAATTACTGCCGTTTGTGTTCTCATTAATTCCTCAACTGCCATCTGCTCCCGCCCATCATCTCCACTTCATCCCTCCTATAGTTATACACTCCACATCCTACGTTCTGCAATCCCCCCTTACACGTACCTGCCACAAACGACCGTAGTCCTCTCTCATACAACGGAAGAGAGTCCCTTCCCTTTTCACTGCCTAAATTTAAACTCGGCACCCATGTCCGGTAACCTCCCACTTTTACTGCAACATGATTCACACCTGTGATGTTCTCAATCACCCGAGCTTGCCTGCAAATCTCTAAATAGTACAACTCCCATGGTGCACCTAACTAAATCACAATATAATAACATACTGTTAATTTAAAAATGTTAAAAATGTATTCCTGCAACTTCAAACGTATCAATGCCACTATCGTTTTTATGAACATTTAAACTGTCCAATGTTCGTTGCTCATAATTCAGTGCTCATCTGACGTCTTTAACAACAAACTTGCTTGATGAACGAAGATGTCCCGCCTTGCATGAGGATGATGACACACTTTTATCGACCATTCCTTTTCTTTAATGTTCTATTCATTGTGGGTGCCAGCCCGGAAGGGCAAAAACTTTATAAACATCATAGATATGCGGGTTGCACACCAACTGTTATTGGTTCTGACTCTTTATATCCATCAATCTTTACCATTGCGTGCACACTGGTGACGTGCCTAGCCCAAACTGCACGTATAAACTAAACAACATCATTATTGGGGCGACATTACGCCCCAACACCAATGGCACAGCTGAAACTGCTACTGCACTTTTCTCTTTCTCACATCTTTTTTCAATAAACATCTTTTTCCTCCATTTGTTCATCCCGGTTTTTCATTTCAAAACTGTTTAAATCCGCATGCAAGGTAATGCAATTTTCCCAAGTTTCTCATGTTTAAGATGTGCCCATCCGGAACTCTCTTCGAAAACACGTACAGACGCAAAGTTCATCAGAAAGCAGTTTAATAAAACCCAATGCATTTCGGGCTACTGGGGCCCTTCGTCAGGGGTAACTGAAAATAACCATAGAACAAGCATTAATGTTACATTAGACAGTTTGTGTACAAAGTCTCTCTCAACGAAACGTAAAATTGCAACTCATTTCTCCAAAATATATTTCTTATCAAAAATCATGTTATGTGCCACAGTGCAACCACAAATAACCTCATATCACCTCTGACAAAACTTGGTCCCTTCACTTTACTGTTATTTTAACTCAATATTCACTCAGTCAATGACTCCCCTATCCACTCCAACCCCGTGTATCTCCTCTTTTTCTTTCCCCCAATATCTACATATCCCATCTACAACCACCATGTCTCTCCTCTCTTTCTTCCACCCACTATCTGCGTGACCCACCCATCACATCCTTCCTATTCTGCACATTAATTACTGCCGTTTGTGTTCTCATTAATTCCTCAACTGCCATCTGCTCCCGCCCATCATCTCCACTTCATCCCTCCTATAGTTATACACTCCACATCCTACGTTCTGCAATCCCCCCTTACACGTACCTGCCACAAACGACCGTAGCCCTCTCTCATACCATGGGAGTTGTAGTATTTAGAGATTTGCAGGCAAGCTCGGGTGATTGAGAACATCACAGGTGTGATTCATGTTGCAGTAAAAGTGGAAGGTTACCGGACATGGGAGCCGAGTTTAAATTTAGGCAGTGAAAAGGGAAGGGACTCTCTTCCGTTGTATGAGAGAGGACTACGGTCGTTTGTGGCAGGTACGTGTAAGGGGGGATTGCAGAACGTAGGATGTGGAGTGTATAACTATAGGAGGGTTGAAGTGGAGATGATGGGCGGGAGCACGTGGCAGTTGAGGAATTAATGAGAACACAAACGGCAGTAATTGATGTGCAGAATGGGAAGGATGTGATGGGTGGGTCACGCAGATAGTGGGTGGAAGAAAGAGAGGAGAGACATGGTGGTTGTAGATGGGATATGTAGATAGTGGGGAAAGAAAAAGAGGAGATACACGGGGTTGGAGTGGATAGGGGAGTCATTGACTGAGTGAATATTGAGTTAAAATAACAGTAAAGTGAAGGGACCGAGTTTTGCCAGAGGTGATATGAGGTTATTTGTGGTTGCACTGTGGCACATAACATGATTTTTGATAAGAAATATATTTTGGAGAAATGAGTTGCAATTTTACGTTTCGTTGAGAGAGACTTTGTACACAAACTGTCTAATGTAACATTAATGCTTGTTCTATGGTTATTTTCAGTTACCCCTGACGAAGGGCCCCAGTAGCCCGAAATGCATTGGGTTTTATTAAACTGCTTTCTGATGAACTTTGCGTCTGTACGTGTTTTTGAAGAGAGGTCCGGATGGGCACATCTTAAACATGAGAAACTTGGGAAAATTGCATTACCTTGCATGCGGATTTAAACAGTTTTGAAATGAAAAACCGGGATGAACAAATGGAGGAAAAAGATGTTTATTGAAAAAAGATGTGAGAAAGAGAAAAGTGCAGTAGCAGTTTCAGCTGTGCCATTGGTGTTGGGGCGTAATGTCGCCCCAATAATGATGTTGTTTAGTTTATACGTGCAGTTTGGGCTAGGCACGTCACCAGTGTGCACGCAATGGTAAAGATTGATGGATATAAAGAGTCAGAACCAATAACAGTTGGTGTGCAACCCGCATATCTATGATGTTTACCACACTGGTGATGCCTAGATGCAATCATGGCAGAAATTGAGGCAGGTGCCAAGATGAGTGTTGGTGTGGAAGGTGAGCTGTTTCTGCTGTGGGCAGCAGGTGTACTTGAGTGAGCGAATTTGCAATTACTTCTTCAGCATAACTGTACAAATTGAACAGTGATTGCGGGGGAGATCCCACCGATAAACCCCCTCCATGGGGCGAGTCGTCCCGCCCCGCTCCCCTTGTCCGTTTCACCCACTGCACGCTTTTACCTTAAATCACCCCTAACAACAGTTCTTGGTGCCTGAAAAGGTCGCAGTTTATTCATCAGCATAATTTTATACATTTCAACCATTCATGGTCATATCTACATTTATTGTCCATGTTATACGTTTCCATCTATTGCTCATTAATCATTTCCTTGCATTCTGGACCCAGCCTCCACAATTCTCTGGGAGGGGAGGGGCCCTTTTCTGGGCTTTGATTCACGGGTCTAGGCTTCAGCTTGCTACCGATTTGGAGGGTGTCCGTCTGGACCTGCCCGGGCTGCAAGTGCCGTCCCGCTTGCCCTGTAACCCTTTCGTGGGCCCTCCCTTCTCCCAGGGGTCCCTGCCTTGTGGCATCCCAAGGACCTTACTTGAGCATCTACTCTACCTTTCCTGAGGCTGAGTCCTTGCCATCTTCTCCCTCGGTACCCCTGCCTTGAGGCATCCAAGGGTCCCCCGGGGAGCATCACATCTACTCTTTTTCTGGCGGCACGCCGCCCCTTGGCTCCCTCAGTGCCCCTGCCGTGAGGCATCCCAAGGACACTGTGAGAGCCTTCCATCTACCTTCTAGTAAGTTTTTTCTTTTTACTAGCTTTCCTGTGTTTGTTCCGCCACGCTACCTACGGTTTCTCGATCGGAGGGAGCTCCCCCCTCCCCCGGCCTCCCTTTTCGCTCCTAGTTGAAGCCCATCTGCTCCAGTGCCCCCACGATGTTCAGTAGGAACATGTCCATTCCCACCCCGTGAGGTGTACCCCATCTTCCAGGTGATTCCCTGGAGACCTCAGGTTTATGAAACCGTGTCTCACGAAGCCCCATCCATTGGCCTTACACACTTTGGCCATGGTGATATTAAGTTTCCGTCTGGATTTTTCCACTGCCCCCAGGTCCACTGCCCCCCGCCAGGCCTTCCGCACTATGATCTCTGAAAAAATCACCTCTGCAGGGTGGATCAGGCGGGCCCAAGCCGTGAGGCTTTTCTGCATGTCTTCCAGTAGCCCCCGTCTGCCCAAAGTTGCTAAATTATTTCCTCCCAAGTGGACCACTACCGCGTCCGGTCTGCCACCTTGCTTTCATGCTTCCCGCGCCGCGGGTAGCAGTTGGTCCCATTTCATCCCTGGGCGCCCCCACCAGTGTATTTCGGTGTCCCGCAACCATATCCCGCCAAATTCGCGTCTGGCCGCCGCCCATCCTTGAGCCCACATCACGTAGGAATGCCCCATGATCCATACTTTCTTCCGTGAGTTGGTCGGACCTAGACAGGGCGGGAGAAATCGGACTCAGTACACGGTTGGGCGTATGTAGCGCTTAAATGCGCTGGACGCCCAGCGCCCTATCCCCTTGATCAACCCACTTTCCAATCCTAGCCCCGCTGCTGTAGTGGCTGCCCCTATTCTGAAAGAGTGGGAGCCATATTTGCGTGCAGGGTGACCCATTGCTTCCAGAGTTTTCCTCATTACCGCTATAAACTGAAAGCGGCTAAGGAAGGACCCGTCCTTGTGCTTGAACAGCGGCCCTTCCTTCTTGCCGGGGGCAGTGGAATGTGTTTACTCGGGCCGTTGGCCCCCTTTTATCCCCCCTCGCCCGAACTAACTCGCCCCCTGATTGGGGAGGGCTCGCCTCGTCTAAGGGGGGGCCAATCCTGGCCCCACCGGCCTAGCCGGCATGCAAATGGGGGCATGGGGAGGGCCTCCCGCCTCGGGATGGCGTTTCACCCGGGCCCCCATCGGGTCCGGCTTCGCCTTCCCGGCCCGGGTTCTGAGCAAGCCGCACCTGCCTAGCACTGGCCGCTTCTGCCCCTATGGTTAGGAGCCACGGCTCTGGCCTGCCTGCTTCTCCTGCACCTTGCCGGTTGTCTTGCTCCTGTGCCTCCCCTACTCCTCACCCTACTTTGCTTTCCCACTAATGGAGAGGAGGTGGGAGGGGGGCCTATCCAGCCTGTCCGGCTGGTGCTGACAGTCGGATGCGTGGACGGACAGCCGCGAAAGAGGAGTAAGGGTGGCCAGAGACCGGAGCGGCTAGGGCAGGCTGTGCTGGAGCATAATGTGGGCAGGCCCGCAATCGCGGTCCGAGACAGCCCAGAATACAGGGCTGCACAGACAATGTCACTCACCAGCACTACCGCTCTGCCACTGACTCGGCTGACCCTCGCCTCACCCTCGGCTCACTTCCCAATTGGAAGGGGCCACACATTGCCTGAAGGCCAAAAGCCACCTGAAGCCGGAGCTACCACTGTCGCTCCTCTGCTGCTCGCTCCTAGCTTGTGACATCATACGCGTCCCACTTCCCATCATCGTCCAATCTTCATGATCCGGAAGTGTATCGTTTACTGAGCAAAAGCAAATAGTTTGTTGCCTAAATGTAGCAGCTTAAGCTTGCAATAAAACGTTAACATCTTTTAAAAATTAACCATGTCATATCTCTTTAATAGAACAGTATGGCTTCTTACGGACAGTCAAGTGTGCTTAGAACAGATATGCAACCCATTTTTACTTTTAATACCCACTTTTAATAGTCATTCTAATTGGTTCAGAAAAAAGTATTATTAACTTTGAATTACTGTTACCTGAAGGAACGTTTTGAACACACAAGAAATACCATACAAACATTGGCAAAGCCAATAGGTCTGGCCCCCACAAACTGTGCAATGGTAATTTATTTTATTTTTTCCCCTGTATCATCATCAGTTTCAGTAATACATAGTACTTTACTTGTTTTCTCGAGAAGCTGACTTCTCTTGTTGATATGTCTCTGAGAGCCATTGGAACTAGCAATTTAATGGTATTATCATTGGACTGGATTCTATATCGAAGTGACTAACATATTTTACTGAGCTTAACCATTCTATTGCCAAAGGGGGATCCAGTAGCACCCATTCTTTGCGCATCTCCTTTCTGGCCAACAGTATTAAATAGAATATTATTCTCTTTTGAGGAGCATTGAAAGAGGACTCTTAGCCTGGGTCCCAACCAAATAGAACTGGGGGTTGGCTTAACTTGATCTTGCACCCAACTATTACCAACATTTTGCTTACTTCATTCAATAATGCGTAAATGCCGAACACCCTATAAACATATGTTCATCTTTTTCTCTTAGTTCATGGCATCTCTTAAATAGGGAAAATTCTTGTGAGGATTTTGCCCGTTTTTCAGGTGTCCAGGATATCCTATGAAGGGTAAAAAAGCGATTTCTATTCAAGCAGTAGATTTTGCCTAGGAGTAAAGCATGCTTGGTGATGCTTGCCATAAATCTTCAAGCCCTAGCGTCGGCAAGCATCCATCCCATTCAGTCCATGGCTCCTTCATCTTCCATTCCTCTGCTGTAACTAACTCCCAATACCAGATAGAAACTTCCTTCTTTATTGTTAGTCAATGGTCATTTATTTGTATGTTTTATTGCAAGCATGCAGCAAAAAGAAAAAAAATTAAACATAAGTGTGTCTGCCATAAGCTTGCATGAAAAAAGTAAAATGCAAAAAAAGAATTCTCTCATGTGGCCAAGACTTTCCTTTATGCCATGAGTTGTATTATTATTGTTATTTGTGAAAGAGAAAAATAATAAAGCAACAGGTAACCAAGCACACAAATCACAGGCAGCTACAATGTTACTTAACACTTTCCAAATTTAAAAAGAAGACAGAAAATAAATCACCATATACCTGGACACCCAAAATGTACCCAAAATGAATAGCTGGTATTTAAAGTTAATATACAGAATTATAGAAGGGCAACAGGGTATTACAGGGATATTTTTCACCGAGGGTTTCTGACTGACATGGAATAGATAATGAGAGCGAAGCTCGAGTTGTCTGTTATGTCACTCAGAACTCCGAGGTGAAAAACAACCACATAATGTACTTTTTGCCTATCTATATTTTATGTTATGTATGACTCCCAAAGGCATCTTGTTAGAAAATGGCCCTCTCTGAAGGGTCACCCCAAACTTTTTCCTTTCTCTTCAGCTTTTTCTGACCTTGTTTTTGTTGGCTTTAGGAGTCTGGGCACGTTACCACTGCTGAGCATTGCTAAAGTGCATGTGCTCTCTCCTCTAAACATGGTAGAATTGGTTTACACCTGTTTGGCATATTTGATTTACTTTTAAGTCCCTTATAAAGTGGTATATCATATACCCAGGGCCTGTACTTCAAATGCTACTAGTAGCCATGACGCACTAATTGTGCCACCCACATAAGTAGCCTTTCCAACCTATCTCAGGCCTGCCATTGCAGTGCTGGAGTGTGCAGTTTATTGCCACTTCGACTTGGCATTTAAAACTACTTGCCAAGCTTGAAACTCCCCTTTTATTACACATATGTCGCCCCTCAGGTAGGCCTTAGGTAGCCTTAAGGACAGTGTGCTATAAAAATGAAAGGTAGGACATGTACTGGTATGTTTTGCATGTCCTGGTACTGACAAACAGCCTATTTCATTTTTTACTACTGTGAGACCTACTCCTTTCATAGGCCAGCATAGGGAATTTCTTAGTACACTTTTAAGCTGTAATTCCTGGTTAGAGAAGAGTAGCTTTTTCATGTTTCATATGTTTGGAATGATAATAACAAATCCTCCTTACTGGTGAAGTTCAATTTAACATTACTGTTTTAGAAATGCCACTTTTAGAAAGTGGACATTTCTCTGTGCTTACAACTCTGTGTGCTTTGCAGCCTGTCTCCAATATACTTCTGGGCTGGGTGACAGGTACTGTTTGTGCATCCCCTCTAGACAGCCAAAATAACAGAGGAAGAGGAGGCTCATCTACATTATGAGCACTCATCTGCATTCTGATGGGTCTTTCTGGGCAAGGAGGAACGGGAGGCACACACAAAGCACTGATTTACCCTCCCCCTCACAGGAAGCCCGACAGACAGGACTGGGTTGAAAGGGATACATGTGCACTTCAGAGAGCTGCTTTGAAGTCCCCCCCTTACATCGAAAGCACTTTTGGGTATATGTACTGGGTCTCTGACCATATCAAATCAGACACTTCTGAATCTTGAACTGAACCTCTGTCAAAAGGGGACTGCAGTACTGCTTAAAGGACTCAACTGGACTGCTTTTCTGGAAGGACTGCTTTTTTGCACGTTGCCCTGCTGCTCCCTGACTCTGATGAAGGAGAGCTGGACTCTGCCTTCTCTCAAAGTGATCTCCAAGGGCTTGCTGGCTTGCCTCCTGTTTTCTGAAGTCTCAGGGACACAAAGACTTCTTGTAATCTGACTGGTGCTGCCGGACTCTGCCTTCTGTGAGTCCTACCCTTGCCTTAGGTGCCTTATTCAAATTCTGTGCAAAAGATACAATTGATGGACGGAATGCTGGACAATGCAAGCATCCACCCCCAGTCACAAGTATCTGGGTTAAATCCATCATTCTTTTGCTCACCACAACACCCCAGTTTAGACCCAGCCATATGCAAATCAGTCTTGACCCTGTTCCTTATGGGAACAGTCCAGCCCGAACTGCCAAGCCAGGTCCTCCCTGGACCGGAAACAAGCATCCTGGGACCGGTTTCAGGGCATCACCCTTCATCAGCCAGGCTAGCTTGAATCCAGTGATGTAGTGAGCACGGGACCCACGTCTGGGCATACCCTTCCCACTTAGGGCGACATATGTAAAAGATACAATTGATGGACGGAATGCTGGACAATGCAAGCATCCACTTCCAGTCACAAGGATCTGGGTTAAATCCATCATTCTTTTGCTCACCACAACACCCCAGTTTAGACCCAGCCATATACAAATCAGTCTTGACCCTGTTCCTTGTGGGAACAGTCCAGCCCGAACTGCCAAGCCAGGTCCTCCCTGGACCAGAAACAAGCATCCTGGGACTGGTTTCAGGGCAACACCCTTTATTCAGCCAGGCTAGCTTGAATCCAGTGGTGTAGTGAGCACGGGACCCACGTCTGGGCATACCCTTCCCACTTAGGGCGACATATGCAAAAGATACAATTGATGGACGGAATGCTGGACAATGCAAGCATCCACCCCCAGTCGCAAGGATCTGGGTTAAATCCATGATTCTTTTGCTCACCACAACACCCCAGTTTAGACCCAGCCATATGCAATTCAGTCTTGACCCTGTTCCTTGTGGGAACAGTGCAGCCCGAACTGCCAAGCCAGGTCCTCCCTGGACAGGAAACAAGCATCCTGGGACCGGTTTCAGGGCATCACCCTTCATCAGCCAGGCTAGCTTGAATCCAGTGGTGTAGTGAGCACGGTTCAGCGACCAAGCAGTGCCGATCCGAGGTCCCGACCTTGAGGCTCGACGACGATGCATCGACCTGCCTGTGTGAATCGGAACTGACGCATTGCCTTTACTGCATGGAGAAGATTGACGTATATCGTTGCTTGCGATCATGAAAGGTACTTTGTTCACCGGGGCCTGTGTAGGCCCTGTAGCCGGCCTGCACTTCCCTGAGGTCGGCCCGAACTTTGATTTTGTCCCGATCCAGTGCGACCTAAAGTAACCTTTTTAGCTCTACTTGTTTCTAAACACTTTAATGCATTTATTGCTTTAAAATTTAACATCGCAACTTCTATACTTTGGATTTTTGTTGTTTTAGTGTTATTTTGTTTATAAAATAATAATCTATTTTTATAAACCTGTGTGGAGTATTTTTGTGGTGTATTCATTGTGTTACTGTGTGTGTGCGTGTTGTCCGAATACTTTACACATTGCCTCTTTAAATAAGCCTGACTGGTCTGTGCCTAGCTACCAGAGGGTGAGCACAGTTCATCTTTTAATGTGTATCTAGCTTGCCCTGACTACAGTGGTGGTTCCTGCCTGACTTGGGTGCATACCTCAGCCAACCAAGAATCCCATCTCTAACACATCTGTAATAGGGGAGCCATACATAACATGGCCTTTCCTCCCTGACCCAAATGTGAACCATACCATACCAGCTGTCCCTACCAGACCCCACCACCTTCTCTGCCTTTCTTTTCCCTCCTGAAACTGTGTTTTCTGCTTTCAGTAAAAGCAAACAAGCAGAGCTGCGCTGCGCTGACAGGCTCTCATTGAGCCCCGTCAGCCTGGCCTGGAAAGCCTTTATGATGTAGCAACAGTGGATAACAAGTTCTGTTATCGACTATTGCAATGTCACAGAAGTGAGTTACCAGATTAAGTATTAGGTGTAAACAATAGAGGAATCCTCTGGAAGTCACACAAAAAGTACAAAATAAATATTATGACAGCCCCTTTAAACCAGTTTTGTCACTTAAGGGAAAGTACTCATTTTAGTCCAAAGTCAACAATGTGCAAAGGCTTTGTGCAGTTACACAAAGTGATGGGAGCCACTGGGTAAAATGGACTGACCCATTGGCCCATTATGTTAGCCTGCGGTGTGTGGAATGCGTAATGTGATTGACAGTGTAACAAATCAATGGATGAAGTCCTCTGACCAAAAGCTTCTCGAAGTAGAGATATTATGTATGATGTTTTTGAAAAAATAGTCTGATGAGACTGCTGAAGCTGTCTCAAAGTCTCGAATGAAAAAGGATAAACAATGGGGAGAAGAAAGTATTGGCAAAGAAAAGTACTGGCCCACCAGCCCTGGCCTTGAAGAACACTTCCTTTTAGGTAGATGTGCAGAGCTTTTGCGGTGCTCGCCGCCAAAACCTGGAACAGCTTGCCTCTGCCACTGCGGTTGACTAATTCTGAACCTATCTTCCGCCGTGACCTTAAGACTTGGCTCTTCTCCAGCGCCTAAAAACCACTGAGTTTCTCCCACCCTTCGCTTGTCCAAGCGCCGGGACACCCCCGTTGGGGGTAGCTGCGCGCTATATAAGCTCCTATAATAATAATAATAATCAGGCAAAACGCTGTCACAGTGCAAGAGAGGCTGTGATTGAAGTGGGTTGTCACAGCACAAAAGAGCTTGGGGTTGAAGTGGGCTAACCCTTTGCTCTATACTGTAAGCTTCTGTAGGCGGAAGAAAAATATTAAGCGAGAATTGAACAATGCAATGGTTGAAGAGGGCCGGCCCAAAGCCCCTCTACGTATATATATATATATATATATATATATATATATATATGCATTTTTTACCTACGAATTTCTTTGACTACATAAGGTTGTAGGGACCGCTAAGCTTTCTCTAGGCCAGGCCTAAAAGGTCGAAGGCCATGATGACACTAGTAGGTGAACAATCGTCACTCGTGCATGACGCGTACAAAGGTTCTTTGTGGAAGCTCTGACTTATGTATAAACAAAAAGTGTACATAGGAGTCATGGGGAAAGAGAAATCAAATAAAATGGCTCGGGGAAGGAAGTCGGCAACACAAGCCAAAATACCTGAATATCTTCTTCTAAATTTACTTTGATAGGCAGAAAATCAAAGTTTCTGAAAATGAAACTATTGCAATAACAATTTTGGGAGAATTGCAAAATGCGGAACATTTGTTTTTGCTTGATTCCCAAATGTGTTTAACATCCGTTTTCTGTTTGTACTGACGTGCAGAAATATTGGGCCATATTCTCAAGGAAGTGGCGGAGAGAGGCGTCAGCCTTCTTGGCTTAACGCCTCTCTCCGTCACTTTGAAAACGCGAGGCTGCACCCTATTCTCAAGGATATGGTGCAGCCGCGCGAGTGCAAGGGTGTCTGCAAGCAGGGAGGTTTGTTTATGTACAGGAAGGTGCCCCTTCCTGCACATAAACAAACCTTAAATGCCAGTTTGTAACTTACATGTGTGCTGCTTCATGCAGCCATCATGTAAGATGTAAGTTACAAAACGGCATTTTAATAAAAGGTTTGTTCATGTACTGGAAGGGACACCTTCCTGTACATGAACAAACCATGGCATTTTTCTTTTTCCATGTGCGCTGCACAAGGCAGCACACATGGAAAAAGCAGAAACGAGGAGAAATAAAGCATTTCTCCTCGTTTCGCCACCTTAAGACCAGATTTTTCCTGGTCTTAAGTTTGGCGCTATCTCCTATTTACGCTGCCCTTGTGAATAGGAGGTAGCGTCAAACTCAATGGGTGTTGCGGTGGAACGCCCACCGCAACACCCACTGCACACCCCTTCACGCTAAAAACAGCGTGAAGGGGCCCTATTCACAAGGCTGCGTTAAGCCACTTTACGTGGCTTAACGCTGCCTTGTGAATAGGGCGAAGCCCCTATCGCCACATCAACGTCACTGAAAGTGACGTGGTGGTGATGGGGGCTTGAGAATATGCCCCATTGTCTTTGCTGCACTGCTCAGCGAAGAGAAGAGAGAGGCAGCGGATACATCACACTCTGAAATAAATGCATTACCTTCGGAAACACATTGCTAGCAAAACCTCATCCATTACCCACTGAAATAATTGCACTGTTCGAGAATATGATTCCAGTCACACTGAAATAGATACATCACTTGCATTCATCACGCGCTAAGAAAATAAAAAAGGCAGCAACCTATTAAATCAGACAAATCAGCCATTGAATTAAATGCATTGCCTACTGAGGTGGATTCATCACTCCCCGGCTCAGATATATCGGATAATTGCTTATTAAACCAGATATGCTGCCTATCATTTCAAGTACATCATTTTATAAACGCAGGTCACCATTTAGAGACTCTCATAATCACCTATTAGGTTCTTAAAATAATAAATCTATTACATTATGTTTAACAAATGCATCACATGTATCACTTGCACCTACATATCCTGAAACAAGTGAAGAAGGAAATGGTGACAGATACCCAACAAAACATTGTGCATATACACACTTGCCCAAAGCTGTACTGGGAGAATGACACAAGCTGTAGCATCTGAAGCCAGAAAGTCTCTATTGAATCCGTGATTAAACACACATACTGCCCTGTGCTGTTGGTATTAAAAGAGCAGCATCACAATGTACAAGGCTCCATCAATTGATCTAATTCATCACTTATTAGACGGACAGAGTTAGCCGGACTATAGTTCCCATTAAGCCTGTCATTATCAAATTTGTGACTTCATAAGGATGAGAAGCTCAGTGGTGCATTCCTAGATTAAACATAATGGCCCCAATTCACAAAGATTTAGCAGTGAGTAGGTGTAACCAAGGGCCAGATGTACACAGCTTTTTTTCATTTGCAAACAGCCCATAAGTAGAATTCGGGCCGTTTGCGAACGAAAAAAGGCATTTTTCAATGTACAAAGCCAAATTTGCAATTCGGTAATTTATTAGCGAATCGCAAATTGGGTTTGCGATTCGGCATTAGTAAGGGGTATGTTTAGGGAGTCCCTTCCTAATACCAAATTGCAGTGGTTTGTGTGAATGTTTTTGCAACCTAAATGTGGTCGCAAAACATCTGCATTTAACCACCTACTTCAAGTAGTTGGTAACCCATTCGCAAATGAGAAGGGGTCCCCAAGCTAACCCTTCCCCTTTGTGAATGTTTGTAAAATCTTTTTTAAGAGCAGGCAGTGGACCCACGGACCACTGCCTGCTCTTGAAAAATGAAAAGAAAACTTTTCATTTTTTGTTTTTGAAACACATTTTATTTTCCTTTAGGGAAAACGATCTGCGTTAAAAAAAAATAATAGCTTTATTGAAAAGCAATCACAGACACAGTGGTCTGCTTACCCCAGCAGGCCCTCCCTGTGATTTTTGCTATTCCCAATGGGTCGCATATCAAGACCTACCTCATGAATATTAATAAGGTAGGTCTATTTGGGACTCACAGGGTCCCAAAATGTGTCAAAGACACATTTGTACCTTGGTGTTTGCGATTACCAAATAGCGAATCGCAAAGATTCGCTAATTGGTAATCGTAAACAATTTCCCACGTACATCTTGCCATTAGTTTTGTAGTACTCCTGGCTTACTTCCGGGTCCAATTCACAAAGGTAAATCTATTTGCAGAGGTCTGCTCACCTGCAGATTTATCCTACGTCTAGACGTAAATCTCCACTTATATTGTATTGACTTACTCTGCACCTAATAGCAGGAGTGCATTAACCCACCCCCTTGCTTGAGTGGTATCTTTCTGGGCATATTTTAGGTATACTTCACCCAACTGTTGTTCTATATAATGTAGAGGGAGAGTTCTGGCTACGTTATGTAGAACTACAAATTGGGAAGCACATAGAAATAATGATTTATATGTGTCCGCAAGGTTTACAGTTCTATGGCTTTTTTCTACATTTTGATTTTATTTTTTATCGTTTGTTAATATTTATATAATGTGATTTGTATAAATCTCTTCAATATTTTCAGTTATATGACTGTTTTATTACTTTTTTAATTTAATTAAATTATTATTTTTGTCCAATATGCTGTATGGGTGTATGCAATGTTGATATGTACACAAAGATTATTTTATTTTTATGTTTATTTTATTTCCTTCATGTTTTTTTCTTAACTTTCACTATCTTGTGTCTGTGGGTGCCTGCAATGTTTAAAGTAATATGATATTTTGTAACTTATTTTTATTGATGTATTTTTTAATTGGGTGTTGGACTAGGTGAAGAAAATGTACCTTCCAGCCTCCATTGATTTGTATGTCAATCCATTGCAGAACCTCAGTGGCCTTTTACGATGTTGAACTTACTCCAAATCTTGGCTAGAATTGATTTGAACCTATTTAGGTTGTAGCAATACTGGAGTAGATATAGTGGTAACTTTAGTGAATTGCAATAGACTTACCGTTTGGAAGAACTCCTAGCTTACTTCTGGAATTCAGGAGTACTAAAAAAAGCAATATGTTAATCAGGCCCTTTCTGAATTGGTCCCATGGTACAGTAGAGGTGTAAGTGGAAACCTCTGCCTGCACCCTAGGACATTGTATTTAGTACTGCTTGAAGCTATACTAGTGGAATTCTACTTCACACAATCAAAATGCTTTTGTAAAATGCCGACCCCCCTGTATTTTTTAAAATGAAAGGCATTGCTCCCTTTCTGTTTACTTGAAGCAAATGTAATTTTAATACTATTAAACAAACAAATACAATATTATAATTCACCACATAATTTCATCAATGGCTGATGACATGTTAATAGGCTCCAAGTCATTATATCGGGTACGAAAAATGCATTTAATAAAATAATGTCTGTTCCTTTTAGGCGGAATGGTCTACATATGATATAGTGATGGCCGCCTATCTGGTATTTTAGTACAGAAAACAGTTGTCTAAATCAGCCCTTTAATACAAATCATATAAGTAAGTAAGAAAGATCTTTGTTCTTTGTAAAAGAGACTGAAATGCACTGGTGTTTCTATGAATTGAAAATCACATGAGCAAACCTCCTCGTGTCTATTACAGGCTGCTCCCTAGTGGGCTACAAAGTCAGCAGGCTTCAGTTAATTGAAGCACAGGGACGTATAAACCTTCCTTTACTTGGGATTCTCTGCATAATTAAAATAAAATTCCGTGCCAGACATGACCTTGATTTGAGCATAAATATTCCCCATTCTGCAGCTCGTTCGGCTGCCAGATTGCTTTCTTAGAAATGTGGCCAGCCTATATTTTCATCAAAATATTACTTATATGGAGTTCAGGGCTCGGAGGGCTCTCCTGATGGAGGGCGAGTTCCCAGTAGCAGAATATTTTATTAACATAATTGACCTAGTCACTCCTACGCAGATTTCAATTTCAACAACTTTACTTCAGACATTGCTTTGATTAACAGTATTTTAGAAGTGTTTTGCTGTTTAAGGCGATAAATAAATTAGAGACATGTCTAAATCGTGCTGTTAATACTTTGACTTCTTACATTGAAATTATATTAATCTGCCTGCTTAGTGCTTTAGAACTTGCAATAATGTTTCACTTTCTTTTCTGCTGATAGTTGCCATATCTTTGCATTTAAACGCTCATTGGAATCAAACAAGATCAATCTAAATCATACATTGAAAACCTAAAATTGCCACAATAATTCTGTTGATGGAGCGTCCACATGAGATAAACCTCAGGCTTTCCCTCGCCTACTTTAACACAATATGTGTGTCAGCTTCTAGAGGCATCCTATGCAGAGTGAAAAAAATATCCATTTCCCTAATGATCTGCTGACCAAATTTATGACCAAAGTACGAAAGGAAGGGGGACAATTGTAAACAGTGTTCATTTACAAGGCAGAGAAATCAATTCATAAATGTAGATGAAGCATCAGCCCCTTGTTTTGCTATTAGCATGCGCTTTAAGGTGGACGGTGGAATAGGCCTTGGGCTATTGAGAAGATTGGTAAAGGCAGCATGGCTAGTGGCAGTGAGAAGTCGATTGTGAAAGAGGGAGAGGTATAACCACTAGAAAACAAACTGAGTCGCTGAGTCGAAAAATGGAATGGAATGGACTTTCGTGTGCAGGGAAAGGGGTGCATAAGGGTGAGCACCACTGGTGGAGAGAAGCGCATGTAATCAGTGGTGCAACAACCTTGCAGTTCAGGAAGGCCGCAGCTGGGGGATATATCTGAGATAATCATGATGGCATCAATCCGCAGGTGAAGACAAACACCCCTGTAGTTGCAAGATCATGCAAGCAAAAAATATCCATTGTGGGCTTTTTAATCACAAGTAACAAGCAAACGCAATAATAAAAAGTTAGATAAAAGTAACATGGAACGTTATCAATTAATCACTGATGAATCAGAGCCTAGCCATTTAATTATACTTCCCAAGTAGAAAGAGTGGGACGGATGGCATGATTTTCTCAGTGCACACTGCCAAGCTCTGGAACTCCATTTAATCACCAAGTTCTCTTTTTACCTTAACCTCATAGAGGTTTTATGTCCTTGCTTTTTCCTCTCCCTGTTTGGTGCTTGGCTTACTACCTCTAGTTTAAAGATGGTTGTTGAGATTCAAAGTACCAAGAAGGACAACTACTACATGTAAAACACACAATGAATATGAGGGGTATGCTTAAATCCCACCCAAAGGCTGACCTAGTGGATGTCTGTGTTACCATAGCTGAACTTTACCCCTCTCATATGCTTTGGAAATATAAGCACATATAGGTGCAGCGACATGTCAGAGTGCCAAGATAAGAGGATCACTCAGGTCTTCACCCCTAACACCCAATGCTTCCCGGAAGTGACAGTCAGCAACATTGCCCTCTTACAACAATGCATAATAGCCCTGACAATAGCACTGGCAACACAAACAACCAATAGAAGAAGGGGTTCCTATTAATGCCCACTGCTTTTAAAAATAATATGGTCTTCCTAAAAAATAGAAGAACTATGCTACTTTGGGAAAATTGCTATTGGAATTTGCCCCAATGAAGACAACATGTGTAGTAAATAATAGCACAATGCAGAATCACAGGACAGGAACATACTTTGAGATCTGTAGCATTATCCTAGCAGGATTCAGATAGTAGAAGGCAAAATAGGACAGGTAGAAGACAAAAAGGACAAGTAAGCAATGTAACATTAAATGGTAGGCTACTCCTGAAACATATTTTGCGGGTCTTCTCACCTTCTCCCACCACAAGTACTACAGTTGAACCTGCAATTATCCAAAAAAAACAAAACCCATTTTTCATGACAGTGTAGTTCTGGTTTACCCTCATTAACTGAGGCCTACAGTTTCCTGACTGCCTCCAGCATCTGTTGCTGTAAGGAGGTGTTCACAAAATGAGTCCCTCGAGGACATGGAGCAACCTGCACCACAGGCCTGGCACCAGGTAGATATATTAACACAGTGTGTGCCAGATCATATAGCTTGCAGCGTACAAGTAGAAGGGACAATATACAGTTACTCTGATCCCTATAGTAAATAGGAGAGGACCTGAGTCCTTTTTAACTGCTCACATTATTCCAATTAATATCTCAATGAGAATTTGAATTAAAGAGCAAGCAAGATGGTGGCCTTGTGAGGACGATCTATTTTGCCCTCCTCCCTAATCAGCCCTTCTCTAGTTTTTCTTCCGCTCCTTATGCAACTTTTCTCTGAGATGAATGTGGGGATATGCTCTGCTAGCACACCGCCAGCTGCTTGGCTACCCATGGTAAAAGGATTGGCTCTGCTTGACTGCACTTTAAGGCTGCTGGCTTCCCGAGCGGTCCATTGGGCATTCGTGAGGTCGGGAAGCCACTCTGCTTGGCGGGCGGCGGCAATGCCTCCGAAGAACACAAGAGGTTTCAAAGCTCACGGTGGTGGCAAGGCAGCAGCAACCAGAACTGAGGCAGGGCTGTAGCGCTCAGATCAGCCCTCAGTGAAGAAACCTACTGCTAGACAGAGCCCTGAGACAAGGGCATGTGGGCCCAGGAAGCCGACAGTGTCTGCGGGCTCTGCAGTTGAATACTTTAGGAGGCCTTCCCAGCTGCCGGACTCTGATGTGGGCCACGATGCCACCCTCTGTTGTTGCAGAGGGGACTTGTGCACCTCCAGAGGGGAAGCTAACAACTGGGGAAAATCCCTGCATCACGCATCCGGGCAGATCGGCTGAATCTAGCATGGAAGCAGTTATGGCTACAGCGGCTACAGTGGCTTCTGTATTGGGGACAAATCTGCCTGATACCCTAGCAGGGGACTTGATTGGCAGGGTCGCCCCAGCAGGGGCCACATTTCAGACTCCTGCGGTTGAAACTGGCTTAGTTGGCAAACATACTGAGAGTGCTTCACAACCTAAAAAAATATCTGCCGGCATCCACACTAAGGCATGTATAGATGTGGACTCAGGGAATAATTTATTTTTACTTTTAGACCATTCGGACTGGTCAGATGAGGAGGATCTGGAGGTAGCTGGAGAGCACCCCAGGGTTAATTCACTGGGTAGCATGCTAAGTGAGTGAGTAGCCTGGAGGAGAGACAGGGGTACCTTATGAAACCTGTACTAATTTGACTAGCACAATAAGGAAAAAAGGGGCACCACAAAATGAAAGGGCCAAGGCAGAGGCAAAAGGATTTCTCTGGGATTATTCTGTTCTGCCCCATTTGGAGGGGGATGTTTCCGGAGGGGGCAGTGCTGCTCAAGGACCCCCAGATATGGTTTCACTTGAAACAATCTATGAAAGTATAATGGCTCATCAAGAAGAAACATGGACAGAAAGCAGCAGAATTCAATCTGCTTGTCTTAAATTGCAGGGTGCTATTTGCTAGGCCACTAAGACTTGCTCTGAATTCTCTGAGAGGATGGACGAAGCTGAGAATAGAATCTTAACCCTAGAAAGCGAATCAACAATGCACAAACAAGTAGCAGAAACGCTGGAGGCTCAAATAATGGATACCTAGTGGAAACTTGAAGACTTAGAAAGTAGACTCAGATGAAATAACCTTAGAGTTTTGGGTATCCCCGAAGAGCTGGAGGGAGCGGACAACCATAAATATATTGTGGAGTTCTTCAAGGGAGCCTTTCCAGAACTGTCTGACTGGAACTGGGGTTTGGAGGTTCTGCGGGCTCATAGGTTCCCCTTTAAACAGAATCCCAGGGCCATGCAGGAGGGGGAAAAGCCCAGGGCAATATTAATTAATCTTGGTAACTTTTTGCTGCACCAAGCAGTTTCTGATCTGGTACGTCCTGATTGGAAGCAGTCTTCTGAGGGGTTTACATTTTTTGTCAGGCCGGACTTCTGCCACTTTACTATGGAGAGAAGGTGGTTCCTTCAACAACTGATACAACCTTTTTGAAATAAGGGAGCACAAGTGTTTTTAATGAACCCGGCCAAGCTCAAAGTGGTTCTGCAAGATAAGGTCCACTTCTTTACATCAGAAGTCAAGACAAAGGAATATTTAGAAAGTCTGAGTTAAAGCCAGGGTATTCTAGCCTGCTTGTGTCTCAGGGTGCTCTTATGAATTTACCTGTATGATTATTCATTTACTCATATATATGTTGCTAGTATGCATGGTGCAATTCCTTTTTCTGGAGATTAGACTTTCCCCGGTTCTTTTGGTCTGTCAGTGCTGGGGCCTGCAGCTTTGAGTGCTCTTTTCTGGTGAGGGGGCGACTTTGAGTGTGTAAGAGAGTGTTAACTGAGGCTCTTTATTGGAGTGGAGCATGCCACCATCAACGGACCTGGTTGGTCCAACTGCTTCCAGGAGGTGGCAGGGGAGGAGTGCGGGAGTGGAGGGAGTCGGTGGGTGGGGGGGTTTATCAGGGTTAAAGGTGGTGGTTTTTTCAGGTTCACTGTTGGGTGTCAGCAGACATGAACGATTCATAAATGAGGATGTCGGAGGCAATAATAAAGATAAAGGCCTTGTTGGGCAGCAGCAGAAACTGATTGACTTGGGTCATTTTCTCTTATGGTATCTCAGCCTTTTTAAGGCGAGTTGGAGTTCACCTCTGTGTGGTTATGGGAAGGCTGATGGAGGTCTGCCGGATGTTGCAAGAAAAGCAGGAGACTAAATGGCAGGATCAGAGGTGAAACCCTTAGTTTTGGTTTGTATCAACAGAAGCTAAAGCAAATCGAGATTCAGTGGCTTTATAATGGGTTGTCCTTAGCAGAGGAGAAACTGACCCAGAGGCTGATTAAGGGTATGGATCTTCATGAGGCCCAACAAGAAATAGATATTTTAAAATAAAAGAACAACTATTACTTTAGTAAGGAGATGGCTGCTAAATTTCACCATTATAGGTCAGAATGCTATGAATATGGGGAGAACACCGGGAGACTACAGGCAAAGTGGATTAGTTAGAAAGAGGTAGAGAATGAGATACTCGCTATAACAGATCAGGAAGGGAGGACTTTAGAAGCCCCGTCCGATATTGTTAGAGTCATCAGGGACTTTTATGAAGCCCTTTACATGAAAGTACTTGAATTCCTGACAGATGGGTATGAGGATTTGTTTATGGCCTTGGACAGGGTTAGATTAAACAAGGTGAACCAGACCAT
Organism: Calotriton arnoldi; assembly: GCA_963921515.1. Taxonomy (NCBI): domain Eukaryota; kingdom Metazoa; phylum Chordata; class Amphibia; order Caudata; family Salamandridae; genus Calotriton; species Calotriton arnoldi. The sequence goes on from CAWUFW010003524.1 coordinate 339,832, forward strand.
TCTGGATGCTCCAGTAACCTTGAAAGAGATAACTGAGGCAATAAGTTCTTTAGCCACTGGGAAAGTCACATGGCCTGATAATCTCCCACTGGAATTTGTTAGAGCCTTTTTTGGAGAACTCTGACAGGATATGCTTCAGATTTTCTTGCAGGCACAAGCTGGAACAATCCCACTATCATGGGAAACAACTAATATAATTGCTTTTAAGAAGAAAGGCAAATCATCCTTGCTCCCAAGTTCATATTGACCGATTTCTTTAATAAATTGTGATGGGAAAATCTACGCCAAAGTATTGGCAAATTGGTTGGGGAAGGTCATCTCGCCATTAGTATCACCTCAGCAACATGGTTTTATTCCTGGGCGTGGTACAGTTGACCACATTAGAAGGGTAATTACCTTGTTTGACATGACCAAAGCCTTAAGGACACCATTGGGCTTCGTTTTATTAGATGTCAAGAAGGCCTTTGATCGTGTGTCATGGGGATTTCTGCGGGCGGTGTTAGATTGGAAAGGGTTTGGTAAGAGCTTTATCATGGCCATCAAGGCCTTGTCTGAGGCCCGAGGGTTACTTTATGAAAAATGGGGCTGGAGTCAGATAGTATACAAAACTCAAGAGGTACTAGGCAGGGCTGCACATTCTCACCTTTATTATTTGCATTATATATCGATCCTTTTATAGCAAAGCTCAAGAATAAGTCACATATTAAACCGGCTCTCATCAATCAAGTAGAAGATAAAGTGCTCGCCTCTGCAGATGACATTGCGGTGGCAACTACAGATCCCTTAGCGGCGCTCCCTGAAATTGAAGATCTAGCTAGACAGTTTGGGCACACTAGGATGTAGATTAAATGAGGGTCGAACACAGGTTTTCTGCACCGAGGGAACCGGAGTTAGTGACCAGCGAGTAGTGAGTGCTGAAGTATATCTAGGAGTTAGAATTATGGCAGCCTTGGATAGATTGGTAGAATTGAATATGGCACCATTATTATATAATATTAATCAAGATCTCGATAGAATGATTCACCTACATCTCTCGCTATTTGGGAGGTGCAATGTTTTGAAGATGATAATTCTACCAAAGGTGCTTTATATTTTTAGGACTGTCCCTTTAGAAATCAGCAGATATTGGTTGTCCAAACTGGAGAGGGCATGTTTTAGACTTTTGTGGGGATAGCAGAGGCTTAGGAGGGTGGCTAAATACATGACTCTACTGAGGTTGCGAGGCAGATGGTGGTTTCCTAATTTTACCTTTTATTTTTGGGCTTGCATGTTGCAACATGAAGGGATTTTATTTACAACTGGGTCCGGTGGTATATGTCTGGCAGAAACCCCAGCAATCTATTAGCTGATCTTGGGAACCGATGCTAGGGGATGCCTTGTTAAAAAAAAGGGGAGCCCAGCTATTATAAGAAAACCAGGTTCGAGATTTTAAAAGCAGCATTTAAGGTTTGGCACCAGATTAAGCTGAGATTTGGTGTTCCCAAGATTAATTTGTATACACCTATGTCAGATTCGTCAATTTTTCCACCTGTATTTCAAGATGCAATTACAGATAGATGGGCGCAGAAAGGACTTGCAGTCTTGAGGAATCTGTATTGTGATGGCAGACTCCATTCCTTCACCGAGCTACAGGAGGTCCTTGGATTGGCTATGGGTGATTTTTTTTAATTTCTTCTGCTATGAAATTTTCAAAAGAGTAAAGGAATTAAGCTCAGTAGAAAAGATACCCTTAGTCGAGGAAGTGAGGTGGAGTCAATTTATGGCTTATTGATACATGGTCAACCAGATGATTTGAAAGTGCAAAATTCCAAGTGGGAGGATGGATTCGGCACTGAGAGGCTCTATCTTCAGGAGTCATTGGAGTTAGGCAATAAAGTGCTGTTAGTGGCTGGTTTGAGAAGTCAACACTTTAAGACCATATTTTATTTATACCACATCCCGCCCATGGTGGCTAAGTGGGGTGGTAGGTTTGGTGGCACGTGCAATAGGTGTGGCTTGGAGCAGGCTGAAATTATTCATATGTTCTTCTCATGCCCCAAATTGGATTAAATGATGCAGGATATTGGGCGCTTTATGGGTTCAATAATTGGTGGACAGGTTCAGATTACCCCGGTATTGATGATATTGGGGATGATTGATGGCTCAGAGGACAATAATGTATTAAGGAGATTAGCATATTCATTGTTTATTGCTATGGCGGTTGCCCGCCTGTGCATTGCGTCAGAATTGCTAAGTCCTGCCCCCCCCCCAACATTTCTGATGTGGAGAACTAGATTGTTATTAGTCTACGACATGGAAACTAACTTGTATAAATGCAAAGGGCCTTATCCTCAGTACATCTCTGTGACTGGCATTTGCACTTTACAACTGTTTTTGATATTTAATTTTGCCATCTTTGTTGTTTATAGGTACACTGTTTTTTTTATGAATTTCATGCTGCTAGCACTTTATCGCAATGATTCTAATTATGCTGCTGTTAATAAGTATACCAGAATGGTTATGCATTTGCACTTTATAGATTATAGATTATTGGCATTGAGGAGGTGATAGATATGCTGCTTCTATATAAATATGCCAATGTTTTAATGTATTTGCACTTTATGCTTTAGGTGCTTCTGTCTATGAAATGGTATTGCTCTTGGTTTGAGAACAAACACTCGCACTTTAAGAGCTAGAATGAGATGTTTTTTATTGCTAGTGATATCACAATCATCAAATGTTAACCACTTATTATGTATCTTTGAGCTGATGCCCTGGGAATGTGGTTCTCCATCCTAGCAGGGCCCTCTCAGCTGATGCCTTTGGGAATGTGTAAATCATTCCTTTTTTTGATCTATTGTCTTGTGGAAGGTCTGCTGTGTATAATGCTGAAACACTTGGGTAAAATCAATAAAAAGAACAAAAATAAAAAAGGCAAAGGGGAAAAAAGAGAATTTGAATTAAAAATGGAGCAATAATTTCAGCTCCAAAACCAGAGAAAGAGATACCACGCCAACAAGTTATCATTTATCACATCAACTTAGACTGATTTGGGTAGATGTAAAAAACACAAACTCCATTGACCTACAACTGCCTATGGATGTAGGTGCTGGCAAGAGGATACACAGTTGCTGAAAAATGTAGAAAAAAGTTAATGGACATCTTAATGGACAAATTCTGTTAGGAGCGAAAGCCTTGCTCCACAGAACAAACAGTATGTCTCCCATTTTGTAAAGCCTCTCTTCAATAATGGCTTTATAAAGTCAAAAGACTAGTTATAGTATCAGTGGATACCGCAGGCAATATGGACCTACCCTTGGTGGAAGTGAGGAGAATAAACTTAAAACTGGATGTGTTGGTAGTTTGATCTAAGATGACAGTTAAGCTGCTAAACATGGGCTGGGAGACATGATAAGAATGCTTATAACCCATGGGCTTACAATCCATGACAAATATTACATTTAACCTAATGGAATGTATCTTTCTAGTGAGAAGTGTTTGGTTTGGCGTGACAGTAGGATTCAATGAGTTGTGAAATCTAATATTTGCAAGAGGCACATGGTTAAATAGGTTCTCTAAATTAAGTACGTTTTGAAAGATGACGTGGAGAAATTGTGATAGTCTCTATTGAAAACCAGAAGAACTATCCAGCATTATATGTCAGACTTACAAAACTATTCAGCCGATGGGTGACAGCATTCTGAGTGGTGGCCTACCACCAAACAAAATAACACTAAAATGACAAAAGTCCAATTTGGGGAACCATAAATGACCAGAAATATACTGCATTATACTCAGTCTGGGTTCCAGAAGGGTTTTGGCACATAAGTAGCTCTTCTGGAGGTAACTGAATGTATTAAATCTAACTCAGACACTGAGAAGAAAGCAGTGGCCATCCTTTTGGATCTCTCAGCCACTTAAATGGACTCTCATGAGATCCTTTAAGAGCGACTAAGGAATGCGGGGATAACCAGTACGGCCAACATATGGCTAAAATCATTCTTATCTGAGAGGGAGCAAGCAGTCCTTCTCCCGCCATTCAATTCTGGTTTTCTGGGATTGAAATGCAGGGATACCACACTATTTAACATTTCCTTGGCACCACTGGGGAAGATCATGGAGCATTAAGGTTTCAACCTTGTATCCTAAAAAGATTATAACCAGCTGATGATCTCCTTCCAGCAAATGGATAATGTTGTGGTTCGAGAACATGCACAGATGTCTGACTTCAGTGGCAAATTGGATGAAATACAGCTGTCTGAAACAGAATTCAGACAAATCCAAATTTCTGATCTTCGGAGATTCTGCCTCCCTTGACATTGGAACGTTGTGGCCAAAAGACCTATGGCTCCATCTGGCTCCCAAACGTGAAGCAAGAAATTTTGGTATAAAATTTGTCAGTGACCTTTTCTTTAAACCACAAATATGGGCAATCACATCTACCTGCTTTGCATTATTGAAATTCTTAAAAAAGACTGTGAACTTTCTACCAGGAAAAAATTAAAACAGTGATGCATGCTCTGGTTACTGCAAGGCTGGATCATGATAATTTTCTGTACTTCAGACTCCCTGTGGGGCTTTTAAATAGGCTACTATTGGTTCAAAATGTAGCCGCTAACCTAATTCTGAATCGCCCTAGGAAACAATCTTCCCAACAAAACCTTACGCAATTACATTGGTTTCTGATAAATCAAAGGATTGTATTTAAGTCCCTAATAATCACCTTTAGATCACTGCATCAAACAGGTTCTCTCTAGCTGCAGAGTTGATTCCGGAAAAATGCCGCCAATAGGGTACTTCATTCCTCCAATAAGGGTCCAGTCTACATTCTGAAGATATATAAGGAAAAACTAATGAGGTCAACCTTTCTCCTACCTGGCATTCAAAAGATGAAACTCTCTGTCTAAAGGTCTGGGAGACCTAGGGTCTCATTTATGAGGTTTTACCGTAGGGCAGCACCGCAGGCCTCCCTGCTGCACTGCCCTACGGTAAAAGAAAAGGGCAGGAATGCACCGTATCTATGATATACGGCGCATTCCTGTCCTTTTCCCCTGCGCCGGCACACAATGGGCTGCCGTGCGCCAATGCAGGCACCTTTGCACCATGGTGCAAGGGTGCCTGCGTTGAGGGGATGAATGTTTTTGTACAGGAAGGGAAACCTTCCTGTACAAAAACAATCGCAAGAGGCTTTTTTTCCTTTTTCTATGTGTGCTGCAGAATGCAGCACACATAGAAAAAGGAAAAACGAGGACAAATAAAGATATTTCTCCTTGTTGTACCTCCCTTACGCCACCCCTGGGGAGGCGTAAGTTTTTGGCGCTGTCTCAGATTTACAATTTCTCATAAATCTGGGGCAGTGTCAAAATGCCATGGATGTTGCTGGGAACGCCCCAAACAACACCCATTGCACGCCCATTTAACGGAGAAAACTGCGTTAAATGGGACAATATTTGCGAGGCAGCATTAAGCCAAAAAAATTGGCTTAGTGCTGCCTCGTACATATGGGGCAGGTTCCTGCGCCACGGAACATCACAAAAAGTGACGTTCCGACGGCGCAAGGGGCCTCATAAATGAGGTCCCTAGAGTCTGAGAAGTCTTTTAAAACACATCGGTTTAGGGAACTCTGAGAACAGGCTATCTCTTCAGTCCATTGTTTTAGCACTGGGACACTTCCTTGTAAGCAGCTCCTCAATCTAAAAATGCTATTCCTTCATATGATTTTTTAAAATGTTTTAAGTAGAAATAGTGCAAAATAATGCGAGGTCATTGATAGTCTACAGTTGCTGTAGACTGCAACCTAGGCACGATTTCAAGATGATAGTGATGGAGCACAGATCGGATTCACCAATCAGGTTCATCCCTATCCCTTCTGACTCAGTCATTTAAGTCCCATTCACCACAGGAGTGCAATTCTAAACCACCCCAGGGGAGGCATATAGAGACACACAGGGTGTCAGAGAAAGGCCAACAGCAGGGTTCAGTCCCGGTCGAGTTACCACTGGTTTGCCAGAAACGTATGGGAAAAGGCCTCTTGCATCTTCTTGTCTCCATGTAGCCACCTAGGAGGTCAGCCAACTGACTCTTGGAGTCCACTTATTTATCTTTGGTGTAAGAGGATGCAGGTCTAGTCCTTCAGGGTCCCTCTCAGGTCATAGACAACAGGTCCAGTTCTCTTCTGATCTTTCACATGTGCAGAAAGTATTCTGAGGTGGATGCCTGGATGTGTCACATTTATGCCTGGCACCAGCTAGTGGGTGGGGTGATTCCTGGGCACTCCCTAACCAATGGGGTAAAAGTTCCCAGGGCCAACCATACCCACTTTTTCAGTAGTTCTTCTTTGCCTTACTTCGAACAGGCTCAAAATTACATATGCCAGGACATTTTCATGATGGCAAAAGTCTTTGGCCACACTAAATATGGGCTTTGAGGGGTGAGGGTGTGTTTGGCAATGCCATAGGGAAATAACCAATATCCTCCCCATCTATCACTAAAATCCAATTTGAGGAATGCATGCTATCCACAGCAAACCCCAAAACGGAAGTCTAAGAGGAAAAATGCAGGGTCTTTCAGCATCTAGACAGGCGATGCACAATAATTGTCCTGGCATCCTGTTCTATCCCTTTCAAGTGTTAAATGTGGGTCAACATTCCTGTCAAGTAGGATTTGACCATGTAGTGTCACATATTGCTCATCATCCCCTCTCTGAATATTCCTGTGGGGTTCAAAGGAGTTACACCGCACATTCAGGTCAGCCTATTGTTTGTTCCTGGTAGGCATTTCACACATCAGTCACACCTATTCAAGGCTGAGCCCAGTCTGGGAGAAACTGGAGAGATAATGCAAATTAACCTCCAGGAACTTCAGGCAGGGAAAAAAGTAACTTTTTAAAACTTACTTTTTCTTAATATTTCTTAACACTTTTTATTATTTTCCAGCTGGTCCCTTTCTTGAGTTAGCTGTATTAGTATTTTAATCTGAACTCTGGTTTTCTACATAGAAGAGCTAGGACTGCCTTAGTGAAAATAGCTTTTTGGGCCTTGTCACTGAAGGGACACGGTAATATTAATTTTCGACGTGCTGTACTTTTAAATACCATGCACCCTAACTTCTGGGCTACAAGGCATACATAAGGGTAACTTAATAATATTTAAGAGGGAGGGGTCCACCTGTCTAAAATGGTTAATTTAACAGGTCGCACTGCAGGTGTAACACTTTAGTAGTCAGGCTACACATTATAGACCAGAAGCCATGTTGTACTGCCATGTAATGACACTGAAGTGGATAGTACAATAGGTGCTGTAGTCCACAAGTGACATTTAACTTCTAGGCCTTGGGTAGACTTTCTACAGCATATGCTAGGGACCTATGGCAAGTTAAATGGGCCTCTCAGGAATAATCCAAATTAACCATGTTTAAAGGGGCTACACAGTTCTACAGTTAGCAAAAATATAGGATCCAGCAAATGGTGAAAAATCTCAGGTGCCTTTCAGAAAAGGCAGATTTCCTCAATTGTTGATCTGTGGATTCCATTTAAGCCTTAGACTAATGGAGACAAGCAGATTAAAGATGAGATGATATAAAGATAATAGATGTGAACTAACTGTCTGGAGAGTAAGGAATAAAATGCCTTTTCAAGGTGGGCTATTCTTTCAAGAAACTTTTTCAATTAAGATGCTCAATAGAGAAACATTGGAAAATATAACATCTCAAAATCAAGAGAAATTTCAGTTATGCCATGAAAAGATACGATTTTACCTTTGGTATGGTAGATGATTGAACTTGGGTTAGCCTGGGGATAAGATTTAACAACATGCTGAAAGGTACGTATAGTGGAATGGGGTTCGACAAAAGACTGCACTATGGAACATGATATTAAATGTGAGCATAATGGTTTCACATTGAGCTAACAAAAAATTCCTTCAATCTTATAATAGTTCTGACTTGAATAAACAAGTAGTTTTATATGCCACAACCTAGCTGAACTTTTCTTAATTCTGTAAATCAGCTGAGCTTTTACAAAACATTTGTATTCCCAAACAAAATGTAAATCCAATACCAGCACTGTTCAGGTTAGCTCCAACACATATTTCTATAAAAAAGGAATACATTAAAATAGACGGTTGGATACAATTGTGGCCTGTTATGTATGTGTAGGATCTATAGTAAGCGATCGTACAAATAGATCCAACATATTTCAAAAGGGAGCAATCACAGGATATGTGTGCTTTCCTTAGCTACTCTTCCAAATACTCCATCCCATTGTGGGGTTCCATTGACTTGGCACCACTGCCTCCACTTATATATAGGTTTTCTGAGATCAAAAAACGATTTATACTTAGAAGCTGATGTGAAGTGATCTTTATTTATTAATTGAAACTCTTTACAGTTCCAAAAGGTGATGACAAATAAATTTGTATTTCAAATTTAATTCAAATCATGTTTATAAAAAAACAGTCCCCAATGCATTTCAAGTGGAATGCTCTTCCACTTGAAAATAGGTCCGGCTTATCTTCATATGTAAGGAGTTCTCCACCCTGATGAGGATTCTCTGCAGTGGTAAAGTTACTATTAAATCATAAATCATAGTTGTGAATACTGAAAAAGAATAAAGTTACACAAAAGTGTACGTTTACCTTTGTTACTCAGGACCACAGTTTGCTTCAGTCTCCAAGATTTTCCAATATTTTCAAACAATGTTTTGAATTTTTTTGCTTTGCTGTGAAATTTTAGTTATGAGAACCCGTCTGTTTTTTGGGTTCTTTCGATTTTATTTTAATAAAGAGTTTCTATCAATATTATCTATTCTTGTACACAGTGGCGGCTCGCAGAGGGAGTGCTGCGGGTGGTAGGGCGGGGCAGGGGAGGGGGTAGTGGAGTCGGACATACGACGGGCAGGAGTTAATAAATAAATACAACTATTTACCTTGCGCTCGCTGCATCGCCAACTCGGCGATGCAGCGAGCGCAAGGTAAATAGTTTTAATTATTTATTTATTTATTTTACTCCTGCCCGTCATATGTCCGACTCCACTACCCTCCACTCAGCCCCTCCCCTGCCCCGCCCCACCACCCGCAGCACTCCCTCTGCGAGCCGCCACTGCTTGTACACACTTCTCTTTCTCCAGGCATTTTTGGGATAACCTCTTTGCTGAAATTTTTCAACCATTACATTTTTTTTTCTTATTCACATTTATCTGGTTGGGACATGATTCTCATAATTCTAATAAGTTATGAGTATGGAAGATATTCTTTCAATCTCCATGGGTGAAATAATTGCAACATTGGAGAGGATGTAGCGTAACGGCTATGGAGTCTACATTAAATCTGGGGAACCAGGTTCGAGTCTCGGCAAGGACACGCAACCTCTTGTGATTCTGGGCAAATCACGTAATCTCCCCCCATGCCGAACAAAAAAAAAAAGGAATGTGTCCTCATGTAATGCAACTGGTGCTCGTGTAAAGCGCTGTGATACCTGATACTTTCGGGTCAAGTTCGCACTATATACAACTCTGTAAAAAAATAAAAACATTTCTTCCTATCTGCAGGTTTAGTGAACTGTTCTGTATTTCATTTATTGGTTCCTTTAGTGATTCTTACATCCAAGAAATCAATGGTGTTTTTGCCAGTCTTATGGGTGTAGGTAATCCTTTTGTTTGAGGTTAGTGATATTGGTTAGTAGCCCATCCTCAGTTTTGGCCCAAATTAAAAATAGCATCAATATACCTCAGGTATAGTTTGAGACCCTTCCACCCTTGTTAAATTGATAGAATATGTCCTGATTCAAACTTGTACATGTAGATCTTAGCATAACATGGTGCTGCTTCAAAACCCATAGAAATCCTTGTTAATAGTAGTTGAAAAATATTGTTGTCATCATGAAAGAAAGTATGATATAGAGTAAAATATAATCGTTCTAAAAGGATTACTGCAGAAATGCCTTGTGGAGGATTGTTAAGCAATGCCCATTCGCTGCTTCAATACTAGCTATGAGGGGGATGGATCATGGAGTTGTAATGTTAGTTGACATCCATAGTACAAAGTAAGTATTTTTCCTCTGGAAAAAGTTGAACAACTTGTTGCTTCCTTAAAACAACCTCCCACGTCCCTAATGTAAGAGGACATTTGTTTCTCAATTGATTCTAAAAAATGATCCAAGAATTAGACAATGAGTTGATGAATAGAGTACACAGCTGAAAAAATGGCGCTCATAGGTGGATTATAGAGATTTCTGTGCATTTTGGGCAACAAATAAATACATGATGTTCTTTGGGTGATCCTGCTGGAGAAGTTGTATGTGTTCTCATTGATCCATTCTTAGTCTCTTGCATTCTTAGGTATTGTGAGAAGAATTGTTATTACTTCTATGGAGGGATCTTGTTCCAACATGACATCATCAAGATATTCAGTTAGTCTTATATGATTAAAAACAGACTCGATAGCTACAACCGCGACTACTTTGTCTGCTGTTTTTATTGTAATGCAAAGCTGATCTTTCTTTTGTACAAAGGTTCTTAATTTTACTGTTGTTTTTATTGACATTGCCTGTATGTCACTCCGGATGAGTTCTTCAAATGCATCCAGTAATTTATGTCTGATAGGTGGCAGAATATGGCGCCTTTCATTATGTTCCCAAATCTATTTATATTTTGCAATCCACCTAGGTGCTCTTGTCTGTGTAAATGAAAAAATGAAGGGGGTTGGGAGCACACCGCTTTACCTCCCAGCACAGTTCACCCCTCAGCATTATGGTAAATGCAGTTCATGGTAAATGCTTACTTGAATATTTACTGGAGTATTTCACCAAAGTTGGTGCAGGTTAGTGCTGTAAATCTCTAGACACGTGTTTCTGGATATCATCCATCATCAGTGTCTAGAGAATTACAGCACTAACCTGCACCATCTTTGGTGAAATACTCCAGTAAATATTCAAGTAAGCATTTGCCATGAACTGCATTTACCATAATGCTAAGGGGTGAACTGTGCTTGGAGGTGAAGCAGTGTGCTCCCACCCCCTTCTGTTTGAAAAGGCTCCCTTGAGCCATTGAGCTGACGAGCTTTTGGAGATGCACCTGTGCACCTGTGAGAGGTACTGAGACCTGAAAGGATTGTGGCAGCTTGCTCAGCAGCCCCAGATTAAAATCGTTTTTATCTCTACTGATGACGGATGATATCCAGAAACACGTGTCTACAGATTTACAGCACTAACCTGCACCAACTTTGGTGAAATTCTCCAGTAAATATTCAAGTAAGCATTTACCATGAACTGCATTTACCATAATGCTAAGGGGTGAACTGTGCTGGGAGGTGAAGCAGTGTGCTCCTACCCCCTTCTGTTTGAAAACGCTCCTGAGCCATTGAGCTGACGAGCTTTTGGAGATGCACCTGTGCGCCTGTGAGAGGTACTGAGACCTGAAAGGATTGTGGCAGCTTGCTCAGCAACCCCAGATTAAATTCGTTTTTATCTCTACTGATGACGGATGATATCCAGAAACACATGTCTAGAGATTTACAGCACTAACCTGCACCAACTTTGGTGAAATACTCCAGTAAATATTCAAGTAAGCATTTACCATGAACTGCATTTACCATAATGCTAAGGGGTGAACTGTGCTGGGAGGTGAATCAGTGTGCCCCCACCCCCTTCTGTTTGAAAAACCTCCCCTGAGCCATTAAGCTGACGAACATTTGGAGATGCACCTGTGCGCGGTACTGAGACCTGAAAGGATTGTGGCAGCTTGCTCAGCAACCCCAGATTAAATTCGTTTTTATCTCTACTGATGATGGATGATATCCAGAAACATGTGTCTAGAGATTTACAGCACTAACCTGCATCAACTTTGGTGAAATACTCCAGTAAATATTCAAGTAAGCGTTTACCATGAACTGCATTTACCACAATGCTAAGGGGTGAACTGTGCTGGCAGGTGAAGCAGTGTGCTCCCACCCCCTTCTGTTTGAAAAGCCTTCCTTGAGCCAATGAGCTGACGAGCTTTTAGAGATGCACCTGTGCGCCTGTGAGAGGTACTGAGACCTGAAAGGATTGTGGCAGCTTGCTCAGCAACCCCAGATTGAATTTGTTTTTATCTCTACTGATGATGGATGATATCCAGAAACACGTGTCTAGAGATTTACAGCACTAACCTGCATCAACTTTGGTGAAATACTCCAGTAAATATTCAAGTAAGCATTTACCATGAACTGCATTTACCATAATGCTAAGGGGTGAACTGTGCTGGGAGGTGAAGCAGTGTGCTCCCACCCCCTTCTGTTTGAAAAGGCTCCCTTGAGCCATTGAGCTGACAAGCTTTTGGAGATGCAATTGTCCGCCTGTGAGAGGTACTGAGACCTGAAAGGATTGTGGCAGCTTGCTCAGCAACCCCAGATTAAATTCGTTTTTATCTCTACTGATGACGGATGATATCCAGAAACATGTGTCTAGAGATTTACAGCACTAACCTGCACCAACTTTGGTGAAATACTCCAGTAAATATTCAAGTAAGCATTTACCATGAACTGCATTTACCATAATGCTAAGGGGTGAACTGTGCTGGGAGGTGAAGCGGTGTGCTCCCACCCCCTTCTGTGTAAATGAAAAGCCTGCAAACTCAATCCTACAGATGCATGATAGTGCCATTTGGGTCTTCTTATAACTTTGTGAAGCAGACAGACATACTTCAGGGTTTTTGGATCATTGTTAATGTATATATGTATTTTCTTTTAAAGAAATTGAGTTTTCATTTGCAACTAGCAATGGATAGCCACGCTGTATAATATTTACCATTTGGTGTTAACTTTTTCGTTGACCTGGTTTGCAGCTTTCTACCCATGAGGAAAACTATTGTGCGCCATGTGTGTGATGCATCACTGACTCTAATAATGTAATTATGTCTCTAAATTTAAAAATGACTTTAGTACATGATTTTGCTCAGTGGATCTGCACATTCTACTCCTCTCGTCATTGATACATTTTCTTTTTATTAATATTCACATCTTAAGCAGTTGCCTAAATTAAGCCTTTCACAAAAGGCTCCCATAAACCAAAGATTTTAATAAAATTTCAAATTTCAATTTCGGCTGGTTTATTGTATTCAACATAGTTGTTGTTGAGATATAAATAAACTTTTTTGTTCCAATACTGATGCCGACCTCTGCATTCATATAACGTATCGAAACAGATTGGTATATTGCTAATACCCTCACCGCGTGTGCCCAGGACTGTACTTACCTCGACAGAGCTGCCCTGGATGGCACTAATGACCACAGAGACCTATGAGCGGGGGCCGTGGTTCTCTAGCTTATGGGATTTGACCCAACGCCCCCTGCCACAGGCCGGTTACTCGCTCCTTTGCTCTGCTGCACTGTCGCAATGCCCCCTCCCCAGCTGGAGCTTAGTGCTCATCAGAACAACTGTCCCAGATTGACCCCGTCTGCCTGGTAGAAATTCTCCCATTGGTGTAATTACAGCCACTGTAGCCTTGAGGCTACAGTTCTAGGAAGGCTTGTCTGTTTGCTTTACATCTGCCTGAACACCAACGCACTTTCTGCCTGGACACCAACACACAAAATTTGTGACCCTTTGGCAGAGTGCCGGTCGCACTGTCGGTGATTGCAGAGGCTGATTAATTTGTCCTCAGTCTACAGTGAATTTTTCCCCTGAGCTGAGGCGTATATGTGGTGAGTGTCTCTGTTTTTGGGGTCATTGCTGTTGTTGCTATCTGGTGTGTCCTCAGACTGACTCTGATGACTGGATTACGGGCCACCATTTTATAACTACCGGTCTCCCCTGAGCACTCTGAGCCCATGGAGCCCTCTCCCACCCAACATACACTGACAGTGACATAGGACTAACCATTCCCAGTATTATCAATGAAACTGAAACTGAAATAGGATCTCACTCACCACTTCTCTAAAAGGGCAGATATCTTGGAATGATTTTCCCTCATTAGGATCCCACATTTTCTCGCCTCCTGTTCACCATATCACCTCCCTGCCCAGTGAGCCCAACATGAAATCATCCCACATTAATGCACCGAACCCCCTAATTTCTCCTGCTGGACACAACTCATTCAAAATCATTTATCCACTAAACCTAACCAGAAATGCTGCAAAAAATCTCAAACATAAAATGCTCAAACTGAACAAAGAAATCCTAGATTACTACTTCTGCTGCAATAAGGGTTCGATAATTAACAATCTTATTCCTCCATACTCAAGGTCAGCTCCACCAAAAAGATTCTGCATGGCCTCAAACTTACCATTGCCTCCTCATCTATGTACAATGCTGAAACCACCATTACCATTTACAACAACAGCACCATACTCATCATATCCTCTAATCACAATGTGGATCTCTTTGATGATCTATTGACTCTCTCCGGTGCATTCTACCTACTCTCCCACTCATGGCATCACTATAACCCAGACTACCCCCTCCTCTTGCAAGAGCGTTGATCCTAACCCTAATCAACACATCACCACGTAACAGAAAATTACCTCTGCATGTGGAAATGCTGACACCACCACAAGTCGCCATCTCTCCATCAACTCCCCTCCCCAATCCATAAGTGAAACAAATATCATCTCTGATCTTAGGAGTGTCAGTAACAATTCCTTTCATGATCAAGTATTTCACACTGTGAAACCATTGCAACACCCACAAATCCCCTTCCTCTTCAGATAAGACAAGTTCCCTCCATGACAGAGCTCTTTCCAGACAGGCTCTAAATATGACTCAATACACTTCTTCCATTCCCCAAATCCTCTCCAAAACTAACTCCCAAGCCATACAACATTACATGGTCATTGACCAAAAACCCATCCCCTTTATCCCGTGGCTGCCCCAAACTGCTAATACCCCCCTCACTCCCAAAACCTTTCACAGATCTCCTCCAACTCAACTCTACAGTACTTCCACTCAGAAAGTTAAATTAATACATTACGTTGATCATGACCCCTGGTAGCAAGTTTCAAAGTTTAGTTTTCTAAAAATAGGACGGGACACGGGGTAGAACTCTCGTGTTCCGACATATATTGGCTGGTTTACTTTGGCGTTAATTATCCTCCGCACTCAGATTGTATTTTTCTTGTCTACAGGATGCACTTAGGATTTCTGGGGAATCCAGATCTTTACCGTGGATACCCCCAACTGGACTAAGTGCCCATACTTATGTAATTGCCTGGTTTTCATTATTGTTTGATTCTTTAATCTTCGTTTCTTTTTCATTCTGTGGTAGAGGCAATTGTTCAACTGTGGTCATTACAAGATGTTACCCTGTGAATATTTAGGGGAATAGTTTTCAGTGAAACATTGAACATGTAACAGAATAACCACTGTCAATGATTGGATCCAAATTGCTATACCCAGAAATAATTATTGCACAGGATTATTACATGCATAGCTGTATAAGGATTGTGGAATGTTTGCTTATGAAAAGACTAAATGCCAATAAAAAGGATATTTTACTTCCACTCTCTGGTCAATGTTCAATGACCTAAAAACTGAATTACACATGATGAGAGCTGACATTCAGAGCCTACTACATATTTCTTTTAAATTGGAACAGAAGGATGCAAACCACATAAAGCACTTCTGGAATCAGAACATTCTCATCTTCAAACACTCTATTGCCGACAGTCCTGCCAACATCTTCACCCCTCTACCTAAATAGAGCTGTAATCCAAATCTAGACCTCTCCTCTCGGCCCAACAGAGTGGTTAGTCACTTATCTAACAACAATATCCTCTCCCTTCTCGCCTCTTGCAACCAAGCTTGTTAGAAAAGGGGTCTCTAGTTGGCAGTGGCTTGCATGCTGTCAAAGTAGGGACCCTCTCTCTAGTCAGGGTAAGGGGATTACACAGCTAAGATAACCCCTGCTCCCCCCCTTGGTAGCTTGGCATGAGCAGTCAGGCTTATCTCAGAGGCAATGTGTAAACATTTGTAAATACACACACACAGTAACACAGTGAAAACACTACAAATGGACACCACACCAGTTTAGAACAATAACCAATATTTATCTGGATGAAGCAAGACAAGTGACAAAAATCCATACGCAAGTAAAGATATCACTTTTCAAGGGTAAAATAAGTTCAGTCCATAGAGATCTATGGATGCGTTTCTCTTAGCACAAAGTACCTAGGATGCATCAAAGTCAAAGACAAAAACAGGTACAGGGGAGGTGAGGTGAGGTGAGGCACCAGAAAGCAATGCATTGATTCCTTACTCCCAGGGGAGGTAATGCATCGGTTCCTTACTGCAGCGCAGGGGAGGTAATGTGTCAGTTCATTACTGCAGCGCAAGGGAGGTAATGTGTCAGTTCCTTACTGTCAAGGGAGGTGATGTATTGGTTCCATACTGTGAGGGGAGGTGTTGCATTGATCTCCAGACACGCAGCCTTTGTTTCTTACTGCTGCTCACGGACGATGCACCTAAAACCCATACGTGCTGTGTCAATGCGCCAGCAACGGAACAGGCACTGCATCGATTTCGCAGGTGGTGCATTCATTCTTCAGCCGCACAGCGGGGCCCACATTGGAGTCGGAGCGTGTGCCACGGGCATCGGTGACACGAGGCCTGGGACTCGGGTTTGCTGTGACCTTTCAGCCGCGCATCAGTTGCTGAGAGTCATTGTGTGGATTTTCTTCTTAGTTTAACAGATTCTACTTCCAAGGGCCCAGGAACTAGATTTGGCACCACTCAGCAAGTCAGGGCTCTCAGCAGAAGAGCCCAGGCACTGGTAGGTGAAGTTTTTGGTGGCCCTAAGACTTCTTAACAGGAGGCAAGCAAGCAAAAGCCCTTGGAGAACCTTGGAAAGCAGGATGTAGATAGCAAAACCCAGTCCTTTCATCCCAGAACAGAAGCAGCAAGTAGCAGGCCAGCACAACAAAGCAACAAGCAGAGTGTCAGTCCCTCACACAGCATCCAGCTCTTCTTGCTGGCAGAATGTCCTCTTAGCCCAAAAGTGTTCCGAAGTTATGGGGTCACAGCTCTAGTACTTATACCAGTTTCTTCCTTTGAAGTAGGCAAACTTTAAAGGAAAGTCTTTGTAGTGTACAAGACCCAGGTGTCTGGACCTGGCTCCACCCTATCCAGGTGTCAGTGACAACTCCACCCACCTCTCTAGCTCAGGACGACCCATCAGCCTGGTGATGGGCCATCAGGATATAAAGGGTACACCTCAGCTTCCTTTGTGTGACTGTCTAGAATGCATGCACAAACAGCCTAATTGTCACCGTCCCTCAGACGTGGATTCCACAGGCAGGCAGAGGCCCAGAATGGTAAAGCAAGAAAATGCCCTCTTTCTAAAAGTGGAATTTTCAAACACAAAATGTAAAAACTAACTTCACTAAAAGATGTATTTTTAAATGTGTTAGTTCAGGGACCACAACTCCAAATCTTTATCTCTTCCCAATTGGAAGTTACACTTGTAAGAGGTTACAAGGCAGCTCCAATGATAACCTATGGGAGAGATAGTCCTTGCAATAGTGAAATAGAGATAGTCCTTGCAATAGTGAACAACTAAATTAGCAGCACTATCAGGACATGTAAATTACACCAGTGCATGTGCTACCTTTTAAATACACTGCACCCTGCCGATGGGGCTAACTTTGGCCTACGGTAGGGGTGCCTTACATGTAGTAAAAGGGAAGGTTTGGGCCTGGCAAGTGGGTGCACTTGCCAGGTCAGCATGGCAGTGTAAAACTGCACACACAGACACTGCCATGGGAGGTCTGAGACTTGTTTGCAGGGCTACTCATGTGGGTGCACAATCAGTGTTGCAGTCCCACTAGTAACATTTGATTTACATGCCCTTGGCACACACAGTGCACTTTACTAGGGACTTACCAATAAATTAAACATGCCAATCATGGATAATGAATTACAGATATCATTTACACAGGGAGCACTTGCACTTTAGCACTGGTCAGTAGTGGTTAAGTGCCCAGAGTCCTAAAACCAGCAAAAACGAAAGGCAGCACACAGTCAAAAAAAGGAGGTCAGAAGCAAAAAAGACAGGTGAAAAACATGCTAAAGATGTCAGGTCTAACAGTGCCCCTTTCAAGCACACCATGCCTGTGGAAAAAAAATCCAGACAATTATCAATCACCCGCATAGGTATCCTCACCACAGTTCTAGGCCCATATTCAAATCTAACCTCAAACCAGTCCCCATAACTCTTTCATCCACAACCACAACTTACTTCAAATGCGCGTTCTCAATTGCAGATCTGCAGTGAAAAATGCTGCCAATATTGCTGACATTATCCTTACTCTGGACCTAGACCTCCTACTACTCACTTAAACATGGCTTAATAAATCTTCACCCCCCATACTAGACATTCTGGTACCTACCAGTCATGACATCATTCGTTTTGTCCGGTCAGGCCATATTGGTATTGGTATTGCCTGTATCCATCGGTGCAATCTCTCAATGAAACAAACTCAGACTAAATCATTGTCCTGCAAATATCTGGGGATCAACATTTCAATGAAAGACAACACTCTATGTATGCTACACAAAATCTACCACCCTCTTGGTGACAACCACACATTCATTAAACAAATCATGGAGGTCATCTCAACCAATAACAGATCACAACTGTCAGATTTTCAGGGTAATTTCAATATTCATTGGAATGACATAAACAACACTTTGATGAATAGCTTCAAATCCTTCCTTCACGACCTCAACCTGGTTTAAGCCTGCAACACCCTGACGCATAATAAAGGAGCCATATTAGTCCTAATATTAGCAAAGGAGAACATCATCCAAATTGAATCTATCCTACCAAACGACTGGACAGACCACCATTGCATCATGTTCCTCATAGCAGAAAGGGTAGTTATCTCCAAAGACCAACTGGTGAAAGACAAGCGATGGGTCAGAGACACCAGAAATATCAACCCACTCACTTTGTCTGCTCTCAGTAGCAGCAGTCTAGCTCCACCCACTAACATCACAGACTTGCAAAACCTCACTGATCACTATACCAACTCTTGGTCTATCTTTAAGACTCTTGGCAAATCTGACATCTTAAAACTATTATCCTATCTAAAATACTGTAACTACTTTTTTAAGTTCAAAGTCCTCAACAAGATCAAACACTCCCTTCTCCCCTTCTGGAGCAGGAGCATCAATGCTTCTCTAACAAAAGGCTCCAAATCAGATCCAAACAACTACTGCCCAATCTTCAGTATCCCAACTCTGGCCAAGCGCCTGGAAAAAATGCGTCCATCGATAACTGTGCTATCTCATGGAACTATTCCAACTCCTTGACCAATGCCAATCTGGTTTCAGGCTGGTTCACGTACTGAAACTGCCCTGGTCCATATTGTCGATGATGCCCTGCGATTTCTCGACCAGAATGAACCATGCTTACTAATCCTGCTTGACCTGTCAGCTGCTTTTGACATGGTTAAACACGAGAACCTTATCAACCTCCTAGAATGCAGGATGGGTCTCTCCGGCAGTGTGTTAAAATGGTTCTCCTCATTCCTACACAACAGATCTCAAAGAGTTATGATCAACCATGCTCTATCCATCAAGACGCCAGTCACGATTGGTGTTCCTCAAGGCTTTTCCCTCTCCCCCACTCTGTTCAACCTGCTCCTGGAACCCCTGACTACAATCCTCAAACTCTCAAATATCTCATATCTATGCTGACAACTCTCAACTCTACATGAAGATTACCTCTCCAGAAGACATCAGCATACTAATAACTCTGCCAAAAATTCAACACTGTCTTACTCGTAACCACATTAAACTGAACGCTCTCAAAACTGAATTCCTCTTAATCTCACCACCGAACTACACTCCTAACATCAAAATATTGGCTCTCTCATCTACAGCCTTGAACTAAGCCCCACACATCATAACCTCATCAAAATCTCTAGGAATTATCTTGGACAATCACCTTTCTATGCACGATCACATCAGCTCTGCCACCAGGGGTGCCAACTACCATTTGCACTCACTAAGGAAATTAAAACCTTTCCTCCTGACTATAGCTCTCAAATTAGCATTTCAAGCACTAGTGATCTCCAGACTAGATTATGGCAGTGCTACCCTTGTGGGACTATCAAAAGAAAAAAAAGTACCTCCAAAGACAACCCTTAATGCGGCGATTCCACTCATCACAGGCTCAAAATAAAGAGATCACATCATCCTAGACCTCAAAATGCTGAACTGGCTACCCTATAAGGCAAAGCTCCATCTAAAAATTGCTTGATTGCCTCATAAAGCTCCTCACCACAACACTCCAACCTACCTGGCCAAGAAACTCGTCCCATCAGGTGAGATTAGAACTCTACGATGCACAGGCTCTCTTGTACTGAAGCCCTACAAATTCAACAAAAAGAAAACCTACAAGGGTTCCTTATTCAGAATTGCCCGCAAAATCTGGAACTCCCTTCTTAGACCAGATCCAACCCCTCAACTGCCCTCTTCAAACGAGAAGTAAAGTATTTACTAATGAACAGATTCCTCCCCCAATGAAGATGCAACCTTCCCAGACTTTAACTTCTGGGGCTTGTCCTTTCACAAGCCTATGTAGTCCTACCTCATGCCTTTAATTCTTTTTTTTCTATGATGCCACTCTATATATTATTTAGATGACCACTCCGAACCCAGACTCTATGAATATGATCTTATTTTCTTTTAGTTCCTTTTGTGTTCTTCTACATTTGTACTCTTCCCTGTTTTGCCTTCTTCTTTTCCTGATGTACAGCGCTTTGATACCTGAAAGGGTCATGTCCGCTGTTGGACCTGGCCCTTTTTGCAGGTTCACCCCTAAACTTTTTGCATTTCTCCCAGCCTTTTTCTCTGTGTAGTGTTAGTGGTTTTAGGCCTCTGGGCACTTTAGCACTGTAGTCCAGTGTAAAGTGCGTGCGCTCCGTGTTACATGTAGTGAGAAGTGGCCTGCCCTCCCATAGGATTGCATGGGGGATTCCCTGCTCAGTGTGTATCAGTAGTAATCCCTGTTATGAGAGGAGCACTATGGTCAAGTCTGGTATGTATGAAACTGTGAGAATAAATGCTGCGCAATGGTGTGCGCATATTTATTATGACTATGTGAGAAATGACACTTTTAGCAGTTGGCATTTCTGTGTGCTATGTGTCTGCCTGCCGATATGAATTTGGATAACCATAATTGGCTCATTTTGTTTACCTGTTAGTCCCTAGTATAAGTGCACTGTGTGTGCCCAGGGCTGGTAGACCAAATACTGCTGGTGGGCCTGCAGCGCTGATTTGCGCCACCCACAGAAGCAGCTTTTAAAGTATGTTTCAGACCTGCCATTGCAGAGTCTACCGCAGTCCAGAACCGCCTTTGTAACTGTGAAGTGCACCCACTTCCCAGTCCCTGCACCTTCCCTTCGCACCATGTAAGACACCCATATGCCAGGGTGCGTTGTATGTGACAGGAAGAACATGCCTAGGTCTGTGTAGCATGTTATAATAGCGAGTTCCCCTCCATTTCACTGTTTACTATTGTGAGGATATCCGTTCTCATAGGCCAGAATGGGCAGTCTGAGTATTACATCCTATAATCCTAACTGACCCCAGGAACATGATAGGAAATTCGAATTTGATATGTCTGAGCTCGGGATATTGAGCTATATCTTTTAGTAAGGATTATTTTTATATCCTGTGTTCAAAAATACCTCTTCTAAAAACGAGGTATTTTCTTGCCTAAGCTTTCCAGTAGGCTTTGCTAGTATGTGTATTGGCCGTCTGGTTTTGGAGCAGCTGGGCAATTCCTGGCTGGAGAGAGAGACCAGCATTCAGAGCATGAGGAGGGGCAACCCTTTGATCTGAACAGGGCTGTGCCTGGCAAGGTAAATGATGGCTCCCCCTCCCACTGTGCGTCTGACAGCAGACCCCCTCTCCCTGAAAGGCAGGATGCAGCCTGGTAATCAAGATGCCCCAGGGCCACACAGAACTGGTTCTGGCTGGGCTCAGTGACGTATGACTTTTGAGAACAAAGACTTTTGCTAATATAAATATAGGGGCTGTGACCCCATGAAGTTGTTCAGTTCTGTACTTTGGTGCTGATCCTGCTGGGGCGTGCTGCTGCTGGGGCCCAGGGGGGGCTGCCAGGAGGGCTTGCCTCCCTGGGCCCTGCATTGCCCCTTTATCCCTAAGGACTTCCAGGACTTTTTGGACTCTTAGCGCCTCGTGAGCGCGGTGCTGGATTTTCCTATTTTTGCCCCCAGAGAAGGAGCACGAGGGTTCTGCAGCGCTGAGCTGCATTCTTTTCCCAAGGGAATCCCGACGTGGGGATTCCCCCTGATGGAGGGGATAAGAAGCGGGTGCCCACCCCGCATTGCGCTGACGAGCGGGAGCCTACCCCACTTTATATGCATGGAAGACGGAGGGTGCCCACCCCGCATATTGCCACGTTGATCGGGTGCCCACCCCGCTTTATCTCTTAAAATTAGGAGGGAGCCTACCCCTCATTGTCCGCTTATGCTTAATTTACAAAGCGGGAGCCCACACTGCGTTTCACCGCCGCAGCCCGAGTGAATAATGGCCGCCGACCCGGAAGCCAGGCAAAGTTCGCCTGCCTCTGGGCGGGGCCGGAGGCAGGACCGGAAGTTGTGCCCGTGTCGATGCGGGGCTCCCGTGAGCCGATGGGAGCCCCGGTGTGCAGAGAGGGAGAACGGGAGCCTACCCCGCCTCCCGGAGCACCAAAGAGAAGTCCCGGGTCCCAGGAGGGGGCCCGGGTGAAGTGCGGGCGGAAAGGAGAACTGTCCGGAGCCTCGCGGCTCCGGGGCGAAGTCCCGTGTCCCAGGAGGGGGCCCGGGTGAAGTCAGAGAGAGCCCAGGTGAAGAGCCGTGAGGCCGGTCCCCGCAGCCGAGAAGAGAGCCCTACGTGCCAGCTGCAGAGTGCAGCCGGATCCCCAGCGAGGCTCTCATGAGAGAGAGAGCCCCGCCTGCTGCCCGGATGAAGGAGGGCAAGAGAATCCAGCGCCAGTGAGCCCGGTGAGTGGGGCTCGAGTTGTGAAGTGCCTGGGAGAGGCACAGAGTCTGAGTGGCCCCGTCTGGCAGCGGGCCGCTCCAACGTTAGAGGGGCAGTTCTTTTTGAACGTAAGAGAGCCCCAGAGGGCCCCAGTCTGTGGGGGGGCATATCGAGGTGCATTGTCGGCGCATTGTCGGCGCCTGGGCGGTCCCGCAAGAGAGTGGGCCGCCCCAACGATGGTGGCATATGTTTTAGTGCCACATGGGGTCCAGAGGGCACAGAGGTGCCGGGCCCCCTTTTTGCAAAGTGCCACAGCTGCGCCGCACCAGCGCGAGCAGCTGCAACGAATTGGGCACAATGGCGAGGAAGTCCATGAGTGGGACCGGAGGCACAGAGGTGCCAGTGAGTTTCCCAGCTGCCCAGCAAGTAGTGGGCAGCTGCAACGTTTAGGCCATTCTTTCTTTGGGGACATGTCTTTTGAGTTAGGAGTGAGATGCACTCCTTTGCCCCATACTTTCACAGCTGCGCAGCACTTAGTGCCAGCTGCAACGTTTAGGTCTGCGCAATTGCGCGCCCTTCACTTCTGCTGCAATGGCAGCGCGCCCTGACTCTTGGACATAGGGCATTGGAGCCCCTTTCAAAAGGCCAGTTGGCCAGGGGGACTATTAGGTTAATAGGGCGCCAGGCCCTAATGTGATTTATGTGGTGCTAGGAAATGTGATGCATGTATTATGATTTACGCACCCTGTTTTATGCCTCTAAATGTGGTTTTTTGATTATGAGGTTTTGCATACTGTGTTCATGTCTGAGTTATTCTCTACTGTGGTTTGTGCTAGTGAGATTATTTCCTAACTGAGGTTTATGTATGAGGTTTAGTGCATAATGTGTTTAGGCTTATGTATTTTACGCCTAGGGTAATGATGACTGCATAATATGATTTATGATGGCCTAATGTGTTTTATACTTGCGAGGCCTATTGCCTCAGGTGATGATTGGATAAGGTAGTATGCTTGCGATGCCCATTGCATCTTGTGATTTATTCCCTACTGTGGTTTATGTTGTTGATTATGCTGCTGAGACTTATCAGCCAATGTGAGTTATGCTTAGGAGGGTGTCTATCGCTAATGTAGTTATTGCCCCATCCCATGTTATGACCTGTTAGGTTGGCGTCTCCGGCTAATGTGTTTTCTGCTTGCGAGGCCTATGGCCTCATGCGAGGATTATATAATGAAGTTATGCTTGCGATGCCCATCGCATCTCGTGATTGATCCCCTATTGTGGTTCAGGGGGGTGATTAGGCTGTTGACATTTATCCTCTAATGGGATGTATGCCTATGGTGGTATGCCAACGAGATTCAGGCCTGATAGTATTTAGGTGCCCTATGTTTTATGTTATAAGATCTAGTTCTCCGTACAGTATTATGCCAGTAGTTATTGGTGGTGCATTATGTATGTGTTACTCGTGCATTTCTGAAGGTTCTGACCGTGGCCCGATTGGCCCGGCCAGTTGTAAATAATCCCCTGTAAATAGTGCCTAGTGCCAAGGGGCACAGTGTATATGGTGTGATTACTACTCTAATGTGTTTATGATAATACAAAGGCTATTTTTGATATACCCTTGTGTGGAGTTTCTTTTGTAGTGTGCCTAATGAGTTGCTGCTGTGTGTGTGTTGCGCAAACGCTTTACACATGGCCTCTGGGATAAGCCTGACTGCTCGTGCCAAGCTACCAAGGGGGTGAGCAGGGGTTATCTTTGGCGTGTAACTCCCTTGCCCTGACTAGAGTGGTGGTCTCTGCCTGGCTTTGGCGCAATCCTTCGCCAACCAGAGACCCCATTCCTAACATTGGTGATCAGCGGTGGGGACCGGACTTGCGCGTGCGCAATACCACAGCGACAACTGGTTGCACTACAAGCTCTGCATTTAGATAGTAACATGTTTGGGGATTATTGTTTCTGATTCTGTTAAGTATCATTTCTTTGAAATGTGTTTTCGTGTTGCACTATGAGTTGGGTGTCCTGCCAAGGACAGAAACCAGAGAATCTGGAGGAGTGACTTTCCTTGTGCAGACTGCTATTTCTTGGGTTGGCCTGAAGCTGAAGGAGTTTTGTACTGCCCTTGTGCAGACTGCTATTTATGGGGTTGGCCTGCAGCGCAAGCTAAAGGAGTTGTTACTGCCCCTGTACTGTCTGCTATTCCTTGGGTTGGCCTGAAGCTGAAGGAGTTGTACTGCCCCTGTGCTGTCTGCTATTTCTAGGGTTGGCCTACCGTGGTAACTTAATTGGCATGGAGTAATTCGCTCAGGAGGGTAGATTATCCCCTAAGTGCAGTTTTAGTTTTCTGGAATCCCCAGTAGGGTGGGATCTAGTGGTGGCAGCAATAGGTAGTCCAGTGCAGGAAGTCCCATTCCCAGTTCCCAGGGTATGGTACCTGGTTCCCGGTTAAGAGGGGGACAGGTTGAGATTCAGGGGCAGTAAGATGCTGTCTCACCAGTCTTGTGGGGGGAGTGTGGATGAATGTAGTGATGCACTGGACGTTTGGGTGATTTGGTTAGCACGGTGAATGGTGATAAAGGGCTCTTCAATCTGTTTTTTCGGAGAAGAACCAGCCCAGTAATTGTTTTCCGGAGTCGCGCCAACACCTGTGATGTGTGAGTTCTTTTGAGTCTCGGGAGCTTGTATTGGGGAGTGACCCTAGAAGAATGGTGCAGGTATCTCCACCACCCTTGCGGTGGAGATGGTTCAGATTAGCCCAGCTAGGTACCCTTATTGTGAGGAGGTTGTGTGGCCTCACGCCCAAACTCGCTGAAGCGGACGTGAGACTGGGTCGTCTTCCGAACCCCAACCTCGGTCTCCAGGACTGGTTGGTTCCATGAGGGAACACCAGGTAGGGAGCCTAGTCTGTCCTGTGGGACCATTCTTCGAGGTGGTTCTTCCCGTTTTAGGTGAGCTGGGAGTGTCTGTAGTCAGGCCTCCATCAGTTCTGGTGTCTGGCAGTGCCACTCCTAGGTGGAGGGTGCGGAAGTCCAGTTTGAGGGGTGAGATGGGGAAAGAGTCCCCAGTGGAAGAGCCATTGGGTCAGGGGCCAGCCCGAAAGGCTGAGCCTCACAGGATTGGCCATGGTGACGCCACTTCTGTCCTGGGGCATCTTCACGCACTGTCAGAGGGACAGGAGGTTGTGAGCTCTGCGCCAGGCTGCTGGGGCATCTTCACGCACTGTCAGAGGGACAGGAGGTCGTGAGCTCTGCGCCGGGCAGACTGTCACACGACACATGAGGTATGTGTCCCCCTCGGGGAGGGTGTTTGTACCCCCCAGGAAGTCCTGGTTTGCCGGGCAATTGCGAGGTAGTACTACCCTGAACACAGGTGGGGCCCATCTTAAGTGAAGGGACTCTGTGTTTGAAGGCAGGCGGGGCCCATCTTAAGTGAAGGGACCCTGCTCTTCAGAAGGGGTGGTGCAGGCCAAGCTGGGATCTTTAGGGTCCCTGGCTCAGGGAGGTAGTACCCGCCTAAACACAGGTGGGGCCCATCTTAAGTGAAGGGACCCTGTGTTTGAAGGCAGGGGGGCCCATCTCAAGTGAAGGGACCCCTGCTCTTCAGAAGGAGGGTACCGTGCTCTGGAAGGGGGTGCAGAGGGAGGGAGCCCTTGCCTCTGACCCCGGTGCAGCCAATGAGTTTAGATCCCAGGTGGTAGACCAGTTGAGGGAGAGAGGTCCTGAACTGGTGAGGGAGTTGTGTTCTGTGGGGTGCTTCTCCTGGGAGAGTGCGGAACCCCAGAAGTAGAGGTAGGGTGAGGAGACGCCTCGCCCGTGATCTCTGGTCAGCCTGAGGGTGCGGACCCTAGGTTGGGGGATCGGTGGCCGTTGGAACCACACCGAGAGGGAGAGTGGAGACTGGCTACTATGTGCCAGGTGCTACGGCCCCCACTCTGTGAGTTGGCAAGGACCAGGGGCGTCTGGATGGCCTAGGGCCTGGTCCTGGCCGTGGACGAATAGGGAGTACCAGTGGGGTAGCCTAGTTAGGCCTGAGAGTTTCCTTTTTATTTTAGAGAGAAACACGTGGGTTCAGAGTGGCGTAGAACCGGAGGGTGTCCCTGCAGTGCGGGCCCGCGTCCGTGTTCTATCGCCCCAAGCAGGGAAGCCCGTCACGGCATTGAGTGGTCTACCCTGCGTGTTGGCTGGAAGGGGGTTGTGTTGGACCTGGCCCTTTTTGCAGGTTCACCCCTAAACTTTTTACATTTCTCCCAGCCTTTTTCTCTGTGTAGTGTTAGTGGTTTTAGGCCTCTGGGCACTTTAGCACTGTAGTCCAGTGTAAAGTGCGTGCGCTCAGTGTTACATGTAGTGAGAAGTGGCCTGCCCTCCCATAGGATTGCATGGGGGATTCCCTGCTCAGTGTGTATCAGTAGTAATCCCTGTTATGAGAGGAGCAGCAAGGTCAAGTCTGGTATGTATGAAATTGTGAGAATAAATGCTGCGCAATGGTGTGCGCACATTTATTATGACTATGTGAGAAATGACACTTTTAGCAGTTGGCATTTCTGTGTGCTATGTGTCTGCCTGCCAATATGAATAGGGATAACCATAATTGGCTCATTTGGTTTACCTGTTAGTCCCTAGTATAAGTGCACTGTGTGTGCCCAGGGCTGGTAGACCAAATACTGCTGGTGGGCCTGCAGCGCTGATTTGCGCCACCGACAGAAGCAGCTTTTAAAGTATGTTTCAGACCTGCCATTGCAGAGTCTACCGGCAGTCCAGAACCGCCTTTGTAACTGTGAAGTGCACCCACTTCCCAGTCCCTGCACCTTCCCTTCGCACCATGTAAGACACCCATATGGCAGGGTGCGTTGTATGTGACAGGAAGAACATGCCTAGGTCTGTGTAGCATGTTCTAATAGCGAGTTCCCCTCCATTTCACTGTTTACTATTGTGAGGCTATCCGTTCTCATAGGCCAGAATGGGCAGTCTGAGTATTACATTCTATAATCCTAACTGACCCCAGGAACATGATAGGAAATTCGAATTTGATATGTCTGAGCTCGGGATATTGAGCTATATCTTTTAGTAAGGATTATTTTTATATCCTGTGTTCAAAAATACCTCTTCTAAAAACGAGGTATTTTCTTGCCTAAGCTTTCCAGTAGGCTTTGCTAGTATGTGTATTGGCCGTCTGGTTTTGGAGCAGCTGGGCCAGGCCTGGCTGGAGAGAGAGATCAGCATTCAGAGCATGAGGAGGGGCGACCCTTTGATCTGAAAAGGGCTGTGCCTGGCAAGGTAAATGATGGCTCCCCCTCCCACTGTGCGTCTGACAGCAGACCCCCTCTCCCTAAAAGGCAGGATGCAGCCTGGTAATCAAGATTCCCCAGGGCCACACAGAACTGGTTCTGGCTGGGCTCAGTGACGTATGACTTTTGAGAACAAAGACTTTTGCTAATATAAATATAGGGGCTGTGACCCCATGAAGTTGTTCAGTTCTGTACTTTGGTGCTGATCCTGCTGGGGCGTGCTGCTGCTGGGGCCCAGGGGGGGCTGCCAGGAGGGCTTGCCTCCCTGGGCCCTGCATTGCCCCTTTATCCCTAAGGACTTCCAGGACTTTTTGGACTCTTAGCGCCTCGTGAGGGCGGTGCTGGATTTTCCTAGTTTTGCCCCCAGAGAAGGAGCACGAGGGCTCTGCAGCACTGAGCTGCATTCTTTTCCCAAGGAAATCCCGACGTGGGGATTCCCCCTGATGGAGGGGAGAAGAAGCGGGTGCCCACCCCGCATTGCGCCGACGAGCGGGAGCATACCCCGCTTTATATGCATGGAAGACGGAGGATGCCCACCCCGCATATTGCCACGTTGATCAGGTGCCCACGCCGCTTTATCTCTTAAAATTAGGAGGGAGCCTACCCCTCATTGTCCGCTTATGCTTAATTTACAAAGCGGGAGCCCACCCCGCGTTTCACCGCCGCAGCCCGAGTGAATAATGGCCGGACCGGAAGTTGTGCCCGTGTCGATGCGGGGCTCCCGTGAGCCGATGGGAGCCCCGGTGTGCAGAGAGGGAGAACGGGAGCCTACCCCGCCTCCCGGAGTACCAAAGAGAAGTCCCGGGTCCCAGGAGGGGGCCCGGGTGAAGTGCGGGCGGAAAGGAGAACCGTCCGGAGCCTCGCAGCTCCAGAGCGAAGTCCCGCGTCCCAGGAGGGGGCCCGGGTGAAGTCAGAGAGAGCCCAGGTGAAGAGCCGTGAGGCCGGTCCCCGCAGCCGAGAAGAGAGCCCTACGTGCCAGCTGCAGAGTGCAGCCGGATCCCCAGCGAGGCTCTCATGAGAGAGAGAGCCCCGCCTGCTGCCCGGATGAAGGAGGGCAAGAGAATCCAGTGCCAGTGAGCCCGGTGAGTGGGGCTCGAGTTGTGTAGTACCTGGGAGAGGCACAGAGTCTGAGCGGCCCCGTCTGGCAGCGGGCCGCTCCAACGTTAGAGGGGCAGTACTTTTTGTACATAAGAGAGCCCAGGAGGGCCCCAGTCTGTGGGGGGGGGGGGCATATCGAGGCGCATTGTCGGCGCCTGGGTGGTCCCGGAAGAGAGTGGGCTGCCCCAACGATGGTGGCATATGTTTTAGTGCCACATGGGGTCCAGAGGGCACAGAGGTGCCGGGCCCCCTTTTTGCAAAGTGCCACAGCTGCGCCGCACCAGCGCGGGCAGCTGCAACGAATTGGGCACAATGGCGAGGAAGTCCCTGAGTGGGACCGGAGGCACAGAGGTGCCAGTGAGTTTCCCAGCTGCCCAGCAAGTAGTGGGCAGCTGCAACGTTTAGGCCATTCTTTCTTTGGGGACATGTCTTTTGAGTTAGGAATGAGAATCACTCCTTTGCCCCATACTTTCACAGCTGCGCAGCACTTAGTGCCAGCTGCAACGTTTAGGCCATTCTTTCTTTGGGGGCATGCCTTTTGAGTTAGGAGTGAGATGCACTTCTTTGCCCCATACTTTCACAGCTGCGCAGCACTTAGTGCCAGCTGCAACGTTTAGGTCTGCGCAATTGCGCGCCCTTGACTTCTGCTGCATTGGCAGCGCGCCCTGACTCGTGGACATAGGGCATTGGAGCCCCTTTCAAAAGGCCAGTTGGCCAGGGGGACTATTAGGTTAATAGTGCACCAGGCCGTATGTGATTTATGTGGTGCTAGGAAATGTGATGCATGTATTATTATTTACGCACCCTGTTTTATGCCTCTAAATGTGGTTTTATGATTATGAGGTTTTGCATACTGTGTTCATGTCTGAGTTATTCTCTACTGTGGTTTGTGCTAGTGAGATTATTTCCTAACTGAGGTTTATGTATGAGGTTTAGTGCATAATGTGTTTAGGCTTATGTATTTTACGCCTAGGGTAATGATGACTGCATAATATGATTTATGATGGCCTAATGTGTTTTATACTTGCGAGGCCTATTGCCTCAGGTGATGATTGGATAAGGTAGTATGCTTGCGATGCCCATTGCATCTTGTGATTTATTCCCTACTGTGGTTTATGTTGTTGATTATGCTGCTGAGACTTATCAGCCAATGTGAGTTATGCTTAGGAGGGTGTCTAACGCTAATGTAGTTATTGCCCCATCCCATGTTATGACCTGTTAGGTTGGCGTCTCCGGCTAATGTGTTTTCTGCTTGCGAGGCCTATGGCCTCATGCGAGGATTATCTAATGAAGTTATGCTTGCGATGCCCATCGCATCTCGTGATTGATCCCCTATTGTGGTTCAGGGGGGTGATTAGGCTGTTGATATTTATCCTCTAATGGGATGTATGCCTAAGGTGGTATGCCAACGAGATTCAGGCCTGATAGGATTTAGGTGCCCTATGTTTTATGTTATAAGATCTAGTTCTCCGTACAGTATTATGCCAGTAGTTATTGGCGGTGCATTATGTATGTGTTACTCGTGCATTTCTGAAGGTTCTGACCGTGGCCCGATTGGCCCGGCCAGTTGTAAATAATCCCCTGTAAATAGTGCCTGGTGCCAAGGGGCACAGTGTATATGGTGTGATTACTACTCTAATGTGTTTATGATAATACAAAGGCTATTTTTGATATACCCTTGTGTGGAGTTTCTTTTGTAGTGTGCCTAATGGGTTGCTGCTGTGTGTGTGTTGCGCAAACGCTTTACACATGGCCTCCGGGATAAGCCTGACTGCTCGTGCCAAGCTACCAAGGGGGTGAGCAGGGGTTATCTTTGGCGTGTAACTCCCTTGCTCTGACTAGAGTGGTGGTCTCTGCTGGCTTTGGCGCAAGCCTTCGCCAACCAGAGACCCCATTCCTAACATCCGCGCTATATAAAACTCTATAAATCAAATACCAAATTCTTTTTATTCCCTGGTACTGTTCTTTTGATAGCCTTTTCTTGCCATGCTATGTTGGCCAAGTGCAGTCAGAAAGGCAGGTGAGCTATTATTCTGGACATGTGCCAGTATGTAATTTGCTTTCAAATGTGGCAAATGTTTCATTTTGTCACTATTTATACTTCCCTATAGAATTCTGTTTTTACATTGTCTGATGTTCGGTGTCAATTCTAAAAACTATAGGTCCTATTTACAAACTGCATTTTGTAGAACATTTATTAGTACCCCAATAGTAGTACTAAAGTTCTACAAAATACTATTTACAAACCTTTGAGTGTAAATCTCCACCTCTCAGGTCTTTTCGATGGGGAGATCCTCACACATGTAAGTTTACTACTTAGGGGCCGATTTCGATGTCGGACGGACCTGAGTCCGTCCAACATCGATTGAGTACTGGAACCGACCGACCTCCTGTCGGCGGTTCCAACCCAGCAATAAGGATGCGACCAGTCCTATTCTTTACAATGGGAGCATGCATTCCGACCAGAATGTATGCTCTCATTGTAAAGAGAAGAGGTGCAGTTCATCCTATGACACATCATCAAAGCCACGTTCAAGACCGGCATTTTTCAGATGACTGGAAACGCGCAGAAGTCAGACCCCTGCTCAAGAAGCCATCAGCAGATCCCACGGACCTCAAGAACTACCGACCCATCTCCCTTCTCCCTTTCGCGGCCAAAGTCACAGTAGACCGTCAACACCCAGCTAACAAAATTCATCGAAGAAAACTCCATCATCGACCCCTCCCAATCCGGATTCCGCAGCAACCACAGCACAGAGACCGCCCTACTCACCGCCACAGATGACATCCGTACCCTCCTCGACCAAGGACGCACCGCGGCCCTGATCCTACTTGACCTCTCTGCAGCATTCAACACCGTCTCCCACCGCACACTCACCGCCAGACTCCATGACGCCGGCATACAGGGACTGGATCTGCTCCTTCCTCACCGGCAGAACCCAACGAGTCAGACTGCCACCCTTCCTCTCAGAACCCACGGAAAAGAACTGCGGTGTACCCCAAGGATCGTCGCTCAGCCCCACACTCTTCAACATCTACATGGCCCCCTCGCCGCCATCATCAGACAGCACGGACTCAGCATCATATCCTACGCCGACGACATCCAGCTCATCCTCTCCCTCACCAAGGACCCCATCACCACCAGACTCAGCTTCCAGGAAAGTATGAAGGACGTTGCATCCTGGATGATCAGCAGCTGCCTGAAACTCAACTAGGAGAAGACAGAGGTCCTCGTCCTCGGACCCTCCCCCTCTGCATGGGACAAGACCTGGTGGCCCACCACTCTCGGCAGCCCTCCCACCCCCACGGACCACGCCCGAAACCTCAGCATCGTTCTCAACTCCTCCCTCTCCATGATCCGACAGGTCAACGCCGTCACTTCCAGCTGTTTCAACACCCTCCGCATCCTCCGGAAGACCTTCAAATGGATCCCCCAGGAATCAAGAAAGACTGTCCCCCAAGCACTCATAACCAGCAGGCTGGACTACGGAAACGCCCTTTACGCCTCTACGCCGGGATCAACAAGTCCCTGCTCTGGAAACTCCAGACCATACAGAACCCCCCAAGCCAGACTGGTCATTGGCATCCCTCGACACAAACACATCACCCTACACCTGAGGAACCTCCACTGGCTCCCCGTCGAGAAGAGAGTCACTTTCAAGATACTCACCCACGCCTACAAATGCCTCCACAACACCGGACCCCTATACCTCAACGAGAGAATCTCCTTCCATGTACCCAATAGAAACCTCCGATCCGCCGACCTCGCCCTCACCGAAACCCCGCGCATCTACAGAGCCAGAACAGGTGGAAGAACTTTCTCATACACCGCAGCTAAGACCTGGAACCAGCTCCCTATCAACATCAGATGCGCCCCCTCACTGAACATCTTCAGGAAGGCACTTAAGACCTGGTTCTTCGACGGAGCTGCTCCCCCCCCTCCCAGAGCCTTGAAACCCTCTCGGGTAAGTAGCACACTTACAATTCCCCTGATTGATTGATTGATCCCTGCACCCCATGGCAGGCTCCTTGAGGTGCCTGCCACGGGGTGCAGGGATCAATGGGGGGGGGCACCATAGGTGCCCCCTCCGCTGCCATCCGGAGGCCTTGCACCCATGGGGGCCCTGCTGGGGGCCCTGCTGGGGGCCCCCAAAGTCGACTTCCAACAGCCTTTCTGTGTCGGAAAGACCGGTACAGAAAGGCTGTCAGAATCTGACATTGTAATCCCTCGGGTGGAAAGAGCCGACCTTGGTATTACAGGAGGCTTTCCGAATGGCAGACTGGCCCATCGGAAGCCATTCGGAAATCCAGTTTGGATTCATTTCCGACCGACTTCATCCAAATGGGTCGACTGGAAATGAATCCAAACTGCTGATTATGATGCTGTAGGAACGACTCCGACCGAGGGTCGGAGTCATTTCCTACGGCATCGTAATCTGCCCCATAGTAGTAAATGTGGGAGGGACCTTCTGAGGTGGCTGCAAAAAGGGGAATACCTAATACTAAATGTGAGGGGTGTAGGGAGGAGTAAAGAGGGGTTTAGGAAGGGTTAGGGAGGGTGAAGCAGGGACATGCACCCAGCCATAAAAGAGGGAGCCCATTGCTTTTCACAAACTGCATCTCTACAGGTACAACGGCCAAAAAGGGACCCAAAACAGTAGTACATTACTCTATCTCTGAGCTGGAGTAAGTTCAGCATTACACATGACCAGCCACTGGTACTGCAACACCCTCCGATAGAAAAAATAATGCAAGTAGGGGCTTCAATGGGAAAACATTTTAAAATACTTTTTTTTAAATGACTTAAAAATAGAAATAACTATAATAATGTATTATTTTATTATAAAATATTTTAGCAACCTTTTTTGAATGTATAAATCAATGTAACATTAACTTTCATATAAAAATAATTAAATTACTTTCAAATTATTGTATAACTATTCTATATATCAGTTTTAATAGTTATAAATACAAATATACTATATGTGTATACAAAATGTATATTTTTTCCTCTGGGTGGTAAATTATGTTTTAATTTAAGCATAACAAAATAACATTTATTTAATTAAATATTAATTAATTAATTAAAGAGTTAATTCAAAACTAAGTTGATAGGGCTGTAGTATTTTTTTTATTTTGTTCTGCATTTAAAATAAGTATATAACATTCATTGACATTAATATTTAACCTAAAAATATGTTTACTAAATTACTACAAAGTTTAATAAATGTTTTTCATCATCAAAAGTACTTTATTTCTTTTTTACACCATAAAAGCAGTAGATAAAATCCATAAAGGTTGCATATAGCATTTCATCCAGGTAATATAAATTTATAAAAAAGGAGCAATCTAAATACACAATGATGTTTAGGTGCATCATAAAACCATAAAAAGTGCAAGCGACCATAAAAAAATGTTTCCATATACAGATATAAAGGAACTAGATACAAGCCAGCAAGAGTTCACAGACAGCTGTGTAGGTCGAATCGAACTTAAAAAAAAAAACACTGTTGTACTCATCAGTGGACCTTTGCATAGACTCTCAGCTGGGAAATTTGAGGTTATTGCACATGAAATTACCCATTCAAAAACAAGCCATAGCAGCAAACATATACGGTTAAAATCAAATGCACCATAAAACATCTAAGCTGATAAAAAAAACATAAAGGTAGAGTGGGACCTAAGCACAAATGCTCCGCATATGTGTATAATATACATTGAAATGCAATGTAAGTTATTCAAGCCAGTAGGGCACATATAAGACATAACTTCAGGGTGCATAGGCGTGTCAACTTGGAGCGCTAAGTGCAACAGGCTACTGTGGGGTTATAGTGTTCGAGTGGATGGCCCAGCACTAATGAAAGAATTTGGCGACCGCACACACTGTTGCCTCCTTTGTTTCCGCATGCAACAACCTGAGTGCAGTGTAACATTGGTTCCAGCCAAGTTGACTACAAATATGTAGAATCCACCTCTTCTTAGGTCGGGTGTAGGCTGGACAGAAGAGCAAGTAGTGCAGGAGTGTCTCATTTGCCTGTAAGCAGACTGAGCACTACTGCCATGGCTAGGCTGACACGCCCACTTTTGGCAGAATGACATCACAGGTAAGGTACCAATTGGAAATTGCTGATACAGTTTCCTGGCTGTCGGTACGGATATATTGTCCAGGAAGGGTTCGAACCTACAGTTGTGCTCAAGGTCCATAAAGATGTTTTTAATTTTACCTATACTTCACCATACGAGAGCTTCACCCCGATTGTGGAGTTTCCATATGGTAAAGTATAGGTAACTGATTTACAGTTAGTTCAACATGCGCAAATTTGCTAGAATGATGGACCAGAAGAGGACACCATTATGCTTGGAATTCAAAAGCAAATGCTGAACTATTTATTTTTAAGTACAAGGTAAGAGTCATTTGTTCTCCACATTCAGCATGACATATCCTTAATTTTGTGCTCCTCTTAAAATGGTGTTACAGCAAACAAATGATGGACGGAATGCTGACAATGCACACCTTCTCCCCCAGTCAAAAGATCTGGGTTAAATCCATCGTTCTTTTGCCCACTACACCACCCTAGTTTGGACCCAGCCATATGCAAATCAGTCTTGACCCTGCACCCCATGGGAACAGTCCAGACCGAACTGCCAGGCCAGGTCCTCCCTGGACCGGAAACAAGCATCCTGGGACCGGTTTCAGGGTATGTCACCCTTCTTCAGCCAGGCTAGCTTGAATCCAGTGGCACAGTGAGCAAGGGACCCACGTCTGGGCATACCCATCCCACTTAGGGCGAAAAGTGTTACAGCAAACAAATGATGGACGGAATGCTGACAATGCAAACATTCTCCCCCAGTCAAAAGATCTGGGTTAAATCCATCGTTCTTTTGCCCACTACGCCACCCCAGTTTGGACCCAGCCATATGCAAATCAGTCTTGACCCTGTGCCCCATGGGATCAGTCCAGACTGAACTGCCAGGCCAGGTCCTCCCTGGACCGGAAACAAGCATCCTGGGACCGGTTTCAGGGTATGTCACCCTTCTTCAGCCAGGCTAGCTTGAATCCAGTGGCACAGTGAGCAAGGGACCCACGTCTGGGCATACCCATCCCACTTAGGGCGAAAAGTGTTACAGCAAACAAATGATGGACGGAATGCTGACAATGCAAACATTCTCCCCCAGTCAAAAGATCTGGGTTAAATCTATCGTTCTTTTGCCCACTACGCCACCCAGCTCCTTGTGACTGGGGGTGAATGTTTGCATTGTCCAGCATTCCGTCCATCAATTGTTTCTTTTGCATATGTCGCCCTAAGTGGGAAGGGTATGCCCAGACATGGGTCCCGTGCTCACTACACCACTGGATTCAAGCTAGCCTGGCTGATGAAGGGTGATGCCCTGAAACCGGTCCCAGGATGCTTGTTTCCCGTCCAGGGAGGACCTGGCTTGGCAGTTCGGGCTGGACTGTTCCCATAAGGAACAGGGTCAAGACTGATTTGCATATGGCTGGGTCCAAACTGGGGTGGTGAGCAAAAGAATGATGGATTTAACCCAGATCTTTGTGACTGGGGGTGAATGTTTGCATTGTCCAGCATTCCGTCCATCAATTGTTTCTTTTGCATATGTTGCCCTAAGTGGGAAGGGTATGCCCAGACGTGGGTCCCGTGCTCACTACACCACTGGATTCAAGCTAGCCTGGCTGATGAAGGGTGATGCCCTGAAACCGGTCCCAGGATACTTGTTTCCGGTCCAGGGAGGACCTGGCTTGGCAGTTCGGGCTGGACTGTTCCCATAAGGAACAGGGTCAAGACTGATTTGCATATGGCTGGGTCCAAACTGGGGTGGTGTGGTGAGCAAAAGAATGATGGATTAAACCCAGATCATTGTGACTGGGGGTGAATGTTTGCATTGTCCAGTATTCCGTCCATCAATTGTTTCTTTTGCATATGTCTCCCTAAGTGGGAAGGGTATGCCCAGACGTGGGTCCCATGCTCACTACACCACTGGATTCAAGCTAGCCTGGCTGATGAAGGGTGATGCCCTGAAACCGGTCCCAGGATGCTTGTTTCCGTTCCAGGGAGGACCTGGCTTGGCAGTTCGGGCTGGACTGTTCCCATAAGGAACAGGGTCAAGACTGATTTGCATATGGCTGTGTCCAAACTGGGGTGGTGTGGTGAGCAAAAGAATGATGGATTAAACCCAGATCCTTGTGACTGGGGGTGAATGTTTGCATTGTCCAGCATTCCGTCCATCAATTGTTTCTTTTGCCTCTTAAAATGGTAACATAAGCAGAACGTTATCATTTATTTCTCTGTCATATGTTATGTGCTTCTTAATGATAACCAATCTTTCTATGCAGGGTTTCCTTTTCCAGCTGTCAATTTCAGTTATGATCACAGATGTTAGCAACCCTGGAATTTTACATTGACAATCTCATATCCTCTTGACATAACATGTACTTGTAAAGCTCACGTTCACCCCTAGGTATCTTGGCGCTCAATAACAGATGTTTATTGTTACCCAACTCTGTGGTACTCTTTTTATCCACCTCAGATGGATGAAGGGCTGAGTAGATCCGTTGGGATTTGAACCTGTGACCATGAGGTTGAACACAGGCCCTTGCAGAGAACTAGTGCACTGAGCCACCAGACGCGGCTTCTTTTTATACTGCTTTGCTGAAAAAGGCTACCTTTAGTGGGAGGCTGGTTAAAACATCTCCTAAGTTGTTGCATTCCTTAGGATAAATTAACCCATGACTCTCAATATAAACGAGTCCTCATCTTTAAAGTTCTTATATGAGTAGGATGAATGAAGTGAATGTGTGCATGTATGTGTTGGTACGTATATCATCATTTACTGTTTTATGTTTCAATGAATTGTTTTATAAATACGTTTTATTATTATGTTTCTTTACAGATACGTTTGACTTTTGTACATATTTGTTGGATGAGTACTGTCAGTTGAAATTACTATTGTTCTTGGATTGCTGAACTTAGTAAGTAAGTCCGTTTTTATATAGCGCAGCTACTCACCCTTACGGGTCTCAAGGCGCTGGGGGCCATCGTGGAAATTAAGTGAGCTATTGCCCAGAGTCACATGGTGCTGAGCTGAGCTGCCGCCGGGGATCGAACCGTGAACCCTGTGCTCCGAAGTCAGCTGCCCTGGCCGATGCACCACACCTCTCCATCTCTAATTTTCTTCGGGATACACTGAGCTACGTCAAAATACATATCATTATTTAGTTACTACTATCCCTTCTCTGTTAATATCGTTGATCAGTGGGATATCATATGTAGCTAATAGTGATTCCAATTCCGTCAATGGGTATATTGACTTCATATTATATATTTAGATATTTACTGAGGACCATGTTTCAAGCAGATACCAAAACTGATCTGGTAAAGTACTGGTGGTACTCTTCGTTTATAGACCTTAAGTGGAATCTTAAACCATAACTCTGAGGTTTTCACAACAGGTTTATGGCAACCTATGTCTAGCAACTTTGGGTAGTAGCATGTATTATATATATGTAGTCAGCTTAAGTAAAATATGTGTCTCCTATCTTAAAAGTACTTTAAGTACACTGAGTTGTACGGTACATATCAAATGGTGTAAGCAAAAACATGGTCTTAACTATCCTCCTCTGTTCATGCCCAAATTTATTGTTATAGATTTATGAATGCTGATGACAACTGTATTCTTAGTAAAAAATATATATTTAGTATGTTGAAAAGTCTGGAGTTGTTCCATTGTCTGATTCCCTAAGAGAGCATCCTTGTCACATACCAAAACATACTTATTGTGCCAAGATTGTCTATGAACTATTGCAATTGGGCCCCTGGCACAGTGAATTATAGTGAATATTCAAATGAAGGTGTTCAACTGGGTGGAGGATGTATCGAACAGGACTGCAGTATACGCTGGCGATGTTCTGGCATTTTTAAGTGACCGAGAATGGTCCAGTCCTGAACTTCCAAAGGTACCATTAGAACTCCATTTTGGTACCATTAGAACTAAGTCAATTATATTTCCAACTGGTCAACACCCACATGTTCTCAGCTGGGCCCATGATCTACAGGTGGTAAAAGAGTGATTTAAATATTTGGGTGTGTATGTGACACAAAATGCCAGGCGAGCCTTGAAGAGAAACATACAACTGAAATGAAATGAAGATAGACAAATTGCACATTGAACATTAAATTCTGATAATCACTTCCCTCATCCTCATTAGGCAGATCGTCTGTGTTTTTTTGTATTACCATTTCTTGGGTTTGGCAACTAGTGTACATACAAGAAATAACTAGCATGATTTAGATGCATCCTTTAGATATCCTCATGATGACCAATAGTACATAGCAAAGCATAAAACCCAAAACAGTGATACATAGTTTCAAAGAGAGTCCTTGTTGATGCAGCATACACGTCCTCTATATAAGGTCAGACTCAGCATTCAACCAACATTAGAAAATCTAAGCGAGCTTATAGAGCACTAAAGACAGCTATGAGGAAAAGAGGAGGATACGGGAGCAAAATTGAACAGAAACAAATAAAGAGAACAACCCACTCTGTGCACCCCCAGACCGCCATCCAGAACAGCTATCATTAAGATGGTGGTCCTGCGCGTTTGTTTGTACCAGCTACAAAATTGCCCATTTTCCATACCTGACGCCTTCTTCATGCAGATAGACTCCATTCCTTCGGGATTTCGCTTGAACCAGGGGCCACCTAGAATTGCATTGACTAAGTGCTTCAAGTCTGCATACGATGAAGTGGTGGTGACGGACGATATTTTGTCCTACTATGGGGCTGCATACTTAGCAATTCTCAACAATTGGTGGTATG
Source organism: Calotriton arnoldi (assembly GCA_963921515.1). Taxonomy (NCBI): domain Eukaryota; kingdom Metazoa; phylum Chordata; class Amphibia; order Caudata; family Salamandridae; genus Calotriton; species Calotriton arnoldi. The sequence continues at coordinate 379,977 of CAWUFW010003524.1, forward strand.
GTAAGCAGGGAGACCCGGCTTTTATGTCTGAAAAATAGATGATGCAGAGGATTGAATACTACACTTCATTACACGGCAGGAAAACCTGGCTCTCACTCCTTCCAGCCACTAAATTGATATACCAAACATAGAGAGAAACACATGGACCCCTGGGATAGAGGTACAGGTTAAGAAAATAAACTCTGCTTTGGGTGGGGTGGAGGCTCCATCAGGTGGCTGAACAACAAGGTTTCAAACAATCGGACGTAATGTAAAGTACAATGATTAAATAATTATCTGAGTTACAGCAGGAATATGACAGCCACCGAAGACAGACTTCTGCTACTTGCAGTAGCGCCATGCACTTGCTCCATATGTTGGGGATCTGGCAGTGCTCATGGACTTTAGCCTGCTAGGTAATAAGATACTGACTGAAGAGCTAAAATACTGCTAAATCATGCACATTTAACAGTCATTGCTGGTTAATACACCAGACTCCATTGACCAGCTGCTTTCTGCATGGAAACAAGACTTGTGCCCACTCTCGGAGGAGGACTGGAGAGACGCAAAAGCAACCCCATGAGAGTTTGCTATTACATCACATTTCAGGCTTATCCAACTGAAATATATGCACAGAACTTATCAAATACGGGATTAATTGTGGAAGATGGGTGAGGTTGCTTCCCCCATTTATTTGTGCACACAGGGGACCTTATTCCCTTTGTTTGGAGCGGAGTGACTGTCCCCTTTTTGGAGGATGTGCTCTTGTCTTTAGGTGAAGTACAAGAGTGGAAATTGCCTGTAGACCTTAAAGTGGTGATTCTGCATAGTAATGCAGATTTCGAAACAAAGAAAACAAAATGGTGCTACTGTGGTTAGGCCCCTCATTGCCATAAGGGATATTGCTAAATATTGGAAGCACCCCATCTCTTGAGGACTGGGAGAAGTGCTTAGATCACTGCATGAGTGTAGAAAAACCTGTTTACCTCACCCGAGGGTACCGTGAGAAACAATCGAGAATTTGCAAAGACTGGTGTCAATATTGAGGCAGGTAGTTGGTTGGGTCTGATCATAGATCTGTAGATACCGACGTAATGGCTTATATGGCTGTGACTTAATGTTTCTTAAAGCTATCAAAACAATGACTGCAATGTAAAGGAGCTTCTATTTGTATTATTTATTTTAAACTTTAGGCCTTTGCATTGTAGTTTATATGCAAAAAAGTTAGAAGCATATTACTTTGGTGCCAAGAAACTAACCTTTCACCAGATTCATGCACAACTACTGTTAAGAGGGATCACTCGCAGCACAAACAATTCACACTCAAATTAAATCTCTACTGATTCTTAATAGTAGAGAGATTGAAAGGGGTTTGAATATACTGCAGTCCGGTCCCATAATCACCATATTTGGTATATTTATGATTCTTTTCAATTTTTAAAGGAAGATCTCTGCTAAAGAATGATCTCTGCAGTTTCCCAAATAATCTACTTTGCATTACTAAATTTGTGATTGGAAATGAAGATTTGATCCATATGAGACCATTCTTTCCTTCGTTCTCTCTTCTACTGCTCTGTTATAATTCAATGGCTAGCGGCCATATGCACAGAGCAATTTTCCAGTCGTAAATGGGCTGAATCACAGAATCGGCCTGTTTGCAACCAGAAAAATGCGTTTGGGAATGTACGAAGCCCAAATTGCGATTCAGTAACTTATTGGTACATTTGTGGAATATTTATCTAGGTCTTTCTCTTTTATTCAAATAAATGTTCATCGTTTAATATAGTTGGAGTTTCTCATGGTTTTACACAGATTTTTTATTGTTCATTTAGAACTTGCTCATATGGTAATGACCATTTCTAACTATGTTGTATTTCTTATTGACCATTTCTTTACAGATGCATCTCTGACCTAATGGCTTTCTAAGGGTCAAGGTTATTTTACAAATCTAAATGGATTATATTGTCATTTCTATGATCATATCTCCTTTCTCATACTTTCAAATGTTAGTCTATGTTTTACTGGTGAGAATTGTAGGTTAAAATGCTTCAATGTCAGTAGGGAGGTAAATTATCCAAAGGCCGTATGTACAAAGGTTGAATCTTAAAGCAGTCCCTATTTTTGCTTGCAGTCAAACCCAGTTTGGTACTGCTATGTATTTACAAATCTGTTGCAATTGACAACAACTATTCACAAAGAGTCACAAAAAGTCCTAACTTGGTAATGTTGATGGTATAGGATTGATTTTGAGACTCTTTAGGGCCAATGGCACAAACTATTCATGATTCAGGATTCCATATAAAACTCATTGAGGCCAATAAATCATGTTACTTATGAGTATATGTAGTATTGTTCCTCTAGTATTACTTTATCTACTGATAAATGCCTTTGTGCATTGGCATCATGTTGCAGAATATAGGAAAGTATGAAAAATGGATTAAACATGTTTAAAAAGATTGATCATTAAAAACAGAAGCCACCAACAACCTAGCATTAATTTAGGATTAGTTTAAGGATTATGGGGCCAAGTCATGAAAGCATTTATGAGTATTAAAAGTAGTACTACAGGAATACTTTTTGCATTCTGATAAATGCCATTGTGAATTGGCCCCATTGTAAGTAGCTTATGTTCAGTAATGGAGGCCTGTTATGCACATCAGACCTCCATCTCTACCTTAGCATTTGTGGAATAAAAATATTAAATAGACATTCTGCGAAGATGTTAGACCTGCCAGCCTTAGGGTGGTCTTTCCCCAAACATTTTGCATTCCTCCTCCATTTGTTTTGATGACCTTATGACTCAGCACACTTTACCACTGCTAACTAGTGCTAACGCGCTTGTTCTCTCTCCTTAAAACATGGTTACATTGGATTATCCCCAATTGGCATATTTAATTTACTTACAAGTCGCTAGTAAAGTGGTACAACATGTGCCCAAGGCCTGTAAATTAAATGCTACTAGTGGACCTGCAGCACTGATTGTGCCACACTCTTAAGTAGCCCTGTAAACAAATCTCAGGCCTGCCATTGCAGCCTCTGTGTGTGCTGTTTAAACTGCCATTTCGGCACTGCAAAGTAAACCATTTACCAGGCACAAACCTTCCTTTTTAATACATATAAGTGACCCCTAGGGTAGGGCCAAGGACATCTCATAGGGCAATGTGCTATGTATTCAAAGGTAGGACATGTGCTTTTAAGTTTGATATGTCCTGGTAGTGAAACTCTGTTAAATAGGATAATATTTAAATTACCTTATCACATTTTATAAGTGTAATTTCTAAATTGGAGTAGGTACCCAGATCATGTTTGGTATCTCTGGAATCCTAATTTAAAATCCTAACTTATGGTGAAGTCGGACTTACGAATTACAGTTTTGAAAATGCCACTTTTAGAATGTTGCCATTTTCCTGCCTTAGCCATATAGTGCCTGTAGCCTGTCTCAGGGTCACATGACTGGGTGTAGCTGACATTTGGGCTTTGTGTATTCCCCCTAGATAGCCACACACAATAGGGAGCTTAGATATGCCTGGATGATCCATCACTGGCAGGATGTAAGAGAGGAACTGGGCATAGCCCCACTTACTCCTGAATAGGCTGTGTCCTGCCTCCAAACAAAGGGCTGCATACCCCCTGTAGTTAGTCTGGAGCCAGAACAGGGAAGGACACCTCCAGTAGCTACTCTCCCAGTAGAAGGCACGGCTGGGTATACATACTGGACCTCAGACACCAGTGCTTCAGTACACTTCTGGACCTATGGAGGAAGAAGGACTGCTGTGCTGCTAAAGGACTGCCACTCTTCTGGTCTGCGCTCTGCTAGACTACTGCCCTGCTGTGCTGGCCTGCTGCCCTCCAGCTTGGGTGAGAAAAACTGGACCTACATCTCTGGAATCCAGGACCCAGTGACTCCAAGGGTTAGTTAGCTGGCCTCCTGATCTGAAGCCTCAGGGACATAACAGGCTTCCAATAACCTTGTACCTGCACCTGGACTCTGCCATCTGTGAGTCTAGCCTGTCACCCCAGTCCTGGAGCCTCAGGACTCCGCATTGCAGCCTCGCAGCTCCTTGAAAAACTGGAGCATTCCACATCTGCGTGACACATCCCCACTGTATCTCAGAACCTATGCACCCCTTCAGTTGCATGATGCATCTTCAACGCCGATCCACGCAATACTCCTCAAACCAGGACTTAAGGTACTCTGTTCAGTGGGCCTAACTGAGTCCCTGTAGTCAGCGAGAACTACATCGCAGTCGTCCTGAACTTGTGACTTTGTCCCAGTCCGGCGCAACCAGATATCCACAGCTGGCACTTTACTCCTCTTGGCCCTATTTTCCCTAAAAACCTTTAAATTAAAATTGAATATCTCTGGTTCAACTGAGTGATCTAATACACGCTTGATTTGAGCACAAAAGGCAAGATTATAATCCTGTATTCTGGTTTTAAAATGTAATTTAAAATGTTCAGTCATTCTTCCTCATCTACATGATTATAAGCAGACATATCATCTTGACAGTATAATTAGGGTGTAGGAAATTTTAATACTGTTTGAGGGTGGTGAAACCCTACCCAAGTAACAACCACAATTTGCACAAGCAAACCCCAAATTAACTTGTGCTCAACTCTCTTGTAGCTTGGCACAGAGCAGTGAGCCTTAACTTGGAGGCAATATGTAAAGTATTTATGCAGCACAAACAGTAATAAAGTGAAAAGACAACATAAGAAAAATTCCACACCAATTTAGAAAAATGAAGCAGAATCTAATAAATAAGTCAAGACCAATACAACAAAATTACAATCATTAGAATTTTAAAGATTTTGGTTAAAACAGCGCCAAAAAGATCAAAGAGGATTCGTGGTTTTCTGGTCGTGCGAGACCAGGAGAAACTCACAAGTTCAGACCAAATGCAATGGAGTTCGGGTTGGATACAGGGACAAGGTTAGGCATGCTGAAAATGTACCTTCCCAGTCCAGCGCAGAGTCCCGTTTGGAGTGGAGGGGGCCGCGAGGAGCAGGGAAGAGAGGTCGTCAAAGCAGAACAAAGAGCAGGCCTGGCGTCACGGATGGAAACATACAAGTACATGGCCTTTTTAAACACATTGCACCCTTCCCCCTGGGCTGTTCAGGATCTACCCTTGGGATGACTTACATGTATTAAAAAGGAAGGTTTGGGTTTGGCAAAAGGTTCATTTTGCCCGATTGAAATGGCAGTTTAAAACTGCATACAGAGTCTGCAATGGCAGGCCTGAGACATGTTTAATGGGCTACTTAAGTGGATGGCACAATCAGTACTGCAGGACTACTAGTAGCATTTAATTTCCATGCACTGGGCACGTGTAGTACCACTTTACTTGGGACTTATAAGTAAATTAAAGATGCCAATTGGGTGCAAGCCAATTCTACCATGTTTAGAAGAGAGAGCACAAGCACTCGGTTAGCATTGGTAAATTGCACAGAGTCTTACAAGCCAATAAAAATGGGTTCAGGAAATCGAAGGGTGAAGGCAATAAGTTTGTGGATGACCCTGCAGAAAGGGCCAAGTCCAACATAGGGTTATTATGCAAGCATGCTCTTAATGCTCAATATAAGGGATACTGTATAACTGAAGATTTTCTTTTGCCTGCGAAGTGATGAAAAGCTGGTAATCTTTATCTCAATAAAGGCAGGCAGAGTTACCAAATTTCTCAAACTTATTGAGGTTTGTGGTCCAGGCTCTAGACTGTTTCCCAGCAGATATTCAGACACAGGATGTCCATTATTTGACGGGTAGAGTAATCTGTGACTATAAACTAATATAAGATATAGTGGATGTGAACAGCGGAGGGTGAAATGGGGCTTTAGAATGTGGACTGGTGTTTTAGAGGAATTGCTGGGGCATCTTGGGCAAAGAACCTCTCCAGGAAGTGAGAGGACCAGTGAACAGGGGATGATGCATGGGGTACAGTGTGTGGTAGGGAAGGTACCAAGTGTGGCTCCTTTGGAGGGGGACAGCTGCTGAGCAGTAGCAGTGCAAATGTTTTCCTAGGTGGGGACTCTGACCAGTGAAAATGGTTTTCAACTGCCCAAAGCTGATCCTTTAGTCAGCACTTTTGTACATTCATAGTGCTCAAAGATCGCAAACTTTAAAAGAATTAGGCAGAGCTGAAAGTCAGCTGACTTTGTACACACCTATACACATCATACCCACTGTTCTAAAACCACAACACCTGACGGTGAGGCAGTACTTATTACTGGTGATCAGGCACTGAATCAGAGGACATTAAGACCCAAGATTCAAAGTCAGGAAGCAATGTCATCATAATTTAATTATTTATTTATGTTGACAGCTACTGTTTACATAGCAACAGTATCACTGCACACTAAACAATAGAAATTTGAGTTGATGTGTAGAGAAGGCCAAGGGTTTAAGTTTAAGTTACTCAAGGCACTTCTTGAGAGCAGTTTTGCATGATGATAGTATGAGTAAGTGAGCAATAATGCAGGGAGGTTGACATAATGTTGCTGTCTGTCATTCATTCAGTAAAGTGCTCAAAACTTGAGTTAGAACGTGTGCCACGACTAGCAGCACACTGGCACACTCAGCACTTTACAAACAGAGCCTATAGTTACCGTTTAACCCAAGAGTGCAAGCCTACATGAGGTGTAGCAAGGTTCCTCTAAAGTAGTCACAAGACAGAAAAAAGAAGGTATTTCAGTAATTGCACGAAATCTGAGAAACCATAAAAATGGTAAAACATGCTTCGCAACAGACTCATAAAATCTCCTCCTGGTATAAATGGAAGACATATAAAGCTACATTTCAGTGTGCAAAATCTCCTACCCTATACTATTACCATGCATCAGAACCATTGCATCTTTTTATTTTAATGGTCCATTACCTGTGCTCGAAAGTTTTAAAATACATTTCCCTATTGTTTATTTTGGTTTTACAGTGACTAATGTAATTTAGCTGCAATTTAGGGGAATCACACATTTTGTCCACAGATACCTTGTATTCTCCCCTTACATTATTATTAGGCAGAATGGAATCTGGATAAACTATTGCTATGTCGCTGATTAGTAATTTTAAAATTACATTATGCCTCCCAGTTCTTTTTTCTTCTTACACCAAATTAATGCTATGTGATCTTGAATTTGAAGACGCTCTCGAATCGCCTGATTTTTCCCAAACAAGCTTAGGGAACTTCAAAAGATGAGAAAATGGATGTCTCCAACTCTGGTCAGTACTACATTGTGCTAACTGATATTGGAGCATAGGTCACACTTTCCATAGGACTGTATCATCGAAAAAACATGATTAATCTCCTATACATTGTTTGAACAATTTTCTAGTCTTTTTTGTTCTTAAGTTATACCTAACGATGGACTTTATGTTTTTTCTTGAAGGTGTTCCTGAGCCATAAGGGAAATCTTTATGGAATCAACTTGAGCACAAGATGTATGCTGATAGGGAAATGGGGTTTCTGTGATAACCATACTTCTAGGAATGGATTAATCATCCGTTTTAAACAGTAATAATATCACCTGCTGCAAAAGACGGATGCATTTTCTGTTTGCTCCATAGACAATCTCTCCTTTGTTGTCAGGTTGGTAAAGTTACAGTGCTTATTCGTCATTAGGAATGAATAATGTATTCCTTTCTAAAACCTTTCCTTTAGGCAAAGTATTGGATGCCAGATTTAGGTTTTCTTTTAGGATGCAATGTGGTCAAAATTTTAGAAAGAGCATGTAATAATCTGACATGTTTTGCAAGAAGAGTAAGAGAACAGTATACATAACACAGTGATAAGTGAAGTAAAAGGGGTACACCAAGTGGTACTCTGAAAACAATGTACAGTGCCATATATTTTAACAACCCAACAACTTGCAGATTTGTTAAAAGCTGTTACTGGTATTTCAACTCAATGCTGTCAGAGTCTTTTGGGGGCCATGCTAAAAGCTGTTTTCTGGACTCTAGGCTAAATTCTCTCCCACGTAATATAGATACTGATGTCCTAAGCTCTTTTGCAGTTGCAAAGCTTTCGATTTACAAAATCAAAGGCTCTGTCACTGAAAACTCAGTGGTCGCAGTGTACAAAAGACATTTAGCAGTCCTCATATTTGTGAATTGCACTCTCATTCATCAGTAGTTTGTGACCAGAATTGCATTGACAAACAATTGAAAAGTTACAAACACCTGACTTAGGGCCTGATGTATATCAGCGAGAACTACATCGCAGTCGTCCTGAACTTGTGACTTTGTCCCAGTCCGGCGCAACCAGATATCCACAGCTGGCACTTTACTCCTCTTGGCCCTATTTTCCCTAAAAACCTTTAAATTAAAATTGAATATCTCTGGTTCAACTGAGTGATCTAATACACGCTTGATTTGAGCACAAAAGGCAAGATTATAATCCTGTATTCTGGTTTTAAAATGTAATTTAAAATGTTCAGTCATTCTTCCTCATCTACATGATTATAAGCAGACATATCATCTTGACAGTATAATTAGGGTGTAGGAAATTTTAATACTGTTTGAGGGTGGTGAAACCCTACCCAAGTAACAACCCCAATTTGCACAAGCAAACCCCAAATTAACTTGTGCTCAACTCTCTTGTAGCTTGGCACAGAGCAGTGAGCCTTAACTTGGAGGCAATATGTAAAGTATTTATGCAGCACAAACAGTAATAAAGTGAAAAGACAACATAAGAAAAATTCCACACCAATTTAGAAAAATGAAGCAGAATCTAATAAATAAGTCAAGACCAATACAACAAAATTACAATCATTAGAATTTTAAAGATTTTGGTTAAAACAGTGCCAAAAAGATCAAAGAGGATTCGCGGTTTTCTGGTCGTGCGAGACCAGGAGAAACTCACAAGTTCAGACCAAATGCAATGGAGTTCGAGTTGGATACAGGGACAAGGTTAGGCATGCTGAAAATGTACCTTCCCAGTCCAGCGCAGAGTCCCGTTTGGAGTGGAGGGGGCCGCGAGGAGCAGGGAAGAGAGGTCGTCAAAGCAGAACAAAGAGCAGGCCTGGCGTCACGATGGAAACATACAAGTACATGGCCTTTTTAAACACATTGCACCCTTCCCCCTGGGCTGTTCAGGATCTACCCTAGGGATGACTTACATGTATTAAAAAGGAAGGTTTGGGTTTGGCAAAAGGTTCATTTTGCCCGATTGAAATGGCAGTTTAAAACTGCATACAGAGTCTGCAATGGCAGGCCTGAGACATGTTTAATGGGCTACTTAAGTGGATGGCACAATCAGTACTGCAGGACTACTAGTAGCATTTAATTTCCATGCACTGGGCACGTGTAGTACCACTTTACTTGGGACTTATAAGTAAATTAAAGATGCCAATTGGGTGTAAGCCAATTCTACCATGTTTAGAAGAGAGAGCACAAGCACTCGGTTAGCATTGGTAAATTGCACAGAGTCTTACAAATGGGTTCAGAAAATCGAAGGGTGAAGGCAATAAGTTTGTGGATGACCCTGCAGAAAGGGCCAAGTCCAACATAGGGTTATTATGCAAGCATGCTCTTAATGCTCAATATAAGGGATACCGTATAACTGAAGATTTTCTTTTGCCTGCGAAGTGATGAAAAGCTGGTAATCTTTATCTCAATAAAGGCAGGCAGAGTTACCAAATTTCTCAAACTTATTGAGGTTTGTGGTCCAGGCTCTAGACTGTTTCCCAGCAGATATTCAGACACACGATGTCCATTATTTGACGGGTAGAGTAATCTGTGACTATAAACTCATATAAGATATAGTGGATGTGAACAGCGGAGGGTGAAATGGGGCTTTAGAATGTGGACTGGTGTTTTAGAGGAATTGCTGGGGCATCTTGGGCAAAGAACCTCTCCAGGAAGTGAGAGGACCAGTGAACAGGGGATGATGCATGGGGTACAGTGTGTGGTAGGGAAGGTACCAAGTGTGGCTCCTTTGGAGGGGGACAGCTGCTGAGCAGTAGCAGTGCAAATGTTTTCCTAGGTGGGGACTCTGACCAGTGAAAATGGTTTTCAACTGCCCAAAGCTGATCCTTTAGTCAGCACTTTTGTACATTCATAGTGCTCAAAGATCGCAAACTTTAAAAGAATTAGGCAGAGCTGAAAGTCAGCTGACTTTGTACACACCTATACACATCATACCCACTGTTCTAAAACCACAACACCTGACGGTGAGGCAGTACTTATTACTGGTGATCAGGCACTGAATCAGAGGACATTAAGACCCAAGATTCAAAGTCAGGAAGCAATGTCATCATAATTTAATTATTTATTTATGTTGACAGCTACTGCTTACATAGCAACAGTATCACTGCACACTAAACAATAGAAATTTGAGTTGATGTGTATAGAAGGCCAAGGGTTTAAGTTTAAGTTACTCAAGGCACTTCTTGAGAGCAGTTTTGCATGATGATAGTATGAGTAAGTGAGCAATAATGCAGGGAGGTTGACATAATGTTGCTGTCTGTCATTCATTCAGTAAAGTGCTCAAAACTTGAGTTAGAACGTGTGCCACAACTAGCAGCACACTGGCACACTCAGCACTTTACAAACAGAGCCTATAGTTACCGTTTAACCCAAGAGTGCAAGCCTACATGAGGTGTAGCAAGGTTCCTCTAAAGTAGTCACAAGACAGAAAAAAGAAGGTATTTCAGTAATTGCACGAAATCTGAGAAACCATAAAAATGGTAAAACATGCTTCGCAACAGACTCATAAAATCTCCTCCTGGTATAAATGGAAGACATATAAAGCTACATTTCAGTGTGCAAAATCTCCTACCCTATACTATTACCATGCATCAGAACCATTGCATCTTTTTATTTTAATGGTCCATTACCTGTGCTCGAAAGTTTTAAAATACATTTCCCTATTGTTTATTTTGGTTTTACAGTGACTAATGTAATTTAGCTGCAATTTAGGGGAATCACACATTTTGTCCACAGATACCTTGTATTCTCCCCTTACATTATTATTAGGCAGAATGGAATCTGGATAAACTATTGCTATGTCGCTGATTAGTAATTTTAAAATTACATTATGCCTCCCAGTTCTTTTTTCTTCTTACACCAAATTAATGCTATGTGATCTTGAATTTGAAGACGCTCTCGAATCGCCTGATTTTTCCCAAACAAGCTTAGGGAACTTCAAAAGATGAGAAAATGGATGTCTCCAACTCTGGTCAGTACTACATTGTGCTAACTGATATTGGAGCATAGGTCACACTTTCCATAGGACTGTATCATCGAAAAAACATGATTAATCTCCTATACATTGTTTGAACAATTTTCTAGTCTTTTTTGTTCTTAAGTTATACCTAACGATGGACTTTATGTTTTTTCTTGAAGGTGTTCCTGAGCCATAAGGGAAATCTTTATGGAATCAACTTGAGCACAAGATGTATGCTGATAGGGAAATGGGGTTTCTGTGATAACCATACTTCTAGGAATGGATTAATCATCCGTTTTAAACAGTAATAATATCACCTGCTGCAAAAGACGGATGCATTTTCTGTTTGCTCCATAGACAATCTCTCCTTTGTTGTCAGGTTGGTAAAGTTACAGTGCTTATTCGTCATTAGGAATGAATAATGTATTCCTTTCTAAAACCTTTCCTTTAGGCAAAGTATTGGATGCCAGATTTAGGTTTTCTTTTAGGATGCAATGTGGTCAAAATTTTAGAAAGAGCATGTAATAATCTGACATGTTTTGCAAGAAGAGTAAGAGAACAGTATACATAACACAGTGATAAGTGAAGTAAAAGGGGTACACCAAGTGGTACTCTGAAAACAATGTACAGTGCCATATATTTTAACAACCCAACAACTTGCAGATTTGTTAAAAGCTGTTACTGGTATTTCAACTCAATGCTGTCAGAGTCTTTTGGGGGCCATGCTAAAAGCTGTTTTCTGGACTCTAGGCTAAATTCTCTCCCACGTAATATAGATACTGATGTCCTAAGCTCTTTTGCAGTTGCAAAGCTTTCGATTTACAAAATCAAAGGCTCTGTCACTGAAAACTCAGTGGTCGCAGTGTACAAAAGACATTTAGCAGTCCTCATATTTGTGAATTGCACTCTCATTCATCAGTAGTTTGTGACCAGAATTGCATTGACAAACAATTGAAAAGTTACAAACACCTGACTTAGGGCCTCGATGTATATCAGCGAGAACTACATCGCAGTCGTCCTGAACTTGTGACTTTGTCCCAGTCCGGCGCAACCAGATATCCACAGCTGGCACTTTACTCCTCTTGGCCCTATTTTCCCTAAAAACCTTTAAATTAAAATTGAATATCTCTGGTTCAACTGAGTGATCTAATACACGCTTGATTTGAGCACAAAAGGCAAGATTATAATCCTGTATTCTGGTTTTAAAATGTAATTTAAAATGTTCAGTCATTCTTCCTCATCTACATGATTATAAGCAGACATATCATCTTGACAGTATAATTAGGGTGTAGGAAATTTTAATACTGTTTGAGGGTGGTGAAACCCTACCCAAGTAACAACCCCAATTTGCACAAGCAAACCCCAAATTAACTTGTGCTCAACTCTCTTGTAGCTTGGCACAGAGCAGTGAGCCTTAACTTGGAGGCAATATGTAAAGTATTTATGCAGCACAAACAGTAATAAAGTGAAAAGACAACATAAGAAAAATTCCACACCAATTTAGAAAAATGAAGCAGAATCTAATAAATAAGTCAAGACCAATACAACAAAATTACAATCATTAGAATTTTAAAGATTTTGGTTAAAACAGCGCCAAAAAGCTCAAAGAGGATTCGCGGTTTTCTGGTCGTGCGAGACCAGGAGAAACTCACAAGTTCAGACCAAATGCAATGGAGTTCGAGTTGGATACAGGGACAAGGTTAGGCATGCTGAAAATGTACCTTCCCAGTCCAGCGCAGAGTCCCGTTTGGAGTGGAGGGGGCCGCGAGGAGCAGGGAAGAGAGGTCGTCAAAGCAGAACAAAGAGCAGGCCTGGCGTCACGGATGGAAACATACAAGTACATGGCCTTTTTAAACACATTGCACCCTTCCCCCTGGGCTGTTCAGGATCTACCCTAGGGATGACTTACATGTATTAAAAAGGAAGGTTTGGGTTTGGCAAAAGGTTCATTTTGCCCGATTGAAATGGCAGTTTAAAACTGCATACAGAGTCTGCAATGGCAGGCCTGAGACATGTTTAATGGGCTACTTAAGTGGATGGCACAATCAGTACTGCAGGACTACTAGTAGCATTTAATTTCCATGCACTGGGCACGTGTAGTACCACTTTACTTGGGACTTATAAGTAAATTAAAGATGCCAATTGGGTGTAAGCCAATTCTACCATGTTTAGAAGAGAGAGCACAAGCACTCGGTTAGCATTGGTAAATTGCACAGAGTCTTACAAGCCAATAAAAATGGGTTCAGGAAATCGAAGGGTGAAGGCAATAAGTTTGTGGATGACCCTGCAGAAAGGGCCAAGTCCAACATAGGGTTATTATGCAAGCATGCTCTTAATGCTCAATATAAGGGATACCGTATAACTGAAGATTTTCTTTTGCCTGCGAAGTGATGAAAAGCTGGTAATCTTTATCTCAATAAAGGCAGGCAGAGTTACCAAATTTCTCAAACTTATTGAGGTTTGTGGTCCAGGCTCTAGACTGTTTCCCAGCAGATATTCAGACACACGATGTCCATTATTTGACGGGTAGAGTAATCTGTGACTATAAACTCATATAAGATATAGTGGATGTGAACAGCGGAGGGTGAAATGGGGCTTTAGAATGTGGACTGGTGTTTTAGAGGAATTGCTGGGGCATCTTGGGCAAAGAACCTCTCCAGGAAGTGAGAGGACCAGTGAACAGGGGATGATGCATGGGGTACAGTGTGTGGTAGGGAAGGTACCAAGTGTGGCTCCTTTGGAGGGGGACAGCTGCTGAGCAGTAGCAGTGCAAATGTTTTCCTAGGTGGGGACTCTGACCAGTGAAAATGGTTTTCAACTGCCCAAAGCTGATCCTTTAGTCAGCACTTTTGTACATTCATAGTGCTCAAAGATCGCAAACTTTAAAAGAATTAGGCAGAGCTGAAAGTCAGCTGACTTTGTACACACCTATACACATCATACCCACTGTTCTAAAACCACAACACCTGACGGTGAGGCAGTACTTATTACTGGTGATCAGGCACTGAATCAGAGGACATTAAGACCCAAGATTCAAAGTCAGGAAGCAATGTCATCATAATTTAATTATTTATTTATGTTGACAGCTACTGCTTACATAGCAACAGTATCACTGCACACTAAACAATAGAAATTTGAGTTGATGTGTATAGAAGGCCAAGGGTTTAAGTTTAAGTTACTCAAGGCACTTCTTGAGAGCAGTTTTGCATGATGATAGTATGAGTAAGTGAGCAATAATGCAGGGAGGTTGACATAATGTTGCTGTCTGTCATTCATTCAGTAAAGTGCTCAAAACTTGAGTTAGAACGTGTGCCACAACTAGCAGCACACTGGCACACTCAGCACTTTACAAACAGAGCCTATAGTTACCGTTTAACCCAAGAGTGCAAGCCTACATGAGGTGTAGCAAGGTTCCTCTAAAGTAGTCACAAGACAGAAAAAAGAAGGTATTTCAGTAATTGCACGAAATCTGAGAAACCATAAAAATGGTAAAACATGCTTCGCAACAGACTCATAAAATCTCCTCCTGGTATAAATGGTAGACATATAAAGCTACATTTCAGTGTGCAAAATCTCCTACCCTATACTATTACCATGCATCAGAACCATTGCATCTTTTTATTTTAATGGTCCATTACCTGTGCTCGAAAGTTTTAAAATACATTTCCCTATTGTTTATTTTGGTTTTACAGTGACTAATGTAATTTAGCTGCAATTTAGGGGAATCACACATTTTGTCCACAGATACCTTGTATTCTCCCCTTACATTATTATTAGGCAGAATGGAATCTGGATAAACTATTGCTATGTCGCTGATTAGTAATTTTAAAATTACATTATGCCTCCCAGTTCTTTTTTCTTCTTACACCAAATTAATGCTATGTGATCTTGAATTTGAAGACGCTCTCGAATCGCCTGATTTTTCCCAAACAAGCTTAGGGAACTTCAAAAGATGAGAAAATGGATGTCTCCAACTCTGGTCAGTACTACATTGTGCTAACTGATATTGGAGCATAGGTCACACTTTCCATAGGACTGTATCATCGAAAAAACATGATTAATCTCCTATACATTGTTTGAACAATTTTCTAGTCTTTTTTGTTCTTAAGTTATACCTAACGATGGACTTTATGTTTTTTCTTGAAGGTGTTCCTGAGCCATAAGGGAAATCTTTATGGAATCAACTTGAGCACAAGATGTATGCTGATAGGGAAATGGGGTTTCTGTGATAACCATACTTCTAGGAATGGATTAATCATCCGTTTTAAACAGTAATAATATCACCTGCTGCAAAAGACGGATGCATTTTCTGTTTGCTCCATAGACAATCTCTCCTTTGTTGTCAGGTTGGTAAAGTTACAGTGCTTATTCGTCATTAGGAATGAATAATGTATTCCTTTCTAAAACCTTTCCTTTAGGCAAAGTATTGGATGCCAGACTTAGATTTTCTTTTAGGATGCAATGTGGTCAAAATTTTAGAAAGAGCATGTAATAATCTGACATGTTTTGCAAGAAGAGTAAGAGAACAGTATACATAACACAGTGATAAGTGAAGTAAAAGGGGTACACCAAGTGGTACTCTGAAAACAATGTACAGTGCCATATATTTTAACAACCCAACAACTTGCAGATTTGTTAAAAGCTGTTACTGGTATTTCAACTCAATGCTGTCAGAGTCTTTTGGGGGCCATGCTAAAAGCTGTTTTCTGGACTCTAGGCTAAATTCTCTCCCACGTAATATAGATACTGATGTCCTAAGCTCTTTTGCAGTTGCAAAGCTTTCGATTTACAAAATCAAAGGCTCTGTCACTGAAAACTCAGTGGTCGCAGTGTACAAAAGACATTTAGCAGTCCTCATATTTGTGAATTGCACTCTCATTCATCAGTAGTTTGTGACCAGAATTGCATTGACAAACAATTGAAAAGTTACAAACACCTGACTTAGGGCCTGATGTATATCTTGGAGGTATGGGTACTCCATCGCAATGACGTCAGACTACCTATACCGCAGAGATAATGGTCTGCCCGCCAGATTTTGATGCAGGCGGACCATAGGTTTGGCTATGCCGGTGACTACCCCATCACCGCCATAGCCAAACCTCTCCAATGACTCGACGGAGTAAGGGCATTTGGAGAAATGGCTATATGTCCACCTACAGAATTAGGATGCGCAGACAGATTAATTTTTTGTATTGTCGGTCACTGCCATACAAACCCCACTGGATAGGGGCAGTAAAATAGAAATAATACCCCCTCGCCATGGGAGATTACTCCCATGATGAGAGGGTACTTTCTTTTTTTTTCAAAAAGACAACACTGTTTCAGGAATTTCTTTTTGGAAATTGTTTGGTGTAGGGCTTCATCCTGCTGATGGAGCCCTGCAGCAACCAGATGGCAGTTCCTGTTGATGCATTATAATTGACTGCCGGCATGGCGATTATTTATTAATGTGGCGGGCATTCCCTCCACCAGGGGGACAGAGTAATTTACTCCTTTCCCCTGGGGGAACAACAGGCTGCCTACCCAATTATAATTTGGGCCCTTAATTTCCCTAGCAAACAGCTTCCACTTTGTTGATACTGGTGGGTCACCTCAGATGCACTAGACAGTGTTTCAGGCAACCTCTTGATGCTTCCTGATATCATTACTTAGATGTGAACATTTATTTTATAAGCAGCCCATGTCCCTTTACGGGGTAGGGGCTGCTTAAATAATACTCACATGTAAGCAATTCGAAAGCTATGCTGGAATTCTGCTATTCTTTTTTTTAATTTTTTTTATTGAACTTTATGCAAATTACAATAAACATGTAGTTTGGCACGTTCCAGTGGCAGTATACATTGCGACAACATTATAGCATGGCTACACAATGTGCAGTACATGAAATGGCTTTTGTGGGCGTAAACGAGGCAATACAAGCAAATATGGCGTACAGTATCACAGAGTGTGGATGTAGAATAGAGTATCATGGCTGCTTCACGCTTCTTCTCAGGGTGGCGCAAGTTGGGAGTTCACATTAGGGGACTAGTATGTTCGTCAGGGTCATCTAGCCGATGGAGATATGTCACCAGAGGGGCCCAAATGTCATGTGGGCGGCTCGCAAGGGACATGAGGTTTCAGTACTCAGTCAGGTGTGTTTGGCAATGCGTGGCATCAGCAAGCCACATCTTAGTCAAAGGTGCTGGTTTGCGACCCCAATGTATCGCCACCCTGTGCTTTGCCAATAGCAGCATCATTGCCGCTAATCGGTGACTGGCATCGGGGATCACTTTAACATAGCCTAATAGGCATGTGAGCGGGTCTGGCATAATGTGGTCAAGGGCAATGGCACAGGTGATCTCGCACACTGCTCGCCAGAAGTCAGCCACTTTCGGACATGTCCAGGCCAGGTGTATAAACGTGGCATCTGGCACGGAGCATCCTAAACAGTTTGCGTCAGTGGTTAAGCCCATTTTACAGAGGGCCAAGGGGGTGCGGTATAATCTGTGTAAATATTTAAGATGTATCTGTCTCAGTCTATAATGGGGGGAAAGTCTTTCAGTCTGTTTGCAGCAGTATTGCCACTGGTCCTCAGTCAGCCCAGTGGCCAGGTCTGCCACCCAGGTGCCACGGGCGCATTCCGTGTTTGTCGGGGAGGCTGCTAGTGTGAGTGAGTAGAGCCTAGTGATGAGTTTGCGGGCAATGTGGTTGTGTGAATATATTCAAGGGCCGTGTTGATCGGTGGGACATGTGGGAAGGCCTTGTTTATGTTTCTAGAGGTCGCCCGCATATGATAGTAGAGTAGGGTGTCAAGCGGGAAGGATGTGGTTGAAGCCGGACGTGTGGGGGGGGGAAACTGGCCAACTGGGTAGAGGTCTGCATGGGTGCGTATGCCCAGTGATATGGTGCGGCGCGCCATCCCTTTGTTGTGTATTGGAGGGAAGGAGGGGTTTTCTGCTAGCTTCATTGATGGTGCGTACAGTGTATCAGTGCCAGTATGTTTACAGATACCCTCCCATGCCCAGCGCACACACACTCCACTGTATTGATTAAATATCTGAGTGCTTTATATGGCAGGAATAATGCCATTTGGAGCGGCCATGGGGAGGCCTGGTCTGTTTCCGCTGCCAAATGTGGCTGGAAGGGTGGTGGGTGCAGCCAGAAGTGCAAGAAGCTGGCTTGGGCGCAATAAGAGTATAACTTAAGATCTGGGACCCCCAGTCCATCGCGTGCGAAGGGTAGCATCAGAGTTTCATAGACAACCCGCGGTTGCCTGCCAGCCCACGCTAGAGTAATTATGTCCGACCGCAGCCGCTTAAAAAATTGCATTGTGAGGGGGAGTAGGATGTTCAAAAAAAGATATAAAAATGCCGTTAGAACCACCATTTTAACTATCGTGATTCGGCCTGCAAATGAGAGGGGGAGTTTATTCCATGTTGGGATTTTAGTTTCGAGCCATTCTATTGCCCGGCCGTAATTTGCTTTCCAGAATTCATCCGGGTCCCTGCTCAGCCATATACCAAGGTATTTGGTTGATTTGGTGGCCCACTTTAATGAGAACTCAGTAGGATGAGGGAGTGTTGCCTCAGTGAGGGGGAACAAAATAGATTTTCTCCAGTTTATTTGCACGCTTGAGTAGCCGCCAAATCGGATCACCTCCCTCATCATGGGTGCAAGGTTTTTGCGTGGTTCGGATATATAACGTAATGTTGTCCGCGTACATAGAAGTAACTAGGCTGCGGGTTGAGAATCCAATGCCACGGTCTGTGTGGTGCTGGCGTAGCCGGGCCACCAGCGGTTCCATCGCAATCGTGAATAACATCGGGGAGAGCGGGCAACCCTGCCGTGTGCCCCTGGTGATTGCGATAGGCTTGGTTATCTGTCCATTGATTTTAATACGGGCCGAGGGTACTGTATATAGTAAGGGGATCTTTTGGATGAAATGCACGCTAACACCTAGGCGGCCAAGGAGCGAAAAAAGAAACGGCCATTCCAGAGAGTCGAATGCCTTAGTGGCATTGAGAAGAGCATCCACTGCAGGCAGCGAAGGGTTGATTAGGTGCAATACTGAAAAAATCGTACGGAAGTTATGTGACGTGGCGCGCCCCGGAATACAGCTGGACTGATCGGGACGTATAATTAGGGGCATAAGCGGCAGGCGTCGATTGGCTAATAGTTTAGCAAATATTTTATTGTCAGTATTTGTTAATGAGAGGGGGCGGTATGAGTCACAGCGCTCAGGCACTTTGTCTGGTTTTAATATGACCGTGATTAGTGCCCTACGGAGAGAAGGGGGAGATGGCCCAAGGTAACTGACTCGTAATACATCTCAGCAAGATAGGGGATCAGAATGGAGGTGTACTCTTTATAGAATGCAGAGGTTAGTCCGTCCAGGTCCGGCCAATTGTCGCCCGGGAGGTCGACAATGACATGAGTAATCTCGTTCATCGTAAATGGGGTGTCCAGGTACTTTCGGTGCCCGGGGTCGAGCCATAACAGCTCAATAGAATCAAAGAACTGCAGTAGAGTGTCTTGGGTGCATACTCCCCCGGCCGTGTATAATTGAGAGTAGAAGGAAGTAATAGTAGCTACTATCTCAGTAGGGGAAGTGATCCTCCTGACAGTGTCATTGAGCAGTTCTGTCACATATGTAGAGGCGTGTCGCGTTCTCTGCAGGTTAGCTAATGTTTTACCAGGGGGATCACTCTCACCGTACTGACGGGCAGCGCCGCCCTGCCAAGGTGGCTCACCTCTCGCTCCGCCTCAGTTTGATATTCAGATAGCTTTGCTCTGATGTCTGCCAATGTAGTAGGGATGAGGTTGGCATTATGCAGCTGGTCTAACACTTTTTTTCCAATTCTAATCTCTCCAGGCCTGTTTGCAACCAGAAAAATGCATTTGGGAATTTACGAAGCCCAAATTGCGATTCAGTAACTTATTGGTACATTTGTGGAATATTTATCTAGGTCTTTCTCTTTTATTCAAATAAATGTTCATCGTTTAATATAGTTGGAGTTTCTCATGGTTTTACACAGATTTTTTATTGTTCATTTAGAACTTGCTCATATGGTAATGACCTTTTCTAACTATGTTGTATTTCTTATTGACCATTTCTTTACAGATGCATCTCTGACCTAATGGCTTTCTAAGGGTCAAGGTTATTTTACAAATCTAAATGGATTATATTGTCATTTCTATGATCATATCTCCTTTCTCATACTTTCAAATGTTAGTCTATGTTTTACTGGTGAGAATTGTAGGTTAAAATGCTTCAATGTCAGTAGGGAGGTAAGTTATCCAAAGGCCGTATGTACAAAGGTTGAATCTTAAAGCAGTCCCTATTTTTGCTTGCAGTCAAACCCAGTTTGGTACTGCTATGGATTTACAAATCTGTTGCAATTGACAACAACTATTCACAAAGAGTCACAAAAAGTCCTAACTTGGTAATGTTGATGGTATAGGATTGATTTTGAGACTCTTTAGGGCCAATGGCACAAACTATTCATGATTCAGGATTCCATATAAAACTCATTGAGGCCAATAAATAATGTTACTTATGAGTATATGTAGTATTGTTCCTCTAGTATTACTTTATCTACTGATGAATGCCTTTGTGCATTGGCATCATGTTGCAGAATATAGAAAAGTATGAAAAATGGATTAAACATGTTTAAAAAGATTGATCATTAAAAACAGAAGCCACCAACAACCTAGCATTAATTTAGGATTAGTTTAAGGATTATGGGGCCAAGTCATGAAAGCATTTATGAGTATTAAAAGTAGTACTACAGGAATACTTTTTTGCATTCTGATAAATGCCATTGTGAATTGGCCCCATTGTAAGTAGCTTATGTTCAGTAATGGAGGCCTGTTATGCACATCAGACCTCCATCTCTACCTTAGCATTTGTGGAATAAAAATATTAAATAGACATTCTGCGAAGATGTTAGACCTGCCAGCCTTAGGGTGGTCTTTCCCCAAACATTTTGCATTCCTCCTCTATTTTTTTTGCTGACCTTATGACTCAGCACACTTTACCACTGCTAACTAGTGCTAATGCGCTTGTTCTCTCTCCTTAAAACATGGTTACATTGGATTATCCCCAATTGGCATATTTAATTTACTTACAAGTCGCTAGTAAAGTGGTACAACATGTGCCCAAGGCCTGTAAATTAAATGCTACTAGTGGACCTGCAGCACTGATTGTGCCACACTCTTAAGTAGCCCTGTAAACAAATCTCAGGCCTGCCATTGCAGCCTGTGTGTGTGAAACCATTTAACAGGCACAAACCTTCCTTTTTAATACATATAAGTGACCCCTTGGGTAGGGCCAAGGACATCTCATAGGGCAATGTGCTATGTATTCAAAGGTAGGACATGTGCTTTTAAGTTTGATATGTCCTGGTAGTGAAACTCTGTTAAATAGGATAATATTTATATTACCTTATCACATTTTATAAGTGTAATTTCTAAATTGGAGTAGGTACCCAGATCATGTTTGGTATCTCTGGAATCCTAATTTAAAATCCTAACTTATGGTGAAGTCGGCTTACGAATTACAGTTTTGAAAATGCCACTTTTAGAATGTTGCCATTTTCCTGCCTTAGCCATATAGTGCCTGTAGCCTGTCTCAGGGTCACATGACTGGGTGTAGCTGACATTTGGGCTTTGTGTATTCCCCCTAGATAGCCACACACAATAGGGAGCTTAGATATGCCTGGATGATCCATCACTGGCAGGATGTAAGAGAGGAACTGGGCATAGCCCCACTTACTCCTGAATAGGCTGTGTCCTGCCTCCAAACAAAGGGCTGCATACCCCCTGTAGTTAGTCTGGAGCCAGAACAGGGAAGGACACCTCCAGTAGCTACTCTCCCAGTAGAAGGCACGGCTGGGTATACATACTGGACCTCAGACACCAGTGCTTCAGTACACTTCTGGACCTATGGAGGAAGAAGGACTGCTGTGCTGCTAAAGGACTGCCACTCTTCTGGTCTGCGCTCTGCTAGACTACTGCCCTGCTGTGCTGGCCTGCTGCCCTCCAGCCTGGGTGAGAAAAACTGGACCTACATCTCTGGAATCCAGGACCCAGTGACTCCAAGGGTTAGTTGGCTGGCCTCCTGATCTGAAGCCTCAGGGACATAACAGGCTTCCAATAACCTTGTACCTGCACCTGGGCTCTGCCATCTGTGAGTCTAGCCTGTCACCACAGTCCTGGAGCCTCAGGACTCCGCATTGCAGCCTTGCAGCTCCTTGAAAAACTGGACCATCCCACATCTGCGTGACACATCCCCACTGTATCTCAGAACCTATGCACCCCTTCAGTTGCATGATGCATCTTCAACGCCGATCCACACAATACTCCTCAAACCAGGACTTAAGGTACTCTGTTCAGTGGGCCTAACTGAGTCCCTGTAGTCAGCCAGAACTACATCGCAGTCGTCCTGAACTTGTGACTTTGTCCCAGTCCGGCGCAACCAGATATCCACAGCTGGTACTTTACTCCTCTTGGTCCTATTTTCCCTAAAAACCTTTAAATTAAAATTCAATATCTCTGGTTCAACTGAGTGATGTAATACACGCTTGATTTGAGCACAAAAGGCAAGATTATAATCCTGTATTCTGGTTTTAAAATGTAATTTAAAATGTTCAGTCATTCTTCCTCATCTACATGATTATAAGCAGACATATCATCTTGACAGTATAATTAGGGTGTAGGAAATTGTAATACTGTTTGAGGGTGGTGAAACCCTACCCAAGTAGCAACCACAATTTGCACAAGCAAACCCCAAATTAACTTGTGCTCAACTCTCTTGTAGCTTGGCACAGAGCAGTGAGCCTTAACTTGGAGGCAATATGTAAAGTATTTATGCAGCACAAACAGTAATAAATTGAAAAGACAACATAAGAAAAATTCCACACCAATTTAGAAAAATGAAGCAGAATCTAATAAATAACTCAAGACCAATACAACAAAAATACAATCATTAGAATTTTAAAGATTTTGGTTAAAACAGCACCAAAAAGATGAAAGAGGATTTGCGGTTTTCTGGTCGTGCGAGACCAGGAGAAACTCACAAGTTCAGACCAAATGCAATGGAGTTCGGGTTGGATACAGGGACAAGGTTAGGCATGCTGAAAATGTACCTTCCCAGTCCAGCGCAGAGTCCCGTTTGGAGTGGAGGGGGCCGCGAGGAGCAGGGAAGAGAGGTCGTCAAAGCAGAACAAAGAGCAGGCCTGGCGTCACGGATGGAAACATACAAGTACATGGCCTTTTTAAACACATTGCACCCTTCCCCCTGGGCTGTTCAGGATCTACCCTAGGGATGACTTACATGTATTACAAAGGAAGGTTTGGGTTTGGCAAAAGGTTCATTTTGCCCGATTGAAATGGCAGTTTAAAACTGCATACAGAGTCTGCAATGGCAGGCCTGAGACATGTTTAATGGGCTACTTAAGTGGATGGCACAATCAGTACTGCAGGACTACTAGTAGCATTTAATTTCCATGCACTGGGCACGTGTAGTACCACTTTACTTGGGACTTATAAGTAAATTAAAGATGCCAATTGGGTGTAAGCCAATTCTACCATGTTTAGAAGAGAGAGCACAAGCACTCGGTTAGCATTGGTAAATTGCACAGAGTCTTACAAGCCAATAAAAATGGGTTCAGAAAATCGAAGGGTGAAGGCAATAAGTTTGTGGATGACCCTGCAGAAAGGGCCAAGTCCAACATAGGGTTATTATGCAAGCATGCTCTTAAGGCTCAATATAAGGGATACCGTATAACTGAAGATTTTCTTTTGCCTGCGAAGTGATGAAAAGCTGGTAATCTTTATCTCAATAAAGGCAGGCAGAGTTACCAAATTTCTCAAACTTATTGAGGTTTGTGGTCCAGGCTCTAGACTGTTTCCCAGCAGATATTCAGACACAGGATGTCCATTATTTGACGGGTAGAGTAATCTGTGACTATAAACTCATATAAGATATAGTGGATGTGAACAGCGGAGGGTGAAATGGGGCTTTAGAATGTGGACTGGTGTTTTAGAGGAATTGCTGGGGCATCTTGGGCAAAGAACCTCTCCAGGAAGTGAGAGGACCAGTGAACAGGGGATGATGCATGGGGTACAGTGTGTGGTAGGGAAGGTACCAAGTGTGGCTCGTTTGGAGGGGGACAGCTGCTGAGCAGTAGCAGTGCAAATGTTTTCCTAGGTGGGGACTCTGACCAGTGAAAATGGTTTTCAACTGCCCACAGCTGATCCTTTAGTCAGCACTTTTGTACATTCATAGTGCTCAAAGATCGCAAACTTTAAAAGAATTAGGCAGAGCTGAAAGTCAGCTGACTTTGTACACACCTATACACATCATACCCACTGTTCTAAAACCACAACACCTGACGGTGAGGCAGTACTTATTACTGGTGATCAGGCACTGAATCAGAGGACATTAAGACCCAAGATTCAAAGTCAGGAAGCAATGTCATCATAATTTAATTATTTATTTATGTTGACAGCTACTGCTTACATAGCAACAGTATCACTGCACACTAAACAATAGAAATTTGAGTTGATGTGTAGAGAAGGCCAAGGGTTTAAGTTTAAGTTACTCAAGGCACTTCTTGAGAGCAGTTTTGCATGATGATAGTATGAGTAAGTGAGCAATAATGCAGGGAGGTTGACCTAATGTTGCTGTCTGTCATTCATTCAGTAAAGTGCTCAAAACCTGAGTTAGAACGTGTGCCACAACTAGCAGCACACTGGCACACTCAGCACTTTACAAACAGAGCCTATAGTTACCGTTTAACCCAGGAGTGCAAGCCTACATGAGGTGTAGCAAGGTTCCTCTAAAGTAGTCACAAGACAGAAAAAAGAAGGTATTTCAGTAATTGCACAAAATCTGAGAAACCATAAAAATGGTAAAACATGCTTCGCAACAGACTCATAAAATCTCCTCCTGGTATAAATGGAAGACATATAAAGCTACATTTCAGTGTGCAAAATCTCCTACCCTATACTATTACCATGCATCAGAACCATTGCATCTTTTTATTTTAATGGTCCATTACCTGTGCTCGAAAGTTTTAAAATACATTTCCCTATTGTTTATTTTTGTTTTACAGTGACTAATGTAATTTAGCTGCAATTTAGGGGAATCACACATTTTGTCCACAGATACCTTGTATTCTCCCCTTACATTATTATTAGGCAGAATGGAATCTGGATAAACTATTGCTATGTCGCTGATTAGTAATTTTAAAATTACATTATGCCTCCCAGTTCTTTTTTCTTCTTACACCAAATTAATGCTATGTGATCTCGAATCGCCTGATTTTTCCCAAACAAGCTTAGGAAACTTCAAAAGATGAGAAAATGGATGTCTCCAACTCTGGTCAGTACTACATTGTGCTAACTGATATTGGAGCATAGGTCACACTTTCCATAGGACTGTATCATCGAAAAAACATGATTAATCTCCTATACATTGTTTGAACAATTTTCTAGTCTTTTTGTTCTTAAGTTATACCTAACGATGGACTTTATGTTTTTTCTTGAAGGTGTTCCTGAGCCATAAGGGAAATCTTTATGGAATCAACTTGAGCACAAGATGTATGCTGATAGGGAAATGGGGTTTCTGTGATAACCATACTTCTAGGAATGGATTAATCATCCGTTTTAAACAGTAATAATATCACCTGCTGCAAAAGACGGATGCATTTTCTGTTTGCTCCATAGACAATCTCTCCTTTGTTGTCAGGTTGGTAAAGTTACAGTGCTTATTCGTCATTAGGAATGAATAATGTATTCCTAGCTAAAACCTTTCCTTTAGGCAAAGTATTGGATGCCAGATTTAGGTTTTCTTTTAGGATGCAATGTGGTCAAAATTTTAGAAAGAGCATGTAATAATCTGACATGTTTTGCAAGAAGAGTAAGAGAACAGTATACATAACACAGTGATAAGTGAAGTAAAAGGGGTACACCAAGTGGTACTCTGAAAACAATGTAATCAATCAATCAATCAATCATGTCACTTATAAAGCGCACTACATACCCGCGAGGGTCTCAAGGCGCTGGGGGAAGAGGGGGGTGGTGCTGCTACTGATCGAAGAGCCAGGTCTTGAGGAGTCTTCTGAAGGCCAGTAGGTCTTGGGTCTGTCGGAGGTTGGTGGGGAGGGTGTTCCAGGTCTTGGCGGCGAGGTGGGAGAAGGATCTGCCGCCGGCGGTCGTTTTCCGGATGCGGGGGACTGTGGCGAGGGCGAGGCTGGTCGAGCGGAGCTGGCGGGTGGGGGTGTAGAAGCTGAGTCGTCTGTTGAGGTAGGCTGGTCCGGAGTTGTGGAGTGCTTTGTGTGCGTGGGTGAGGAGCTTGAAGGTTATCCTCTTGTTGACATGGAGCCAGTGCAGGTCTCTCAGGTGGGGTGTGATGTAGCTGCGTCGGGGGATGTCGAGGATAAGACGTGCAGAGGCGTTCTGGATGCGTTGCAGCCGTCTCAGGAGCTTAGCCGTCGTTCCTGCGTAGAGGGCGTTTCCGTAGTCCAGCCTGCTGGTGACGAGGGCCTGGGTGACTGTTTTTCTTGTTTCGGTGGGGATCCACTTGAAGATCCTGCGGAGCATTCGGAGGATGTTGAAGCAGGATGAGGAAACGGCGTTGACCTGCTTAGTCATGGAGAGGGTGGGGTCGAGGATGACCCCTAGGTTGTGTACGTGGTCGGTGGGTGGCGGGGCTGTTCCCAGTGATGTTGGCCACCAGGAGTCGTCCCAGGCTGAAGGGTTGGAACCAAGGATGAGGACCTCCGTCTTGTCCGAGTTCAGCTTCAGGCGGCTGGTCCTCATCCATTCGGCGACGGCCTTCATTCCTTCGTGGAGGTGGGCTTTGGCGGTGTGAGGGTCTTTGGTGAGGGAGAGGATCAGCTGGGTGTCGTTGGCGTAGGAGATGATGTTGAGGTTGTGCTGTTGGGCGACGTGGGCGAGGGGTGCCATGTAGATGTTGAACAGCGTTTGGCTGAGGGAGGAGCCTTGGGGTACGCCGCAGATGATCTTGGTGGCCTTGGATCGGAAGGGGGCGAGGCGGACGCTTTGTGTTCTGCCGGAAAGGAAGGATGTGGTCCAGTCCAGGGCCTTCTCTTGGATCCCGGCGTCGTGAAGGCGTGTTCGTAGTGTGTGGTGGCAGACCGTGTCGAAGGCGGCTGATAGGTCCAGGAGGATGAGGGCTGCTGTTTCTCCGTTGTCTAGCAGGGTCCTGATGTCATCGGTGGCGGCGATGAGGGCGGTTTCGGTGCTGTGGTTGCTGCGGAAGCCGGACTGGGAAGGGTCCAGGATGTTGTTCTCCTCGAGGTAGCGGGTCAGTTGTTTGTTGACGATTTTCTCGGTGACCTTCGCGGGGAACGGGAGCAGAGAGATGGGTCGGAAGTTCTTGAGGTCCTTGGGGTCTGCCTTGGGTTTCTTGAGTAAGGCGGTGATCTCGGCGTGCTTCCAGCTTTCCGGGAAGGTTGCTGTCTCGAAGGAGATGTTGATTATTTTCCGGAGATGGGGCGCGATGGCTGTACTGGCTTTGTTGAAGATGTGGTGAGGGCACGGGTCTAGCGGTGAACCAGAGTGGATGGTGTTCATGATCTCGCTGGTGTCCTCGTCGTTGATGTTGGTCCAGGAGAGCAGGCGGTTGGTGGTTGTGGGGGCAGTGGTCTCGGTGGTTGCCGGGGCGGTCGTGGTGTTGAAGCTGTCGTGGATGTCGGCGATTTTGCGGTGGAAGAAGGTGGCCAGTGAGTCGCACAGGTCTCGCGACGGCTGGATGTCGTTGGTGTTGGAGCTGGGGTTGGAGAGTTCCTTCACGATGTTGAAGAGCTCTTTGCTGTTGTGTGCGTTGTTGTCTAGGCGGTCTTTGAGTGAGGCCCTTTTGGCGGATCTGATGAGGTGATGGTGACTGCGGGTGGCGCTCTTGTGGGCGGCGTAGCTGTCCGCTGTCCGTTCGTGGAGCCAGATCTTCTCCAGTTTTCGGCATGTTCGTTTGGAGGCCTGGAGGTCTTCGGTGAACCAGGTGGCTTTCTTGCTGGTGTGGCTGTTGGGCGGATTCTTGAGCGGGGCGAGGGTGTTGGCGCAGTCGTCGATCCACTGTCTGAGGTTGCGGGCGGCGGTGTCGGGGTCGGAGGGTTCGGCGGGTGGGCTCAGGGCGAGGGTTGTGGTTAGCTGGTCTTCCGTGACTCTGCTCCAGCAGCGGCAAGGCATTTGTTCGGTGCGGTGGTGCGTGGTGGGCTTCCTGTAGGTGAAGTGGATGCAGTGGTGGTCAGTCCAGTGGGGTTCGGAGGTGTGGTTGAAGGAGACGTGTGGGCTTGCGGAAAAGATGGAGTCGAGCGTGTGGCCGGCGGCGTGGGTGGGTGTAGTCACGAGCTGTCTGAGTCCGAGGGTGGCGAGGTTGTCGATCAGGGTGGTGGAGTTGGTGTCCTTGTTGTTCTCCAGGTGGAAGTTCAGGTCCCCGAGGAGGATGTAGTCCGTGGAGGCGATGGCGTGTGTGCTGACGAAGTCAGCGATGGAATCGCTGAACTGTGGTCGGGGGGGTCTGTAGATGAGGGTTCCTCTGAGGGTGGTGTTGGGATCGGTGTGGATCTGGAAGTGCATGTGTTCGGCGGTGCTGAGGGTGTCGTCGGTGTTGGTTGAGACTCTGAGGGTGTTCCTGTGGACGATGGCGATGCCTCCTCCGACTCCGTTGGTGCGGTCCCTGTGGGTGATCTTGTATCCGTCCGGGATGGCAATGGCGATGTCGGGGGCTGAAGCGGGATTCAGCCAGGTCTCCGTCAGGAATGCGACGTCTGGGGAGGTTGAGTCGAGAAGGTCCCAGAGTTCGATGGCGTGTTTGCGGGCGGAGCGGGTGTTGAGGAGGATGCATCTGAGGTAGTTGGGTTCTTTCCTGGGCGGTGGTTTGGCGGGGCGGGTGCTGGCGAAGCTGCAGTTCCGGCAGGTGAAGGGCCCTTGGGTGCGCTTCGGGGTGGCCTGGTAGCAGGCGTGATCTTTTCCGGGGTTGAGTGCGTGGAGGGTGCTGGCGTCGTATCGGCGTCTGTTGATGTGGCGGGCGCGGGGGATGCCCGGACCAGGGGGTCTGGCGCTGGGCGCGGTCACGGCGCGGACGGGCGCAGACGGGCTTGCCTTAGGCGCACCTTCGGAGCGCCAGCGGTGCACCCGCTGCGCACGGCCGCCATAAATGGGGAGGTGGGAGGGAGGAGCAGGGAATGGGGCAGCGAATGGGCAGTGAGGGGGCGGGGCCGCAGGGGCACAGCGGCGGGAAACAGGCACAGAAGGGAAAACGAGCACAATCAGGGCATCAAGGGGGCACAGAAAGGAAAAAAAACGAGCACAATGAGGGGCAGCAAGGGGGCACAGAAAGGAAAAAACGAGCACAAACAGGGGCAGCAAGGGGGCACAGAAAGGAAAAAACGAGCACAATCAGGGGCAGCAAGGGGGGCACAGAAAGGAAAAAACGAGCACAATCAGGGGCAGCAAGGGGGCACAGAAAGGAAAAAACGAGCACAATCAGGGGCAGCAAGGGGGGCACAGAAAGGAAAAAACGAGCACAATCAGGGGCAGCAAGTGGGCACAGAAAGGAAAAACGAGCACAATCAGGGGCAGCAGCAGGGCACACAGACGGAGCTGTGTGGTGGGGGAGCGACCTACCAGTCAAGGTCAGGGGTCGCTCTCTTCACCACGCAGCGGCCGCCATAAATGGGGAGGTGGGAGGGAGGAGCAGGGAATGGGGCAGCGAATGGGCAGTGAGGGGGCGGGGCCGCAGGGGCGCAGCGGCGGGAAACAGGCACAGAAGAGAAAACGAGCACAATCAGGGCATCAAGGGGGCACAGAAAGGAAAAAAAACGAGCACAATGAGGGGCAGCAAGGGGGCACAGAAAGGAAAAAACTAGCACAATGAGGGGCAGCAAGGGGGCACAGAAAGGAAAAACGAGCACAATCAGGGGCAGCAAGGGGGGCACAGAAAGGAAAAAACGAGCACAATCAGGGGCAGCAAGGGGGCACAGAAAGGAAAAAAACGAGCACAATCAGGGGCAGCAAGGGGGCACAGAAAGGAAAAAACTAGCACAATCAGGGGCAGCAAGGGGGCACAGAAAGGAAAAACGAGCACAATCAGGGGCAGCAGCAGGGCACACAGATGGAGCTGTGTGGTGGGGGAGCGACCTACCAGTCAAGGTCAGGGGTCGCTCTCTTCACCACGCAGCGGCCGCCATAAATGGGGAGGTGGGAGGGAGGAGCAGGGAATGGGGCAGCGAATGGGCAGTGAGGGGGCGGGGCCGCAGGGCGCAGCGGCGGGAAACAGGCACAGAAGGGAAAACGAGCACAATCAGGGCATCAAGGGGGCACAGAAAGGAAAAAAACGAGCACAATGAGGGGCAGCAAGGGGGCACAGAAAGGAAAAAACTAGCACAATGAGGGGCAGCAAGGGGGCACAGAAAGGAAAAACGAGCACAATCAGGGGCAGCAAGGGGGGCACAGAAAGGAAAAAACGAGCACAATCAGGGGCAGCAAGGGGCACAGAAAGGGAAAAAAAACGAGCACAATCAGGGGCAGCAAGGGGGGCACAGAAAGGAAAAAACGAGCACAATCAGGGGCAGCAAGGGGGCACAGAAAGGAAAAAACGAGCACAATCAGGGGCAGCAAGGGGGGCACAGAAAGGAAAAAACGAGCACAATCAGGGGCAGCAGCAGGCCACACAGACGGAGCTGTGTGGTGGGGGAGCGACCTACCAGTCAGCGACCTGCCATATATTTTAACAACCCAACAACTTGCAGATTTGTTAAAAGCTGTTATTGGTATTTCAACTCAATGCTGTCAGAGTCTTTTGGGGACCATGCTAAAAGCTGTTTTCTGGACTCTAGGCTAAATTCTCTCCCACGTAATATAGATACTGATGTCCTAAGCTCTTTTGCAGTTGCAAAGCTTTCGATTTACAAAATCAAAGGCTCTGTCACTGAAAACTCAGTGGTCGCAGTGTACAAAAGACATTTAGCAGTCCTCATATTTGTGAGTTGCACTCTCATTCATCAGTAGTTTGTGACCAGAATTGCATTGACAAACAATTGAAAAGTTACAAACACCTGACTTAGGGCCTGATGTATATCTTGGAGGTATGGGTACTCCATCGCAATGACGTCAGACTACCTATACCGCAGAGATAATGGTCTGCCCGCCAGATTTTGATGCAGGCGGACCATAGGTTTGGCTATGCCGGTGACTACCCCATCGCCGCCTTAGCCAAACCTCTCCAATGACTCAACGGAGTAAGGGTATTTGGAGAAATGGCTATATGTCCACCTACAGAATTAGGATGCGCAGACAGATTCATTTTTTGTATTGTCTGTCACTGCCATACAAACCCTACTGGATAGGGGCAGTAAAATAGAAATAATTCCCCCCTCGCCATGGGAGATTACTCCCATGATGAGAGGGTACTTTTTTTTTTTTTCAAAAAGACAACACTGTTTCAGGAATTTCTTTTTGGAAATTGTTTGGTGTAGGGCTTCATCCTGCTGATGGAGCCCTGCAGCAACCAGATGGCAGTTCCTGTTGATGCATTATAATTGACTGCCGGCATGGCGATTATTTATTAATGTGGCGGGCATTCCCTCCACCAGGGGGACAGAGTAATTTACTCCTTTCCCCTGGGGGAACAACAGGCTGTCTACCCAATTATAATTTGGGCCCTTAATTTCCCTAGCAAACAGCTTCCACTTTGTTGATACTGGTGGGTCACCTCAGATGCACTAGACAGTGTTTCAGGCAACCTCTTGATGCTTCCTGATATCATTACTTAGATGTGAACAT
This sequence comes from Calotriton arnoldi, assembly GCA_963921515.1. NCBI lineage: Eukaryota > Metazoa > Chordata > Amphibia > Caudata > Salamandridae > Calotriton > Calotriton arnoldi. The sequence goes on from CAWUFW010003524.1 coordinate 411,902, forward strand.
TTATTTTATAAGCAGCCCATGTCCCTTTACGGGGTAGGGGCTGTAAATAATACTCACATGTAAGCAATTCGAAAGCTATGCTGGAATTCTGCTATTCTTTTAAAAAAAAAATGTTATTGAACTTTATGCAAATTACAATAAACATGTAGTTTGGCACGTTCCAGTGGCAGTATACATTGCGACAACATTATAGCATGGCTACACAATGTGCAGTACATGAAATAGCTTTTGTGGGCGTAAACGAGGCAATACAAGCAAATATGGCGTACAGTATCACAGAGTGTGGATGTAGAATAGAGTTTCGTGGCTGCTTCACGCTTCTTCTCAGGGTGGCGCAAGTTGGGATTTCACATTAGGGGACTAGTATGTTCGTCAGGGTCATCTAGCCGACGGAGATATGTCACCAGAGGGGCCCAAATGTCATGTGAGCGGCTCGCAAGGGACATGAGGTTCCAGTACTCAGTCAGGTGTGTTTGGCAATGCGTGGCTTCAGCAAGCCACATCTTAGTCAATGGTGCTGGTTTGCGACCCCAATGTATCGCCACCCTGTGCTTTGCCAACAGCAGCATCATTGCCGCTAATCGGTGACTGGCATCGGGGATCACTTTAACATAGCCTAATAGGCATGTGAGCGGGTCTGGCGTAATGTGGTCAAGGGCAATGGCACAGGTGATCTCGCACACTGCTCGCCAGAAGTCAGCCACTTTCGGACATGTCCAGGCCATGTGTATAAACGTGGCATCTGGCACGGAGCATCCTACACAGTTTGCGTCAGTGGTTAAGCCCATTTTACAGAGGGCCAAGGGGGTGCGGTATAATCTGTGTAAATATTTAAGATGTATCTGTCTCAGTCTATAATGGGGGGAAAGTCTTTCAGTCTGTTTGCAGCAGTATTGCCACTGGTCCTCAGTCAGCCCAGTGGCCAGGTCTGCCACCCAGGTACCACGGGAGCATTCCGTGTTTGTCGGGGAGGCTGCTAGTGTGAGTGAGTAGAGCCTAGTGATGAGTTTGCGGGCAATGTGGTTGTGTGAATATATTCAAGGGCCGTGTTGATCGGTGGGACATGTGGGAAGACCTTGTTTATGTTTCTAGAGGTCGCCCGCATATGATAGTAGAGTAGGGTGTCAAGCGGGAAGGATGTGGTTGAAGCCGGACGTGTGGGGGGGGGGAAACTGGCCAACTGGGTAGAGGTCTGCATGGGTGCGTATGCCCAGTGATATGGTGCGGCGCGCCATCCCTTTGTTGTGTATTGGAGGGAAGGAGGGGTTTTCTGCTAGCTTCATTGATGGTGCGTACAGTGTATCAGTGCCAGTCTGTTTACAGATACCCTCCCATGCCCAGCGCACACACTCCACTGTATTGATTAAATATCTGAGTGCTTTATATGGCAGGAATAACGCCATTTGGAGCGGCCATGGGGAGGCCTGGTCTGTTTCCGCTGCCAAATGTGGCTGGAAGGGTGGTGGGTGCAGCCAGAAGTGCAAGAAGCTGGCTTGGGCGCAATAAGAGTATAACTTAAGATCTGGGACCCCCAGTCCGTCGCGTGCGAAGGGTAGCATCAGAGTTTCATAGACAACCCGCGGTTGCCTGCCAGCCCACGCTAGAGTAATTATGTCCGACCGCAGCCGCTTAAAAAATTGCATCGTGAGGCGGAGTAGGATGTTCAAAAAAAGATATAAAAATTCCGTTAGAACCACCATTTTAACTATCGCGATTTGGCCTGCAAATGAGAGGGGGAGTTTATTCCATGTTGGGATTTTAGTTTCGAGCCATTCTATTGCCCGGCCGTAATTTGCTTTCCAGAATTCATCCGGGTCCCTGCTCAGCCATATACCAAGGTATTTGGTTGATTTGGTGGCCCACTTTAATGAGAAGTCAGTAGGATGAGGGAGTGTCGCCTCAGTGAGGGGGAACAAAATAGATTTGCTCCAGTTTATTTGCACGCTTGAGTAGCCGCCAAATCGGATCTCCTGCCTCATCATGCGTGCAAGGTTTTTGCGTGGTTCGGCTATATAACGTAATGTTGTCCGCGTACATAGAAGTAACTAGGCTGCGGGTTGAGAATCCAATGCCACGGTCTGTGTGGTGCTGGCGTAGCCGGGCCACCAGCGGTTCCATCGCAATCGTGAATAACATCGGGGAGAGCGGGCAACCCTGCCGTGTGCCCCTGGTGATTGCGATAGGCTTGGTTATCTGTCCATTGATTTCAATACAGGCCGAGGGTACTGTATATAGTAAGGGGATCTTTTGGATGAAATGCACGCTAAAACCTAGGCGGCCAATGAGCGAAAAAAGAAACGGCCATTCCAGAGAGTCGAATGCCTTAGTGGCATTGAGAAGAGCATCCACTGCAGGCAGCGAAGGGTTGATTAGGTGCAATACTGAAAAAATCGTACGGAAGTTATGTGACGTGGCGCGCCCCGGAATACAGCTGGACTGATCGGGACGTATAATTAGGGGCATAAGCGGCAGGAGTCGATTGGCTAATAGTTTAGCAAATATTTTATTGTCAGTATTTGTTAATGAGAGGGGGCGGTATGAGTCACAGCGCTCAGGCACTTTGTCTGGTTTTAATATGAGCGTGATTAGTGCCTCACAGAGAGAAGGGGGAGATGGCCCAAGGTAACTGACTCGTAATACATCTCAGCAAGATAGGGGATCAGAATGGAGGTGTACTCTTTATAGAATGCAGAGGTTAGTCCGTCCAGGCCCGGCCAATTGTCGCCCGGGAGGTCGACAATGACATGAGCAATCTCGTTCATCGTAAATGGGGTGTCCAGGTACTTTCGGTGCCCGGGGTCGAGCCATAACAGCTCATTAGAATCAAAGAACTGCAGTAGAGTGTCTTGGGTGCATACTCCCCCGGCCGTGTATAATTGAGAGTATCTCAGTAGGGGAAGTGATCCTCCCGCCAGTGTCATCGAGCAGTTCTGTCACATATGTAGAGGTGTGTTGCGTTCTCTGCAGGTTAGCTAATGTTTTACCAGGGGGATCACTCTCACCGTACTGACGGACCAGCGCCGCCCTGCCAAGGTGGCTCACCTCTCGCTCCACCTCAGTTTGATATTCAGATAGCTTTGCTCTGATGTCTGCCAATGTAGTAGGGATGAGGTTGGCATTATGCAGCTGGTCTAGCACTTTTTTTCCAATTCTAATCTCTCCAGGGAGCCAAAAATGGCCCGAAGTACCCCCGACTGCTTGGCGATACAGACGCCGCAAATGACTACCTTAAATGTCTCCCACATGGTCGATGGAGATTCAACCGACCATTCATTTAATTCAAAGAATTCTATTATGGAACTGCACAGTTCTTCTTTGAAAACCGTGTCTCTCTCAGAGCAAAGGGGGTAACCGCCATGAGAAGATGCCTGGCAGGGTTTGTGGGACTTTGAGGATCAGACGTACAGGGGAGTGATCGGATAGAGTGCGCCCCAAATGTTCAATGGAAGAGATCCAGCCAGCAACGTCTATGGTCTATGCAGGACCAGGAGTTGTGTGTGGTAGAGATACAGGTGCCCTCGCATCTGTTGGGATGTACATATTGCCAGGCATCTATAAGTATGTTGTTCAGCATCAGTGAGTGGAGTGCGATGGTGGCTTGAGGGTGTTGCCGTCTAGCGCCTGAGCGGTCAAGAGTATTCTGTAAGGCGATATTGAAGTTGCCACCCCAGATGATTGGGCAGGGGCCGTGCGAGGAGATTATCTTCCAGATGTAGAGGAAGAAGTCTGGGTCGTCCAAATTCCGTCCATATATGGCTGCCATAATTAATGGCTGCGAGTATAGTGTACCTGTTAATATAACATATCTACCTGCGGTGTCAATGTGTAGGTGCGTGGTGCGCCAGGGAAGATCTTTTTTAAGTAAAATGGCAACACCCCTCACATAGTTAGAGTATACTGAGGAGTGGGAGGGGCCCCACCAGCAAGCTCGTAAGCATGCAGTGTTAGTGGTGGAGAGGTGAGTCTCTTGCAAAAAGCATACGTCCACGTTGTGGCGAGCAAGAGAGGTGTGCATGAGACAGGATTTACGACGATCGTTAATGCCTCTAATGTTCCATGTTAGGAATGTTACTTCAGTCATGTGTTAGCCCTTGGATGTGTTCACTATCGCGTGCTACCGTGCTGCCGTTGAGAAAACTCGTAGCTGTAGATGCAGTGGTACTGTCGCTTAGTGGAATAGGTAACATATTCAACTCGGCAAACAAACATGAAGATGTCAACTCTGAGAAAAACGGTCCCAGCTTCCAATGACCCCAACGAACTACCCATGCCCACCCCCCTCCCACTCCAACCCCCAATCAGGTTGAGACTCAGTTCCCTCCCACCCTAAACCCCCCAACTTGGAGCATAATAGAATTTGTTGGATTCATCCAGTTGGGGCGCATGGGCTCTACTGGACTATTCCCGGCCACAAGGCAGGGTGGCCGAGCGGAGTTGTGTATAGGGAGGGGCTGCTTGAAGATTTGTTTTACTGTCTCAGACATGCATAGGGTAGGTATTGTTTGCTAGTACGCTGAGGTACCAATGTTTTTTAATTCCCCCCGAGCTGCAGGGAGGCCCAACCAGATGGGCAGTGCAATGGGAAGGGTACTAATCATAGTTGCTGGTGTGGCCGACCGCAGCAGACGTGGGAGGGCTGCGTGGGTGAGCTTTTTGCGGCTGTTTAACATAAGACATGGCCGCTGTAGGGTCTGTGAAATGGCGCGGTTTATCATCAGTGTCAATGCGCAATTTAGCTGGATATATGAGTGCATATTTGATGTTCAGTTGTTGGAGCATTCGTTTGGCCGGCAGAAAATCTTGCCTGGCCGCCTGGACCTCCAGGGTAAAGTGAGGCTAGAAAGAGATGGTGTTACCCTGATGCCTGACCTCCACCATTTCTCTGGCTCTCTGCAGGATGGCATAGCGGTCTCTGTAATTTAAGATGCGGGCTATCATTGGTCGCACGGGGGCCCCAGGTGGGGGCCATGGGCCAAGAGACCGATGCGCCCTTTCAACGATGAAGACATTAGATAGGGCCATGCTGAACAGTTCTTGTAGCAGCGATTCTACATAGTCCTCTATTTTTTATATGGCTGTGGATTCAGGAACGCCAGTAATACGAAGGTTGTTCCTGTGGGAGCGGGATTCAAGATCTTCATTTTTGGCCCGGATGAGCTCTAGTACTTTATCCATTTTGAGCATGTGTTGGTGGTTTTCTGTGCTGGTATAGTCTGCATCCGACACTCTGGTTTCCAATTGGGTGATCCGGCTGTCATGTGAATCCACACGTTGCTTGACTTGATCCAGGCGAGCCACTAAGTGGTTTATTTTGGAGTCTATAATTTTCAAGCTGGATTTGACCTCAAGGAGCAGGGATCGAGGAGCAGGGATCGTATATCCTCTTCCTGAACCCCTGCAGTGTCAGTTTGTGTGGCATGTTCCTCAGCACCCTGGGGTGGGTCCCCGTATCTGCCAGTACAGCGGCCCTCAAAGGTTATCTTAGGTTGCTTGGCATCAGATTTCCGCATTGCCACTTTCACAGGGGTGCGGGGAGTGAAAGAGGTGCTGCCAATCTGCTGCTGAAGTGGTGCCGCGGTATCCCGGCTAATCCAACCGGGGTCAATCACGCTCCTCCAGCAGCCCGGTCTGGAGGCACGGGCCAAAGGGACACGACAGCAGGTAGCAGAGCCACACGCACCTGGATTAAGCCTGAGGCGCCGGCAGGTCACGGATGGAGGGCCCAGGCCCCGGTCTCTGGGTATTGGCTACCCAAGCACAGTCCAGCAGAGCGCCTCAGCTGATAGTTCCCCCGGGGCACAGCAGCACGCAATCCGCAGTTAAAACAGTATACTGAGAAGCAGGGATCACGGTGCAGTGCAGTCCGCTGCCCTTGATGTGCAGTGTAGCTTCTGTTTTGGTCCACGGGGTGTGCCCAGCAGGTGCCAGTATTCACCGCAGCAGGCAGGCAAGCGGTGCGTGCTTCAGACTACTCTGGTGAGGAGGGGATGGGCGTTCTTCTCAGGTCACCCCCGCTCCCCGGGACCCAGGATGTTGCAGGGCCCTGCAGGCCCTGCTAGCCACAACTCAGCCGCACTCTCCAATCCAGGTTCCATGCCGCAGCTGGGATGCAGGGGAGGGGTGAGCCCGGCCGTCTTAAGTGCTCAGCGCCTGTTGCGGTGGGAGCCATCCGAATTGTCCAGTGTGTCCGTCTTGACCCACTTTATAGGTGGTGCTTGAGCTTGGTGCCTCACCGCCAACTCTTGGCACAAGCGCAGGCTCGTCCGGCAGCGGCCAGCCATTCGCAGGGGAGAGCAGGTCCCAATCCCCGCAGGGCGTGGTGTACACCCCCACGAGCCACCTCCTTACTTGTGCCTGCGGCTCAGGTTCTGGTGGTATGGGCAGCGCCTGGCGCAGTCTTCGGTGTGTGCCCCAGAGGCCACCCGGACACGGGGCGGCACAGGCCGGCCCAGGCCGCACAGAGACACGCATCAGCAGGCACCTCCCGGGGTCTCAGGATGATTCCCAGGCAGCAGCTCAATCTTAGGGCTCGGCGGACAGGGTCCCAGCCGCCGGCGTGCAGCAAGCACCGTCTCCAGCAGGTGTCGGCCCTCCACCTGGCCCGGTCGTTCCCCGCGCAGGCCGCGCATCTATCGCCGCCGCGCCTTCCTCAGCATGCCGGTTTCGTCAATGCGGCTGATCTGTCTCCAGAAGCTATCAGCAGCACAGGCCCGCTCAGAGTAAGCCTGGATGGGCTCAGGACATCCCAGATTTTGGCGGATTATTCGCTCGTCCAGCAGAGTTCACTCAAGGTGCAGCCATCTTGCCGCCAGCGAGCCCCCCCCCCCCTGGAATTCTGCTTTTCTTAATGGGCATCCATTCATGCATTCGGAGGCTTTTGCATGGTGTAGGAAAATGCCTAGATATTAATGAGCGGGAGGCTTTGCCACCTCTAAAAGATGTACTTTTTGCGATGTGACTCATTAGTACATTATTCGCACAGCAAAATGTAACCTAATTTGCGAACTGGGCTTAGAACATCAGAGCCATTATTGCTTAAAAACAAAACGTCATTGTGCCAGAAATATAGGGGCCGAATGGCCAAAGCATTTGAGTACATGAAGTAGTACAATAGAAGTACTATTTGATATACTCCTAAATGCTTTTCTCAGTCAGACCTGAAATGTCCAACTCCCTCTTCATTAAAAGAGCACGGAGGGGACAGTCCTTTCTATTTATTACAATTTCTATTCTTATTCCCTGACTATTACCATGTTATTCCCATTTTAGATATTTTTGGGCCAATTCTCATACGTAATTAGGAGTACATGAAGTCGTACCACGAGAGCACTACTTCACGTACTTGTGAATCATCCCCATCGTGTTTATCCTGTTGAGTTTATGCTCATCTTGATGAGATGATTGCTGTTTTACTTAATTCATAAAGTACATTCTGCCCTAAGGGAGTGTGCGAGAAGGACTTTGTGTCAAAAATGTAAAAGGAAATAAAAATGTTTTGAATGCTCAGGCTGAAGTTTACAGATAATTCCAAAGTTTGTGTATTAACTGGTACTTTGTAGACACTTTTGCGGAGATTGGGATCTTTCAGCTTGTCACAAGTTTTGTGGGTTGTTTTCTAAATCTGGACCTTACTTTATTCAGACTCAGGACGGTTCTGTAGAGTTTTAAAAACATGTTTTTCTCACAGAACTGAAGAGAGGCTAGAGGAGCTGCCGCATCTCCGAGGGCGACAAGTCTGCACTGGCAGTGGCGTAACAAAACGTGAGCAGCCCCCGCCCCCGAAGATATGCTGAAGGGGCCCCTCAATCTCACATAAGAAGGAGCTGAGGGGCCCACTACAGTATGGGTAAGCCTGGGGGCCTTCGCAAAGCGGGGACTGCGGGGGCCTTTTTTGCGCCCTGGTCTGCTGCTCAAATGGCAATGGGAAAACGTATCAGTCCAGGATTATACGTGTGCTGACCTTGTGTGTGTCCTTGTTGTGAGAAGTTGGCCTGGCATATGCTGTCCACTAATTATAGTGGGCACCTTGCACCAGTCCAAACAACCCCTTATTGAAGATAGATTAAAGACAACCTTTATTGAAAGCTATCCTAGTGGTAGCTATGGAGAGCAGCCTTCAGGCTAAGTCTTGAAGGAGTGTAAAGCAGCTTGTTTTACCAGCCTATAATCTCTTGAGTGACCAAATGAAAGAGGACCACACCAGGTATATATTCAAAATATATGTATTTATTGCTAAACACACCCCTCTAGTCTCTTTATGAGGCTAGAGTTCGAAATACATAAGTTATAAGTTAGTTATCAACAGTAATAGCACAAATACACGTTTGAGCCCTAGGGGCGTACCAAACCATATACCAATAAAGTGGTATAAGAACCACGACCGAGCTAGACACAAGGCCTAGAGCCTGTAGAAGTGCTTGGACCACAAGGAACCACCCAAGGTAGTGACACAGGGGACCCACGGGGGACTCGTGCAGTGTGAGAACACAGCCGCGAATCGCCGTTGACTTCTATGGGGAAAGTCGCGGTTGGAATTTTAAAGAAAAGGGACACTTAGAGGAGGACTTGGAGCAAACCCTTTTAGAACTAGGCTGTTCTAGTGTCAATACCCACGGGAGCACCGGAGTACTCGAGTTACCTCACCCAGGGGAGCCGGGTGCATAGGTGTCTTTCGGGGTCGGGTTTCGTCGTCGTTTTCAATGGCGATCTGCTGCAAAGTGCTGCTGGCGGCCAAGTCGAAAGTGTTCGGGTGGATCCAAAGGTGGATCGAAGATCTGAAGAACCTGAAAGCAGAGGGGACAGAGTCTGGGTCACTAGCCAGTGACCAGGAAGGTGATGAGCAGATGCCCACCGATGTCGAGTGCGTCAGGTAGGTTGACAGTCGTCTTGACTCTTCAGCCACGAGGTCCAGAAGGCGTCGACGACAACCAGGAGCTGGATTCGAGCTGTCCCACGACGTCTGTCGATTGCAGGGGTATTGGCGACCGGATTGGACCCAACAAGCCTTGGCAACGGCAAGTGTCATGGAAATAGAAGAAGGACGATGGTGCAGACCAGCAAGGTCTGAGGGACTCACCCAGCGACGGTAAGTCAGGGCACGCCTGGAGCAACCAGGGAGCCCAAGCAGACGAAGATTGGCCTTCGGGAGGGCCTACTAGCCAACGGACTAGCGACCGCAAAGGAGCCTCGAGTGGACGCACTTAGAGCTGGCTCACGGGACACTCGTGGAGTGGAGGCCAGTGATCTTCGGTGCAGTCGGTGCTGGAGGCTGGGGCTACTCAGAGCCCAAAGCACAACTTCGTGGGAGACCCAGAAGAGGATGCACTTGCAAATGCACTCGGTGTCCAGGGCTCACGGTTCCACGTTACCCACGACAGCTACGGGCCTCAGCTTTGCTGGGGACTCAGGGCAGCCTCGGGGAAGTCTGGAAATCTACCTCTGGTGATGCAAAGACTTCGGTGTCCGGCTGGAGCTTCAGCGATGCAGACCGGACAATTGCTTTGTTGGTGCCTGCCAAGCAGGGGAGTCACTCCTTGACCCCAAGGGAGATTCTTCAGTCCTCTAATCTTAAAGTAGAGCGTCGAAGGTCCAGGATTCTGTGTCAGAGTTTCATCCAGGTAAATCTAAAGTCCTAAGGACTGGGGTCCCATACTTATACCAAGTTAGGGGGTTGGACATACTCTGCGGACCCACCTATGGGAGGGTCAGGGCAGAGGGGTGGTTACACCCCTTTCCCTTTGTCCAGCTTCGCGCCAGAGCAGGGGCTGGAAGCCCCTGAGCAGGTTTGACCTGGGGTATGCACAGGGACACCAAATGTGCCCCCAGTCCAGGACTTCAAAGCACCAGAGAGTGCTCCCGCCCAGCCCCAATACACACTATCCTGTCTGGGGAGGTGGTTACACCTCCCTGGGACAGGAAACCTATTGTCCAGGCCTCCCCTGCCGGAGTTTCGGTCAGCAGCAGGAGGCCAGACTCGTGTCTGTGGCAGCGGCATCCATTTTGTGATGCCAGGGCTCTGGAAAGAAGCTACTGGGTAGGCCGGTGGGTACATGTCTCTCCCTCTAGAAGGGTGGAATGCTACCCCCGCCGCCAGAACTAGCGGGGGGTAGTATTCCAAGATGTTTGACACCAAACTCGACATGTTTTGGTGCAGCCAGTCCAAAGTTAGCATTCCACCGCGAGGATATAATGCACTTAAGAGTATATGGTCAGGCTGCACTGCAAACAGCACCAGAGGAGGTACTCCGAATGCTGCAGAGGGGCTCTGCTCATGCAGGGGCACCCTCTCACATAAAAACCAAGCACTCTGCCTTCAGGATTGTCAAGGCCTGCCATAGGAGTGACATAGGTTTATAGGTGTGTGCAATGGTAGTGATATAGGTAGCCTATACCACTGTAAGGGGTGCAGGCACCACCTTACTCAGGCTGCAGTAGCAGGCCTGTGGTGTCATTTTGGCTGGCCTTCCAGGGGTGGCAAAATACATGCTTCAGCCCCTGGCAGGCCTCTGAGGTACCTATGCCCTGGGTACATAGTATACCATATACTAGGGACTTATAAGGGCACTCCAGATTCCAATCAGAGATGTGCCTAAGGCACATGGAAACCATTTTAGAGAGGAAGCAGCTAGGCTGGGGTCCTGATTAGCAGGGCCCCAGCCAGACTAAAGTCGAAAAACAGTCAAGCATCAGCAAAAAGTGGGGGTACCCATGTGAAGCAGATCCTACTCTCCTACACAACCCCCCCCCAAACGTAGGGACATTAAACTAACCTAGCCCAGTAAAGTCTTCATGTTCTAAGTGGAAGTACCTAGAGAGTCCATCTGCATTGGCATGGTTACTCCCAGGTCTATGTTCCACTGTGAAGTCCATCCCCTGTAGGGAAATGGACCACCTAAGCAGTTTGGGGTTTTCACCCTTCATTTGTTTTAGCCATAAGAGGGGCTTATGGTCTGTTTGAACAAGGAAGTGAGTACCAAACAAGTATGGCCTCAACTTCTTCAGAGCCCAGACCACAGCAAAGGCCTCCCTCTCAATGACTGACCAACGTTTCTCTCTAGGGGTCAGCCTTCTGCTAATAAAAGCTACTGGCTGATCCTGACCTTCATCATTCAATTGTGACAGTACAGCCCCTACCCCCAATTCAGATGCATCTGTTTGGACAATGAACTTCTTGGAGTAATCAGGACTCTGTAGAATGGGAGCAGTGCACATGGCCTGCTTTAGGTCATCAAATGCCTTTTGACAGCTAACTGTCCACTGAACCTTCTTGGGCATTTTCTTGGAAGTTAAGTCATTCAGGGGTGTCACTATTGATCCATACCCCTTGACAAATCTCCTATAGTACCCAGTCAGGCCTAAAAAGGCTCTCACCTGAGTCTGGGTAGTTGGAGCAGTCCAGTCCATGATGGTCTGGATCTTGCTCTGCAGTGGTTGAACCTGGCCTCCACCCACAAGGTGGCCCAGGTACACAACCTGACTCTGCCCTATCTGGCACTTGGTGGCCTTGATAGTCAGGCCTGCTTTCTGCAGGGCCTGCAAAACATTTCTGAGGTGGACCAGGTGATCCTCCCAGGTGGAGCTAAAGACAGCAATATCATCTAGATATGCTGCAATATAGGCTTCCAGACCTGTAAGGACTGTATTCTCCAACCTCTGAAAAGTGGCAGGTGCATTCTTCAGACCAAAGGGCATCACCACAAATTGATAATGTCCACTAGGGGTTGAGAATGCTGTCTTTGGCTTTGCATCATCAGCTAGTCTGATCTGCCAGTAGCCAGCTGTCAGGTCAAATGTGCTTAGATACTTGGCTGAGGCCAAAGTGTCTATTAGCTCATCTGCCCTTGGTATTGGATGGGCATCAGTCCTAGTGACTGCATTGAGACCCCTGTAGTCCACACAAAACCTCATCTCTCTTTTCCCACCATTGGTGTGAGGTTTTGGCACAAGGACCACTGGACTAGCCCAAGGGCTATCTGAGGGTTCAATAACTCCCAAATCCAACATCTTCTGGACTTCTGTCCTGATACAGTCCCTGACATGGTCAGGTTGCCTATAAATCTTATTTTTAATAGGCAGACTGTCCCCAGTGTCCACTTCATGAGTGCACCAGATGGTCTGACTGGGTGTCAGTGAGAATATGTGCCTGAACTGATTGAGCACCTGTCTGCAATCAGTTTGCTGCTGGGCAGTGAGGCTGCCTGCCAAGGCTACACCATCCACTGACCCATCATCAGGGTTCTGCGAGAGCAGGTCAGGGAGTGGGTCACTCTCTTCCTCCTGTCCCTCATCAGTAGCCATGAGCAAGCCCATGTCTGCCCTGTCCACATATGGTTTTAATCTGTTGACATGGAGAACCCTGTGGGGACTCCTGGGTGTTCCTAGGTCTACTAAGTAGGTAACCTCACCCTTCTGTTCAACAATGGTATGGGGTCCACTCCATTTGTCTTGGAGAGCTGCTGGGGCCACTGGCTCCAACACCCACACCTTCTGTCCTGGCTGGTAAACAGTCAGTACAGCCTTTTGGTCATGCCAGGCTTTTTGAAGTTCCTGGCTAGCCTCAAGGTTTTTAGTTGCCTTTTTCATGTACTCAGCCATCCTGGAGCGGAGACCAAGTACATAGTCCACTATGTCTTGCTTTGGGGGCTTGAGAGGTAACTCCCATCCTTCCTTCACCAAGCACAATGGACCCCTGACAGGGTGACCAAACAAAAGTTCAAAAGGGCTGTAGCCAACCCCTTTTGAGGCACCTCCCTGTAGGCAAATAAAAGGCAGGGCAAGAGTATGTCCCATCTTCGCCTAAGCTTTTCCGGGAGCCCTTTAATCATGCCCTTCAAGGTTTTGTTGAATCTCTCAACTAAACCATTGCATTGTGGGTGATAGGGTGTGGTGAACTTGTAAGTCACCCCACACTCCTTCCACATTGCTTTCAAGTATCCAGACATAAAGTTAGCACCCCTGTCTGATACGACCTCCTTAGGGAAGCCCACTCTTGAGAAAATTCCCAGGAGGGCTCTTGCCACCACAGGTGCTGTAGTGGTCCTAAGGGGAATAGCCTCTGGGTACCTGGTGGCATGATCCACTCCCACCAACCTGTGCCCAGATGCTGTTTGGGGATCCATGGGACCAACAATGTCAATCCCCACCCTTTCAAAGGGAACCCCCACCACAGGTAGTGGTATCAGGGGGGCCTTTGTAGTGCCACCTGCCTTGCCACTGGCCTGGCAGGTTACACAGGAGCGACAAAACTCCTTGGTGTCTTCAGACATGTGGGGCCAGTGAAAGTGAGGGACAATTCTGTCCCAAGTCTTGTTCTGGCCCAGGTGACCTGCTAAGGGAATGTCATGGGCTAGGGTCAATAGGAAGCCTCTGAACTTCAGAGGTATAACCAACCTCCTGGTGGCACCAGGCTTGGGGTCTCTACACTCTGAGTACAAGAGTCCATCATCCCAATACACAGTATGGGGACCACTAGCTTTCCCAGCAGCCTCAGCAGCAGCTTGCTGTCTGAGGGGTTCAAGAGAGGGGCAGCTCTGCTGCTCCTGGCTCAGGTCTGCCCTGGAAGGGCCCCCTGTCCCCAGGAACTCAACCTGGTCAGGTTCAAGCTCCTCTGGGACAGTTCCTTCCTCAGGACTGAGATCATCCCCCTCAAGAGACTGAACTTCCTTCTGAGCCAAGGGGGAAGGCACTGCCTTTACCCTACTACTCCTCTTCTTGGAGGGCACTTGGTCCATTATTCCAGAATCCAAGGCCTGTTCAGTGTTAGACACTTTGGCTTGTGACCTGGTCACAGCAAACACATCTGCAGGGATGCCCAGCATTTCTGCATGGGTCCTGAGCTCCACTTCTGCCCAAGCTGAAGTCTCTAGATCATTGCCAAGCAAGCATTCAACTGGTAGGTCTGCACTTACCACAACCTTCTTAAGGCCAGTTACTCCTCCCCAGGAGAAGTTAACAACTGCCAGAGTATGGTCTGTTCTGACATTGCTAGCATTGGTCACTTGGTACATTTCACCAAGTATAATCTGCCCAGGATTCACAAGCCGATACAAAAGAGGATGATGGACGGAACGCTTGAGCCAATCAAACACTCACCCCCAGTCAAATGATCTGGGTTTAATCCATCATCATTCTTTAGCTCACTCCACCACCCCAGTTCAGACACGGCCATATGCAAATCAGTCTGACCCTGTGCCTCATGGGAACAGTCCAGCACGAACTGCCAAGCCATGTCTTCCCTGGACCGGAAACAAGCATCCTAGGACCGGTTTCTGGCATTTCAGCCGTCATCAGCCAGGCTTGCTTGAATCCAGTGGCAAAGTGAGCAAGGGACCCACGTCTGGGCATACCCCCGCCAACTTAGGGCGAACAAAGCGATACAAAAGAGGATGATGGACGGAATGCTTGAGCCAATCAAACACTCACCCCCAGTCAAATGATCTGGGTTTAATCCATCATCATTCTTTAGCTCACTCCACCACCCCAGTTCAGACACGGCCATATGCAAATCAGTCTGACCCTGTGCCTCATGGGAACAGTCCAGCCCGAACTGCCAAGCCATGTCTTCCCTGGACCGGAAACAAGCATCCTAGGACCGGTTTCTGGCATTTCAGCCGTCATCAGCCAGGCTTGCTTGAATCCAGTGGCAAAGTGAGCAAGGGACCCACGTCTGGGCATACCCCCGCCAACTTAGGGCGAACAAAGCGATACAAAAGAGGATGATGGATGGAACGCTTGAGCCAATCAAACACTCACCCCCAGTCAAATGATCTGGGTTTAATCCATCATCATTCTTTAGCTCACTCCACCACCCCAGTTCAGACACGGCCATATGCAAATCAGTCTGACCCTGTGCCTCATGGGAACAGTCCAGCCCGAACTGCCAAGCCATGTCTTCCCTGGACCGGAAACAAGCATCCTAGGACCGGTTTCTGGCATTTCAGCCGTCATCAGCCAGGCTTGCTTGAATCCAGTGGCAAAGTGAGCAAGGGACCCACGTCTGGGCATACCCCGCCAACTTAGGGCGAACAAAGCGATACAAAAGAGGATGATGGACGGAACGCTTGAGCCAATCAAACACTCACCCCCAGTCAAATGATCTGGGTTTAATCCATCATCATTCTTTAGCTCACTCCACCACCCCAGTTCAGACACGGCCATATGCAAATCAGTCTGACCCTGTGCCTCATGGGAACAGTCCAGCCCGAACTGCCAAGCCATGTCTTCCCTGGACCGGAAACAAGCATCCTAGGACCGGTTTCTGGCATTTCAGCCGTCATCAGCCAGGCTTGCTTGAATCCAGTGGCAAAGTGAGCAAGGGACCCACGTCTGGGCATACCCCCGCCAACTTAGGGCGAACAAAGCGATACAAAAGAGGATGATGGACGGAACGCTTGAGCCAATCAAACACTCACCCGCAGTCAAATGATCTGGGTTTAATCCATCATCATTCTTTAGCTCACTCCACCACCCCAGTTCAGACACGGCCATATGCAAATCAGTCTGACCCTGTGCCTCATGGGAACAGTCCAGCACGAACTGCCAAGCCATGTCTTCCCTGGACCGGAAACAAGCATCCTAGGACCGGTTTCTGGCATTTCAGCCGTCATCAGCCAGGCTTGCTTGAATCCAGTGGCAAAGTGAGCAAGGGACCCACGTCTGGGCATACCCACGCCAACTTAGGGCGAACAAAGCGATACAAAAGAGGATGATGGACGGAACGCTTGAGCCAATCAAACACTCACCCCCAGTCAAATGATCTGGGTTTAATCCATCATCATTCTTTAGCTCACTCCACCACCCCAGTTCAGACACGGCCATATGCAAATCAGTCTGACCCTGTGCTTCATGGGAACAGTCCAGCCCGAACTGCCAAGCCATGTCTTCCCTGGACCGGAAACAAGCATCCTAGGACCGGTTTCTGGCATTTCAGCCGTCATCAGCCAGGCTTGCTTGAATCCAGTGGCAAAGTGAGCAAGGGACCCACGTCTGGGCATACCCCCGCCAACTTAGGGCGAACAAAGCGATACAAAAGAGGATGATGGACGGAACGCTTGAGCCAATCAAACACTCACCCCCAGTCAAATGATCTGGGTTTAATCCATCATCATTCTTTAGCTCACTCCACCACCCCAGTTCAGACACGGCCATATGCAAATCAGTCTGACCCTGTGCCTCATGGGAACAGTCCAGCCCGAACTGCCAAGCCATGTCTTCCCTGGACCGGAAACAAGCATCCTAGGACCGGTTTCTGGCATTTCAGCCGTCATCAGCCAGGCTTGCTTGAATCCAGTGCCAAAGTGAGCAAGGGACCCACGTCTGGGCATACCCCCGCCAACTTAGGGCGAACAAAGCGATACAAAAGAGGATGATGGACGGAACGCTTGAGCCAATCAAACACTCACCCCCAGTCAAATGATCTGGGTTTAATCCATCATCATTCTTTAGCTCACTCCACCACCCCAGTTCAGACACGGCCATATGCAAGTCAGTCTGACCCTGTGCCTCATGGGAACAGTCCAGCCCGAACTGCCAAGCCATGTCTTCCCTGGACCGGAAACAAGCATCCTAGGACCGGTTTCTGGCATTTCAGCCGTCATCAGCCAGGCTTGCTTGAATCCAGTGGCAAAGTGAGCAAGGGACCCACGTCTGGGCATACCCCCGCCAACTTAGGGCGAACAAAGCGATACAAAAGAGGATGATGGACGGAACGCTTGAGCCAATCAAACACTCACCCCCAGTCAAATGATCTGGGTTTAATCCATCATCATTCTTTAGCTCACTCCACCACCCCAGTTCAGACACGGCCATATGCAAATCAGTCTGACCCTGTGCCTCATGGGAACAGTCCAGCCCGAACTGCCAAGCCATGTCTTCCCTGGACCGGAAACAAGCATCCTAGGACCGGTTTCTGGCATTTCAGCCGTCATCAGCCAGGCTTGCTTGAATCCAGTGGCAAAGTGAGCAAGGGACCCACGTCTGGGCATACCCCCGCCAACTTAGGGCGAACAAAGCGATACAAAAGAGGATGATGGACGGAACGCTTGAGCCAATCAAACACTCACCCCCAGTCAAATGATCTGGGTTTAATCCATCATCATTCTTTAGCTCACTCCACCACCCCAGTTCAGACACGGCCATATGCAAATCAGTCTGACCCTGTGCCTCATGGGAACAGTCCAGCCCGAACTGCCAAGCCATGTCTTCCCTGGACCGGAAACAAGCATCCTAGGACCGGTTTCTGGCATTTCAGCCGTCATCAGCCAGGCTTGCTTGAATCCAGTGGCAAAGTGAGCAAGGGACCCACGTCTGGGCATACCCCCGCCAACTTAGGGCGAACAAAGCGATACAAAAGAGGATGATGGACGGAACGCTTGAGCCAATCAAACACTCACCCCCAGTCAAATGATCTGGGTTTAATCCATCATCATTCTTTAGCTCACTCCACCACCCCAGTTCAGACATGGCCATATGCAAATCAGTCTGACCCTGTGCCTCATGGGAACAGTCCAGCCCGAACTGCCAAGCCATGTCTTCCCTGGACCGGAAACAAGCATCCTAGGACCGGTTTCTGGCATTTCAGCCGTCATCAGCCAGGCTTGCTTGAATCCAGTGGCAAAGTGAGCAATGGTGACACTTGCCCCTGTGTCCCTAAATGCCAAAGCCTCTTTTCCATTGATTAAGGGCTGTTGCCTGTACTTGCCCAGATTACTGGGACTCACAGAGGAGGTCACATCCATGCCTCCATCACAGACTAGGACAGCCTGAGTGAGTTCTCTGACTAGGTCAGAGCTCATCTCCTTACCCAGGGTCAACCCTACTAAACCCTTGGCTTGTGTAGTCCCACCACCAACTGTAACTGCACTAGGGGGAGCAGGTGCCTTAGGGGCATTGGTGGGGGCTGGAGTAGAGTCTTTGGACTTGGTGCAATTACTGGTCCAGTGGGTCTTTTGCTTACAGACCTTGCACCATGGTTTCTTTTGGCCTTTTCCCTTGTTAGACTGTGACTCCCCACCTGAAGAAGATTTTTGGGGGCCTTGTGAAGACTTCTGGTCTTTACCCTTCTCCCCACCCGTATCAGAGTTTTTAGAATCTTGCTTCTTAGGGTCACCACCTTGGTTCTGTACCTTCTGCCTCACCCTGGTTCTGACCCATTTGTCTGCCTTCTTTCCCAATTCTTGGGGAGAGGTCAGATCAGAGTCCACCAGGTGCTGATGCAACAGCTGATTTTGACAATTATTAAGAATCTGCTCCCTCATGATAAGATTGTACAATCCTGTGAAGTCACATACCTTACTGCCCAATAACCAACCTTCCAGAGCCTTGGCAGAACAATCAACAAAGTCCACCCAGTCTTGAGTCTGTGCTTTTTGGATATCTCTGAACTTTAACCTGTATTGTTCAGTGGTTAGGCCAAACCCATCAATCAGAGCACTCTTCAAGACTGTGTAATTATCAGCATCCTCCTCTCTAACAGTGAGGAGCTTATCTCTACCTTTGTCTGCAATTGAGAGCCACAAGATTGCTGCCCACTGCTCCTGAGGGACCCTCTGTACTTTACAGGCCCTCTCCAGTGCAGTTATCCATTTGTGGATGTCATCCCCACTCTGGTAGGGAGGGACAATCTTGCTTAGGTTCCTCTGGTCATAAGACCTTTCCCTATCTCTGGGGAAATTGCTGCCACCATGGGACTCTAGTCCCATCTTTTTTCTCTCTTTGTAGAGATCTAGGGACTCCCTGTCTATAGCCAACTGCTGTTTTCTGAGCTCAAGCTGGGCTTGCTCATACTGAATCAGTCTCTTTCTCCTGTCATGAGAGGATTCTCTCCTATGAGAAGAGACAGAGGTCCCTATTGAGGTGTCAGAGTGGTTAGACTCCTGAGAAGGAGATCTAGCCCTTCTTGGCACACTCTCAACTCTTCCTGGGGGGACAAAGGTGAGGTCATCTTGATCCTCCCCTTCATCCACAGGAATAGCTGGGTTTTCCAGGTCAAGGTCATTGTCACCTTCCTGGCCAGTTTCAGAGGGGGGGCCTGGGTTTCTTCACCCCTGACCCCTTCCTCATTTTCTGCCCCACCCTCTCTGCCTACCCCATCAGACCCTAGGGGTCTGCTGAGATCATCAGCCTCCCTGAGGTGTTGGGTGCTGGCACTTTTGCCTGCCTTCAGCTTCCTAGTCTTGCATAATGCTCTCAATTCCAAGAATGGGAGTTTATCATACTTGAAGGGAAGAAGCCCAATGGCTTCTGGCAAGGACTCACTGGGTCCTGGCTTTGAAGACATTACTAGTGAGGTGTGGTGTATGCACTACCTACTCTAGTGTGGCCTACTAAACTCTCTTGAGTTGTAGAAAGGGTGTGCTATCCCTTAACACACAACTCTAAGTTCAGTAGAACTTACTGTATACTAAGCTTGATTTATATGTACCTAAGGTACCCTTAGTGGTTTTCAGTTGATCAATTCAATTGAGATTATCTGGTAAAAAAATAGCAAGCTGGAATCCCACACGCTGCACACCAATGTGAGAAGTTGGCCTGGCATATGCTGTCTACTAATTATAGTGGGCACCTTGCACCAGTCCAAACAACCCCTTATTGGAGATAGGTTAAAGACAACCTTTATTGAAAGCTATCCTAGTGGTAGCTATGGAGAGCAGCCTTCAGGCTAAGTCTTGAAGGAATGTAAAGCAGCTTGTTTTACCAGCCTATAATCTCTTGAGTGACCAAATGAAAGAGGACCACACCAGGTATATATTCAAAATATATGTATTTATTGCTAAACACACCCTTCTAGTCTCTTTATGAGGTTAGAGTTCGAAGTACATAAGTTATAAGTTAGTTATCAACAGTAATAGCACAAATACACGTTTGATCCCTAGGGGCGTACCAAACAATATACCAATAAAGTGGTATAAGAACCACGACCGAGCTAGACACAAGGCCTAGAGCCTGTAGAAGTGCTTGGACCACAAGGAACCACCCAAGGTAGTGACACAGGGGACCCACGGGGGACGCGTGCAGTGTGAGAACACAGCCGCGAATCGCCGTTGACTTCTATGGGGAAAGTCGCGGTTGGAATTTTAAAGAAAAGGGACACTTAGAGGAGGACTTGGAGCAAACCCTTTTAGAACTAGGCTGTTCTAGTGTCAATACCCATGGGAGCACCGGAGTACTCGAGTTACCTCACCCAGGGGAGCCGGGTGCATAGGTGTCTTTCGGGGTCGGGTTTCGTCGTCGTTTTCAATGGCGATCTGCTGCAAAGTGCTGCTGGCGGCCAAGTCGAAAGTGTTCGGGTGGATCCAAAGGTGGATCGAAGATCTGAAGAACCTGAAAGCAGAGGGGACAGAGTCTGGGTCACTAGCCAGTGACCAGGAAGGCGATGAGCAGATGCCCACCGATGTCGAGTGCTTCAGGTAGGTTGACGGTCGTCTTGACTCTTCAGCCACGAGGTCCAGGAGGCATCAACGACAACCAGGAGCTGGATTCGAGCTGTCTCATAACGTTTGTCGATTACAGGGGTGTCGACGACCGGATTGGACCCAACAAGCCTTGGCAACGGCAAGTCTCGTGGAAATAGAAGAAGGACGATGGTGCAGATCAGCAAGATCTGAGGGACTCACCCAGCGACGGTAAGTCAGGGCACACCTGAAGCAACCAGGGAGCCCAAGCAGACGAAGATTGGCCTTCGGGAGGGCCTACTAGCCAACGGACTAGCGACCGCGAAGGAGCCTTGAGTGGACGCACTTAGAGCTGGCTCACGGGACACTCGTGGAGTGGAGGCCAGTGATCTTCGGTGCAGTCGGTGCTAGAGGCTGGGGCTACTCGCAGCCCAAAGCACTACTTCGTGAGAGACCCAGAAGAGGATGCACTTGCAAATGTGCTCAGTGTCCAAGGGTCACGGTTCCACATTACCCACAACAGCTACGGGCCTCAGCTTTGCTGGGGACTCAAGGCAGCCTCGGAGAAGTCTGAAAATCCACCTCTGGTGATGCAAAGCCTTCGGCGTCCGGCGGGAGCTTCAGCGATGCAGACTGGACAATTGCTTTGTTGGTGCCTGCCAAGCAGGGGAGTCACTCCTTGACCCCAAGGGAGATTCTTCAGTCCTCTAATCTTAAAGTAGAGCGTCGAAGGTCCAGGATTCTGTGTCAGAGTTTCGTCCAGGTAAATCTAAAGTCCTAAGGACTGGGGTCCCATACTTATACCAAGTTAGGGGGTTGGACATACTCTGCGGACCCACCTATGGGAGGGTCAGGGCAGAGGGGTGGTTACACCCCTTTCCCTTTGTCCAGCTTCGCGCCAGAGCAGGGGCTGGAAGCCCCTGAGCCGGTTTGAACTGGGGTATGCACAGGGACACCAAATGTGCCCCCAGTGCAGGACTTCAAAGCACCAGAGAGTGCTCCCGCCCAGCCCCATTACACACTATCCTGTCTGGGGAGGTGGTTACACCTCCCTGGGACAGGAAACCTATTGTCCAGGCCTCCCCTGCCGGAGTTTCGGTCAGCAGCAGGAGGCCAGACTCGTGTCTGTGGCAGCGGCATCCATTTTGTGATGCCAGGGCTCTGGAAAGAAGCTACCGGGTAGGCCGGTGGGTACATGTCTCTCCCTCTAGAAGGGTGGAATGCTACCCCCGCCGCCAGAACTGGTGGGGGGGTAGTATTCCAAGATGTTTGACAGCAAACTCGACATGTTTTGGTGCAGCCAGTCCAACGTTAGCATTCTACCGCGAGGATATAATGCACTTAAGAGTATATGGTAAGGCTGCACTGCAAACAGCACCAGAGGAGGTACTCCGAATGCTGCAGAGGGGCTCTGCTCATGCAGGGGCACCCTCTCACATAAAAACCAAGCACTCTGCCTTCAGGATTGTCAAGGCCTGCCATAGGAGTGACTTATAGGTTTATAGGTGTGTGCAATGGTAGTGATATAGTTAGCCTATACCACTGTAAGGGGTGCAGGCACCACCTTACTCAGGCTGCAGTAGCAGGCCTGTGGTGTCATTTTGGCTGGCCTTCCAGGGGTGGCATAATACATGCTTCAGCCCCTGGCAGGCCTCTGAGGTACCTATGCCCTGGGTACATAGTATACCATATACTAGGGACTTATAAGGGCACTCCAGATTCCAATCAGAGATGTGCCTAGGGCACATGGAAACCATTTTAGAGAGGAAGCAGCTAGGCTGGGGTCCTGATTAGCAGGGCCCCAGCCAGACTAAAGTCGAAAAACAGTCAAGCATCAGCAAAAAGTGGGGGTACCCATGTGAAGCAGATCCTACTCTCCTACACTTGTGTCATGTAAAGGGTGTTCATGGGATGCACTCCAATACCTCCGGGTCGAGTCACGCTACATAAAACTGCTAAAATAAAATAAAGTCAAATAAAATAAATGCGGCCAAGACAGGCACGGAAACTACAAATATTGGGGTGTTTATTGTTTACCACAGCCCCTCTCTTCCGTGTGCTGGTCTGTGTGGATGCATTGAATTGCAGCCCGAATTCTTCATGCCCCTGTTTCAGTGCCAAGAAGGAAGACAGAAAAGTGGTTACAATGAACTTTCATTTGCTGTCTGAGTCAGAACGTGCAGGAGAAGGTCCAAGTGACGGGGAAACTACTGGACAGGGACGTAGCTAGCAATCGTGTATCGGGTGCAGTGGCAAAGGGACCGAGAGTTGTGACCCCAATTAGATGATGTTTAACTTTTTTTTTTTAATTTCCGGACCAGGGATTTGGAGACCCGATTTCCTTGCTTTGTATTAGAGCCAATTGAGGCCTTGCTAACCCCCTGCTGCCGACACACGCAGGCCACTGTGACTACAGTACTGCCTCTCACTCATCTGTTAGCAAAGCAGAGGAAGAACTGCGTTCTGCTCTGGAATGGCAGATGCCGACCCGTTGTGATGGTCGTGATTCAACTCCACTAACTTGTCGTGGTTCGAAAGAATATGCGCCAACAAATTTAGTGTATAAGTCGTGTCCATTTAATGGAGCATTCAAACGCCTCAGTAGCAGGATTACAACTGCCCAACACACCGTTTGGAATATGGAACGTTATACAAACAGCAACCAGCTTAACCAATGGAGACAAACAGGTATGCATACAAGTGACGTCAGAGCTAAGAATGTAGAAGAATAACAGAGCCTACATTCTACCACTTCAACTTACCACATACTTCCCTTTCTTATAAATAAACCAAGAACAAAAAAAAAAAAAAACATGACAAACTATTCACATTTCTTTGGCAACCTACTGTTCTTTTTCCCCTTAATCATTTCTGATGCAGCCACATTTCCTGAAGATACTCTAACATTCTCATGTTGATTACTGTTCTACATTTCAATAGATCCACTTGTAAAATCAGCTTCACTGTTCACATCCAGTTGGACCTACCTTAGGGGTGACTTAGATGTAAGAAAAGGGAAGGGAAGACCCTGGCAAGTGGGTGCACTTGCCAGGTTGACATAGCAGTTAACAACAGTGCGCAGACCCTGCAATGCCAGATCTGAGACACCTTTGAAAAGCTACTTGTGTGGGTGGCACAACCAGTGCTGCAGGCCCACTAGTAGCATTTGAGGTACAGGCCCTGGGCACACACAGTGCACTGTACTAGGGACTTAGTAGTACAACAAATAAGCCAATTATGGAAACACCAATCCATAAACACAATGTACATGGAGAGCATACGCACTTTAGCACTGAATAGCAGTGGCAAAGTGCCCAGAGTCCTAAAACCAATGAAAAACAGGTCAAAAACAGGAGGCCAAAAAGCAAAAGGTCTGGGGTAAACCCGCTGAACAAGCCAGGTCTAACAGATGTTAAGTTCATGTGTTTCTCCAGTGGCATTCAAGAGGTTCATGATGGAGTCCATGTCTAGCTGACTTGTAACAAGAATATAAAAGTAGGACATGTTGAGGAGCTAGATGCATCTACAGATTAGCCTGGAACTTCTTCTTCACCTAGAGGACGGAAAGGCACTTTGGTGCTGGCCTGCATCGTCGCCTTGCAGCTGTATAAGTACTCGCTGGTTCAAAATGTGCGTTTCATAAAGCTTTAAATAATGACTGATGTTTGTTTGCTCCACAGGGAAGGCTGAAAGTGAGAGTTGGTAGTTGTGGACTGTATTTATAGACCTTGGGTTTAATTGTAGTCACTTGCAAGTTCAGGTGTTCCTTTTACAGTGATTATAGCTAATGATATGTGTGCCATTGTCACATTATGTTAAAAAGTTTGAAATTTCATATCAAAAGTCCTTTTTTGTCTCCATTGTCATTATTTTGTCACTTGCTGACCTGATAACAATGATATGTTGTTTATGTCTGTAAATTTATGTGACTGTCAATTTATACCACCTGCTCTGAGATGGAGGAAGACTTTATGGAAATTGCCTTTGTGCTAGTTCTCACCCTGCTACTTGTAATTGCTGTCATCCAGTATTTTTCCATGTTGTATTATTGCATGCAGAATTTTCACATCTGGTATAACTGCATACAAAATACTACATGGTGTGCCTCAGTATTTCTGCGTGAACTAAAATTGCATGTGGAAAATGTTGTATTTGTGTGACAGGGTTTAATCATATGTAAACATGCAGTAATACAGTTCCATACCACTAGTAATGGGGGAAAGGGATAAGTGTTTTTCTACATTTCGTAATTGGACTATATTAGACTCTTGCCAAAAAGTAAGATAAATCTAACTTACATTGTAGATGCTGATCACAGACCCCTATATTTCTTCTGCAGAGATTGGAAATGCTTTCTTGTTTGTGTCTTCTGGGGATGGATTGTTGATATGATTATCAAAGTGCATGAAAACACATTTCCTTTAAAACCAGAGACATGTAATGTGTTTTGGGTGTCTTTCAAGATACAGTATTTTCAAATGCAAGGTTCTCCATAGTGGCCACAAGTAATATAAACTGAAGATTGGTCATTTTCTGGATGTGACGATCCATAACTAGGTACAAAGATTGCTTCAGTGACATGATGTGCTGTAGTGCCACAGAAATCACTTTCTCTGAACCAAAAGAAAAGCATTTGTGATCTCATAATAACAGTACAATTGTCATGGCCCGATTCCAAAGTATGTGAAATAGGGTATGACATTTACGAGACCCAGTAAATACCTTTACCTATGTGAAGTATTTACCAAGTGTGGTAAATACCATACTTCCTTTCTCCTGATAAATTGTGGTAGAGTTGACCTGCTAGAATTTATCGGGGGAAAACTATGATACATTTTTTGCCTCATTAACAAAATACAGGCAATGTTTTAGAAACTCTAAATCATTTGCCATGCCAATTGCCAACTGTAGCCAGAGAATCTGGAGAATTGTAGCCTGCTTAACCGCTTAACCGCGGCGGCAATTCCGCGGCGGTGCGGCCGTTTAGCGGAGTGGGCGGGGCCGCGTCGGCCAACGGACGTGCGCAGCACTATG
This sequence comes from Calotriton arnoldi, assembly GCA_963921515.1. Lineage (NCBI taxonomy): Eukaryota > Metazoa > Chordata > Amphibia > Caudata > Salamandridae > Calotriton > Calotriton arnoldi. The sequence goes on from CAWUFW010003524.1 coordinate 437,326, forward strand.
GAGGTAGTGCTCGCGACGGCCATTGGCCGACGAACGCAGCGAAGGGGTTAATACCTCTACATTACATGAAAATGGTTCATTCTGAGAAAAAATCAGTTCTATGATACCAGCGAATTTTTTTTGTATTAGTGATTTGAAATCTCCTTCACCATGGAAGGATCCACACATATTAAATTAACACTACATATATTTAGAACATTTTATTCAAATTACTGTCCTAATCTAGTGCAGATCATGTGTGTAGCTGTAAATATAAAAATCAAAATAACAGTGGCAATGTAAGCAATTCATAAGCTAAATATTAAAAAGAATTGCAACAATGTGACAATATTTAATTAATTCATTGCATTTGAATGATTAAATCCGTTTTTGCTAACCATCACCTCCCTTCTAGACCCTACCCAAAATATCTTTGCACAAAAGTGCCTTTCAGAGTTTCCTTAAATGGCCTCTAGCCCACTACCTTATCTGAGCAACAAACGTAATGTTTAGTTTCTGTACTTAGACAAGGTCGCTCTCTGTCTCAGTTATGGCGTGCTCAAACTTATAGGGATCTCCTGGCTCCAGCGAGTTGGTGGCTTTCGTTCGGGATGTTTGAAGCTCAGCTCACAAAAATCTCCAAGGTAGCCAAAGATGACTCTGCCTAGTACGTGTCTACACCAGGCTTAAATGCATTTTTCAGAATATTTTGAAAAGATCAGACCTCGTGATGAATGATGTCAAATGCAAGAATTAGCATATCAATTCTGTTGCACCTTACCTGAGAATTATAATAAAACAAACATTATATGTTGTACGTATGCAATCAATACTAAATGCAGCACACATTTATAAATGTGAGATGAGCACTCAGTTACATGAATATAGGAATATATGAAATGCAATGGGGGGTACATTAGCAGAAAACGCAAGGATCACATCAAGTAACATGAAGCTCATAATTCCAATCTCTATGCAAACAGGGATCTCAGCAAATCAAAAATAACTTGATTGGATGGAAAAATGATATGCAGCTAAAGGGGGGCTGACACTGTTTTCAGAGTATAAAAAAGTGAAACTATTTCGGGCCTTTGTGTTGTTTGTTCCATACTTGCTTTTGTATTGTATGGACATTGTTTATAAAGTAAATCAAGTAATATACCAATCTGGGTGATTATTATTTGCTACACAGCATTACACAACAATCCATTGTCTAAGTTGGATGTGGATAGCTGCCAACAGCAGGAGACAATGCAGGTTGTACGCTCCATTTGTAGTCCAACTCATCCTGCATCAATAGACTGCACGGCACAGCAAATGTACCTCAAAATAGCTACAGAATCCCCAAGACTCCCAAAGAAGAGTAGACTTCATATATTTTAAAATTATACTTTAAGATAGGAAGCTGGGTCAAATGCATAATTCTGTTCTAAGAGACCAAGATAATTTAGTGAGTTAAGTGCTTGGTTCTGCCATTTGGAGCTGTATTATACACAGTGGCCCAGAGGGTGCAAGAGGAGTTTGAGTACACTTTATGTACCCCAGGCTACTGTGGTACTACAGAAGTAGCTGGTGGCTCTTGTGTGGCCCCTTCTTTAATATGGTTTGTGCTGGTGTATATCTTGCACTGGCATGATCATTTGTATGGGAGTGTAACCCCATGCAAATGACTAAACCTTTACACCCGCACGGGGCAAAGAAGCCATCAGGAGGCACTCATATAAGGTACTGTACAGTAAGTGTATCACAACCCAGGGCTCCCTTTGAAAAGGGTGGTAGGGGCTTCAGGGGCTCCACCAGGCACCCTCCTGCAGGAGGATGCACTTAGTCACTTCAGTGACTTGTGGGTAATTTCTGCTTTCAATTAAAGTGCAACTGTCTCCATCTGCATAGAAAGGCCGAGTGGTGTCTTCCAACAGTTGGCCTGCCTTTCACTAATGTTCTGTTCACACCTGCAATGTGAGCAGTGCATGTTTTCCATACCCAGGTGTACTACTCAAATCTAGTTAATTCAGCAAGTTAAAAGTGTGCTCTGGTGCAAACAAGGACAGTGCATCTGCACTGTAAGTCAGGCCTTGGTGATAACACCCGCACTGTGCCCATTCCAGGACGGCATGCAAATCTTACATATATGTATTACCAAAGACAGCCAACACTCGTTTGTAGTTTTGTCATCATTGTTGGCCACAGTTTTATTACCATTACATACCTATACATTTGTACTTTCCCATGGGCATTTTTATGGCCAGGGTCATACATTGTCATCATAAAATGTCATAAATCGGGTGTCATACGTCACTTTGTTGGTCATCATAAATCATGTGTCATAAATCATTTGTGTATCCTAAATCATTGCATCACAAGCAGCCATTTATCATCGGTGATAAATCATTTGTGGGTCATAAATCACTCGCTTGTCATAAATCACTTCCTTGTCACAAATCATTTGCATATCCTAGAGTCGTAAATCACCCTGACAGTTCATACAATGTTCTGTTGGTTTCCACTTCCCTTTTGCATGTAGGGGTAGCTTCTCCCCGGAGTTAGGTCCCAACTCGCTACCTTGCCAGTCTCTTTTGTGCCCTGCCGTCTGGCAGGGTCTGGGCTGCAAGCGCCATCTCCGTTTGCTACCCCCTTTTGTCAGGCCTACTCACCCTGCCGTGAGGCATCCCAAAGTGAGCGGCCCTCCTTCTACACACCGCCCTGTCGGTGTGCTTCCATAACCAACAAATGTACCCCTCGTATCCACCACGCCGCCAGGGAGGCTCACGTCTTTTTGCGGCTCCCCTTGCATTCTGCTATCCTCGCGTCTTTAGTTAGATGCAGCCTGCTAAAAACATCGCCCCGCACAGGTTGCTCCAAAACACGTGCATCCCCTCCTCCGATAGGTGAACCCCGTCCCACCTGTAGAGCTATGGGCGACCCAGGTGTATGAGGCCGTGTCTAACGCTTTCCAGACCATTGCTCCTGCAAAATTTGCTGACAGCGCTATTCAGTTTCCTTTTAGAGTTCTTGACTGCCTTGTACGATTCAGCCCCACGCCACGCCAGTCTGCTAATTATCTCGGACCACATGATGACAGTGCTACTGAAGCACCGTGCTGCCTCCGTTAGGTCCGCTTGGATGGCGAGGAGTAGCTCCTTTCTTCCCAGCCGGGCTAAGTCGTTCCCGCCCAGGTGAATTATCAACACGTCCGGGTGCCAGGCTGTGTCCTCCGGCAGATCCTTGAGCACTGCTGGTAGTTGGTCCCATCGCATCCCCAGGCGGCCCCACCATTGGACGCATGTGTTGACTGGCCCACCGCTCAGCCTGTGGCCCCCCTGCTGCCACCACGACTTCATCCGGGAGACGAAAGAGTGCCCTACCACCCATACCAGCTGAGGGCGTCCTGCTGAGGCAATATTCACAATGTCAGGAGAGAGTTAGGCAGCCACATACTCATATGTGCTGCCGGGTCTTGTTCAGTGCAGCTGGGGTCTCACATAGGTCCTGTATGCCTTGGACTGCCATCTGCCGATGGCCTTGATCCCTGTCTCGGACATCCCATGCCTGGCTGCTGTGTTCGCCACTCCTATCCTAAAGGAATGTGAACCAAAGGCCGCTGGCGGGAGGCCTGCTCTGCTCATTGCTGCTGAGAACTGGAATTTGCTTAGGAGGTTACCATCCCTATGCTTGAACAGGGGGCCCTCCCCTGCCGGTCGCGCTGCCATGTAGGTCAGTACGCAGCAAACAGCGCAGTATTTGGGATCCCTAATGCACTCCAGTCTTATTACCGCACCTTTGCTGGCCTGATCAGTTTTCAGCCTTCTCAGCCGCAGTTCCACCTCTGCCACACTGGGCCTGGTGTCAGCCGCCTGCAGGGACAGTCGTAGCTGGGGCCACCAGCTCGCTCAGCCTAAATGCCCCAAAGAATGCAGGCGCAAAGGCTGCTTTGAACAGGTGCAGCTCATATGTGTCTTTCGCTATTTCCCCCAGTGCATCCATGAACACAACCAATCTATTGAAGTCTATGGGCCTACGAATGTCCGCTTTCACCCCCTCGGCTCGCTTCCAACCCTTCATCGCTGCTTTGATGTAATAAGATGCGGTGGGGTCGTGTCCCGTGAGGAGGTTGGAGAAGTGTGCTATTGCTGATAGGTGTGCCTGGGCCCAGGATCTGGTCTTTCTGCTCATAAAACGCCCATTGAATGAATTGCTCAACCGCCCTCCCTGTTTTGCTGGCATCACTTAGTGTCTGGATATTACCTATGCGCATCACTGTTCCTGTGTATCTCTTGTAGCGCTTTGACGCTTCACGGGAAAGGGATTGATCCACTAGAATTGACAAGTCCGGTTCACCAGTGACCATAAGTCTTCTGGGAAGTGGGTCATGTCCCTCTCCGCTCGTGGTGCCAGCTCCCTGAATCTTCTCATCTGTGCCCAGGAGAGGGCATCTGTCACTTCGTTCTCCACTCCTGGTACATGGTGTGCCTTCAGCTCTATGTTCCCTTCCAACTGCAATTGAACCAAGCGACAAATTAGCCTTAATGTTTCAGGGCACCTGGCTGTCCCTCTGTTGATTGCCTGGACTACTCCTTTGTTATCAGACCAGAGCATCAGCTTCATGTCCTTCAATTTCTTCTTCCAGACTGCCAGGGCCACTATAATGGGGAACAGCTCTAGGAATGTGATATTGCTGGTGACGCCCTGCTTGTGCCAGCTGTCTGGCCATTGCCCCGCGCACCGTTTGTCCCCTAGAATTGCCCCAAAGCCTGTGCTGCCTGATGCATCTGTGAGCAATGCGGTCTGCTTAGCCGTTAACCAACCCTCTCTCCAAATTAACCGGCCATTGAAATCCGCTAGAAATGTGTCCCACATGCGGAGATCATGCTTGACCCCTGCCCCAACCTAACATGGTGGTGCTTGTGGGTGAGTCCTACAGTTAACTGGGTTAGGCGTCTGGCAAAGACCCGACCCACGGGGATGATTCTGGCTGCAAAATTGAGTTTGCCAATCAGTTGCTGTAACTCGCAGATGGTTGCCTTCTACCTACCGCGGAGGTGCCTAATGTCGTCCCTGAATTCTCTAACTTTCGCCTCTGGGAGTCTGGACGTCCCCGCCACTGAGTCAAGCTTAACCACCAAAAATGTGAGCCGCGTGGAGGGGCCTACTGTTTTGCCTGCAGCCAAAGGGACTCCCAGCTCCCCCGCCAGCTCTTGAAATGCTGCCAGGGTCTCACCACATTCCGCCGACCTAGCTGGGACTACGAACAAAAAAAATCGTCGAGGTAATGCAGTTTGCCCCCTGCGGGGTGCCTGTTGTACAAAGTCCATTCTAAAAGGTGCTAAATTGTTCACAATATGCACAGGACACTGAACATCCCATTGGCAAGGCCTTGTCAAAATAAGTTGCCCCATCCCATTGGAAGCCCAGCAGGTGAAAGCTTGCTGGGTGAACCGGGAGGAGGCGGAAAGCGGACTCTATGTCGGCCTTGGCCATAAGGGTACCATGGCCTGCTGCCCTTATGATCGTCGCTCCCCCCAGGCCCAGACAACTGGAAAGTTACTCCGCTCAAACTCCGGAATACTCCCTCAGGAGCGCCGTCGCACCGCCGCTTCGCCAGCCCGGGAACCACTTGGAGCACACGCAGATCGATCAGGGCTACACGAGGTGCGCGCTATTCCCGGAGCGCCGAACGAACTTCTTGGCCCGATACCTGTGAGGAGCGTAGCCACAGACGAAACCAGTAAGACGGTCTCGAAAACCTCCGGCGCTGCTTCCTCGCTCCGTGATGCAGTAAGGAGCGTATTGTGGGGAGCGGCGCCCTATATCCCCCTTTTCCAACACTCCCGCCGATATTGGGGTGACCCCTGATTGGGGGACTCAAACGTCACCTGGCCCCTTATTGGCCTGGTGACCTGGCGCCCTTCTGGCGCGAGTTAGCCGCGTGGGAAGCACCCTCTCTGCTTCGGGGCGCTTCCAGGCGGCGAAAACAAGTTCCTTGCAGGGTTCTGGCGTCCGTTATGGCGCCGGCCCTCGAGGCCCACTACCGGGGCGGCCTCCGCGAGATCAGTGGGTTGCGAGTTTAGATGAAAGGCAAGTCCACATCAACCTTGTATGCTTCTACGGCCAATAACTTGTGTGATATTAAATCATCTAATTGGTTGCACCAGTTATTTACAACTCTTAAAAACAGCAACAACTGTTACCTTAACACAAGTATGTATTATTGTGATTGTTTGTAGTGCCTCTGAACAAACGCAACAAGAATGCTTCCTGGTCTATCGCTGGAAGGGCAGTGTTCAGCTAAACAACCGTTTTCCACTAATATATTTTCGTCTTAAAGCCCCTTTGTGGCATTATTCAACTACTAAATGAATGCATTGTCATCAATGTGGGCATGTTCACTATAAACTACTCCATAGTGGTGATAGGTTAATATGATTTACATTTAATTTGAAATCAGCATGCTTATATTTGGCCATCATAAAACATGAACATTAGCAAATTAATCTGGAGGTCCCACCAGCCTTTTCCTATAGAAACTACGAGCATCAGCGAGTGACTGCGGTGTCGCTAAGGCTTCAACAAGAGTCCACACTGCTACATCCAGCCTTACAATAACCCCAAGAAGCAGGAGGCGAGAGAGTAGAATCGGACAATACCCGGCAGATACCCGGTCCTTTATGTATGCAAGAGCTCAATGCAGAATAACCAAGCAGTTTTAAAAGACGTGTTTATGAGCCTCACAGACAAATAGAGGATGTGTTACACTTTAAGAAGGCACATGTACCTCTTTGACAATTCTGGTGAAAGATTCCTAATTGTAGAGTAGCAGATGAATTGTTATAGATGTGTTTCAGGGTTACTAGTGTTTCTGTTCACTCTCTGATCTGTGAGAATGCTAGATCGAACAGCAAAACCACCCACCATCCACAGTTATACTGTCTATTCCAGAAAACACAAGGGAAATGTATTCTAATTCAATTCACGTGAAAACGCAGGAGACAAAAAACCATGCTATTGCCTGCGTGTCAGTAACACTAGTGGTAATATGGGCTTCCTGGGCCTGATATATATATATTTTTAAATGCTTTCCATAAAGGCCTTCTCTGTTATAAACCTAGGCAGGCATTTATTTTATAAGCAGCTTTAAGGTTGTTAAAACATTCTGAATGGAATACGTAAGTGCTAATAGGAAATGTCACACCGTTTAAGATGTGTTATAATATCTATTCACAATGTTCGGCAAAAGACCACATCATCTTTTTAAAATTCAAAAGGGGCAGCACCATCTTATTTATTGAATTTGGTGAACACTGACAAATGTCTCCTGGATATCATGAATAAACACTGTGCTATTTGCTGTTCATCCCAGGCTTATTTGCAATTGCAGAAGGCTCATTTTTAACAGCATTTCATCTAACAATGCATCAAAATATTTTTATTAGCAAACTCTATGCAACGAATCCTATTAAAGAATGCTAAGGTTTGTTTATATATGGAACCATTTACTAAAACATGGAAAATTAAGAAAAGAGGGCGTTTTCAAACAAGCCATTTCATATTAATCTTTAAATAATATGCCAAAGGCAGTCACCAGACTTAGAGCTGCCTTCTATCGCCATATTTTCATAGCTGGTGGAGCTGCAGCTAATGTGCAGTGCAAATGATAACAAGCCCCGTGTGTAGTGTGCCATCACAGCTACCTAAAAGCAAATGAAACTGGCATAAATAATTGTGCTGCAGGAAGGCTTTCTCTTGCACCTTGCCTATCACTGACAATTTACATATCTTAGGAAATCCTTTGTCAGCTTCTGTCATTTCTGCACTATTATGTGCCTTTCTGGATAATTACCAGTTAATGTGAAAAAGCAGATGGAAAAAAAACCTTGAAATTTCAGATAGAGAATCCTGAAACCTCTCCCCTTATCTGTGCACAGCAGCTTCATAATTTCAAAAGAAGTTTGAAAACCTTTGTTAAAAATGTCCCTGATTCCCATTTTGAATGAACCAAATGACATTCAGCTGGAATTGTTCCGTTTTTTTACAATTAAATTCCATTACCATGAACTGTCAAAGTAAAATAGAAGGTTTCTTAACTAATGTGCTAGTTGTTTGCGTGCATTTCGTGCGGTTCAGATCCCGCGAAGTTGTGCGAACGCAAAGAACAAGCAAACCCTATCAATTTTGTGGACGTGAGTGGGCAGTTTGGGATGTTTAAAAATATAAATGGTTTATTTTTTCAATAAACAAATTTACTTTCCATGAACAATTCCTTATGAGCAAAATGTACTTTGGGACACCATTGAACAGCCTTTAGCTGCCTCATCTCAGTTCAATGAATGGAGTTGTCCCCACCAGTTAATGGCAGAACTCATGTTACCTCCCTGACTAGGACACTCTCTTACAAGATAAAGTAGGTGCAAATGATTACAAGGCCCCATGTGTTGTGTGCCACACAATTAGCACATTACACTGTGCTAATTGTGCACAATTAACTCCTCTTCCACATCCAGAGCAGGGAATACCATTTGTTGGGTAGCTGCAGATGTTTGTCTTTGAAGCCTTCCATGAACGATCAATATCTGGTACCCGAGGGCCAATTCACACATGAAAACAGAGGAAGGATGAACATTTGCACATGTAGACCTATGTCTCTGTTTAGAGTAGGGGCATTCAAAATTTTATACTTGCGACCTTTTGAAACATTGGTCATGGTGACAGTGGGGGCAGTTTCAAGACTTAGTCAAAGCAAAGGTAAACGTTCTTGTCAGGAGAGATGATTTTCTTTAACAGGCTGCCTGTGGGTGTCTTGTCCTGCTGATGATTTTCTGTGGCAGGTTGTCCTGTGGATGAGGGAATGTTTCTGAGTCTGCAAACATCCCTGTGGTCACCTGGGAAAATGTGTGCGAGAAGAGGACAGGGTAAAAGGCAGAGTATGAGCGCGCAGGAGGGAGGAACCGCTAGAGAGGGATGCTCTGGTCATTATGCAGGTAGCAGTGCTTAGAATGGAAGGAGGTATGTGGAGGATGGAATGGACAATGGGTCCTGCATCAGGTGAAGAGATCTTAATGTTCTCAGGACTTTGCTGATGGGTGGAGCTAAGAGGAGGTGATTGTGACAGTTGTGAAGCTGTGACAGACACCTACTTCCATAAGTGGCAGCTGAAACAGTTTCTTGCAGACTTGAGGGGCTTATGAAGCTGACCCTCTTTTAATTTTGAACTTTCCAAGTGTTACATTTCACTAAGCTTACAAAGTTTTTAAAAAGTGAAGCTCACTGGCAAGGTGGCCAACTTTGTATTTTTTACATTTCCAGGTTTGATCACACATCTCACATTCCTGAGGTTCACAAAGAATTCCATGAGGACTCTTGGAAAGTTGTGACTGTTATAGCATCCATGAGTACTCGAATTAATAACTGTTTACACATTTGAGTACACTTCTTCATATGGAAATGACACATTGAAGGGTATGTGTACTTTGTAACTTTCTGGTTTTTCCACATGGAAAATATTTTTCCCTGTCGAGATATCCCATCCTCAATCTCTTTCTTTCTACCTTGAACACAGATTTACTCCTGCAATTGATGTATCCAAAAGAACCATGGAATACTGTGCAGAGTAATGTGTCCTCTCCTCACTTTTAAATCTCCTTCAGTATCTGTGGGGCATCCGCATGGCACAAAACTTTGCACAGTATCCCACATTACGTGTGGGTACAATTGTGGTTCTATGTTGAAATATTGCTTTACTATGCATTTCCATTACATCTGGAGTGAGGATTGACTTTATTTGTTTGCCCTGAGGAAGTATGTTATAAGACAAAATATGTGTTGGCTAGAGCGGAGAAGTCTCGAAAAAACAAGTTTCAACATTAATCAAAGCACGGACTATTGTTTTGTGGTGCTCGAGGGTTTTTGTTTTCAATTTTGCTATCAGTGTAGGTGAGGAATTATACATTTAAACTTGCTCACACTCAAAATTGACTTTCTGAGTAGTAAAATTGGCAAGCTTCCAAGTCTTTCCAGGAGCGTTTCTGTATTATAAACTTTTCTCATCTTGGACCACTTAAGTCTGAAACTAAATCCTCCCTGGAATTTTGTGAGAGATTAGGATCATATATTCCCTGAGAAAATAGCAATGATTCATCACACTTCCAGGAGAATCCATTTTAGATGTCACAAATGTCAATCTGAAAATCACTTACCTTCATTAGATTTCCAAGTTAGAAGTCTTATAAAAACAAGTCCAAGTAAAATGAGGCTTGCAAGAGGTATGGTACTTTTACATTGCAGATTTTGCTTCTGTACTGTTAATGGCCGGTCCCACCTCTCTTACCTTACCATTGTGCCTAGAGCAGAGATGACAGAAGCAACTTTCCCCTGCAACTTCACCACTGTCTTCTAGCGTAACAAAAGGACAGAAAGGTGATGCTAGGCAATGGTACCCAAAAGAAGCTCAGAAGGAAAGGAGTATAGGTGTCAAGGCAGTACCTAGGAGATGAAATCACAAGGCATACAAATACCCTCAGCAGAACAAATCTACACCAGAGAAAATATATGCAATTCAAAACAAGGAAAAAACGAACATAAACAAGGCCAATATAACCCGGAAAGAAGTAACAAGGGACTGGAGTGCAAGGGGAGTTGGACTTGACACAGACAGAATATTCAAAGTGTTGCTATGCACTGAAACATACAAAACATTCCCTTATATAGTAGCTAGTGCTAAAAAACAACCCCAAGAATGACTAAGGCACACATTACAGCCACCTTGTGTTAGCATACCCCATATGATTATATGCTCTTTCCAGTAACACATTAGTCCTTGTCATACAGACCTCCAACCACTAGATGTTATCACAGCCAACCAAGAAACTTAAACCACCTCTGCTCCACATTCCAATTTGCACAAAAAGAAATATTGGATCTTCTCTTACCAAATGGTCAAAAGGTATGTAGAACTTGCCCTGCTGTCAATGCAGCACCCGCAGGCTACTGGGAGAGTATGACCTAATGCTCGGCAGCATGTACGCCAGAATCTGCAGCGCTATGCACTCCATGACTGCCGCAGAGCCTAATAGGTAGTCATTACATTCCGGGTAAGTACATCGGAAGTCTTCACATCAAGGGTAAGTTTTCCGTGCTTTACTTTACAGACTGTAATTCACAGGTAAGTGAGTTTTACATTGTTTTATGTGACTTTAGTTTAACAGTATATATATATATATATATATATATACTGTTAAAATAATATATAAAATAAAATAATATATATATATATATAAATATGTTTGTATAGTGTGTATGTATATATGTGTCTATGTGTGTGTGTGTACACTAATATATATATATATATATATATATATATACAGATATATATATATATATATATATATATATCATCAAAGCACACTCTCCGAACCTCCACGCTCCTTGCTGGCGAACAGAGAGAGACGGACCCAGATATATGGCAGGTAAGATCTTTATTTACTCCCTCTGTGACGCGTTTCGAGCACCCTGTGCCCTTGTTCACACATGGAAACAAACGTCGGCCATTGCAATTTTATATGCTAGGTGTCCACCCCGTGTATCACATGATCATAGACATGGAAGTATTACTCTCTGAACAAACTTGCATATATCTTCCTTCCTAAGTGATCCCACATCGGAAAAAAATAATAATAATGATAATAATCGTTGGAAAATACTCTGTCTAAGCAATGTAAAATGATGCTACAAAATTGTATTCGGAATTTTTTTTCCTCCCAAAATTACAATGTAAACCATATGACATTTTACCTCTGGATGAACGGCTAATAAATATGATAACGCCGTCTGTGCAAAAAATCGCGATATGTGCAAATGAGCAAATATTGACATATTAGCAAAAGTACAATACATAATTAATGGATTATTAAAAATTATTCATTAAAAAATCCTTAATAAAAATCCAAAAAACATAGATATCAACATTAAAATTGCTTATGTGCGACGTTATATATCCTGCATGATGTTAACATAAATGCATCAGTCTGCGTTAAACATAGTCTTTTCTTCAAATACTTTCTGCATAAATGCATGAAAACCAAAAATTGCCACAATGTTACAATTTCAAATTAAATTAATAAATAAATATAGCATCCTCTACAGAGTCATTGTTCATTATAACGCAACTAGTTCCTAAAATTAGATCTAAAATCCTTCCGTGTCTAGCAGCATATTATCTTCTGTAAACATGTGATGTTATATAAAGTGCTAAGTGCTCCTAAAAAATCTAAAGAATTGTGCTTGGATAATGTGATAAAACCAGTGGACTTAAAAACCCTATTTAAAAGACACATGCTATCATGAGTGATGGCGACAAAGCAGTATGATAAGAAACTAAAACTACAGTGTAAGAAAATTGTTATCTAAACCTCATAAGATAGAAAAATCGAAAAATCTATTAAAAACCCAACATCAAAATATGTACTATGTCTTTGGGTTTGGAAATACTCCTTGGCTTCTCTGTATCACATCTTAGCCCAAGATAGATATTTCTATTGTGTACTTACTTAAGAACCATTTATATTCATTGGTAATATTACAGAAAATTGTACATATCCTCCGTTGTGTTCAATCCATTGGGTGCCTTACTATCTAGATCTAAAATAGTACGTGTTTCTAGCTGACGTAATAGTTTTTCCCTATTGCCACCCCTTCTAAGTGGTGCAATGGCATTGATCACGTAATATGTAAGGCAACTCAACTCATTGTCATGGACAGCCTTAAAATGTCTGGCGACAGGATATGAAATATCATTATTTACAATTGCTCTCAGGTGCTGTAGAATCCTGACAAACACCTGCAACTTAGTACTCCCAACATAACGCAAGCCACAGGTGCATGTCAGGACATACACAGCATATTCAGTTCTGCAGCTATAGCTTCCCCTGATAGCCATTTTTTCATCTGAAAAAGGAACAGTGTAATGAGTAGCATTACTGCCGAACTTGCAGGCACGGCAGGAGGAACATTTGTAAAAACCCTGCCTAGGTTTGAGCCAGGTGCCTGCTGTACTCAACTCTGGGCTCATTTTGACTAATTGGCTTCTCATAGATTTTGATTTCCTATATGTGATAGTTGGTAACTCAGGGAGTCTAGTGCCCAACACTCCATCTGTAAGCAAAATGGGCCAATTTTTTCTGATAATAGCCTTAATTTTTCTTTCTTGTTTGCTATACGTGGTAATGAGGCGGGGGTGTTCCTCCTCAATAATCTCGCCACTCACCGCCTCTTTAGAAAGTAATAAAGATTCTCTCGGCCTTTCTTGTGCTTTTGTTAAAGCTTTAGTGAGCACCTTATCACTATATCCTCTCAATCTCAGCCTACACATTGTGTCTTTTATGCATCTTTCAAATTCTGATGGTGTGCTACAGATGCGTTTTATTCTGAGTATTTCACCATATGGTATACTCTCTATGAGGTGTTTGGGATGTCCACTACTAGCATGCAATGTGCTGTTCCCTGCTGTGGCTTTCCTGAATAAAGTTGTTTCAAGTTTGTTGTTATTCACAAAGATCTGTGCATCTAAGAAATCTATCTGAGTGCTACTGATGTTTGAGGTAAAGTTGAGGTTGCTAGAATTGTCATTTAAAGTCATAATAAACTTCTTAGCACTCTCCTCATCTCCCTTCCATATCATGAATACATCATCTATATATCGTAACCAATATAGCACTCGATGCACATTGTCAATTCTTGTGAGGACCTGTTCCTCCCACCAGCCAACATGCAAACAAGCATAGCTGGGGGAGAAGCAGGATCCCATAGCCACACCTCTGATTTGTTTCAGGGTTTCTTTACCAAATAGGAAAAAATTATTGTTTAAACACCACGAGATCAACTCCAATAACATTTTGTTGTGCCCATAATATTCACATTGTCTACTATCCAGAAAATATTTAACTGCATTGAGTCCTGTTTCATGATTTATGCTTGTATAAAGCGACTCAATGTCCAATGTGATTAAAATTAGACCCTCTTCCCACACAATGTCATCAATTTTGTTTAAAAATCCCTGTGTCCTTAACATAACTAGGTAACTTTTTAACAAAATCTTGTAGATAAAAATCTACATATTGTGAAATGTGTTCATATACATATATATATATATATTCTGCTCCACACTCCTCTGGGAAAGTTCCTCCCAAGGATCACAGCACTCACGGGGGCAGGTTCAAAAAGACTTTATTCCGGAACCTCAGGCACAGACGCGTTTCGGCTAACTGCCTTTGTCGATGTTTGCCATGAAACGCTTTCCGCCACCATTTTAAACATTACATATCCGTGTGGCATTGGTAAGAGGGACCAATTACTGCAAGAAAAAGAGAAAGGCATGGGCAATGTCAATGTAAATGAACATGAGGGTAAATTTAGACTCATTACCACGTTTTCTGAAAATGCGGGGGATTTCAAAAGAATTTTGAAAAAAATTGGCATACCCTTTTGGCGGACAATATTATAGGTAGTGATCTGCCATCGAATCCATTGGTAACATTTAGAAAGGCCAATTCATTGAAAAACACCTTGGTCCATAGCCATCGGATAGTAGACACACCTAGATCTATATTGAGTCCCTTAGAGGGCTTTTTTCCATGTGGAAAGTGTAAGGCCTACAGGGGAAGCAAAAGAGTCTTGAGTTATCATATTCCCTCTGTGAAGGGTACCAAGAAGATTAGAAAATTCCTTACCTGTACTACACCGTACACAGTCTATTGCTTGAATTGTCCGTGCAACCTTAGATATATAGGCAGTACGATACACCCTACGAAAATCAGAATTTTAGAGCATATGAGGGCCATCTCCAATGGAGATGAAGCTTACCTGGTTGCCCGACATTTTAATAAGGAACATCAGCGTAACAGGGAGCTCCTGAGTTATTTTTGTGTTGATCACATACCAACGAATACTCGGGGAGGAGATAGAATTTTGAAGCTTAGGCGATTGGAGTCACGGTATATTATCGATCTCCAGACTAAGGCCCCTTTAGGACTGAACAGTAGTGAGGAACTGGCGATCCATTTGGGTGATTAGAAAATGTTAGAAACCAAGTCTTTTGCCTCTTTGATCAGACAATGTGATAGTGAGATAGAGGGACTCATTTTGGGTGATTTTGCTGGTGGGTTTATTGGTCTATGTTGGGTAATTAATTTTGTTAGCCCAGGACCATTTGTGGGTACTGTATTGCTTTCTTCTCTTTTTTCCATGTTTTCCATTTCTTCTTCTTTCTCTTTCTTTGGAGCCATGTCTCTCTATTTTGACTTTGTATATATTGAATGCTCTTTAGTGATTTTATGGAGAATTTGATGAATTATTGGATCAGGATTGAAACTTAGTTCTGCTTTACTTAACACCATTATGGAATTTATTAGGAACCGTTAGTGGTGTGGCAACTGGGATGCTTTCTAGGAGAGTTCCTGGGATTGAGTATAATTCTGTTAAGAGGATATACCTTGGCTGTGCTCATATGACTGTAAGATGTGTGAGCGCCCATTCAGGGCATAATTGTAACGGGGGATAATTTTGGGCAATCTGTATTCACAGATTTACGGTACATACCGTTATGTAACGGGTTCCGTTTTATCGTGATTTTGGAGGTGAGAATTGTCTCATAACGTTATACAACGATAGGTCCTTATCCGTTGAGAAAATCGTTATGCTCATATTGTCTTATGACTTAGGAATTGTGTCAATGTGTATTAACTTACAACCAAAGGTGTACAATCTGAAATGGCGCCGATATTTACGGCGAATGTTGATGAGTTTCACTAAGGACTAGTCCTTCTTTTGTGTTGCCACACGGATATGTAATGTTTAAAATGGTGGCGGACAGCGTTTCATGGCAAACATCGACAAAGGCAGTTAGCCGAAACGCGTCTGTGCCTGAGGTTCCGGAATAAAGTCTTTTTGAACCTGCCCCCGTGAGTGCTGTGATCCTTGGGAGGAACTTTCCCAGAGGAGTGTGGAGCAGAATGGATATGCGGGAGCACCCCGCATGATCGGCACCCGTCCACGAGTGCACCGGGCTGGTGCATGGTGGAGCAGTAATATATATATATATATATATATATATATATATATATATATATAATTTTTTTTAATTATTTTTTTACGGACAAAACCAAAGGTTAAAGGGACGTTATATTTAGTCTGACATTTCACCCGTACAAAACCAGAGAAATTCAGCTGTTATAGTTAGATGAGGTAACTATAACTCACGCCCTCGCAATGTACTGGTTGTGACCACATCACTCCTGACATGGTCAGTGACATCACTGATTACATCTCAAATGACATCACCGATGACATCAGTGATGACATCATCCAGTGACTGTGAATGTTTTTTAAAGGTTTATGAGTGTTAAATATATATACCAAGGTGTATTGGTGAATCAGTGGGTTTATGAGTGACTGTATGGATGACATCAGTGGGTGCATGACTGACTGTATAAGTGGGAGATTAGGTGTCTCAGAGAATGTATGTGAGTGACTGGTTGTGTTAATGTGTGTATCTGTCTGTCAGTTAATGTCTAAGTGGGTGTATGAGTGTGTTAGTGGGTATGTGAATGGCTATATGGGTGATTGATTGGTTGTCTGACTACGTCTATGGTTGTTTGGGTGCCTGTGTTTGTGGGTGAAGAGTTGTGTGTCTGCCTGTAAGGATCAGTAAGTGGGTGAGTCAGTGGCTGTATGGGGTACTGTTGTGTGTGTGAAAAGTTTTATGAGTGAGTGAGTGTCTGTATGGCTGTGTTGGTGATTGAGTGCATGTGTCAGTATGGGTGAGTAACTGAGTATGTGAAAGGCAGTATACATGAGTGACGGGGTATATGAGTGACTGTATGTGTGAGTGAGTGAATGTGAGAGTGGCTATATAGATGAGTGCATGCTTCTGTCAGTGTCTTTATAACTGAGGGAGTATGCGCTCCAATTTGTATGAGTAAGTAAGTGGGTGTGTGTGTAACTGTTTGGGTGAGTAAGTGGCTGTATGATTGACTGTATGGGTGAGTGTCTAGGTATGTGAGTAGTTCTATAGGTGACTCACTCAGTGTGTCAGCGCATGTATGCCTGAATGCCTGTATGAGTGGATATGTCAATGGCTGTATTAGTGAGTGAGTTGGTCTATGAGTGGCAGAATGGGTGAGCGAGTAGAGGTGTGTATAGATCAATGAACCAGTGAGTGGGTGTGTAAGTACTGGTATGGCTCTGTGAGCAGGTTTGTGAATGGTTGTGTGAGAGCGGCAGTGGGTGTATAAAAGATTCTACAGTGGTGTGAGTGGGTGCGTCAGAGATGCTGTGGATGATGTTATCACTGATGTCATCAGTGATGTCATTTGAGATGTCATCAGTGATGTCACTGACCATGTCATGAGTGATGTAATATATGAGGTCATAAGCAGTGCATTGCGGGGGCATGAGTTATAGTTAGCCCAGCTAACTATAACGGCTGAATTTCTCTGGTTTTGTACGAGCGAAATGTCAGCCTAACTATAACGTCCCTGAAACCTGTAGTTTTTCAGTGAATTTCTATGGTTTTTTAACTTAGCAGTCACGTTTGCAGAGTGTTGGAGAAAGTTGGCAGGGCCGCCAACCAGCGCTCAGGAATTCCGCTGCGTAGGACTTATAGGAGGTACCAGGAGGGCTTCTTGGCCCCCAAGGTCCCTCAGGAGTAAAGTGGACTTCATTCCCCAACTAGTAGTGTGCCAGGGGGCGCGTTTGCAGAGTGGTGGAGAAAGGTGGGCATGGCCTCCAAAAACCTCTTACTCACTGGAGGTAACAGGAGGGGTAGTTGGCCCCCAAGGACATCCCCCCTCCCCAGGTCAATTTCACCCCGGGGACCCCATCCCCCGGCGCCCGGCCATTCCTTTTTTTTTAAAGGGAGGTGGGCCCCCTCCCGGGCCAATTTTGTCCCCGCTGACCCCATCCCCCGGGGCATGGCCATCTGTTTGGGGACCGTGGGGGGGAGCATGCCTTTTTACCCCCAGGGAGCTGCTGACATGCAGCTCCCTGGGGGAAAAAGCAAAGTGCTCCACTGTGAACAAGTGAAAGCAAAATGATCTCACTTGTTCAAAGTGGAGCACTTGTTTGCTATGGGAATCCCATAGCAAACTGCAATGTGTCATGGGTGGGCACCCCAGGACCTTGCTAGAGCCAGCCCTGGGGGGTGACGATCCCCAGGGCCATTTACGTCTCCAGGAGGGGGGCCATGCACCCCCCTCCACTTTTTAAGCAGCCCCAGGGTGGTGGTGGTCCCTGGGCCTTCGTGGGGGGCATGTGGCCCCCCGCATTTAGCATACATAGCCCCAGGGAGGTAACAGTCCCCGGGGCTTCGTGGGGGGCAGGAGCCCCCCCACGCATTATTTAACAAGAGAGCCCCGGGGAGATGGTGGTCTACGGGGCTGAGGGGGGCCACATGGCCCAACACGCATTTAGCACACATAGCTCCAGGGAGGTGGTGGTCCCCTGGGCTGCGGAGGGGGCACATGGCCCCCCACACTTCAATGTATAAGCCCTGGGGAAGTTGCATTTCCTGGGGCTGCGGGGGTCCCTGTGGGCCCCTGCATATTTATTTATAATTGCCCTGGGACCTGGCCCACCCAGGGGCTTAAAAGAAATGAAGTGCGGGAGACTGCGCCTCGTTTTTTAAAAGTTTAGGCCGGATTCGCGGATCCAATGCAAATCCCACAGAAAATTTTTAAAAATGCTTTTATTGGCCCTGGGGGTCCCTGTGGGACCCCCTGAGCAGGCCTAGGGGGTCAGGGTGTTTCTACCCTGCCCCCTTTTCTTGATTTTCATAGTTTTTTCACCTTTTTTCTTGTGACTCGGTTCAACCGAGTCACAAGATGGCTGCCAACACTTCCTGGTTGGAACTGTTGGCAGCCAATCAGATCGCAGACTTGACATGTATGGATATCTGAGAAATGTTTACATATCTCAGCAACTACTGAATGGATTTACACCATTTAACAAAAATGGTGCTTTACGGACCAAAAGCTACCTTTTGCCAAATTTGGTGTAAATCTGTTCAGCAGTTCGGGCTGTAGCCGTGTCTAAAGTTGCCTAAGGAAATTACCATGGAGAAAACGCGTTTTGGGACCCCCCTTTTTCTCGGCCCCCGCTTGAAGAATCTCCCCAAAATATTCAACACAGCAGCTGACCTGGCCGCTTCATTAGTTTTGAAAATTTTGCGAAGATTCAGTCAAACGGTGCTAAAGATATTGGCAAAAGAAAAACGCTTATAGAATAGAAACAAGGTCCTAACTATAACAACCTACTGGCGACTGCCAGTAGGTAATACACATACAAATATACATATAAGTCATGATAGTAATTCAAAATAAATGTTGAATGAAATTTATATAATTATTAAGTAGAAAATGATTTAATTATTAATAATTTTATGTTTGTACTTAATAAATAACAAGTAGCTAATTAAAAAAATTATGTAACCTATGAATAATTTGATTCTGAATAGTTAAATATATAGTAGTTAATACAGTTTTAAGAAATATAATTTAATAAAAGGGGCAATAGTTTACATTTTTTTATTTTATAAGTGCAATAAAGAGTTTGCAGGACTCAATGATTAGTAGCGTATATAGGTACTAAGGAGTTTTTAGGGTTCATGGATGAGTAGTGTATAAGGGTAGTAAGTGATCTTAATGCTCCCTAGTGACATTTCTTTGTAATATCATTGTACATTATTGGTTTGTCCCTCCACCCCTTCCCCAGTTAATAGAGTGTTCCACAGGAAGCCTACCTTAGAATGTTCACTTGTGACAGTTATAACTGTTATGTAGAGTGGATGACTGGAATAAAGAAGACTTTTCCTTCGCACCTTTCACATGTATTTTTTTGGACTTAATTACAATACTGGCAGTGAACTCTGCACAGGGGCAGTCCAGTCGTCTCCTCTCTTGATACTTTCTCCATTGCGAGGACCTTTATGTTATTCAAAGCCTTTGCTGTGGCTGTGAGGGGGGAGCTAAGGATTGATTTACTGCTACACACTATTGAGGACCAGCGCTACTGCCATTGTGACCGAGTTGTTGTCTCTGTTTGGAAGGAGCAGCGGAGCGGTAGTTTCCATGTCTGGTGCTCTGCTTCACATTCTTCAGGAAGTACACGCCCATAGCCCGATTGAGCTGCGTGTGATTCATCAGTGAGGATAGGTGGAGATCACGTTCCCTTGAGGAAGTTTCCACCCATAGCTCACCGGAGCTTCAGGAGTATTGCTGTGAGGATAGGCAGAGAGCAAGTGTGGCAGCTCCCTGTGGGCGGGATGTTGTATGCTCACACTCTGACCTGCTCGTCTTGCTTATCAGCAGGTGCAAATTCCTGGTTGGCGTGAGTTTAAACCGATCACACGCCGTTACTGCTGTTCGGGGGGAAATTTTATGGTCCTGGGGCACTGGACCAGAGCAGCTTAATTTGTGTGGGTGCTTCTACAAAATATGAGAAAATACACCTGTAAACGATAGAAGTTGAATCAGGCTTGTTTGCACTTTGCACTTTAGTTTATTTACAATGAAACCACTTAAACAAGAAGTGTAAAGAACCCTTTAAAATTCAATAATGAGCCTGGGAGTCTTAGCAAAGACTGGGCATTTAAAAACACATTTCTGGAATGAAGAACAAACTCATGCAATGCAAATATATATGTTAGATCAATGGAAATGCAGAGAAGAGAGAAAGAGACAAATTCAAAATACAATAAGCAGTTATAGCTTTAGCCAAAGATGCTAGATAGATGGCTGAAGGAGACCACACAGGCGTCAGTGACCAAAGGGGTCATTTCAGCGAGGTAGTCCGTAGAATGGACTGAGGAGCAGATCTTTATGCTCTTTCAATGATGACCCATTTACCACAAAATCACGACATTATCAGGTGCTTTGACCCCAGAACATGACGCACTTTGGTCACTTCTCGGAAATATTTAAGAAAACAGAAGTGACACCCACACTACGTTCCTTACCAAAAGGTCACTTGATGTTTGACCGTAAATCATAATGAAATTGAACATTTATCGGAAAGGGTTTGTGTCACTTCTCAGAAACTTTTATAAGAAAGCGGAACATTTAGAAAGGTCACAGGTCACCATCTCACGCCATGTGCACATCTTAGTTACATTAAAGCTAGCAAAAGATACAACAATATGAAAGATTGACAGGTGGCAAGTGGCCCCCACCATCAGGTATCGCGTGATGTTCCTCTTAATTTGAGGAGTTCTGAGTTCTTGTGGTTAGCTATCTCTCAGTAGATGTGAGAAGTGATGAGCTCATCTTGTGCAAGGAGAGAGTGGGGGCTCGTGACAGAGCTGAAGCTTCGTGTGTGTCGCAGAAGAGATAACTTGCATTTTAGCAGAGAGGCATTTTGGGCCTACTACATTAAAAGAACAACTGAGACAGTATGGTCAACTTAACAGATTCCTATATGCTAGCTGGTGGGGCCTTATCAGGGTCTCATACTTCAGGTGTGGGCAGAATGGGCCTGGGAGACTTATATGATAAAAATAGACCCTGCTTCAAATCCTCCTCTTGTTCATTCTTGAACAAAATTCTTGTATTTAGTGTAGTCCTATTGTTGTTACTTCTACAACTTCTATAAGTGCTAAGTTATTCACATTCCCTGTTCTATCCTTGCTCTCCCTTTGCTAATTCTGCTATTCTCTGGAGGTGCAACTGCTACGGACATGGTGTGCTGACTGACGAGCATATCGCGCATTAGGACACAGCCCACGTATTTAGAGACAGGTATGACATTGTAACACATGCTGTTTTCTGTGTCTGTAGGCCGGTGTGTGCAAACATAACATAACATAACATCATGCCCTGTCAATTGTCCCCCTGTCCCATCTTTATCAATCGCTATTTATTCATTTTGGTACAATATCTCTGTGTCATTTAAGCAGTGTCTCAGGTATAGCACTGTGATCACAATACACTATAAGGAGCGTAGTCATTGTAATGGCAGCAATGGGTGTCAATACTGCTAGTAGCACCCATGGTCATTTTCTCTAATTGTTCTGAAAGTCTTAAGGCATTGTTCCAATCGTTGGTACGTGTGGCTACTGTTACTAGTTGGAAGAATGTCTTATCTTCTGCTGTACTTTTACTCTTTTCAAAAGTCTGCTGAGGAATAATGCAGAGCCTCAGTAATCATACCTGTAAACAGAAAAATTAACCGTTGGTGCCTGTCTTCAAGTAATTTGAGAGGTTACAAGCACTTCTATTACCTAGGCACTTTCAATATGAAGAAAACAAAGTGATGAAGAAGGTAAAGATGTCTCGTTGTCGCAACTTGTAGACTGAGGGGTTGGGGCTTTGATGGTCCAGTCGCCTTTAGTTGATGTATCATTGGGGTCCGCTTACACACTCTTCCTTTCTCTGCTGTGTGCAGCACGTGCAACCCTTCAGGATGAGCTTGGGATACCATTCTCACTTGGTGGAACACATGTATTTTCTGTGTAGCTCCTAGCCCCTTGCACAACCCCTCAATCACATGTGAGATGAACGCCGCTCCATTGTCAGAACCCAAAAGCATAGGTACTTAAAAGCGCGGTATGAACTCTTTCAGGGGGCATTTGGCAATAGTTTGTACATTGCAGTTCTTGGATTGGTATACCTCAGTCCATGTGCTGAACATGCACACAATAACCAACACGTACTTGTACTTTTGAGTAGAGGGCATGTCGATGAAGTCCATTTAATGTGGGGAAATGAAGTGGCCTGGGGCAGTGGAAGTACCCTTTCCAATTTTACCAATGTACCAGCATTAGGAAAATAGTCTGATCATTCCATCACGTCCTACAAGTGATGAACCATGAAAAAGTCGGGCCATGGGAGCAAGCATTATCGTTGGTAAACATATCTTTCCATTTGGGCCTATCTATATTCCCTCTTCTGTTTGCCTACATCCTCCCCTTTTCCCTACTTCCTTTTCTTCCACCCCTTTCAATAATATACTTAGGGTCCTAGTACATATCATCATCCTTTATCTTTATATCATGATATCATGTGTAGTAGAAGCAATTTGAACCATTGTGTACTCACAACCAGTTCATGCTATTCCTTTTTTACGTCTGCATCAATAAATTCCTTACCTCTTGATACATAGTCCTTGGAGGAGGTGTGTGCAGCACATTCTACAATTGAAACTCTCTTTGGTAGCAACAGGCCTTGCAATAGTTGTGCTATTAATGGTGCATGCTGTATTTGTTGGCCAGCTGAGGTGAGGAATCCCCTCATAGCCCACAGCTGACTAAGATCAGGGGCCACCCCAAAATTATTTTTGCCGTCTGTGTAAATGTTCACTATTCTTCCTTCATGTTGTTAATCTCACAGTACATTCCAGTATATTTCTAGCCGTGCCCACTGCGTAAGAACTTTGCAGTGAGCCTGCGTTATTGCTGATGCATGAACCATGAACTATTAGATCGACATCTGCATCGAGGAAAGGTGTCTCTCTTAAATCATGTTGAACATTTGCATACCTACAGGGGCCATTTTCAGTACATGTGCTAGTAGGTAGATGGGGAGGTGACTTGGGGTGCACAGTGGTATGGCAACTTCAATAGCTTTAGTAATACAAGCCTTTCTATTAATACAATGAGCTAATTAAATCTTCCTAGTGCCACTCTGACAATAATGTTAAATATTAGAATACAAATACATAACTTTGCTTAAGACACTTCTGTGCGGCGGGTGTTGCGGCTGATCACTGTCTTCTTCCTCTTTGGACAGTCAATGGAAACACGATGCCTTACTCTCAGCAATGCAGACAGATGTTGGTGAATACACTAATACTTTAACATGTCTTTTAAAAATCTGTGTTCCAGGACTGATAGGTCGGAGCTCAGGAATGATGGGGCCCTTCTCCTTCCTTGGATATCTGAGTAGAAAGAAACTTCGCAGCGCGTGTTAACTTATACAAATATATGTCTTCTTTCATAATTTCAATGTCACTGTTAGGTCTAGTTGATGTGTCTTATACATATAGTAATTGTTCAGTGAGAAGTATATGGGGCGTTAGGTGGTTGGCAGAACTTGGAATATTTGTTAGTAAAAACAGGGTGATCCATGGGCAATAAACTATTTTTGCTTTCCCTTAATTATATATTTATTTCCCTCAATTGTGGCGCTTATCTTGCCTACTTTATTTTTAAGCAGTCTGTTCAGGTATTGCTGAAATCTGTTGCTGGTCTAGTATCACAGTGGGCACATGGTCCATCTTTGATCCAAATGTGTGGGAAACTTGTAGTAGGGCCTGTGGTATGACATGTGTGTCTGTTGCAGTCTGCCTATAGATGCAATCTAGGGGATCTAATTGTACTCCCCTCTTATATTTTATTCTTATTTATAGTTTATTTTTAACCAGACATGAGGTGGTGAAAACGAAAGAAGAACCGAAACATTGTACTTTAATAGTTCCCAGGAGATAGGAACGTTTATGGGAGATAAAAACTCGTAGTGGTCGAACTGCAAAATATATGCAACCACCACTAAAGTCTGTAACTGCACTTTTTAAAAGGCCTTTTTTTTTTTTTTAAATCTACACAAATTATTCTGAGAATATTGCAATACTGAGCATTGCTACTTAATGCATACCGTCCTCTAACATTGGAATATATATTATTTCAGCATGTATTATTTATTCTTTTGTATTTTCCTAGCACTGGGGCATGTGTGGAGGAAGTTGGTGTCGTGGCTACCTGTGATAATCTATTCCTCCGGATCTCTGGTCGTTGTCTCATATTTTGAAGGCTGCACACAGCTGTGCATATCCCATAACTTATTCCTTCCCTCCTCTCACACAGCTGCACTCATGGTAACCCTTAGTTAGGATGGCCTCTAATGTGTCATAATTCAGAACAATAATTAATTAATTTAAGAGATGTCCCCAAAGATGTTGCCAGTCAGTAGTGTTGCTTCCGTTCAGTTGCCATAGGGGAGCGAAGCATGTATATATATATATATATACATATATAGATACATACATACTCTGTCACTAAACTGCACAACGTGAAACCTGAAACACTGTATTTAATCCCGGCTTCCCCCGTTACCAAATTGTGTGATCCTAGGCAATTTATTTCTCTCGTTCATGCTCTGCCAACTATATACATATATATATCTATGTATTTTTTTTTTCCAATCTCCTGATCGTTTCTAACCACAGGAAACTATTTCTAATGGCCTTCCTGCCTGGCCAAACGCCCAGAAACTGTGGTCGGCCAGGAGTGCTACTTCTGAAGACAGCCCAAGAAAAAATCTATTAACCCTTCCAACACACGTGTTGTGTTTCAGTGTACATTACGTTAAATAAAGCCTATTTTAAAATAATATGTCTTTTTTATAAAGCGCACATTCACTCAGAATGGTATTTTGCCGCTATATAGCAGATCTTTATTGTTCCCTCAACTCAATGGTACTCCTTTTATCCACCTCGAAATGCTCAGTAGACCTAGTAGCATTGGAGCATGTGACCATGAAGTCAAACACAGGCTCACGTTCTCTATGTGTCATGCACGTTGTGTAAACGCCGTATATTCTAGTCTTTTGCTCCTAAGGGCCTACAATAATGTATTGGACCTATATATTGATCCAAGGCGAAAATTGGGTGTAATTAGTGTGCATTCCATTCCATCAATTTATCTCCCCTCTTCTCTCCCTAGTTCTGCGCTCCGATATTCGAATAGCTCTTCGTCCAGTGTCACTAACTAACTTGAACATGAGACACAATTTCAAAACCTCATGTCGTAATAGCAAACACCAACTGTGTGTGCTCTGTGGCAGTACTTCCTGGATTGGTGCTTGCATTCGGGCTACTGCTTGTGCCTGGAGAGGTGGCACTCCCTACTGCTTGGGCTGTTATTGAATTTGGACGCAGGTAGGAGTAAATTATTCTGTACTTAGTATCTTGGTGCTGCAGTATTTGGTGTAATTTTCATTGTGAATCTTGCATCTAGCTGACCTGGTAGGCCTTTGCATTTTGTGCATTGAAGTATTGATGCCTATAGATATTCATCATGTCTATAATGAAAAATTCTTTAAAAAAAAATTATAATTGGTCATCTAAATAGAGAGATATTCATATGCATTTAAAACTGAAAGTATTTTCCTTCTGCCAGGAAACTATATTACTTATATTGATGGCATTTTTAGTCTTGTAACATTGTGGGCCATAGAACATTGTATGTACTATGTTAAGCCTATGATCCAAAAATATCAAAGGTAATAGCTCCATTTTACCTGGTATTACAGCTTCTATCATTGTGCCCTGGGCGGTAAGGGATGGCAGTCCTTGACCTCAACTTATTATGTCATTTTTTTTTCTTTTGTGGGAGGGGATGGAAGGTAACCAATGGCTGCTCTATCATTTGATGCTGGGACCAAGTCTAAGGCGTAATAGCGACCAGAAACGTAAAAAGCTGGCTATGTGATTAATGTCTGCGAAATCCTTCCTCCCCCTCTTTCTACCACTTGACTTAATATTCAAGTGGGAGGATCCATTACTAAGGGTCCAAGCACGCAGGAATTGTGAGGTGAGAAGCGTGAGGTGTGACGGTCAAGGAGCTGAATGTACTTCATTCAGGGTGCAATAAGTTAAATCGGGTAGCCTATTGCAAACCGCCCTCAAAAGTCGTAATCAAGTGTTGTGAAGGCTGCTATTTGGAAACTCCCAAAATGTCCCACTCTCCAGAAATGAGGTCCCCCTGATACTCACTTACTGGGTACAGTGTATTTGTGGTATCATTGTACACAGATACCGCTCTATAATTTAATATGTGCAAAAGTAGTTCAACAGCGTGGTGTTTATTATAATTCCTAACGTGCACAAGTTCTTGTTGTACTCCACGGGGCGAGGCACGTGCTTTTTGAAGACTATTACCTAGAAGCGAAATGTAATATTTAAATGCAACACTGTGCCATATGGGCAAGAAGAAAGTAGGGGAGAGCAGGGTGTGGTTGTGCAACAATAATATTCATGAGTATTTGACAATATGCACATTTCAAACATTTACAGTCTTAGTTATTTCGTTCTCGCTAAAGACGGGAAATTTAGATATATATTCAGAATCGGTGCACCAGGCACAGATACTTAAAACGATAACCACAATGCATGCAACAAACGCACAAGAAAGATGGGATCATAAAATATTCCTACTTCAATTATACAGGATATAAAACACAATATGTACACCTTTACTTATATATCATAACAGAAGAATAATGTCGTTCAAAATAACATTGCTAACCTAAAAATAAACGCCTCACGTTTAACTTGAACACAGGAAACCAAACACTTCCTTTTACTGGTAGCTAAGCAGAATGGAAGGCGTCCCTTGTTCTTTAAAAGTTTTAGTTTTCACAAGCTATCATCCACACAGTAAGCTTGTGGCCATTATTCACACAGTAGGCCCGCCACTCAGGCGTAAAACGAAATCTTCGTAACCACACAAACTAACCACAATGGCACACCGGCCTAAAAATATATATATATATCCGTGATATGAAGCAATGTATAAACGGCGAATAACACCTAAACCTGACTCAACGACTGTGTACACGTGTTAAAGATGAGAAGTTCTTTTACGTAGCAAGATATCAGTGGAAAGCAAGGAGCTGTTACTAGGGGTCAGAGGGCACCCAGAGAGACAGAATCCGCTAAGACAGACGAACAGCACTCCCCGGGAGAAGACCAAAAGTACAAGAGAGAGATATGCTCTTAACTTAGGCTTACCCGAGAGTGTTGTGTCTGCTCAGTCAGGAAACCTGGTCTCGGAAGGTAGTCACTCCGCCCGTTGTCACAGGATGCAGCTGGGAATCTAGTACGTCCCTTCGAGGTTCGCCAGATGTTCAGGGAGAAATGTTATGGTCCTGGGGCACTGGACCAGGGCAGCTTAATTTGTGGGGGTGCTTCTACAAAATATGAGAAAATACACGTGTAAACGATAGAAGTTGAATCAGGCTTGTTTGCACTTTGCACTTTAGTTTATTTACAATGAAACCACTTCAACAAGAAGTGTAAAGAACACTTTAAAATTCAATAATGAGCCTGGGAGTCTTAGCAAAGACTGGGCATTTAAAAACACATTTCTGGAATGAAGAACAAACTCATGCAATGCAAATATATATGTTAGATCAATGGAAATGCAGAGAAGAGAGAAAGAGACAAATTCAAAATACATTAAGCAGTTATAGCTTCAGCCAAAGATGCTAGATAGATGGCTGAAGGAGACCACACAGGCGTCAGTGACCAAAGGGGTCATGTCAGCGAGGTAGTCCGTAGAATGGACTGAGGAGCAGATCTTTATACTCTTTCAATGATGACCCATTGACCACAAAATCACGACATTATCAGGTGCTTTGACCCCAGAACATTACGCACTTTGGTCACTTCTCGGAAATATTTAGGAAAACAGAAGTGACTCCCACACTACGTTCCTTACCAAAAGGTCACTTGATGTTTGACCGTAAATCATAATGAAATTGAACATTTATCGGAAAGGGTTTGCGTCACTTCTCAGAAACTTTTATAAGAAAGCGGAACATTTATAAAGGTCACAGGTCACCATCTCACGCCATGTGCACGTCTTAGTTACATTAAAGCTAGCAAAAGATACAACAATATGAAAGATTGACAGGTGACAAGTGGCCCCCACCATCAGGTATCGCGTGATGTTCCTCTTAATTTGAGGAGTTCTGAGTTCTTGTGGTTAGCTATCTCTCAATAGATGTGAGAAGTGACGAGCTCATCTTGTGCAAGGAGAGAGTGGGGGCTCGGGGGCAGAGCTGAAGCGTTGTGTGTGTCGCAAAAGAAATAACTTGCATTTTAGCTGAGAGGCATTTTGGGCCTACTCCATTAAAAGAACAACTGAGACAGTATGGTCAACTTAACAGATTCCTGTATGCTAGCTGGTGGGGCCTTATCAGGGTCTCATACTTCAGGTGTGGGCAGAATGGGCCTAGGAGTCCATTTTTGTCACTCTTTGCAGCTACAGTTCCGCTGGCTTGCTTTGGTTCATCATTGCTGTTTTGTAGCTGCTGCTCGTAAGCAGTTGCCTTTTCTTGCAGAATTGTGGAAGTCACTGACAGGTACGAGCTACGGTTTCCTCATATTTCAGGAGTTCTATTTACGCTCCATTTCCAATTGTTGTGTACATTTCTTTCACAGTGATACACACACCTGCAACTTGTGTGTTCCTGTGGATGTTTTCACAGTGACAAAAACACCTGCACCTCCTTCCTGGGAATTATACAGATTTATTCCACGGTGATACGCACACCTCCAACTTTTGTGTCCTGTGGATATTCTCACGGGGAGACACACCCTACACCTTCTGGACTTTTTATTACGTCTTGGTTTAGTGTAGCATATTTTATCTTGAAAGTGTCCTAATAGTATGCCTATAATTTTACATAGTATTCTAGTACAATCATATTTCTCATTTTGATTTGTGCTTCCTTGGGAGTAGTTTTGGAAAATTCTCTGTATCTAGCATTACTCTACTTTTGTTCCGTTCTCTGTTAACCCATGGCGGTGCCGGCTATGAGTCAACCACCTTCCTTTTTGAATGAAATTGGTGAACCAGAAATTAATTGGAAAGATTGGCTAAAATTGTTTGAGTAATATTTAATAGCTATTGGGGGTGAAAGATTTTCTGCTATGCGCAAGCAACACATATTAATACGTAATTTTGGAAAGGTCGGAAAATTTATGAGACCTTGCCTGAGCCAGAGATGGAGGATGAAGAAGGCCAGGATGTTTTTAGTGTAACGCTTTTGAAACTTGAGATTAATTTTGGGGACAAAGTAAACATAGTTCTTGAACGACACAAGTTTTTTGGTCATGTTCAAGGCAAACAAGAGTCTGTTAGTAACTATGTGGCGGCTTTCAGAGGTCTGACTAAGTTATGACATTTTGGTGACCTTACTGATTCTCTTGTGAGAGGCCAGTTGGTCAGGTGTACCAATAATAGTCGGATTCAGGAAAAATTATTAGCAAAGAACCCCACGTTGAGATAGGCGATTAATATAGCACAGTGTATTGATCATACAGGAAAATGTTTTAAAGAATGAAAACGTGGGGGTGGAGCTTGCCTGGCCTAAAGATGTCCGCTTCCTGAGCGAGCTCTGGCAGCCGTCTAAACCATCCGTCGAGAATCCGTGACGTTCGAGGGGGAATGTCGCTCAACTACATCGGCAAACATAGCGCATGAAAAGCGCTTACTATTGATGTATTTATGGACTCCGGTGAGGCTTCCGGGGCTCCGATTTGTGCAGACGCAGATTCTGGCCTGGGAGCTAGGCATGACGTGGAGAGGCCTGCTGTGATCCCCGGAGTATCAGGATCAGCGAGGCGGCGGTGAGCCCAGCGTAGAGTGCGCTGAACGCTTTGGCGCAGAGTGACGGTCCGATTTGCGACCCTGTGTGGCTGGAGCGGGTCCCCTGCACTGACGGGCTGCCCAGGATTGCTGCAGTAATTGAAGAGTGCGGCGAGGGTCCCCCCGTTGGCAGAATGAATGAAAGACATTTCTTGAGCGCATGGCTACCCGGAGGCATCCCAGCGCTAATGCAGACCACTTTGAGTTCGAAGGAGCTTAAGGAATCAAGAAGGTCTTTAGAAGCTTGCGGAAGGATAGGTAGTTCGGTTCACGGCGAATCCACAGGGGTAATTGATTCCACAGTTTTGCAGCATTAAACGCGGCAGACTGATTGTGAGGCCTAGCGCGTTCTCACGGCTGCTATTTACTGAGACGGCTTCAGGTGAGCTGCTGGCATTACAGCTACACTAGCGGGAAGAGGTGCCCGTGAGTCTGGCACATTGGTGGTTTTGCGACTGAAGATCACTAGCGGGTGGATTGCTGGTGGCGTCACAGAGCACAGAAAGTTAAGTGCGGCATACAATGCCCTCCCCTGTGACACATATACAAACAAAGCCAGGAACTCCTGGAGGAACCGGCGTGACCCTGGTGGTTCGACGGTCTAGCGCACCTCACGCCTCACTCAGTACCCCTCTGGAGGAATAATCATGCTCAACGTTGCTTGTGGCTGTTGTAGCTTGGGCCCTCATAACGGAGAGTTGTTAGAAGTGCGTGCTCTATGGAGCAGAGAGCTCCTGCCTCCTTAGTGGGAAAGCCAAGACCAGCAACGGAGAGCCATTGCCTCAGGTGAAGTCTACAAATCACCTATACCATATTGCTGAAAGCGCGATAGCTAGCGACTGCACCATCATGGGTAAAGAAGACAAGTCTCAACCCAAGCTTCAGTTTGAGCAGCGCAAGTCAAGACATAGGGAGGAGAGTGTCGAGACCGTATCGTCGGGGCAAGGGGAAGTCTCCGAAGATACAGGAGGTGATATACGGCAAATATTGACAGCCATGCAGAAGAGCCTCACCACAATTGACTGCAAGATTGATTCACTATTCTACAGAATGGACCGTATGTCTGAGCGGCTAGATAAGCATGCAGAGCGTCTTGATATGACGGAACGCTCCATTGCTGAGGTGGAAGAAGCTCAAACAGAAACAGACAATGCTTAGAAGCAGATGGGAAAGCTCCTGACGGTACTTCAAGACAAAGCTGAGGATATAGAAGCTAGGTCCAGGCGCAGTAACATACGCATTGTCGGTCTGGCCGAGTCTACAGCTACAGGCAACATGGAGGCGTTTGTGGAGCAACTTCTGGTGACACTGCGTGGGCAAGACACCTTCTCTGCAATGTTCATTGTGGAGTGTGCACACCGCTCTTTGGGCCCCAAACCTCCTCCGGGAGTCCCCCCTAGACTTGTGATAGCCAAGCTGCTAAACTATAGGGACAAGGACTCTGCTCTGAAAAAGGCTAGGGAGCTGGGGGTCCTCCATTACGAGGGCTCTGCACTCTCGTTGTTTCCAGATTTCACTATGAAGGTGCAGTAGGCGCGACTTCAGTTTGCCCCCATAAAACGAAAGCTGAGGGAGCAAAATCTGGAATACGCCATGCTATACCCTGCCAAACTGAGAGTCACGATGAATGGCAGGACAAGGATCTTCACGGACCCCAAGTCGCTACAGAAGGCCCTCAAGGAGCTGGGCAGGCCGAAAGCGCAAAAACAACTGCCGGATGCTGCAGAACGAACCGCTAGACCTCATGGAGAACTGGACGAAAATGATTAAGTTGAGCTGACTATGTCCCCTATCTAAAGCATCAGGCAAGATTAATACCTCTCGCGAACAATGTTGGTTCACTAATTAACAAAGTATTATCGAGACTTTGAGTCTGGTATGATCAGGACTGTAGGGGTTAAGAGAGGCATTACTATCTAGGGCATAGTAGTTAGTAACAAATGCTTATATAAATAAGTGCTAGTTGTATTCAAGTATAGATTGAACTATTTTTGATAGTAGGCTCTAGATTATATAGATATACCGGGTTTCAATGGTGCAGCACTTCCCCTCGGAGGTTGCTATCTTATAGTTTGGCGGCATGGTCGCTCTGGCTCGTTATGAGAGTTGGCCGGTAACATCCGCCCCTAAGTATCAATCAACTTATGGCGGAAAGCCAATCTTATTGTTTGATTATTAAAGTAGCATTCGAAGCAATAGTCAGTCATGGGTGGGAGATTTGTGTATCGTCTATGCCCAGTTGGGGATGGAATAGCATGGGTGGAGGGGAATGTTTTTATGTTTAGAATTCACAGTTTACACATGTGCAAAGTGCAAGACTCACACTTACAATTCGACACTCATGGAGGGAGGGTCACAATCCATATCAGCAATGCCTAAATGTCGCAACACAAGGTAATACACTGCCATAGGGGCAGAATCCGTTTTTGAACCTGCAATGTGCGGGGCTTAAACAATTTCTGCAAGCTGCGCAAAATTGTGGCATATCTTAAGAGGCATGAAGTAGATGTGGCGATGCTCCAGGAGACTCACAGCCCCTAGTAGTAATATGCTTACTCGCAAGAGACTCCTTGGCCACTTTCAGCCCGCTGGGTTCACTTCACACGCCAGGGGCGGGTTCACTTGGGTGAACCCCATATCGGGGATCTCGCTGGAAGCGCGGGACGTTGACCCTAATGGCAGGTATGCACTCTCCAGATGTTATGGCAAAAGACTGGACACACTTTTTGCGCGACTGCGTGGAGACACCACATTGCCACAGCTTTGGGGGGGCGATCTTAATTGTGTGTTGGATCTGCAGCTGGATCGTTCTGGGGTCCGACCGGATGCCCCTCAGTGGCAGCTAGAACTATATGTGACATTGTCACGCAGTTAGACCTAGTAGACGTATGCCACGCCAGATTTACCAGTGCAGGTGGGTTCACACACTACTCAGCCCCACATGATATACATACTAGAATCGATTACTGGCTGATTTCAGGGGCTCTACTGCCCTGTGTGTGGAACTGTTCCCTTTTGCCGTGCTCATTCTCTAATCACTCCCCCATAGTACTGGAAGTGGAAGCGCCCCCCATAGGCCCTGCACCTTTTACATGGAGGTTCCCTCCATATTCACTATTAGACACAGATTTCAAGGCAGAGCTGGGTACGGCAATAGAGGAATTCTTCGATACCAATATAGGCTCCGTCGATCTTCTTTCCACAGTATGGGACACATTTAAAGTGTGCATAAGAGGGATGGCCATATCCAAGCATTCTGGGGTACTTCGCTCTATCCGAAACAAATTGACATCGCTCGAAGGTCACTTAGGAAGATTGGAACAAGAGGCTCTCGCTGGGAATGATGCCCAATCCTCTGAGGCATTAAAGAAAACACTTGAAGAGTACCATGAGGTTGTGGACACTGAGCTAAAGCATATGGGTAAATATGTGATAGCTAAAACCTATGGGGAGGGGGAGAGACCGGGCTCGGTGCTCGCGGCGCTGGTGCGCCGTCAGAGCGAAGCTAGCCTTATAAGTGAGCTACGGGACTCCGACGGCAAGCTGCTGAGTGACCCAACGGAGATAGCCAACAGGTTCAGTAGGTACTACACAGATCTATACAGCTCTAAAGTGACTGCAGATGAAACTGACATTCAGGAATATCTGGAGCATATACAACTCCCATGGCTTAACAACGGACACAGAGAATATCTCATGAGACCATTAGATTCCTCTCAAATACTGACTGCGCTTACTGCGATGCGTGATGGTAGCACCCCGGGGCAGGACGGGCTCACAGTCTGCTTTTATAAAAATTACAAGGATCTGTTGATTCCACACTTGTGTACTCTATTTGAGGAGATGGGAGAGAAAGGTGAGATGCCCAAGTCAATGAGGGAAGCCTTAATAGTTACTCTTCTGAAGCCGGGGAAACCCCCAGACGAATGCTCGTCCTATAGGCCCCTATCACTGTTGAATGTTGACACCAAAATATTCGCTAAAGTCCTGGCTAACAGGCTGGCGCCATTGATCCCGATCTTGGTGAGGCCTGAACAGGCTGGATTTGTCCCGGGTCGCAACTTGTCCTATAATTTGAGAACTCTGTTCGGCACTATCCAGCATGTTACGCCCAAAATTAAGGCGGCTGCGGTCTTCTTGGATGCAGAGAAAGCGATTGATTCTGTTGAATGGGTCTTTATGAAACAGGTGTTACGACGAATGGGAATGGGGAAGTTTTTCTGAAGCTGGTCTCAGTACTCTATAATAGGCCGTTCGCAAGGGTGAGAACAGGGGACATGGTAACATCACCTATTGAGATATCAAGGGGCACGCAACAAGGCTGCCCATTGTCCCCGCTGTTGTATGCCATAGTTGCGGTACCATTGCTGTGCGCATTAAGAGAATACCATGGGCACAGGGGGATCCGATTCCCGAACTACAATCTGATAGTGTCTGCTTATGCAGACGACATGCTGCTATATTTAAGAGAGCCGGGGGCTAACCTAACACCACTAATCAATAAGGTGATAAAGTTTGGAGGGGTCTCTGGTTTGAGAATTAACTGGTCTAAATCAATTGTATTCCCTTTGATGGCTGCCACGACAGTGGTTAAGTTGGATTTCCCTCTGCAATGGTCCACTGACCCGGTGCGTTATCTAGGTGTACAGGTCCATACAAACTCAGACCTGGTGCTCAGTGAGAACTATGGCAAGGCTCTTGGCAAGCTTGAGGAAGATGTGGACCGCTGGATTCGCCTCCCTCTGTCCCTGCTGGGCTGTATCTCCCTGATGAAGAATGGTGGTTTTGCCCAGATTTTTCTTTTTCTTTTTAAACATCCCGATGGTTCTTCTAAAACACACTTTCTAGATAATGCGCTTTCTAATGGTGAAATTGGCATGGGTTGGTAAGCAGCCGCGGGTCAAGTGGGACATTCTTACTCTCCCCTACTCTATGGGAGGTCTAGGGGCTCCGGATCTAGAGTTGTATTATAGAGTAGCTCAGTGTTCCCATGCATATCCTTGGATACATGGCCCGCAGAGTCTTCCACATTTGTATATTGAACAAGTGGCAGTCGAGCCAGACCCGCTCCCTCAGAGACTGTTCCATAATACTATCAGACGAAATCGTGTACTGGACTGTGTCAATTCCACAGTGCATGCATGGCATGACTTAATGAAGAGGCAAGCTGGCACATTTTTATACTTCCCCCTGCTGCCAGTGGAATGGTGTCACTGGCTGCCATTCAGTGCAGATAGAGAGGTGGTGCGTGCTTTACGGTCACTCAACATCTCTACTATGGGCGACTTGTTCTCTGAGGGCAAGGCCCGTGTATGGGACGAGGTAATAGTGGAAGGACAAAACTTCACCCCACTCTCACAGTTTCATTTCTTCAGGGTACGGCATGCTCTGCGGGCTTTACTAGGCGACGACCTAATGGAACCCCTTGAGCTACTTTCCCTCTCTTTTCTATTGCATGCTAAGTCTCCTAATAAGTTAGTATCGAACATATATGATTTGTCTCAAGAATTCAGGAGATCACAGTATAGTAAAACCAGGCTGGATTGGCAAAGCGATCTAGGTATAGCTATAGACGATGCTAAGTGGAGGTATTGCTGTGAGGTCACTCAGAAAGTCTCATTAAACGGTAGACACAGACTCATACACTTTAAATTTCTCAACAGGGTGTATTATACCCCAGAGAGACTGTTTCGGTAGGGCCTGAGAGACACGGCTCGTTGTGAGCGGTGTGGGGAGGACCCACTGCATGCTGCCTGGCTCTGTCCTATGATTGCAGATTTCTGGTCTCAAATATTTCGGGTGTTAAATGAAATCTCAGGTCTCTCCCTCAACCCAGATCCCCTGCTGGCTTTGTTGGGCTATATCGGGGTGCTGCAGAATGATATCAGAAGATTGATGGCGATGGGATTACTCCTCGCTAAGCGTAGAATAGCTATTCGATGAGCTCGTGGGCCAGCTCCAACGATAACAGAATGGACAAAAGATATGTTATATTGCAACACACAGTCCGAGTTGTATAACAAATTATTACCCCCTTAAAGTCGCCCTAAGTGTTTCTGGGGGCTGTATAAACAATACCTTATTGGGAAAGGATCGGGAGAGTCGGATGGGGATAACTAAGATTTCACATATATTGATAGTTGTGCGTGATCTTGTCACTAATGATACGCGCTGAGCTGAAGAGGGAGGATTCATACTCTTGTGGCACACTAAATATTACATGTATTATGTATTTTAATGGATGTCCGATATTAAGGGCCAATGTTGTTCCTATCTCCTGTATAGTGATGCCCAATACCATTGTATTCTGTGATGTGTCTTGGCACTATTATTTTTTTACAGCTAACACTGTGTACTGGTAGAATGTAATGTTTAATAAAAAAAAGAATGAAAACGTCTAGTGAAATAGTAGCCAGTGTACAGGATAGCGTAGCAGAGAAAGAGGTGTGCAAAGAAAAAGTTAAGGATGTAAATGTTAGTAAAAGAGAAAATTGGTTTGAAGTGTTTTAGGTGTGGTAGCAGTAACCACCTAGTTAATAACTTACAGTGCACTGCCCGTAACGTTGCATGCAAGAAGTGCAATAGGAGGGGGCATTTTGCCAGGGTGTGTAGAGATGGTGACAATGCCCAGATAAAGGTTATCGCCAATGAGGGAGAACAATTGCAAACATTTGTATTTCAAGTGAAGGGTGAAGGAAGTGACTCAAATCCTAATTACCCTAAATGCACAGTATTTCTCAATAGCAAACCAGTTGTGATGTTTGCAGATTCTTGTCCTCCATTTACCCAACTAAACCAAGCAGATTTTGAGAAGGTATTCGGAATTTCAAATCTTACCATTTATAAACCTGATATCTCCCCAGAGGGATATACAAAGGAAGGTATACCCATGGTGGGCATGATAAAAATGCATGTAAGTTTTAAAGGCAGATTCACGGTGGGTAAAGTGTATATTGTGGAAAAGAGAAAAGATTTGCTAGGATGGCAACATCAGAAAGAATTTGGAATCATATTAGATCCTGATAACAAGGATCAAGTTCTACTTGCAGACAGAAATAATGGTGCATCTGATATATGTGAAGAATATCCTGATTTGTTCTCTTTTAAAATTGGTCTGTTAAAACATTTTCAACATAAGATAAAGGTGAGACAAGGAGCGAAACTCATTGTAAATAAACCACACCCGGTCCCACTTATGATGGGAGAGCCTTTACAAAAGGAGCTAAACAGGTTGTGTGGGATGGGTGTCATACAACCTATAGATTCTTCCGAATGGTTGGCTCCCATTGTCATAGCAGTTAAGGCTGGTGGGGATGGGGAACATATGGGTGTGGAGATTCTCCCTTTCACACATAAACGAGATGTTGAGCACCATGGGTGATGCAAAAATGTTCTCTGTAATTGACTTCTCCATGGCATACCATCAAGTGGAGCTCCATCCAGAGTCAAGACCGCTTTCTGCATTTACCACACCATTTGGGGCATGCATGTTCCTGAGGAAGCCTTTTGGTCTCAGTTCTGCTGCTGTAGTCTTTCAAAAGGTAATGCATCAGCTTTTGGCAGGTGTGGACAATACCCTATGTTTCCAACATGACATATTAATATATGGATCATCGGTTGAGGAACATGACCGCATATTAAGGGTGGTATTTAAGAAATTGATGGATTCTGGGTTGACGGTGAAGCAGAACAAGTGCAAAGTTGGATTACTTAGGTCACACGATATCTCAAGAAGGGTTCAGACCAAAAAGCTGTTTGATTCAGGGGGTGAGAGATGCCCCGTACCCTAAGAACAAGGAGGAATTGAAATCTTTTCTGGGTCTGATTGAGTACATGACCAAATATGTAAAGAAGTTTTCTGAGAAGTGTGAATGGCTTTGTGATCTGTTAAAAAAACAAGGAATTTGTTTGGGATGTAAAGCATAGTGAAATTGTTGACAAGCTAAAAGAAGAGATAATAAATTCACCTGCATTAGGAACGTTTGACCATAGGGAAAAAAACACCCTAACTACTGATGCATACAATAAAGGTCTGGGTGCTACCTTATCTCAAAAAGGAGAAGGGGGTGAAACCATTGTAACTTTTGTGTCTCGCTATTTAAGAAAAGCTGAGCATAATTCCTCTGTAATTGAAAGGGAGGCCCTGGCCTGTTTCTGGGCTGTGAAATATTTCAAATTATATCTATGGGGGATAAAATTCACCATTCGCACAGATCCCAAACCCCTTACATTCATGTTCTCAATAAAAGGGACAAACTGTAGTACTCCAAGCATATCTAAATGGGTACTTGGCTTGGAAAATTACTGTAGCAAAGTAGAATATTTACCAGGAGGTGAAAACAAAATTGCTCATTACCTCTGGAGAGCACCTCTGTAACAAGATGTACTGGATGAACCTTTAGATATTCCCATTTTAGCTGTTCAGTTACCTGCTCTGACAAAGAAGGAATAGGAGGAGAGTATGTGTAAGGATAGCAATTTAACCATACTCAAGGACATGATTTTAAATGGATGGCCAGATAAATGTAGGGATGTTGATAAAGAACTAAAAGGTTACTCAGAAGTGAGGCACGAACTAACCATACTAGATGACAAAATTTGTCATAATGAGAAAGTAATACCACCTTATGATCTTAGAGATAAGATTATTGATCTGGCCCATGAGGGATATCTAGGTAGGAGTATTACAAAAAGTAAAGTGAGAAACAGTTTTTGGTTACCCAAAATGAATTCAATGGTGGAACAAAAGGTTAAAGTTTGCATTAGTTGTGCCAAAAGCGACAAGACTAAAACCTTGTATAAAGTGCCTTTATCTCCAGTAGAGGTACCAAAGGTACCATGGAGTAAGTTGGCCATGGACATGATAGGATCTATGGAGAATCTGGGGGCTCCTATGAAATTTATGATAGTATTTATTGATTATACTTCTCATTGGATAAGGTTTAAGTTTATTCCTCGCACAACTACTAGTGTAGTTATTGAATTCTTTAAAGAGGTGTTTAGCAGCAAGGGTATTCCCTCCACTTTGGTTACGGATAATGGTGTCCAATTTACGTCCCTGGAAATGAAGGAATTCCTGCAAATGTTAGACATAAAACAAGAGAAAACTGCTTCATACTGTCCCAAAGTCAATGGTTTAGTGGAGAGAACAAATAGTATGGTCAAAGAGCACATTCAACTGGCTATTATAAATGGGCAAGATGTAGACAAATCCTTACTTGACTGCATTTGGTCATACCTCACTTCACCCAACCTCATAACTGGTGTTCCTCCATTTGTTTGTATCAGAGGGAGGGAACCGGGCACAAAAATGAACTCTTCATCATTGGGTGGACGAAAATATGTAACAATCGATGGTCCTGAAACATATAAGAAAGTTCAGCAACACCAGATCCAGTTCAAAAATTGGTATAACAACAAACATGGAGTAAAGAAACAAAACTGGAAAATAGGTGACACTGTGTTGATCAAGAGGTCAACTAAAGAGCATCTATATCAAAGTAAATTTTACCCTTTGCATCAGATAATCAGAGCGAACAAAAATGTTGTCCAGTTTGATAATGGTCAAATATGGAGTGGTGACAGACTTGTAAAAGTTGGGGAAAGCCAAGGGTAGAGTATGTTACTTTCTCTTTTCAGTATGAAGGGAGATGTGTTGTAATTGATCTTAATGCTCCTTCGTGACATTTCTTTGTAATATTATTGTGCATTATTGGTTTGTCCCTCCTCCCCTTCCCCAGTTAATAGAATGTTCCATATGGAGCCCACCTTGGAATGTTCACGAGTGATAGTTATAGCTGTTATGGAGAGTGGATGACTGGAATAAAGAAGACTCTTCCTTCTCACTGTGCACGTGTATTTTTTGGGACTTAATTACAATAGTATGGTTTTAAAGTTTTTTTGTATATTGGAACAATATGAAGTTTAAGTAAAGCAATAATTTGATTCTAAATAGTTAAATATATAGTAGTTAATAAAGTTTTAACAAATATAATTTAATAAAAGGGGAGATTGTTTCCATTTTTTCTTACTTTGTAAGAGCAATAAAGAGTTTGTAGGACTCAATGATTAGTAGCGTATATAGGTACTAAGGAGTTTTTAGAGTTCGTGGATGAGTAGTGTATAAGGGTGGTAATAAGAAGCTCTTAGGGTTCCGCCTGCTTAATGTATTGGGATATTAAGGAGTTTTAGGGTTCATGAATGGGTAGTACATATGTGTAATAAGGAGTATTTAGAGCTCAGGGATGAGTATTGTACAGAGGTTGTAACAGTGGCGTAGCTAGATATTTTGCCACCTGTGGCGGTCCCTGCGTT
Organism: Calotriton arnoldi; assembly: GCA_963921515.1. Lineage (NCBI taxonomy): Eukaryota > Metazoa > Chordata > Amphibia > Caudata > Salamandridae > Calotriton > Calotriton arnoldi. Next base: position 478,028 of record CAWUFW010003524.1, read on the forward strand.
TGCCGCCCTGCGACGGTCGCAGGTAAGAGCGGGGGGTGCTGGTGATCCCTGCCTTTGCACCTGCAACAGCCAGAGGTAAAAGTGGGGGGAAGGCACTTCTCCCAAAACTCGTGCCACCCTCCCCCTTGCTACGCCACTGGGTTGCAAGGCATTTGTATGGTTCAGAGATTGGTAGATATAGAGGTACTAAGTATTTTTAGGGTACATGGATGGGTAGTGTGTAGGGGTAGTTAAGGCATTTTAGGAAAGAAGATGGGTAGTTAATTTTACAAAAAAACAGGTTTTCTCAAGGTCTGCTGAGGTTCTTCAAGAATCATAAGTCAATGAGCATCAGTTTAGACTCTTGGTGAGTTCTTAATAATTGTTTTTTTATTGTTTAGTCTTTCACTTTTCCTCTAACACACAACTGGCCAACATGTGTTTCGCGACCTGAACAATTACATACGTTGCTTCAACAGGGCCAAGAACTGATTTGACAATAGAAATGAGCCTTGTGTCACAACAATAACAAGCCAAAAAGAGGGAGCTGAGTATAAAAGTGACAAGAATGTGAAGCATAATAACACAAATGAAGAAAAGTAAAAATACTTAAATTAGTAACAACATTAATTCAGCATTCTAATGGAGGTAAAACACTCTTAAATTAAAACTTGAGCAAAATCAAGTAATGAAAAGAGTACGGAAATAGTACCACCTGGAATTGGGAAGATGCCCAAAAGAAAAAACACCAAAAGGTGAAGCTAATCACAAAGGCAAAAAAGTTGTGCGATGCAAGGGAAAAACAGAAAAATACAACCTATCACAATAAAAAAACAATCAACCAGAGACAAGCCAAAGTGTATCAAGGATTCTGTGATAACGACTACCCATCTGATTCTCAGATACATAAACAACTATTCTAAACTGCAATCGCCATATTTTTTCATTTTTTTAAAGTAGCCCTTTTGTATACCTTTTAGGACGCTAAGGTTTTGTTATACATGACAATTCTGTTCCTTCAGCAAAGTCAGAATTTCTCTTTTGGCATGAAGAGGACTTCTGAAGAAATATAGAAAAAATACTTCAAACACTACTGCACTCAACAATCAGTCAATTGAAATACCAGAGTCTGCAAACTAATTAGTTACTCCATGTTACCGGTACTCCAAATATGAAAGTGGTAAGGAATAAGAGACTCAATAATGGGATGAATTTTGCTCATTTTTCAAGACACTACCAAAAACTTCAAAACCACAAAGGGAAACCCATGATCTCCCCTTCTCTTTACAGGCTCAAAAACTCAAAAGAACTAAACCAAGATACAGAGCCCTTGCTCAGATTGTGCTCTGGGCAGAAAGAGATTTGTTGCCCTCGCTGCTGCTGGCGAATAAAATGAGGCCGCAAGGGGGCCCTTTTCATAGGTAAGTCCCTGACTAGCTACATCAAAAAAACCGAAGTACTTAGCATGGCTGCAATTACTGCTCTTGCTGCTGCTGGTGACTTGCCTCTGAACACAAACATTTTGCACCTCCCACAACACACCTGAGTCACCCACAGCTTAGCCTCATCAGTCTGGTTCCAAGTTGGTTGTGGAGTGGGGAGGGGGTGTTGGTGTATGTCCGCAGGGTCGGAAGGTAGATGGGAGGGCATGGAAGGGGGCTGACAAGGTGTTAAATGTAGCGATTGCAACATGTTAAAAATGATTAGAACGCATTTAAACTAAATCACTGGATCCAAGGTAAAGGGACGTTGCTGTGTGCAGGACCTTAATGCAGAGAGTTCGGTGAGTCCCTCTGAAGACTACGGCCCTGGGCCTGAGTCTAGCACGCCCATGTCGTTCATTCGTAAAACTTTATTTGGCTATCAGAAACATCCATAACAGTAGATATGAAATAGCACATATAAAAAACAATTAAAAGCCTTTTGATATAATACAGGAGACATAGTGATAAAATTCATTTGCTGCATCATTACATAATTTATTTCCTCACATTAATAGCTTTCAAGATAAATAGGGAAACATTATAGCACACAGAAGATTCACTTAGTGCCACCAGATATTTCATAGCTCCTTTATGTGATCTGATATTCTGTGCAACAAACATAGGTTTAAGCTAAAAACCCCTAAGATTCTGGTCAAATATACAGAACAATAAAAAGTGCTGTGTGCTTTGTTTGCTTTGGTCATCGCAAGGGCAAAAAGTCATATCAGATGGACGGGACTTCATATTCGAAAAGGCAACTAAATGGTGCACAATGCCACATCTCATTCTTACCAACACAAACCGATGCTGCATATTGATCACTTATGAAAAATAGCTATTTCCCCCCCTCCTCCAAGTTCAAAGACTTATAAAAGGCGACTGTCAATTTATTCCTATCTTCCATCAATCGTTGATCCAATCTATACTGTAGATAGGTTTCTTTGATCCTCCTCTTAGTTAATGATAATACCTTGGTAGGTCTGACCATGTCAAAAACCGGCCATGGCAAGATAAATTCACTATATAGGAATAATCTAAATAATGCATCGCCTGGAGTTCCAGATTACTCCACTTTCAGTCTGAAACTTAGAACTAGCCATTTATTATTAGTAATCTTCTCAAGCGCCCAACGGTTAGGTCAAATTCAACAATGACTAAATCCCAAAGGATTATTGCTACTGAGGCACACACCAATAAAGTGTTTTCCACTGCACTGAGGTTCTAATTAACACATATTAATCCCTGGTTCAACATGTGTGATCCAAGCACCTCTTATCCTCAAAAACAGATGTTGGTTCATTACAAAAACACATAACTGCTGATGCAATATTACTGGTTCCAAGAGTGTGCTCCAAGTATCAACCACATTTGAAATAAATACACCCTTGTTTAGTACCACTTGAACATACATAATTCATCTATTTTAGGTTGGACTGGTCTGCAAATTATATGTGCAACTCACCGACCTGATAACCATCTCTCATATGCCAACATTTCAGAAGAGGACAGTGTGAGATTTTGAAAAAATAAATAATCAGAATGTATTATTCCCATTGACTTATATTGAAGAAGTGGCAATTTCAGGTGGGAGACAGCTCAAATAAAGCTATTTTTGGCTTAAAAAATCATGAGTCACCAACCTGAATTGCGTCTATTGGCATATATGACCTCCCGACCATCTGGATTCAGTGTTCTAATGGATTTCTCCTACTTTTCATGTGTGCATATGTGCAACCGCTTCAAGGGATCCTCACCAGCATCCCAACAAAAGGACTAAACAGTTAACCTGTTTCTACACTATTCACTTCCCAAATTATTAGAGAAAAGTAATTAAAAGATATGATGCTACATTTAAAAAAAAAAAAAAGTGCTCAATATGTTTAGAGTGTAAAAGATGATTTGTACCTCAGGGCCATTATAGGTTGAGGGAGGGGGACCAAGGTGCTCCCCTCCCCTTAAAAAAAAGGCCCTGGAGATGGGGTCCCCAGGGCCAGGCCCTGTAGCCAACCCATGTTGTGCACAGCTAAAGGCCGTGTGCAGTGTGAAGTTGACTGACTTTGGGGGGGGGGTGGGGGGTGTTAGTCACAGGGCCTTCTTGCACGCCAATCCTGGCCGTGCGCAGTGTGGGGTTGGCAGCATATGGAGAGTTGGCCGCTGGTCCTGGCTGCAGGACAATCCCTGCATGCACAAACAAAGGCCTGCACAGTGTTGGCCTGGCTGCCTTCAGCGGGGTTGGCTACAGGACCTGGCCGCAGGCAGTGTGGGGTTGGCTGCAGGCTGGGGGTTGGCTGCAGGACCTGGCCTACCACGGACAGCTGAAGGCTGTGCATGACGGGGGGCTGGATTTACGTATGGGTTGGACACAGGCCCACTCTCGCCGTGCACTGCTAATTACCTCACATGCTACATCACTCATGAGATCTTCTATGACATCTTTGATAATATTATTGCAACATTTGCAGTGAAATTATTGATGTGAAAACTGTGAATGTGGGTTGTGTGAGTTATAGTTACTTGATATAACTATTACCATAACTGGTGAATTTCAGTGATTTTTAGAGTTTAAAACGTTTCGTTGTTACTGAATATTTCACACACTATAACATTATTTTAACTTTTGTTTTTTTAGTGAATATATATATATTCCATCCAAAGTTTACCCAAAAGGCCGAAGACCACTCGCAATCAAGGTTAAAACAAATCCAGTGATTCTCTTCCCGATGCGTTTTGGACTATTAACGTCCTCATTCATAGGTAATCACTTTGAATGCCCCAACAAATCTGTCATAAATTATCACATATTGCTCTTCAGTGGCCCCCAAGTGGATTGTGCATTCAAAAGCGGCGGATGGCGGACATGCCCTGCTGAGGCTCCGCATACGGGCACGAAACTCGCTCGTCACAACGCGTCAAAACTTACAACAAACAGGGGTAAATGTGTCTAAACGTTAGGCGCACCTAGTGCTGGAGGTTGAGTCCTGATCCGGTGCGGATCCCCAGCGGAATACAACCTTTATCGGCAGTGGCTCCAGAAACAACATGGCGACCGCTAACCACCGGAGCCCGCGCCCGAGCGGCTGAGCCTGAGACTGACCGTGGGGTTCCTGCTACGAATTCCACACAGCGGAGCGCTCCCCCTGAGCGCCGGTGTAACAGTTGGCACCCCGCAAGGGACAGCAAGATTTGGCACGGTGCCCGCGGGAGCACTCAGGGCCGGACTGATGATCGGGAGCCCTTCCTCCCTCCACGCCACTGAGACAACCGATGGCCCGGTCCCTCGTCACCCGGGGATCCAGACACGAGGAGCGACCCTACACTACGTCGCAGAGGTTAGTGAGCACGGGGCCATTCTCCATACGTTCACTGTAAACTCCACGGCGGAGCTGCTCTATTGGGGGTGCCTGACATTAACATGGCGCCCGCCGGACTCTGCAGATGGCTCTAGAGCGGGAACACACTGAGGCACAGCGCCAGAGTGCATTACATCTTGGGTGGAATAGGGCTGCCACACAACGGGACAACCGCTAGCGACCAAACATAGAAGCAGAACGCCGGGCACCGACCCCCCCCCGTCCGAGGAGCTATCGCAGAGTGCACAAACATCTACTGAGGCATATAATGCAATGCATAACTGACTATACCAAGTGTGGCCTGACCCCAAGATGGCGCCCGTGTTCGATCTTGAGGAAACAATCCTAAGATCTAGAGAGAACACCACCTACAGAATCTTGGAGATCAACAGACTCGATTTGCCTGACCTTAAGATGGCTGCTAAGCTACACTCCCCTTCCTATCCTACCACCCTCGCCAGCTCCACCAGCCCGTCTCTGGACTCTAGACTTTTGGTCCCTTCCTGATTCTCATCTTTACCCGGCGGAGTCCGAAATGTCTGACCGATTCCCGGTGGAGCTGCCCTGACAGCTATCGGGGAGACAGACTCTGGCACACCACTATGACCGTCACCTACCCAGCCGGACCTCGGACTTATGTCTTGTCTCTTTCTCCGCTGCTGACTCTTGGTCCCTTCCTGATTCTCATTTCTATCCGGCGGAGTACGAAATGTATGACCGATTCCCGGTGGAGCTGCCCCGACAGCTATAGGGGAGACAGGCTCTGGCACACCGCTATGGCCGTCACCTACCCAGCCGGACCTCTGACTTATGTCTCGTATCTTTCTCCGCTGCTGACTCCCTCCCGTGGACTCCCTGCTCTCCCTGGCCTTTTTCTTTTTTTCCCCTCTCCTTTTTGTGGATCTTGTTTTTCATGGTCGCTAATAACTCCTGTATTGAATTTGTAACCTCTCTGTAATTAATGTGATCATTTTTGTAATTTGTAACACAATGTTTCCTTATGTTAAGCGCTAGACCTAGTTTTTGGCCGATGCCCGGTGGAGCTACCTGATAGCTATAGAGGAGATGGCCCCCTTGGCCGTCACCTACCCAGCCGGACTTTGGGCAGACCTTCCTTCGTCTCGCCTTCGCATTCTCCCTCCCACCCCTTTACCCTACCCCCTTTCCCCCTCTGTGCTCCATTTTTTTTCGTCCCCTATGCTCTTTAAATGTTTTTCCGTTGAGACCTAGATATTTGGCCTATGCCCGGTGGAGCTACCTGATAGCTATAGAGGAGATGGGCTGTAGACTTCCCCCTCGGCCGTCACCTACCCAGCCGGACTTTGGACAGACTCTCCCTCGTCTCTCCACCCTATTTCCCTCCTACCCCTTTACCCTACCCCTCTTCTTTCTAAGCTCCATTTATTTCGTCTTTACGCACTTGAAATGTTTTTCTAGTAACTGATGTAACTGGTAACTGATGTAATTTTGTAACCTTGTGGAACCCTATGTAAAGCGCTCTGATACCTCCGGGTCTAGCCAGCGCTATATAAAACACAATGTTTCCTTATGTTAAGCGCTAGACCTAGTTTTTTGGCCGATGCCCGGTGGAGCTACCTGATAGCCATAGAGGAGATGGCCCCCTTGGCCGTCACCTACCCAGCCGGACTTTGGGCAGACCTTCCTTCGTCTCGCCTTCGCATTCTCCCTCCCACCCCTTTACCCTACCCCTTTCCCCCTCTGTGCTCAATTTTTTCGTCCCCTATGCTTTTTAAATGTTTTTCCGTTGAGACCTAGATGTTTGGCCGATGCCCGGTGGAGCTACCTGATAGCTATAGAGGAGATGGGCTGTGGACTTCCCCCTCGGCCGCCACCTACCCAGCTGGACTTTGGACAGACTCTCCCTCGTCTCTCCACCCTATTTCCCTCCTACCCCTTTACCCTACCCCCTCTTCTTTCTAAACTCCATTTATTTCGTCTTTACGCACTTGAAATGTTTTTCTAGTAACTGATGTAACTGGTAACTGATGTAATTTTGTAACTTTGTGGAACCCTATGTAAAGCGCTCTGATACCTCCGGGTCTAGCCAGCGCTATATAAAACTCAAATAAAAAAAAAATTAAAAAAAAATAATTAGTTCTGCATATTCTCAGTCTTACCCAAGGTGGGTCACACTGCCATCATTTTCTCCGCCTTCCAGTGGGCAACAAAATTTCATGTTGAGCCGGTTTGTTAATGTAACACACACTTTGCAAAAAGCCAGAACGCTCTATACACGGCCAGTTTCCAAGTCCAGCACAGACACACTGAATTGTTTAGCGGCAGTGCATCTCCATGGCAGGGCTGCCATAATATTCCATTCAAAGTTTGCCGAAAAGGTTGAAGACACACTTGCATTCAGATACTTTTATTCAATTAAGGTTAAAACAAATCAGGTGATTCTCTTCCTGACGTGTTACGGAATATTAATGTCCTTCTTCTTAGGTAATCACTTTGAAAGTCTCAACAAAGCTGTCGTAAATTATCACATATTGCCCTTCAGTGTGTCGCAAGTGGATTTTGCATTCAAAAGCATTGTTGGATTAGTATTTCTGCATATTCTCAGTCTTACCCACAGTGTGTCACATTGCCAGCATTTTCTTCGCCCTCGAGTGGGTAACAAAATGTCATATTGAGCTTGTTTGTTTTTGTAACACACCCTTTCCAAAAAGCTAAAACGTTACTTACCCGGCCAGATTCCAAGGCCAGCAGAGACCCGTTGAAGTGTTTAGCGGCGGTGCGTCTCCACGGCAGGGCCGTTGTACTATTCCATTCAAAGTTTGCCCAAAAGGTCGAAGAAGCATTCGCAATCAGACCCTTTTATTCAATCAAGGTTAAATCAAATCTGGTGATTCTCTCACTCTCTCTCTCTCTCTCTCTCACTCTCTCTCTCTCTCTCTCTCTCTCTCTCTATATATATATATACACATACACACAGTTGTAGTTAGGTCAGCTATTCCATAGGGAATATCGTTTTTTGTGTTCTAATAACTTTAGCCCCGTTTGACAAATTTCCACAGAACTTTCCAAAAAGATGCTACTTTGTGACTAGTTCGTGCATGGAAACTTTCCCGGTGATCTCTCAAGCAGGGGCTGAGAAAAAATGGGGGGTCCCAAAACTCAACATCTCTATGCATTTTCCATAGACTTCTTTAGTGGGCTACAGCAATAATTGCGGAACGGAAGTGCACCAAATTTGGTAGTAAGGTTGATCTTGGTCCGCACATTGTGCTTTTTGTGATTTGGTGTAAATCTGTTTAGTAGTGTTAGAAATGGGATTTCTGGTTGGCTAGGGCTTGCACCTAAGCCAGGCAGAAACCACCACTCTAGTCAGGGCAAGGGAGTTACACGCTGAAGATAACCCCTGCTCACCCCCTTGGTAGCTTGGCACGAGCAGTCAGGCTTATCCCAGAGGCAATGTGTAAAGCGTTTGCGCAACGCACACTCACAGCAGCAACACACTAGGCACACCACAAAAGAAACTCCACAAAAGGTTATATAAAAAAATAGCCTTTGTATTATCCAAAACACATTAGATCCTAATCACACAATGTATACTGTGCCAACTGGCACTAGGCAAGATTTACAGGGGATTATGTACACCTGGCAGGGCCAATCGGGCCACTGTCAGAACCTTTTAGAAAGCACTAGTAACAAGTAGTAAATAACGCACAACCAGTAACTACTGGTATAAAAATGACCTCAAAAAGCACAACCAGTTACTACTGGTAAAATACTGTGCGCAGCATTATATCACCTTAGCAACATAAACACATGATGCATAAATCCCATTAGATCAGGCATAATCAGCAGCACTAACACAGTATGCAATAAATCACATTATGCAGTAGGCATCACAAGCATAAATACATTCTGCAATAATCATGGGGCCTAACACACTGAAACTGACCCCAGGCCAACTGGCCTTTCACTGGGGCTCAAATGCCCTATGTCCAAAATGTCATGGCGTAGCTGCAAATGCAGCGAAGCAAAGTGCGCAAGGCGCTGGGGCAGAGGAGTGTATCTCACTCCTTCCTCTCAAGAACCAAAATGCACCCAAAGAGATAATGGCACTGGCACCAACTGTGCCTCCGGGGTCCCCACTGGGACTCTTCAAAACAAATGGCCCCCACGTTGCAGCTGCCCGCTACGGCGGCGCAGCTGAAGAACCCAACAGGCACTGGCGCTCACTGTGCCCCGAGGGCCCCACTGGGACCCTGAAAACCAAAGGTGCCCAAACGTTGCAGCTGCCCGTAGTCAGGGTGGTGCAGCTGTAGTGAGGCCAAATAACTACTGGCACCAGCACTACTCTGCGAGCCCACTTTGCGGGGGCTCCTCTGGTGCAACTGGCACCCAGGACAAGGCAAAAGGGCAGCCCCACTCACCGGGGCTCTCTGGGCGCTGCTCCTGGCACCAAGGAAGAAGGCTCTTGGGCAGCCCCACTCACCGGGCGCTCGCCAGACCCTACGGTTTCCTCAGATCACCGGCGATCTCTGCAGGCCTTCGTAGGCACCGACGACGCACCTCCCCCTCTCCTCTACTCATGGGGTAGGCTCCCGCTCTTCGTCCGGCACCACACGCAGGGCTCACACCGCGGCTGCGCGAGTCCTGCCTCCAAGACTTCGGACTGCACGCGGAGCTTCCCTCGGTGAACTTCCTTCAGGGGCGCAAGGTCCCGCCCCCAACCAGGCAGCTTTGCCTGACTTCCGGGTCGCGCTGGCAGCGGCCAGGCGGAACCTTCACTCGGCGGCTCCTCAGTGCGGGGTGGGCACCCGCCCGTAAATAAAACCAAAAGCGGGGTGGGCACCCGCTCTCAAACAAGCATAAAAGCGGGGTGGGCACCCGCTTCTAAAGCAGCACAAACGCGGGGTAGGCTCCCGCTCTCCTTCTGCGATGTGGGGGAATCCCCACGTCGGGATTCCCTCTGTGGATGACGCAGCTCAGCGCTGCAAAGCACCAGGATTCCCTCCTGAAATTAAAGATATAGCGCTCACGAGGCGCTATGCCCAAAAACGTCCAGGGCAAAGGCTGGGCCCAGGCAGGCCAGCACACAGGGTCCTCCAGCAGGGAGGCAGTCCCTCGTGGCGGTTCCTCCTGCGGCCCAGCAGCAACAAGTCACCTGGAAGCACAAAAAGCACCACCTTTTCATGGGATCACAGCCCCTATATTTATATCACATATTTGCTTTGTCTGCCCTGGCACAGGGCCTGAGGGAACCAGCCTAAACTGGTTCTGGGGGTTTTGGAGCACTTTGTTGACAAGGCTCCTCTTCCCCTTTGTCAGGTGGGGGCTTGGTGATCAGACACACCACAGGGGGTGGAGCCAGCATTGTACAGGCTAGGCACAGACCTATTCAGGGACCAGGGACTTCTCCTCCAACTACTCCAAATGCAGATGTCCCATTCAGCCTAGCGCTGACTCACCCTGCCCCTCCTGGAGCCACACACACCTCACCAGCCCCTGTCACTCCAAAGCCAGACATGCAATCCACATCAGGCAGGCAGACACATATCACACAGAAATGCCAACTTCTAAAAGTGGCATTTCTAAAATAGTTATAATAAATCTGCGCACACCATTGCGTAGCATTTATTATTACTATTCCAAACATACCAAACTTGACCACGCTGCTCCTCTCATATCAGGAATTACCACTGAAACACTTATCAGGGAATCCCCAATGCATTCCTATGGGAGGGCAGCCTCACAGTAGTGAGAAACCAAAATGGCTGTTTGTCACTACAAAGACATGTCACACACTTAAGGTACATGTCCTACCTTTTACCTACAATGCACCCTGCCCATAGGGCTAGCTAGGGCCTACCTTAGGGGTGACTAACATGTAGTAAAAGGGGGGTCACAGACATGGCACACACTTTAGGTGCCACGCCACAGCGGCAGTAACACTGCGCACACAGGCCCTGCAATGGCAGAGGCTTGAGATAGGTTTGAAAGGCTACGGCGCAATCAGCGCTGCAAGCCCACCAGTAGCATTTAATTTACCAGTCCTGGGTATATGAGATACCACTTTACAAGGGACTGACAGGTAAATTAAATAGGCCAAACAGGTGTAGACCAATCTTACCATATTTATCACAGAAAGCACACGCACTTTACACTGGACAGCAGTGCTAAAGTGCCCAGAGTCCTAAAACCACCAACACCATGTCAGAAAAAAGGCTAGGAGAAAGGCAAAATGTTTAGGGATGACCCTGCAAAAAGGGCCAAGTCCAACACAACCCCCTTTCAGCCAAAATGCAGGGTAGACCAATCACCACCTTGATGGGCTTCCCTGCTTTGGGCGATAGAACACGGGCCCGCAACTGCAGGGGCACACTCCTGTTCTACGCCAATCTGAACCCATGTGGTTTTCTCTGTCAAAGCTCCCAGGACCAACTAAGCTACCCCACGGGTACTCCCTAGTTGTCCGCGGCCAGGACCAGGCCCTAGGCCACCCAGATGTCCTTGGTCCTTGCCATCTCACAGAGTGGGGGGCAGTAACCCCTGGTACATAACAACCATTCTCCACTCTTCCTCTCATCCGTGCAGTTCCAAACTGCCACTGATCCTCCAACCTAGGGTCCGCACCCTCAGGCTGACCAGAGGTCTCGGGTGAGGGTCTCCTCCCCTTACCTCGCCTTCTGGGGTTCCGCACTCTCCTCCTTGGAGAGGCACCCTCAGAACCAAAAACTGTCAGGACGCTGGAACCAGACCTCCTACACAATTCTTCCACCAGTTCAGGGCCTTGACCCTGCAACTGATCTACCAACTTGGGATCTAAACCCTCAGGTTGCACCGGGGTCAGAGGTGAGGACTCCCTCCCTCTGCACCCCCTTCCAGAGTTCTGCACCCTCCCAACTGGAGTGGTACCCCCAGAAGCCAAAACGGTAGGGACACTGATTACAGTTGTCCTTCCCTCCAGGTCAGGCATAACCTGAACCTGGCTGTCCAACCCAGGGACTAAACCCTGTGGTTGAACACTTGCCTGGCGCACCGGAACTTCCTGGGGAGCACACATGCCCCCCCGAGGGTAACACATAACTCATGCGTTGTGTGACAGTCTGCGTGGCGCAGGTCTCCTGACCACTGGCGTAGCAAGGGGGGGGCGGAGGGGGCGGTACGCCCCGGGCGGCACGAGATTTGGGGGCGGCAGGTAAATTTATCGCCAGCACCCCCCCCCCTGCTCTTAGGCGCTCGGCGGCGGCAAAAGGCAGGGACCGCCACGGGCGGCAGAGTGCCTAGCTACGCCACTGCTCCTGACCCCTGTCCATCTGACAGTGCGTGAAGACCACCCACAACAGAAGTGGTGTCACCATGGTCACTTCTAGGAGACTCAGCCCTTCTGGCTGGCCCCTGACCCACTGGTTCTTCCACTGGGGACTCTCACCCCTCAATCTGGACTTGTGCACCCTCCACTTAGGAGTGGCACCGCCAGACACCAGAACCGCTGGAGCTCTGCTTACAGACGCTCCACATTCTCCTGACACTAGGAGATCCCCCTCAATGGACGGCCTATCAGGACAGCCTAGGCTCCCTACCTGGTGTTCCCTTAAGGAACCATCCAGGCCCTGAGACTGAGTTTCGGGCACCTTGGGACGCATCCCATTCTCACTCCTTCTCCGCAGAGACAGGACGTGAGTCCCTATTCCCCTCCCACTACACCGGGACCTAGCTGGGCTACTCTGAACCTCTCCCACCACTCTGGGCTGGAAGATACCTGAGCCACTCCTCTTAGGGTAACTCCCCAATGCCTCTTCAGACCCTCCGGCACTCACCCAGAGGTCTGCCTCCCGTGCAAGTTTCCTGGGATCAGAGAACTCACACTCCAACAGGTGTTGGAGCAACCCCGGAAAACAATTACTGAACATGTGCTCTCTGACAACCAGATTGAACAGCCCTTCAAAATCATTTGCCATGCTACCCATCACCCAATCCTCCAGTGCATCACAACATTCATCCACAAACTCCCCCCAAGGCTGGTGAGACAGTTTCTTACTGCCCCTGAACCTCAACCTGTACCCCTCTTCCTGGGAACCAGGCACCACACTCTGGGATCTGGGAGTGGGACTTCCTGCACTGGACTCACTTTTGCTGCCACCACTGGATCCCACCCTCACTGGTGAATCCAGACCACTGAAACTACACTCATGGGACATCCTTTCCTCAAGAGCTAGTTTCTCCCTGGCGAAGGCCCTTTCTGCCTCCGCCATCCTCTCCTGTGCTAAGACCCTCTCAGTCTCTAGCTTTTTCTCCTCCACACCCAGCTGCGCTAGCTCCAACCTGAGCCTTTCCAATGCTAGCTGATGCTCTCTTTCTTCCCTCCTAACTACCCACTCCTCTGGAACAGGGAAAGGGATGGGGCACTGCCCCTGGCACTGGACTCAGCAAGGGACTCCTTATCTATGGGGTCCTCACTCTCTACTGGCGTCCCTGCCCTGTTATTTCCTTCCTCCTCTTCAGACTCTTCAGGGACACCCTCAGATCCACCACCCTCTTGGTGTGTGGCCCGGGAACCCTCCCGTTCACGCCTCCATATATCTGTTTGCCATTCTAGCAGGGCTGTCCGAAGGGATAGCTGAGCTGAGTGTCTTCCCCACTCACTGCTAAGTCTCTCTCCTCACAGAACCCCCTCAATTCTAACACACTGTAAAACAGTAGGTCACGTATGTCAAAGGAGGATTCAATTTTGGCAAGGCACTTAAAACCCACACAAGTGGAACACTAGACTCTTAGGCGTAAGATCTGAAGCAAGAGTACACAATTTGAAAATGACACTTTTAGGGAGAAAAATAAAACTCAGGAAAAATAATCCCCAAACCTGTGATTATCTAAATGCAGAGTTTGTAGTGCAACCATTTGTCGCTGTGGTACTGCGCGAACGCAAGTCCTATCCTCACCGCTGACAATCAATGTTGGCAATGGAATTTCTGGTTGGCTAGGGCTTGCGCCTAAGCCAGGCAGAAACCACCACTCTAGTCAGGGCAAGGGAGTTACACGCTGCAGATAACCCCTGCTCACCCCCTTGGTAGCTTGGCACGAGCAGTCAGGCAGAGGCAATGTGTAAAGCGTTTGCGCAACGCACACTCACAGCAGCAACACACTAGGCACACCACAAAAGAAATTCCACACAAGGTTATATAAAAAAATACAAAAAGAGAACTCTCTTGGACATTCGTCGAAATTTACCTACATTCAAATGCACAATCAACCACAATTATCTATTATATCATGCAAACATATATACTTAACTCAATAAAAACACAGATCTGAACCCAAAAAACAACCACATATTGCACAAAGACAAGGAACTCATACGTATACCATAATCAGGGTTTATTAAAAATCACTGATAAAAAAATAACACAGAGAGAAAATTATTTTACACAAATTCATATATTAAAAACATTAAAAAACATCATGAGAGACAAAGAAACATATGTGAAATGCTTAAATTCATCAGACAAGGGTTATTCCCAAATGGAATCAAATGTATATGGTACCATCCGTCTATTCACTCATTAGTTGCATTAGACATGAGGTTGTTCCTAAATATAACCCAATATAAGAACACAAGCAACAAGTCGCCTGGAAGCACAAAAAGCACCACCTTTTCATGGGGTCACAGCCCCTATATTTATATCACATATTTGCTTTGTCTGCCCTGGCACAGGGCTTGGGGGAACCAGTCTAAACTGGTTCTAGGGGTTTTTGGAGCACTTTGTTGACAAGGCTCCTCTTCCCCTTTGTCAGGTGGGGGCTCGGTGATCAGACACACCACAGGGGGCGGAGCCAGCATTGTACAGGCTAGGCCCAGACCTATTCAGGGACCAGGGACTTCTCCTCCCACTACTCCAAATGCAGATGTCCCATTCAGCCTAGCGCTGACTTACCATGCCCCTCCTGGAGCCACACACACCTCACCAGACCCTGTCACTCCAAAGCCAGACATGCAATCCACATCAGGCAGGCAGACACAGAGCACACAGAAATGCCAACTTCTAAAAGTGGCATTTCTAAAATAGTTATAATAAATCTGCGCACACCATTGCGTAGCATTTATTATTGCTATTCCAAACATACCAAACTTGACCACGCTGCTCCTCTCATATCAGGAATTACCACTGAAACACTTATCAGGGAATCCCCAATGCATTCCTATGGGAGGGCAGCCTCACAGTAGTGAGAAACCAAAATGGCTGTTTGTCACTACCAGGACATGTCACACACTTAAGGTACATGTCCTACCTATTACCTACAATGCACCCTGCCCATAGGGCTAGCTAGGGCCTACCTTAAGGGTGACTGACATGTAGTAAAAGGGGGGTCACAGACATGGCACACACTTTAGGTGCCACGCCACAGCGGCAGTAACACTGCGCGCACAGGCCCTGCAATGGCAGAGGCCTGAGATAGGTTTGAAAGGCTACTTTGGTGGGTGGCGCAATCAGCGCTGCAAGCCCACCAGTAGCATTTAATTTACCAGCCCTGGGTATATGAGATACCACTTTACAAGGGACTGACAGGTAAATTAAATAGGCCAAACAGGTGTAGACCAATCTTACCATATTTATCACAGCGAGCACACACACTTTACACCGGACAGCAGTGCTAAAGTGCCCAGAGTCCTAAAACCACCAACACCATGTCAGAAAAAAGGCTAGGAGAATGGCAAAAAGTTTAGGGATGACCCTGCAAAAAGGCCAAGCCCAACAAGTAGTTGTTGAGAATTAAAGGTAAAAAATAATCGTATATCTGGACAGTTGGGTCAACGAGAGTCTTGAGAGAATCTTGCAGGAGTGCCAGTTCAAAAATAGAGCATTCTGATTGGAGCAGGAAGTTTTATTTCCTTTGGCCCATCTCGCCACCGCAGGAGTTAGACCCCCGCAGAATGGAGTGCTCTGATTGGCTGCCAGGAACATGAGGAAAATGTTGCTGGAAGGCATTACTGGACTTGTGGACTTAGTCCCCTGTCCTGAAGTTAAAAAATAATAATAACATAAGGCGGCAGGGTGGGGATACCCTGACCCCCTGGGCCTGGGGGGGCCAGAGGATGCCCCTGGGGCCAAAAAGAAAAACAAATCAGCAAAAAATGCCACAATCCAGAGGGACTCCCCGCATTATTGGAAAGAAAAACAAAATATTGGTCGGGCTGCGTGCATTAGTTATAGGCCCCTGGAAGCCTACCCCCGGGACTGAAATCACAAAAAAGAGGTGGAGGGCTGCGCACCCCCTACCCGAGCCTCTAAAGGCCCTCGGACTCCATCCACTGGGGCCGACTCAGTAGATGTGTCTAGGTGTGACCACCCTGAGACAGAGCGGTTTCCATGCCCACACTGGAATTGACAGGGAAACCTGTGTTTGGTCTCACTTGGCGGGAGCATTTTTTAATTTCTGGCCAAGCGGGAGCTAACACCAAGTCTGCTCCCAGTGGACGTGAGCTTTAAAAATGCCCCTGCCACCTGGGAGCAGACTTTGGATCTGTTTCCCTGTCCACACTGAAGCGGGCAAGGAAACAGATCAAAATATTGCTCCCGCACAGAGGGAGTAGCATTATAAAGTGCTCCCGCTGGACTCCAGCAATGCCGGCTCCTGCTGAATGGGGAGAGCCAGCTGCAGCTGTGGGGGCCTTGGGGTCCCGCCACGACCTCCAACGACTATATGGTGGATGCCCTGGGTGTGCAGATAACGGCTCAGTAAGGGATGGGAACCCCAGGGCCCAACAAGGCTCAGGGATGGGGACTAGGCCGATCTCCTTTTAATTAAAAAAGAAATGGCCCTGGGGGATGGTGTCCCCTGGGCCTTACAAGGCGCAGTGAGGGGGGCTGTGTGGCCCCCTCCCCTTTTAACTTATATGTACAGCCCGGTGGGAAGGGTCCCCAGGGCCTAAAGAGACTTGGGGAGGTAGGCCACCTGTCTCCCCTCCACTTTAATAAAAAAAGGCCTCAGGGGATATGGCCTAATAAGGCTCAGAGAGGGGGACCGCTTGGTCCCCCTCCCCTTTAAAAAACATACTGCCCTTTGGCCAACTACCCACCGTGCACGGCCAAAGGCCATGCATGGCTGGGGTTGGCTTTACGTATTGTAATAAAATATTACTTTCTGTTAAAAAACTTTACAAATTCACTGAAAAACCAAAGGTTAAAGGATTGTTTTAGTTAGGTGTGAGAAAAAGACCTGTGATGTAATATTCATGTGAATTTGTCAGTAACAACATTAATGCTTTAAACTAAAAAAAATGGAAATTCACCAGTTATAGTTAGCAAAGCTAACTATACCATGCGCCCCGCCATGCACTGCTTATGACTTCACATTCCTACCCTATTGGCATTCAGGAAACAATTAAAAACCTGTCTTTTTAAGAAGTAGGCTTTTTTTAACAAGTAGGCTTTTGTCTCGTCCCAGGAGCAGTCAGCGCCGAGACACCAGCTGATATTTGTGCGCTTTATAAGTCATTATAACATAACATATTACATCACTCATGACAAGTTCTATGACATCATTTATGACATCACTGATGACATAAATGACATCATTGATGACAATTTATTTAACTTGCGTTAAATTACATTTATATATGAAAATATTTAACATTTACTGCTTTAAACTTCATATTAAAAAATCATACTTTTTCATATATTTCAATGACATTAGTGCAAATAAATTTTTTTCCCCAATATTTTGGTACTTACCATTATAAGTATAGGAGCACGATAGTGTGGTAAACGATATTTTTGACAGCATATTTTTACCATGATATTGTGTCAGTGAACCATATTCTGTGTCACAAAATGATCATGGGAGATGTAGTCTGTGAAGGTAACAAAACAAATGCATACATTTAGGCAGTCTCCACATAAAATTAAAAAATTTTAAATTATAAAATGATTGGTTTCCCTAAGCCCCCTCAAGACTATGTCTACTATTGTCTATGGAGGTGGGCCTATTGACAAACAGACCCAGTACTGAGCTGTACATCTCTATCACAATCATGTCTAAAAATCTGAAAAAATCATTTTCTTCAAACTGTTGAAGAGATATGTTGTGCTGTATAGGATGTGCTTAGGGGGGTCACTGTTGAGTCTGTGAGGCTGTGGAGCAGGGTATTGCCACCATCAAGAAGTAAGAGTACAACAGCTTGAATAGGGGTGCTGAAGTCACTTTCTAGGAGGAATGGTTTTTACTTTCATCAGCAGAGAGCTGGTACAAGGCTGTCTTGTATTTCCTTGAGGCTGGGTTTGGTATCCCGAGTAGATCTGTTTGACTTAGCATTGGGTGAAAGTTTAGGTTCAAATCTTTCAAGGGTCATGCTGCTGAGCCAGGCTTTAACTAGATGTTGCTCATTGTTCTTGGTGAAATCTGTCATGATGAGGGTTGAGATTCAGGTAGGGCTTGGACATCTAGCTTTGGATAATGTGCATACAGAGTTGTGTGTCATTGTTTTATTGGCCAATTTTAATGCTCTTATTTTTTCAACTCTCAGAGCCCAGTCCCACTTTTCCAGATCTGTGTGCGAGCTTGCAGGTCACATATTACCCACCCCTTGAAGTGGTGTTGCAGCAGAGCCGATTATCTGCACTTATGCTTTACCAGGCAACCATGAGGCACATCTGAGCTCTATATTTCTCATAACTTCTCATCACTTTTCTTGAGGAAGGTTAGTAAGCTCCTCTAGTCCCTTATCGCCCTTGTATTTATGTATGTATGTATATGGTATAAACATAGCACACACCTAGCCAAAAGGTAATGGAGCACTGAACCTCGTCAAATGCAATCTTAAAGAAGTCAAGTAATATGAGGAGAAGCTGAGTTGTGGAGGGTTAATGTATTGTGATATAGAGTTATTTAAAGAGGTAATGTTGTGTAGTTCCTACTAATCCTTGGATCTGTGAATTGTTTAGACAACATAAACTAAGGGCTTGGTGTCAAGACTGATTCTGGACACTCTCGCAGGATATGCTGGCCTATAGACCAGCTAGCTCACAGTGCCACCATAAGCCCTCTAACCTTACCAGGGAGCGAATGGACTCCGGCAACCACTGAACATGACAACCCTGATCACTCAGGGATCATGGAAACAGTACAGAACCTTTCCCTCAGTCACTCATGTCACTCATGCTCACTTATTCTCAGAGAAATATACAGAGAATGCACAGTGGGATGCTTTCAATATTATTTATTGAACAAATGTTATTCTTGCATAAAATACGTGTGCTGCAATGATAAGGAGACAGAAACAAATAAAGGAGATTACAGAGTGAACAGTAGATACATTTCTACTGTGATCGTGAAGCAATGAATATATGCAGGCATATTTGCAATATGGTACGTACTCCTACGATGCGGACCCTACACTAAGTATACCTAGGGTGTGTATGGTTGTAGAGCCAAGAATCCCCCATTACCTGATCGGATAGAGTGAAGGACCCCATCTTGGTCTTGAGTTGGACACCCCTCACGGAATGTCAGACCGGTGCGTGGTGGATTCTCAGCATGCACGGACCTTCAGTGTCAGCAGAAGTGCCTCCTCTATCAATCTATCGGGATGCCTATTATTTACAATAAAAGCAGCCTTCGCGATGTGCACGTTAGATTACTGATGTTATGGATATGTAAATAGCACTGTCGCCTCGTGGATGAAGATAGGACGACTTTTGTACCTAGTGCGTAGAGAGGCCTAGTACATGATGTTCAAGGCTTTGTGATAATGTTGTGCGAAGCTGGATGTATAAAATCAGAGAAACTAAACCAACATTGTCATGCATGCAATGTGGGCAAAAATTCACAGCTGAAATTTTATTTTCTAGGACAATGTTAGAAATAAGCTGCTTCGCTACATGGGCCTAACTCAAGAATATAACAGTGAGTCTACAACTCATTTCTAAATTGGAGCAGCGTAGAGGTGGTCCTAATGGATACAGGGATGTTCTTCCAGATTAGGATTGCACAGATGGGAAAGGCCTGTTGTCTTGTTGTCTTGTTTTTTGTTTCTTGTTATTCTTCTTAGTCTGCAGTCTGATGGTGTACTGGCTGTGGGTGTGCAGAGAACCATCAGATGTGGTGAGCTTGCCTGCAATCATGGGTGCTGGTTGCGATGGGTGTGTAAATGATGCAGCTATTTTTAAAGATGGAATGGACTGGCAAGGAGAGCCAGTAAGGTTCTGTAGTGGTGGAGGTGATGTGATCGTATTTCTAGGGGTCCTGCCTGAGGCATGCTGTGGCATGTAGGATGCTCCTAAGGAGTACCAGTGTACAATCTTGGAGGCCATTACCACCATCCAATTTTGAGAGTACAAGGGCTTGAGCAGCACTTCTAAAGTTGCTTTCTGGAAGAAACGGTTTGACTTTCTCTAGAAAGGAAAGGAGGTACCAGACCGTCTTAGTGTTTTTTGGCAATGTGTTTCTTGAGGGTGAGGATGGTGTCAAGGGTGAGTCCAAGTGATTTGGTTTTTGGTCGAATTGGGGTTCAAAAACATAAACGTTCATGTCATTGAACCAGGTTTGTTCTCTATCTTGTTTGTTGTTCTTGACATATAATAGGAATTTTGTCTTGGTTGGGTTGAATTTCAAGAAGGTGCTGGACATCCTGGTCTGGGTGATGTGCAGGCAGTGTTTGAGGCATGGGATGTCTGAAACAGAGGAGACTTTCAAGTAGAGTTGTGTATCATCAGCATATTGGTGAATCCTGATGCTGTTATCTGTGAGCAGAGCACCAATCGACTTCATGTAAAGGTTGAAGATGACAGGGGACAGTATGGAACCATGGGGGATTCCACATGTGAGAGGGATCTTTTGTGACCTGAGGTGCCCATGTGAAAAAACTAGCGCTGGTTGGAAAGGTAGGAGGAGAACAGTGAAGGATATTGCTGATAATTTCCAGTCGGAACTCAAGGGTGCATTAGAGGGTGGCATGGTTGACTGTTAATTTAATTTAAATAATTTCCAATCAGAGATAGTATCTGTTCAAGAGAATAACTTAGGTTGCATGGGAGACCCCACACACCTAATATGGCAGCCTTCCATCTGACAAGCTCACACTATATTGAAGAGAATAAGTCAGTCCAGTATCTATTAGCTATGCTATTATTTTTGTAATATTCAAAGAAAAAAAGTGTAACTCTTGTTCATTACAAAACAACTGTAAATCAGCTTATCAACAAAACGATGTTATCTATAAAACCAAGAAAAATGGAAAATAATGTACAAATAATAACTACCATATTATCAGGTATGGAGATACAAAGCCTGCAAACAAATATTTTGGATGGAAACAATAGTATTGAGAATTGTAAGAGGTATAAAGTCAGGTTATTCATTTTCTATGGAAAATCTCTAGTATGATGGAAATGCAAAGAAAAACACTAAGTCCTGAGCTGGATTCTGTGTCATGCATTTCCTATATCTAACAAGCTTAAACCAAGTATGTGGTTATATCTAGAGCTAAGGAATCCTACTTGAGTCCCTTTTGCTGAAGCTTTGGCTAGTGACATATGTATTGGGGTGCAGTCACCGCACCCATGAGCAATACCTTCTGCTTCCCCACTTTCAAACTTAAGTCTATTGGCCTGGGGCATATGAGTGCCCCTTTGTATTTATTTTTCTTTCATGATTAAAAATGTTTGGGAAAATTGTGGGGCTGATTCACAAAGGTAAAGTTAGACCAAAATTCTAACTTTAGACCAAATGTCTAACTTTGCGACTTTTCGGTATTCACAAAGGGGCTTACGAGTAGTATCTTTACGACTGTGGAGTTTCTGCACTCGGTGTGGAATTTTCACACTCGGGACGGAATCTCCTCACTCTGGGTAGACTCTCTGCACTCGGGGTGGAAACTCACCTCTTGGAGTGGAGTAAGTTTAATTTCATCCTGACACACCTGTGTCAGTGCCTACATCCCCCCATCCAGCTCCAGCTGAAAGTCGTTAGCCTAACAGCCAGTTCCAGCCTGGCTGCATACATAACTTCAGAGCTGCCAAACACAAACCCTTTCAGACCTTTCAACATGTAGCTGAATGTGTTTGTCAGTTTGCCCCTTGTCATGCGACAGATTGATTTAAGGAGGAGGGGAGCAGAGAGGATCTTTAGACAAAGGATTAACTTCTTTGGGATGTTCAGCCAAGATGTCAGGTCCAGATACCATTTTCCCCCTGATGTCATCTTGGAGATGGTTTGTGTGTGGGAGCAGGACCTTGACTCTAAGACATGCCGCTCCCACGCCATCCCAGTATATGTCATGATCCAAGCAGCTCTCCATTTCTTTGCTACAGTGTCTTTCCAGTGGGTGTCCAGTGACATGTGGACATCTCTCTGGCAGTCAGTCCCGATGGCTGCACCAGGTGCTGAGCTGCATCAATAGAAGAGTGTATCTCTACACTGGCAGGAAGGCAAATGGTAGCTAGGGATTTTTAGCACTATTCCCTTGTCCCGCATGTGGTAGGTGCAATTGATTGCACCCATGTGGCTCTTCAGCCCCCTCACACCAATGCACACATCTTCCATCAATGAGCAGGGTGTGTGTGATGCCAGTGGCTGCTTTACAGATGTGCATGCAGTGTTCCAAGGCAGTACACATGGCAGCTACAAATTCTGCTGGTCACCTCTTGCCTGGTGGTTGGCAGCAGGGACATTTGGCAACATGTGGCTTCTGGGTAAGTACTTAAGCACCAGACAATTCTGATATGTATAATTGTTGTTTTAATATACACAACCATGAGAAATCACAAATCCTTATGACTCGTACATGACTCCAACAGACACTGTATGTACCATTTCATGCATAAATAACTTTACAGATCCAAGAAGGACATGTACCAATATTTCCTTATTTTCCTCCTCAGGCGATGCTGCATATGCACTCTCCCTTCATTTCCTCACACCAAACAGACGTGCAACCAACGTAGCTCAGCGTAGGTACAATAGGGCATACATACGTACATGACCCATCATAGAGCACACTTTTGGTTTCCTAAAGTCACAATTCAGATGTCTTGACCAAACGAGGAGGGGGTACTGCTGTAGTCCCCTGAAGTTGTGTGTAAGATAATAGTAGCCTGTTGTGTCTTGCACAACATTGTAGTAAATCATGGTTTGCATATACCTCTGAACCCTCACCTAAGTCTGAATCCTGGGAACCAGGCCATTGTACAAAACATAGGTCAGGGTATGCAGGTGTGTGACCAACTTGATGATACTTTTTCCTCTTGAGCAACTTGTTGTGTTACACCTGTATGTGGTTTCACAGTCTGTTGTCAAAGATGATTGGTGGACATTTAACACTCTAGCCATAAATTCCATCATTAGACTACTCTGTAAGCCATGCATAATGTATGTAAACAGCTGTTTTCAAGAGTCAAGATATTACGTACACATGTCAGTGATTAGTGTAAACAACGTCTCAAAGTTCTCCATTGCCTTAGGGGATTAAATGTCACTGCATGTGTGAGATCTCCCTGGACAGTATTACAATAGGAATTTAATGCTGGTCTCCGATAGACAGTAGTTATGGTGCTGACATAGTGTAGGAAAGTAGGATCTGCTTTCATGGTTACCCTCACTTTTTGCAGGTGTCATTTTGTTTTCTGACTAGTCTGACTGGGGTTCTGCTAATCAGGACCCCAGTCTCTGTGCTTCCTCCCTAAATTGGGCCATGGTGTGTACTTAGGTACCCCCCAGATTGGTTACTGGTGTACCCTTGTAAGTCCCTGGCATATGGTACTAAGGCACCCAGGGCATAGGTACACCAGGGGTCCCCCACGGGCTGAAGCATGTATTATGCCACCCATTGGAGACCACTCAAATTGTGACTACAGGCCTGCCATTGCAGCCTGTGTAAGCTGGTGCTAGCACCACTTGCGACAGATATATGTTTTCTTATATCTGAGGTCACTACACTTAAAGCCTATAAGTCACCCCTAAGGCAGGCCTTTCAATCTTGAAGGCAGGGTGCTTGATTATAAATGTGAGGGTGCCCCTGCATGAGCAGGACACCCCTACAATCCCCGGAGTCCATTCTCCAGGCATTGTAAGTGCAGCAGCCATTACGATACATAGAGTGGCCATGCGTCATTACAAGATGGCTAACTCTAAACTGGCTGTAAAAAACCCTGGCATGTTTGGTATCAAACATGTTGGAATCATACCCCAACACCATAAACAGTGTTGGAGGTATGATTCCATGTACTGTGGGGCTCCTCCCTGAAGCCCTACTAGCTCCTGGTATTAGTCTTCCAGAGTCTGACAGCAAGCTATGGCTGCTGCCAACCACAGACATGATTCTGCCCTCCTGCTGCTGAGTCTAGCTCAAGCAGGGGAAGGTAGGACAATAAGTTTCCTGTCACGGGGAGGTGCGACCATCTCCCAGACAGGACTTAGGGTATTGGGCCAAGGTGGGGGCACTTGCCAGCGCCACTAGACTGTTTCACTGAAAGGGGATGCCTTGTCCTCAAGTCCCTCAGCCATGTTGGTACAGGTTAGTTATACAGAGCAGTAGGATGGCAGAGGATATTGCTTGAAGGTGTTTAACTAACCTGCCCCTAGCATGGTTGAGGTACTTGAAGACAAGGCACGTCCTTTCAGTTATACTGAATTGAGCATACTAACTGAGGGAGTGATTGATAAGTACCTTTAGCTTTATGGGGGACCAGAGGAACAGCTGAGATATGGCAGCGCACACCAGATTCTGGCAAGATATCACAGCATGTTACAGTGCAGTGAACATGTACCATCGGCGGGCCAAGGTATGTCGCAAGCACTAGGAGGACCTGCAAAGCTGGGCTCGAATTAAGGCCCAGGATTTACTGGGTCTGTCCTTCCAGCCCCACTCACAGAGGCCCGCTTTAGCCCATTGTACAAGAGGGTCCTGAAGACAGCCTGGCCGACCCTCCATGCTCACCTGGAGGAGTTTGAGCAGCTGAGGCCTGGTAAGCCCATGAACTGCATTATGTGTCTGGTAGTATGATGTTAGTGGTTAAAGAGTATGTACCATCATGTTTCTTCTGTCGCCTTTCACTCTATCTGAGTAATGGCTGCAGTTCTTATAAGGCCTATGAATCATTGGAACAATCGGAATGCTGTTTTCTGAGGTCATTCTGAGATTTATAGTATTCTAAACACAACTGGGTAAATTACCCTTACAGTACCATTTTAATGAATAAATGCACTTACATCATCATGATAACCGTTATATGCAATGGTGAAGGAATGGCTTCGACAATGTCTAGTGTTGGTATGAGAGTGATTTGGGTGTTGGATGCTTTATCATGCATACCTGTTGTGTGTGTCTTATGTCTCCTTTCACTGTATCTGAGTAATGGCTGCAGTACTTATAAGGTCTATGTATCATTGGAGCAATTGGAATACTGTTTTCTGAGGGCAATCTGGGGCTTGTAGTCTTCTAAACACAACTGGGTAAATTACCCTTACAGTAGCATTTTAATGAATAAATGCACTTACATCATCATGACTAGTGTACTAAGGGCATTATATCTGTTGTATGCTATGGTTAAGGAATGGCTTGGACAATGTCTAATGTTGGTATGAGAGGGGTTTGGGCGTTGGATGCTGTATCATGCATGCTTTTTGTGTATATTTTATTCCAGGTAAAATATTTTTATGTACCATGAAGTAAATATAGGCTGACTTTGTGATACTTGTCTCACTCAAAATGATACAAACATATCGAAGGGGGACAAAATACACACATTTTCTCAACAGTGGCACGCATGTAATTTCTAATATCCAGGTAGCTGTACTAACTATGCCATTGTGATTACCAGTGTGCTGCACAAACAAAGCAGTCTTGAAATTCTAAATATGGCACTTTCCAAGCAGAGTGTCTGATGTTGTCAAGGGATATACCCATATTTAGAATCACATCTTTGCAAAGGTCATATCCAAGGCCTTGTTTGTATATGTACACCCAATTTTGCATGTATGTTGTGTTTCACTATGCTGCACAACAGATGGCATTTAATAGTAAATGCAAGACTGTTGAGGCTGCACATTACAGGATAATCCTGGATCCACTTTTACTTGAGGATATATACATCCAGACTGTGTACCATGTCTACTTGTAGAAAGTAGGTGAGGATTTGAAAGTACTAAAGAGTATACTGACAACAATTGAGAAAGCTGTTTTGTGTGAGTAATTTCTTGACATTCCAGTGATAGTACACATACTTTTGAGTCCAAGAAACATATAATTGGTTAGCGAGATCAAAGAAGCACAAAGTCAGCACTTGCGTTATGTAGTCTTGTGCTTTGTAATGAATTGTACACCAACTACATAATTGTTTGCCTTCTATTTCAGTGGACCAGGCTGGCCAAGGACCAACAGTCAGGACCTGGGTCAGAGCGGGCATGTCCTCTGGATACCACCAGCGAGGAGGAAGAGGGACATGAAGCATCAGGCAGGGGTAGTGCACCCACCAGAATGGAGCGTTTAACATTTACAGCAACAGCCGGGGTAGAAGCTGAAGAGACTGAAGGTGGGACATTGACAGGGACACCTCCAGCCAGGTGGAGGAGAAATGTGGCTCTACCCCTGGTCCACAAGACCTTAACTTGCAAATGGTGTCCGCAGGGAAGGCCCCATCACCCCCTGAGCCTGCCACCAACCCCTGCCTAACTCTTGAGGCCCCCATTCCACCGGGCCTCCAACTGCACCCCCTGCCACTAGTCCCCATCCAAGTCCCTGCCCGAAAGAGCTGAGGGAGACATCTGTCCCCGATAACCCACACCCTTTATGTTCTACCCAAACACCTCCATGCGTGATTACTCCTGTTGCTGCATCCCAGGAAGTGATGGTGGCATCTAATATTGACCAGAATGTGACCTCGCTGGTCTTACAGGAGATTCGAGACAAACTCTGTATGTCATCCGACCCACCCAGACGACTTTCCTCGCTGTTACCCCTCATGTTTGCCGCTCCTGTGGGGCATCTGGTCCTGCACCGGCCAGCCAGGAAGAGTCCACGGAGCAGAAGATCTCCACATTGTTGAGAAGGACGACATTGAGGAAGACCAGTGACCGGACTATTTTTGGACTGTAGACTTTTAGTTTCCCACATATACATAGACTTATTCCCCTGACGCTTCCTGACGTGTTTTATTTATTTTGCCCAACCCCCTTTAAGTTCCCTTGCCCATTCTGCCTGAAGATTTTATTTGATTTCCTTTCTCCCTTTCAGTGGACAGTTTTTTAAATTTAATTTATTTAATAAAACATAAATATTTTTCTTGAACACCATCTCTGTGTTGTGTTGTTCATTATATATGCTGGATTCTAAGAATGGCAGTCAACATCGGAAGGAGTTTAGCCATGCTTTCAACATGACACCTTGTTACACAGATGGTCCTATAAATCTACATGTCTGACTCACACACACTTATTGTCACATATATGGCTTACAATCAGAGTAACTAATTGACCATCATCAACTTTTATGCAACTCAGTATTGACTTGTGAAGATTATCTATCTTTTAATTTACATATTTTGGGGGTATTCATATTTCACAGTGATCATGGGAGATCTCTCTTGAGACTTCGCAATTGTGATGTGAGGATCTCTGTATGTGCGTTTACTATGTTGGTGTTGATGTGTTGGTGGGTGTGGTGCATCTGCCTGTACAGTTGGTGGGTGTGCCTGTAGTGGGGGTGATGTTGCTTGTACAGCTGGTGGGTGTGCCAGTACAGGGGGCAGGGGTGCCTGTACAGCTGGTGGGTGTGCCTGTATAGGTGGTGAGGGTGCCTGCATAGGTGGGGGATGTGCCTGTAAAGGGGGTGAGGGTGCCTGTACAGGTGGGGGAAGTGCCTGTACAGGGAGTGAGGGTGCCTGTACAAGTGGGGGATGTGACTGGGAAGGGGGATGTGCAGGGAGGGCATGTGCAGGGGGTGGTGTTTGTGTACCTAGAGAGGGTGCCTGTACAGGCTGTGGTACAGGTGGCTGAGTGGGGTGTGGTACAGGTAGGTGTGTTGGGTCCCCTCCATGTGTTGCCCATGAAGGGAGACTTTGAAACAGTTTCAACACGCCCCCCATCATCTTCATGGCCAAGGGATGGTGTCTTGCACTCTCTTCCTTATAGATTGCTACGATTTCTCAATCCTGTCCAAGACACAGGTCGGTCCATCAGTCATCTGAGGAATTTCCTGTATTCTCCGTGGTGAGTCTGAAATGTCAGACAGAGTAGCACCTATGACACAAATGTCTTTCCTCATATCAGCCTGTTGTTGGAAAAATGTATCTTTCCACTGGCCACCATGCCCATCTGCCAGCCCCCTTTGCATTGGATGGCCTTTGATATTACCATTGGGTTCACCAGCACCAGGAGGGGTGGAACATGGGGGGCTGTGGGGAAGAGATTGGTGCCTTGGGGATATCTGAAACTCACCAGGGGTGTTAGGTCCCTCAGATGCTTGAGAGAAGGCCTGCGATGCACTGTCATGGAAAGAATGTGTAGGAGAAGCAACACGTCTACCTTGAACTTAAGGGCTGTGAGGAGTTGATGGTTTTGTTGGGATAGGTGAATGCTGTGGCCGGTTGGCTGACTGCTAGGAATGGACAATCCTCAGAGGTAAAGTGGGAGGCACAATGCTGGCCAAACCTGATGAAGGCATCAGTGTTTTGCCCAGTGGGCCAATAATGCACTCCTGATAATCCAGGTCTTCCTCCACGACCAGCACCTAATCATCTTCTCTATCCTCATCTTCTTTCTCCTCATCCTCCTCTTCTTGAGCATTGTTGGCCGTTGACATTGCTGCTTGAAGGGGAATCGGTTCTCTCCTTGGATAGCCCGCCGCCCTCCACTGGTGGATGGTTCACCTTTCTCAGGCAACTCATTGTCCTCGGCAGCTGAAAAAAGGAGGTTGCAACAGGATAAGTATTTGTCATAGTATATTATGTGCTACAACACAAGGGTTGGGTCAAATAATCTTTGCATCTATCTGATGTTCCACATGTGACCTGGTTTGTGTCAACCTACATGTGACAGCTCGCACTGTAGCATTGAGGTGCTCAATGCAGATCTGCAATGCAAATTCAAACTCACCAGCTCCTGCCACAGCTCTGAGTTGTATTGAGATCCACTGTGATGTCAGCTCCTGAACCTAGCTACTTGAGTGTGTGGCGGAAGATGTGGTCCTTGATCCAGCAGCTTCAGAAGGAAGGGAGGGACACCGTAATTAATATTCAGCATGAATTATTTGTCAACTTAGCATGCAAAATCAAGACAGACATCACTGATTATGTTGGGAACACATCATAAACCAACTCCAGATGCTACAAAAAAGTGGCAATATCTGCTAATAATTTGGTTACTGTGCACTATTTGGGAATCAATAGTTTATAACACTATATTGCACACTTGCCTGATGGGCGGATGGTAGTGGGTCTGACTACTGTAACCAGAATGTCTCCCAAATCCCTGGATGGTGTGCATTGGATCACTGAGGAAGTCCTGACAGCAGTTGTAATGTGCCATGCATATCCATGGTTTAACAAAAAGGATGATGGGAATCATTTTACTTGTATATGCCATAGGTATAGACTTAAAACCCGGTTGTGGCTACTCCTCTGTAGATGAGACAACATAAGCAATTTGGTACACACCACATACTGCTGACATATCATCCAATATTTAAGACTATGCGCCTTGTATAAAGAAAATATTAAGGGGCAGATTTACAATAACTGGCACATCTCTGCATATTAGCAGAGCTGTGCCAGTTATTTTGCGTCACGGAAAAATAGCCTTGTGCCACCATGGATGCGCCGCATTTACAATGCGGCGCACCGTGGCGCAAGGATGGAAAGATGCGTGACGCATCTTCTGACGTAAAGGCAGCGCATTGCTGGAGTCATGTCGCAAGCACGACGCAACTCCAGCAATGGTTAGGAATGCCTATTCCTAACATGCTGCATCACTCCTTACGCCTGCTTCAAGCAGGCGTAAGGTTTTGACGCAGTGGCGTCGTAAAAGTGACTCAGTAAAATCTTGTAGATTTCACTGCGTCACTTTTCCGAGGCTTTCCTACGTCGGAACGCCCACCCTGCATACATTATACCTGACGCAGGTATAATGTAGCGCAGGGCTTTACAACGTGACGCATCTCACTAGATGCGTCACGTTGTAAATATGTCGCATAGTGGCGCATTGTTTACGACGCCGCTGTGTCACAGAAGTGACGCAACGGTGTCGTAAAGATGTCGCAAGGGGCTTGTAAATCTGCCCCCAAGTGTACTTACCAGGGTCTACCATCCCCCCAGTGTGTGGTGCCTGACCATATATCACATCCATAAAGGGAGCAGAGTTTGCTGTAGTCTGTGTAAATGATATGAGTGTACTTAGTTTAGATTCTAGTTGCCACATGTAATGAACAACACATCCTAGTTCAATTCACATGTTTGAGACTGTTGATGGATTCTATGTAAAATATCTCTGGGTTATCTGATCACAATATAGTAGTTGGGGCCCTCTTCTGTCCATATTTACATACCAGTTTGTGTGTGACCCAACACTGTGGGCACCACGAACACGGCAGAAACATGTTGACGATTTGGCAATAAGTAGGGGTGAAGGAACTCTTAATTCTATCCTGCCACCACCATGCTTCACGTTTTTAGTCCTGGCCGGAGGGTCCAGGAATAAATTTTTAGTAGCGACACCTACGAGCTAGTTTTAACTTTCACTGCACTTTTCTTTCGGTGATCCCAATATACATTGGCTAGAAATGTATGTATATTTTACATGTTTGTATTGTCTTCCCCTCCCTTTTGCTCCACCCCAGGCGTTGGTCTGCGCAGGGGTGTATTGAAGCAAGCCCAATGATGAAGCATGTCACAATCTTGTGAGTGAGGGCAGTATTTTTACACTAAGCATGTGCCACCACCTTGACCACCACTCTCTACTTCTCTGTGTGTGTAACTGACAGTGGAAAAGCTCAGGCAGATGGCTACTAGATGCGTTAGGCAGGCTAAAAATATCTATTGAAAAGTAACTTTTGTTAAATATTTATTACAAATCTGACTTTATAAATGAATGGGATTTGAAATAAATATTTTAAAAAATCCAAGAATTAACTCAAATCTGGTTCCTATGCAGAGATAAAATATCCCAATGCTTTCCTATGGAACAGCTACTGTGCAACAGTGAAAATAGCTGTTTAGGCAATTTTAGTGTAAAAGACATGTTTAACATTCAAATTTACATTTCCTACTTTTAAACACTATGCACCATACCTAAAGGATATTTAGGGCCTTCTTAGGGGTGACATTAATATTTAAAAGGAGGGTTTAGGACTGTCAAAAGGGGTTATTTTGACAGGTCAAATTTGCAATTTATACCTGCATAGCCAAGTTACTGGTTGCAGGTCTACAGTCATGTTTTGCATTGTCACTTTAGTGGTGGCAAACCGGGCTGAAATCCACTAGTAACATTTAACTTACAGGCCTTGGGTACACTTCATACCATTAACTAGGGGCTTATAGGTAAGTTAAATGTGACAATGGGGAGTATAGACAATTACAACATGCTTTAAGGGTCAGAACACATGCACTGGGTCTGGTTAGCAGAGTCCCAATGCACACAGCCAAAACAAACAGCAGCATCAGTTCAAACTAATGAGGGTGATAATGCCAAAAAAAAGTATTTTCTGTTCTGCACACCTACAAATGCCCAAGTCAAAAGCTGAAGGAAAGAAGTGGCCATACATTTCAATACTATAATGCAGCAACTTATACTTACATGAGTAGGGTCAAGATTGATTTGCATATGGTTGGGTCCAAACTGGGGTGGCCTGGTGCTCAAAAAAGCAATGGATTAAACCCAGATCTGTGACTGAGTTTGAATGTTTGAGTTGTTCATCATTCTGTCCATCATTGGTTCTTGTTGCTTTCATCGCCCTAAGTAGGAATGGTATGCCCAGATGTGGATATCATGCTCACTGTGCCACTGGATTCAAGCAAGTCTGACTGATGAGGTGATACCCCAAAACCGGTCCCAGGAACCTTGTTTCTGATCCATGGAGAAGCTGGCCTGGCAGTTTGGGCTGGACTGTTCCCATGAGGGGCAGGGTCAAGAATGATTTGCATATGGCTGGGTCCAAACTGGGGTGGCATGGAGAGCAAAACAATGATTGATTAAACCCGGATCTGTGACTGGGGGTGAATGTTTGATTTGTTCAGCATTCCGTCCATCATTTGTTCTTTTTGCACCTTATAATGTAACTTTGGGAGGCTAATGATAGCATTGCTTCCACTGGACTAGAGCCTTTAGTGACATTCTAAGGCAAAGCTAGTGCCAGCCATCATGTATGCATTGGTCACTTTACTGGGCAGGTTGTTAGCCTGTGGATCTTCTTCTGCGTAATTGCTATTTTTCTCCAAATGCCTACCTCAATTTTGCAATCTCAAACTTGGTTAAAATTTATATAACAAATCTATGGGGCTGATTTAATTGTTGGCAGATGGAAAAATTACCGTTGCCATGGAATAGTACTTTACTCCCGCCATGAAAAGAGTGCTTCGCTCGCCATATTTAGAGATGTTTGCTGCCCCTGTGGACATCTCTAGCATTTCTAGGAATCACCGCCACAGCTGTATGTGGAAATGAATTGTAAGTTTGACGGACGGCCCGTCAGCATGACAGAGCAATACATCAAATTTCAACATTTTGTTTTTAAAAAGACATTGAAAATATAAAGAACAATGATCTTGCCATGGGAGCTCTTGGACCTGACTCTTTTTGCAGGGTTATCCCTACACTTTTTGCCTTATTCCTCCTCTGAGTCTGACCCTCTTTTTGTTGGCTTTTGGACTCTGGGCTCTTTACCACTGCTAATCAGTGCTAAAGTGCATGTATTTTCTCCTTTAAACATGGTATGATTGACTTACACCTGTTTGGCATGTATAATATACTTAAACGTCCCTTGTAAAGTGGTATACCATATACCCAGGGCCTGTAAATTAAATGCTACTAGTGAGCCTGCAGTGCTGCTTGCGCCACCCAGAGAAGTAGCCTTCCAAACCTGTCTCAGTCCTGCCACAAGTAGGGCCTGCATGCGCAGTTTACTGCCACTTTGACTTGGCATTTAAAACTACTTGCCAAGCCTTAAACTCCCCTTTTGCTACACACAGCTTACCCCTAAGGTAGGCCCTATGTAGCCCTATGGGCACGGTCCTGTGTAAGTAAAAGGTAGGACATGTGACTTTATTGTGTGGCATGTCCTGGTAGTGACAAACACCCTTTTTTGTTTCTCACTGCTGTGAGGCCTACTCCTCTCATAGGCTAGAATTGGGAATTTCCTTATATGTATTTAAGTTGTAATTCCTGATCTGAAAGGATTAGCGTTGCCATGTTTGAAATGGTAGTGATAAATCCTGCTTACTGGGGGCGGAGCTTGCCTGGCTTCATGATGGCAGCAGAGTAGAGGAGCTCTGCCTGCATAGATCATCCTCCAACACAATCCTGGTGCCCACAGCAGGGGTCTGTGCCTCCACTGCTGCAACACCTGCCGCCGACACAGTGGAGTATCCCAAAGGGCCGAAAACACGACATCCCAAGGTGCCACGGGACCGTGAGGAAACCTGTGGCCTGGAGGAGTCGGAGAGGTGCAAGAACTGCATGTAGCACTGGACTGTCGCAGACCGAAGTGTGCACCTGACCTGCCTGCCCTCCCGGCTTGCTGCTCTGGGCCCGGGTATCGGTGAGTGGCACCGGGTGTGGTTATATTTAATAGTCCGGGAGTCAACTGGTGCCAGAGGCCGTGATGAAGGTTTGGCGGCCGCGAGGCAGAGGCAGTGCGGGGCCCTGTGAGAACATAGCGATGTGGCCTAAGGCAAACGAGGCTAGAATCCAGCAGAGGCTTTGAGTAGGCAGCAAGGAGACACTGGTCATGGCGGATATTTAGATTAGCCCACAGCATACTGAAAGGGCAGGGATTTGAGTGTTCCCCTTGGTGAGTTGGAGACGCCAACGCAGGTCTCCTCCGCCTGTGACATATCAGGCCTGAATAAGCAGAGCCCCGGCTTTGAAAGCATTGCAGGACTGGGCACGGGCTCCTCTTTCACTTAATAGAGGCGCATTTGGGACATAATTGGTGCTCACTAGCTGCGCACAGACCAGTACATATAGCTGGCGGCGTACAGACGGTGGCTACCATCAGCAGACCTCATAACATACCATTGGAACAGTGTCAAACTACACGCCAGATGCCACTCGGGCACAACTTACCAACCTTACATTTCCAGTTTGTTGCACATCTGACTGCATTGCCTGGGTTTGACCTGCATAAACTGGGTACAAGCTTGTGCACAGGACATTGCAATTTGCCCTACCCAAGTCGACTGACACAGCATAGCAGATGAGTGTCCTGGGCAAAACGGATAGATCCAAGTCCAAGCTTCAGTTTGAATTACGGAGGACAACGAAACCCCAAGAAACTGAGATAAATACTAAGGAGTCTGGATCAGAGACTAATGATCCAACTACAGATGCATAACTGAAACAAATACTCGCAGCCATGCAACACAGTTTAACAAAAATTGATGGGAAGACCAATGCGGAAGACCAATGCCCTCTCCTACAGGATGGGCAGAATGTCAGAGAGGCTAGGTAAGCATACAAAGCAACTAGACATAGGGGAAAGGAGAGTGTCTGACGCTGAAGATGGAGGTGACAGCCACAAGAAGATGGACCAACTGCTCTACACCTTGCAAGCAAAAGCTGAAGAGTTGGAAGCCTGGTCCCGGAGGAATAATATCCGAATAGTGGGCGTTGCTGAAACAACTAATATTGATAACATGGAACAATACGTGGAATGCCTACTGGTTGCGCTCTTGGGCAGAGACACGTTTTTGGATATTTTCATGGTGGAGCATGCCCATCGCTCCCTAGCACTGAGACCGATCCCTGGAGCTAACCCTCGTCCTATAATAGTGAGACTTTTGAATTATAGAGATCGAGATGCAGCATTACGCAAGGCGCAGGAACTGAAAATGCTGTGACATGAAGGCACCGAACTGGCACTTTACTCCGATTTCATGCAGCAAGTCCAGGCAGCCCGTTGGCTTTTCATTCCAGCCAAAAGAAAATTTTGTGAACTTCAACTGGAATATAGTATGCTATTCCCTGTTAAACTGCGAGTAATGTCGGAGGGAAAGGAACACTTTTTCACTGACCCGAAACAAGTGCTACAATTCATTAAATGAAGGGAGGGGGCTGGAAGCTGATACGGGTTTCCCCGAGCTACTACCAATGTCGAGGTAGACGGACAGGACGAAGAGGAACATTGAGGTGATATTTGAGGCCACAACAGGTCTAAGACTGGCTGTATGGATTAAAATGGGCCCAGTTTGTTCCTTCGCTTGCTCCACTTCAGAATGAGATAGTCTCAGCACTTTGAACTATGCCCATCATGAGGGTGTGGTGTGAGGACTGGCATTATCGGAAGAACGGGGGGTAACCCCCACACCAGTGGCCTGTGCCTGAGATGGCAGTAAGACTGTTCTGAATATGCCATTACAGGTCTCCGGAAGTAGCTAGATAATATTTGGGGAATAGTGCGATATGTGTTGTACTTTAGAGATTGTTGGGCCTTTCTTTACATTTATTCTTTGATTGGACTGCGGGAGGGAGGGATGGAGTTTTGATGAAGGATTGAGGATGTTCTTTCTCGATATATAATGGGCGCATCTAATGTTTCATTTCACTAGAGGGTGAGCGGGGCCGTAATGGGGCTGCCTAAGTCGGTAACATCCACCCCCATGTGTGCACCACCTTGAATAGGTCATTGTTTGTTTTTCCGTTCAGGAGGGTTCAAGGGGAGGGTCAAGGAGGGACAAGATAATGCTATGCAAATTTGGGGTCTAGATAGCTTGGTTGGGGTTTTTATTAGGATTGTTGTTATTTTATTGTTGGTGAAAAAAGGTGATATATGCTGTGTAGCTGGGTGCGATCGAAGTTATAATACTAATGCAGTGTGGTGGGAGATGCAGAATAGACAGCTGAAGACTGACCAACTCGTATGCTGATCAGGCTCCTCACGTGGAATACGAGAGGGCTTAACGACAATAGAAAGATACGCAAGGTGATAGCTTACCTTAAAAGACATTACGTAGACCTAGCAATCTTACAGGAAACACACCTGGCCCCAGATAGCAGGACTCTGACACAACGTAGGATACAGGGTCATTACTGTGCTGCAGGTTTCACCTGCATGCCCAAGGAGCACTTATATGGGTAAGCTTCAAGTCAGGGATTAGGCTACAGGAGGTATGTGTGGACTCGGGGGCAGGTTTGTGGTGGCCCGCTGTTATAAAGAAGATTTGGAAGTACTGTTAGTAGGGCTATATGGTCTCAACCATGACGATCCGCAGTTCTATCACACACTCAGTGCTGGATTACTACAATGGGGCGATCTCTCACAGATAAGGGGAGGAGATTTCAATTGTGTATTAAACCCTTCCAGAGACCGGTCGAGGGGACTTCCCTGTCGGCCCTCTGCGGCAGCTAAAGCGCTTCTAGACATCGCTGAGAGAACTTGTTTTGTAGACATTTGGAGGCAGCGGTCGACTGATGGCACTGGGTACACACACTACACTATGTTACGCGATATCCACACTCACATAGATTTCTGGCTGGTTTCTAGTAGTCTGGCCTCCCGAGTCAACAGATGTAAACCACTACCGCGGACCTATTCCGACCACTCACCAGTGATATTGGAAGGCTGCCCCATTTACCTGGCAATTCCCCCCATATTCTTTACTAGACACAGTCTTTAAGACCGAAATAGCACAAGCCATTGTGGAATTTTTTGATAATAATGTGGGCACGGTTGATAGTTTCACTACAGTATGGGAGACATTTAAGGTTTACATTAGAGGTATTCCCATCTTGAGATATATAAAGGGCGAATCTAATGTTTCTTTTCACTAAAGGGCGAGCAGTGCCGTAACGATCGATGAGAAACAGTTTATCACACCTAGAAAGGGAAATAGCAGAGTTGGAGAGGAGACATCAAAATTTGGCCAATAACCACATTCTGGGAGCCACTAAAACCAAGATTGAGGAATATCATGACACGGCCAATAGTGAATTCAAACACCTGGGTAAATATGCAGTTGCCAAGTGATACGGGGAGGGGGAACAACCTCGGACCACACTGGCAGTATTGATGTGGCCCAAGAAAGAGACCACAGTGATTATGGAAATCTGTGACAAGGCTGGGCACCCACTGCATAACACTGAACACATTACCAAAAGGTTCCATAGATATTAAACTGATATATCGATTGCGTATTCCTTCTGATGATACTACTATCACTGAATATTTAGAGTACATAACTATGCTCACTACGGAACACAGATAACACTTGATGTTGCTACTGCACCCTTTGGAGATACGCGTTGCACTAAAGGATATGGAAGCTGGGAAAGCGCCGGGTACAGACAGCCTCACAGTAGCCTTTTACAAGGCCTATCAAGATATGCTTATACCACATTTGACCACATTGTTTGAGGAGATGGCGAATGCCGGCACTATGCCCCCCTCAATGAGAGAAGCCTTGATAGTTACACTTTTAAAACAGGGTAAGCCAATAGCTGTTCTACATATCAGCCTTTATCTCCACTAAATGTAGATACCAACTTATATGCAAAAGAACTGGCAAGCAGATTAGCCCTGATACTGCCTGGAGTGGTACGTCCAGGGCGAGCTGAGTTTGTACCGGGCTGTAGTATTACATACAACCTCAGAACACTGTTTGGTACCATTACAACGCAATTGACACAGAGGTAAAATCAGCAGCTGTATTTTTAGAGGCCGAAAAGCTGTTTGACTCTGTTGAGTGAGGGTTCATGTGTTATCACTAGGGGACAGTGACAAGGCTGCCCCTTGTAGCCTCTACTGTACACTCTTGTGGCCGAACCATTAGCATGCGCTCTCTGAGAGTATCATGGTCATAGAGGGCTGCGGTTCCCTGCTTACAAGCTTATAATTTCAGCATACGCTGATGATACTGCTGTACATACGTAACTTGAAGAGCAATCTAACGCCTATACTCAGAGACATAGTGCAGTTTGGGTGAGTTTCAGGCCTTCGTATTTATTGGGACAAGTCCACAATCTTCCCACTCACTCCCACTATGACATCAATAGCAATGGAGTGTCCCTTGCACTGGTCATCTGAATCCATACGATACCTTGGGATACAGATTCACACTGACCCAATAACAGTGTTAATGGATAATTATGGCAAAGCGTCACCAAAAATAGCGGAAGATGTGGAACGCTGGATTAATTTGCCACTGTCACTAATGGGGTGCTTAGACATTGTGAAGATGGTAATGCTCCCCAGATTCTTGTTACTCTTCCAAAATATCCAGATAGTCTTGCCGCATGTGATGTTTGTCACTTTATGCTTCTTGTTGATTGAGTTGGCTTGGGCCGGAAAAAACCAGGGGTCCGGTGGGAAGTACGAAGTACTCACCTTGCTGTATGATATGGGTGGTCTGAACAAGCCAGATCTGGAATTGTATTATAAGGCAGCACAGAGCTCATTTGCACACATCTGGATTCACGGCCCAGATGACTTACCGCACTTGTATATTGAGAAGGATGCTGCGGATCCTAATACACCTCCCCAGATGCTATTATGACGCCCTTGTTGGAGAAACAGTTCGGCTCCCTACTATACTCACCACATATGCCACTAGAATGGTGCTCCTGGATCCCGATAGGCCAGGAGATGGCCGTGGTGTGAACTTTGCATACTTTGGGTATAACCAAAATGGGAGATCTCTTTCAAGATGACGTGGTGTGTAGATGGGAGATGATTCAGAACAGGACAAATACATCAACAGCGTTTACTAATTTTCAATACTTCAGAACCAGACATGCGCTACATGACTTACTGGGAGATGACATGCAGGAACCACCAGAAATGCCAGCGTTGTCTTCCCTCTTACAAGTAGATGTTTCTGCTAGATTTATAACAAAATGTTACGCCTTCGCGCAGGAAGCAGCGAAGACCTGGTATGGTGAAGGCATGATTAGAATGGCAGATAGACCTAATTAGAACCACTGATGACCAATGCTAGTGGTATTGCTGCACCAGGACAAAAACAGTATCGCTAAACGGTATCGCTAAATGGTAGACACAGGCTGGTCCATTTTAAGTATATTAACAGAATCTATCATGCGCCAGACCATCTTTGTTGGTATGGATTGCATGAGTGTTATCACTGGTGTCACCCTAAAACTAGAGCCTATTCTGGCTCTACTGGGTTATGATGGAGATGTTGACAGGGCAATCAGGAGACCGGTAGCCATAGGTCTATTGCTGGCAAGATGCCATGTGGTGATGTGATGGGCTAGAGGTCCAGTTCCTACCCTTAAGGAATGGCATGCAGATATGGTATAGTGTAGCACTCAATCAGATGTATAGAGCAAACTGCTACTGCCACATAGTCGCTCTAAGAACTTTTGGGGTCCATATCAGAACTATTTAGTAGGGAAGGAGACGTGAGAGGTGTATGGAGAGGACAAAGGGGGGTGCTAATTCAATGCTAAATGTAGAATAGGAACTATATAAGTACTATGGGACTGAATGTCTTTGCGACCACATGATAATTGTAGTGAAAGTCTTGTTTCAGATGTAAACATTATCAGTGTCTTAGGAGGCTCTGACATGTAGTTGCTTTATCGCACCCCTTATAGGGTTAACATCATTGTCAAAATTGATATGTAGGTCAGCGGGCCACTTACTTCGATGTACACAGTCATGTCTTATGTCCTGTATTGCATTCCAAAGCTTGAGTGCGAATCTGTACAGAATAATTGTGATGTACCCAATCGACTTGTATACGATCATTATGTATCACCAGTAAATCAAATAATAAAAAAAAATAATAATAAATCCTGCTTACTGGTGTAGTTGGATTTTACATGACTATTTTAGAAGTGCCACTTTTAGAAAATGGGCATTTCTCTGTGCTAATAACTCAATGTGCTTTGCAGCCTGACCCCAATCCACGTCTAGGCCTGGTTGACAGCTACACTTTGTGCATACTTTCCAGACAGTTATCACACAGGAAGGGTTGGGTGTGACAGCGTTACATCTGCATACTGATAGTCTTCCTGGGCTGGGAGAGAGGGATGCAGGGCACACTTACATTTGTTTAGGCTGTGTCCTGCCCTCACACAAAGGGCTGATTTACCCCCTACTGATATCTGGAGCCAGGGCGGGGGTTAAAAGGGAGTGTTGTGCCTTTCTAAGGTTTCTTCTGAAGTGCCACCTAAATCAAATACATTTTTGACTATAAGTACAGGGGCTCTGTCCCCATGTTTTCAGAGCACTTTTGGAACTGTGACAGAACCTCTGTCAGAAGGACTGCTGCGCTACTCAAAGGACTCATCTGGACTGCTCTTCTGATGTTTCCCTGCTGCCTGCTATTTGTTGGGTGGCCCTAAAGGACTCACTGGATTGTGTCTCTGCTTGTTGCCCTGCTGTCAGCTGCTCCCTGACTTTGGTTCAACTAGGCACTGCTGAGCTGCCAGGAGGAACTGCCATATAGCCTACTTGATTCATTGTGCTGACCTGCCTGCCTGCTGCTCCCTGCTTGTGCACCCCAGTGCTCTCTGGGTCTTGTGGAAGATTTCCAAGGATTCATCCAGGAGTCTGCCAACCACCCTGGGAACCGGCAGTGGGAGTCCTGAGTCAGGCTGTCAACAATCTTTTCATAACGCGAGTTCAAGAAGTGAATGATGAGTACTCTGCCTTGTTCAAGGAGCACGTGGTGTGCTTTACCCAGTTTGAAGGAGTGAGTTGTGTGCGCTGTTTCTTCCCAAGACAAGTGTAGTCCAGAAACACCACTTCCATTCCTGGAAGAACCACCCGAGCCGTCTTGGACCACCTAAGTGAGGCCCCTCCAGCACCAGAGAAGAGGTCTCCCTCAGCCGCCCCCAATCCCAAGGGTGTGTCTGAGGTCCTCTGTGCCACACAATAGCTCCAGAGGAGGCACCGCTGTGCTCCTTCACGGGCAGCCCAGCGCGAGAGAAACCAAGCTGTGTGAGGTTGTTGGTAACTGCACCACACTTATGCAGGCAGCTACCGGCTCATTCGACACACTGGGAGGACCCGGCGAGTTCTCCCTGCTGTATTCTTCAGCATGCGTATGTTCCCCCCCGTGGGCACCGATTGTGGGGCATTTCTATACTCACAGTATGGGGTAAAACCTCTGAGGAGGCCCCGAGAGGAGCATGAGATCGCCTCCTCAGTATGGAACTCTTTATCAATAATGCGTCCAGCAATTACCGTATCACATATAGAATGCACGCAGGTACTCCTGCGGAATACTCTTTTTGCTAATGCACACGTCCTAGAGTGAAAATTACCATAACCTTACTAATAGGGGCACAGGGGTTCCTGTACCCTAGGTTGCCTATTGTGATCCATTTGCTTGTTCAGCCTTGTGGGTTATTGCCTCTAAAACTGCTGCATTACGTGTGAAGTATTTGTGGAATATGTCGTTGTGGTTATGTACTTATGATGGCAATTGATGATTTATGTGTTTTGCCTCTAACCTAACTGCTGCATCTGATGCCCTGATGTTATAATGTATATCATTTTGATTCTTGCACTGTCAGGAAAGTGAGTACTATCTCAGGATTGCATAGTATGCACAGTATTTATGATTCATGTCATTTTGGTCTATGTTTATGTATAATATATACTATATTTTTATGTAATCCTGTGTGGAGTCTCCTTTTGTGGTGTGTTCATGTGTTATTGGTGTGACTGTGCTGTGCAAATGCTTTACACATTGCCTCTGAACCCCAAACTACCAGAGGGTGAGCACAGGTTATCTTTGGTGTGCAACTTACTTGTCCTAACAAGAGTGGTGGGTTCTGCCTGGCTTAGGTGCGTACCCTAGCCAACCAGAAACCCCGTTTCTAACAGAAGCAATCTCCCATGGCTTGGCGGTCATTTAAAGGTTTTCACTGCCTCTTACTGCCACGTTTTTCATGGCAGTGATGGGCAGTGAAAACTGGCCATGTGTTTGCTCAATCCAGCAGCGGCCGGCACAGGCAAGTGTTGTGGGGCTGGGCACGGCAGGGGGGAAGCCGACAGACAACGGAATTGGTAATATTTATTTATTTAATCATACCTATTCTGTCATCTGTTGACTTCGTATTGTATTCATTTACTAGGTCCAAGGATACTACAAGCATACTGAAAAATAAATAGTAAGTTGAATAGGTAACAACACAAGCCCTTGATCTAATTATTACTTACAAACCCTCAAAGAAATGGTAATCACAAAAGAATGGGACTCCGATGGTACATGCCACAAATTAAAATCATTATAACAACCTTTAAGGACTACTAATGTCTAAATGAGTTGGAGAGGAAAAAGATCTCCGATAACCCTCTACATAGGTATGAATCTAGGTTCTTCTTTTGCACAATACCAAGAGCAATGAGGTATAAAGGTACTGCATGACATTTTTGCCATTTATACATGTGGAAAACAGTTATACAAGGTCCATGGGACACTGCTGGTTTTGTGAGTTACATGAGAAGGATCTAGGGGCTTGATGTATCAAAGAGGTTTCCTCTTTCTATGAATATGCAGAAATGCATTGATTCATAAGCGCCTAACTCCCATACTATGCATTGACTAAGGTTTTATTGAAATCAGTGTTGGAAATGACCATCTTTTGTGTGGTATTCTTCCATATTTTTGCCGTCTTCAACTGAACCTATTTTTGCTGCCCATAGGACTCTGTTTATTTTACACCTGCTAACCAGTGGTACAGTGTTTGTGCTCTCCCTTTTAAACACGGTAAAATTGCCATACATGTAATTGGCACACATACTTTACTTATATGTCCCTACAATATGGTACTACTTGTACATAGTACCTGTAAATTAAACTGTGTGTACAGTATTTAAACTGCCATTTCGACCTGAAAAAATAAACCTTTTGCCAGGCCTCAAACTTCCTTTTTTGAACGTATAAGTCACCCCTAAGGTAGGCCCTAAATGCCCATGAGGCAGGGTGCATGGTGTTTAAAAAAATAAACCGAAATGTATATTTAAAGTTTTATATGTTCTGACAGTAAAAAACCTACAAAGCTGCTTTTCACTGAGTCAAAGCTGATCCTGCCGTAGAAAAGCACAAGGTTACACTATAACAACTTATAGTGTGTAATTCAGTTTGGTTTGAGGGCTAGTAGAAAGATTATTCAAGGAATCATTTTAATAACAATTTAAAATCCAACTTAAGGGTAAAGTGGGAATTTATATTACTATTTTGAAAATTACAATTTTAGAAAGTCATTTACTTGCCTAAGCCAAATGTGCCTTTCTGCCAGTGCCCATTGTCACCTGACTGTTGAATGGCTCCCCTGTAGTGAGATGTGAATTGCAACCAGATATTGGACAAATGCTTTAGTGGAGAGTGGTGTTTTCCTCCTTGAGCAGGATGGCCTGGGGGGCTGTGCCTGGCCACTTCCTAAGCGTCCTAAGTGTCAAAGGGTGCCTACCCTTTCACTGGCAGATGGAGGTCACACCGATGTCTGCCTCCCCTTTGTCTTCCTAGTCAACTTGGCTCCAAACCCAGTGGGAGGTGGGAACTGCCCCAGAACTGGTTTTGAGTGACAACAAGTAAAGGTTTGCCTGTTAACACAGCAACACCTCTGAGTGGGCACAGGGATCTCTGACAAGGTCAAGAAGGGTTCTGCCATTTTGGAATTAGATAGAGAGAGGAACTGGAGGATACCTTACTGTAAAATACACACGAAGTACTGTAAATGTGGGTAGGGTCACCCATGGGAGCTCTTACCCCATTGATTAGGGAGTGGCCAGGATTTTTCCCCACCACAGGTGGCATTTAGCATAAACGTAGCATCTCCAGAACCCTTCACAGAATGCTTCTGGACCTATGAAGAGTCCGGAGAAAGACTATCCTGCTGTTTGAAGAACCTGAAGAAAGACTGAACCTGCTTGACTTGAATCCGGGAATGAGGAAGGGACTCCATGGGTCAGTTAGCTGACCTCCTGTTTGAACTACAGAGACAAAACAAGCTTCCAGAGGCCTTTTCTGCAACTGTCCAGCTGACCATTTCCAAATAGACCTGCCCTGGGCCCTCTGCTTGAGTGAGGTTTGAGCCCTAAGTGCTGCCCCAAGGCATTGGACCCTTGGCTGGTCTCAAAGTGTTTGCTTCCTGAGTTTTCCTGAAACTTGGGTTTCCTGCTAAACGGATCTGATGAAAGTGTATCGTCAGGGTTGCTTTTAATACAGTCTTATCCACAGCAGCAAAATTAATCCAGTGGGAATTTGTGGAGAAGGTGCCCGGCCTCGTGGAGCCCTTTTTGTCTACAGCCTGCAGCCTTGCCCTACTGAAAGAATCTGAGCCCCAAATCAGTGCCGACGTCTGAAGGTAAAAATCTCCACCAGGCAAAGGCATGAAATGTATCTGTCCTGCAAGGGGTCTTCTCTGTTGTGAAATTTGAATTTCTCCCACTAAGAGCTATCCCACCAAATGTCAGCAGCTTCACTGAGACCTCATCCAGCAGCTATACAACAACATGAAGCCCTCTTCGACCACAGCCTGCTGCCTTAACCTGCTGAGGAGTTTTGACTACCATCCTAGAGGCTGAGGCCAAATGGAAAACCTTTCACCAGGACAAACCTGGTCCCTGTATCCGACCAGCGCTCCAGCGTGGTCAGCCTTAAACCTTACCCATGGCCTGGTCAAGCGTCATCAGATGATCACTGAAGGCACTTAATTCTTTTTGGCGCTAATTTTAACTTTGAAAATTCATTACTCAGGTTGGATTTTTTCATTTTGTCATTTGGTGTCATTTTCTTATTGAAAATATTCTCAATTTTTCTAAATTGGTTCGGGATTTTTCTTGTGTTTTGTTTTTTCACTTTATTACTGTTTGATTACTACATAAATACTTTACACATTGTCTGAATGCTTTTATGCTATGCTGCCGGAGGGTTAAGCGCAGGTTTATTTAGCAACTTTTGTGGTTCACCCTAACAAGGATTGCAATTATTATTTGAGTTGGGTTCTCACTCACCTAAACTAATACTCCTATATTTGGCATACAAGCCATCACGCTTTAATTGGCTGTAAAATT
This sequence comes from Calotriton arnoldi, assembly GCA_963921515.1. Classification (NCBI taxonomy): domain Eukaryota; kingdom Metazoa; phylum Chordata; class Amphibia; order Caudata; family Salamandridae; genus Calotriton; species Calotriton arnoldi. The sequence goes on from CAWUFW010003524.1 coordinate 523,003, forward strand.
TGAATAAAAATATAATTTGTGTTGCGAACTAAAATGAGTCATAAACCGGAAGATTGATGACATGAGATGTTAAAGCCTTGATGGAGCTAGAACCTAGTAAATCTCATGACGTTTTGCCGGTCTGACAGAAATATGGTGGTTATGACGATGCATTTATTTGTGGTGTGCATTTGTTTGGGGTACAAATAGTAATGTTTGTTTCTCTGTTGAGCCCCAAACCCCGGGTAGCAGAGAACAAATAATAATACTTTAAAATAAAGCTTTTCATAAAATGTGTTAGCTTTTTGAATGCTGTAAATTTTAACTTATTCATTTTTCATTTGTAACTTAGAATGTTTGATCCCATGAGAAAATGTTGGAAATTGTAATGATTTTAAGTAAGCAATAAACAAGTGCTTATCAAAATAATGTGTTTATTGCTACTGTGATAAATGCATGATCCCTTGACTTCCTTCACCAAGTTAAGCCTTTATTGCTCATTCACTTCTGTCCAGAGTTTTTTTAGGGGGCATTGGGCATTTAGTTGTAGACCGACTACTTACTATCCTGGTTGGTGGGAAGCGCTCTCTCACTTCTGATAGTGGTTGGTTCTCACTACAACTGGAGAATCAGGGAATGGGAGCCTGACACTAGACTGCAACATTTCAATTCCCACCTTGCATTAGATTATGCTTCTGAAGTTCCACACCCATGATGTATGACTTCCACTGGTAAAGCTAGGCAGCATCTACACATCTCCTGGTGATTCCAGAATTCCCAATGGAGTCATAAGATCTGTCAATGGCTCAATGTATATGCTGAAAAGTTCAGGAAACAGAATCAACTACTTGGTGAGCCTTCATGGCACAGTGACATAATAGAAATTAAGCCCCTCCATCCTGTTACTTTGAAAATGTTGAATAGGAGTGTTATTTGAACATGAAATACCTTGAAAAATCAAGAGACAAGAGGCGTTTGGCAAAGCAGGAACAGTTTGTTTAATTAAACATAGCGACTGGCTGATCAGTTACAGGCAGAGGGTCTGAGGACTGTCTCAATTTACAGTCGGTCTGCGGCCTTCTTTTGTACAGTTCATTGTAGGTGATAAAGGTTTCTGATGATCCATGTATGCTGAGGATTGTAAGCTGCTGCCTTTGGAGTCATAAATTAATTATCTAATGGAAAATATAGATGGGCCTCGACCTTGCATGGACACAATGTGGCCAGTGGGTAACGTGTCCAGATGTCCAGCATGGGGAGCGCGTGATCACTGCGTGTGCTGTGTCCTGATTGACTATATGTTCCTAACTCATGTGACATCTGACTTTATGGTTTTTATGGTGTTTTAGGGCGCGTTGCAGTGTTGCTGTGCCTATCTGTGGGATTGATCTAAGGTTTCCTGTTTGTGCGTTTATATGCTGGCTACATGCCACCCCACCTGTGACCTATCAACCAGTGACCTTGGCCCTAGGTCTTAGTGCTTGCCTGACTACATATTTGCATGTTGGGGTTGATGTGGAGTTCACAACGGGCAATGTTGTTAATAAGGATGCAATTTCATTCTCATAAATTAATGTATTGTTTTTCATGTTAGCATCGACTTTTCCATAATAACAGGAGAGCACGTAAGGTGGCAGGAATCCCCATGGCATGTTCGTCAAAAAACTACTCAAAGCTTAGCTCCCTCTGATCTCTCACCACTCTGTTCTCTAGAACCTGTCTGCCAGAGAAAAAATTTATCTCCTATAACAGTACGAGAAACTTGGTATCCCAAAAATTGAACACAATCTTGTTGAAACAGTATTTGATCACTTCCTCTCAGTTACTTGTGTTGCTCTCAGTTGGTTATGTAATTGTAATGAATATTTTTCTTTTTAATACCACGGGTACTACTGGAAATACATTTTCTATTTTTGAATCATCTAAATTTGCTTTACATAATTTTGTTTCAACAGAATGTTGAAAAGCATCGACTTTATGCACTCTTTTAAGAAAGACTATGTGATTGGCCCCCTAACTCAAACTGAGCACCTTGGTAACTTTAAATCTTCGCTCATTCTTCCTTTGTAGTTGTCATCCATATCTTATTTGGCCTTTAGCACTACTCTAAAGTCTATTAATAATTTGTGAGTGATGAATATTCATCACTAAGAATGAAGCTTATTTTGCACATAAATTCTAAGATGACCCATTTGCAATTGATTCACTAGAATCCATAATCTACTGAAATTCTAAGGAGCCAGATACGGTTGAAGTATTTGTGGAACCTGGTAAACAAGCACACCATGGGGTGAATTATTAACCAGATCTGGTAACTGCTTCTGTTTCCAAGTTTTCACTTCGACATGGGGCGCAATATGCTATTTCACTGTGTACTACGCTATGTTCTTGGTATTCTTCTGAAAATGGCATGCGGAAAATTTCAGGAAAAGTGTATAATTAACACACCTGGTAACTACAGATCCAAAGAACTCTGTGGGGCTTGAACTTTCTATCCATGCAGGTACAAGGAGTATTGTTACCTTAACTTTCAGCTGTACATCAATTGTTAGCAGTCAGTTTGTTGAGCATCATCACAACATTACAACTGTAAGAGCACCTATTCCAGTCACCTATATAAAGAAATGTCAAAAATACAAACAGTTAAGAATTAAGCAGCCGACATTCTAGTGTGTTGTATCTCGTTCATGTTAATATCCTGTCATTATCTCCCTAGCTGCTCAGCCAGTGTGAATGTGCTGTGTGCTGCTTGGAATGTTGGTGTGATGATGCTGAATGAACTGTTTGGGTGCCCATGAGGTGAAATGTGACAGTTGGAGCATGGGCTGAGCAGCAGGCAGGCTGCTCCTGGTGGGGCTGCTTCACAAGAACTCAACAACCTGTAACTGAACTTAAGAAATCTACTGAAACTACATCTTGCCTGCTGGACTTAATTACTACATATTTTTGGCGACGAGTTGGAGACTAACCCATGTGTTACATCTGAACATCCGGAACCTGGCTACCAAAAGAGGATTTAAAGATTAAGGAACCTACAGAGCCTTCAGATGCTGGCAGCGTAAAGTACATTTCCAGGAGGAGGGATTCGCAGAAAAGCACAAGTGTCCACAAGAAAGCAAGAAGTTGTTCACAGAAAAGCAAAGTTGTCCACAAGAAAATAGTGAAAATGAAGCACAACGCCTCGCATCCTCACCAGTGTCCTCCCATCGGACAGACCCAGCCTAGGCGTGCTGTGCTTATGAACATTATTTGGACGTTTGGTTATCAAGGAAAGTTACACCAGACAGGTGTACGCTTACTACAACGGAAATTCAACGTTATTTGCCTTAACAAGATGCTATTTGTCCAGTCAAAGGGCTCAACATGGTGCAAAATAAAATCTCTGCGTGAACGACGCTTTGAGTTTTTGCCTCCAACTGAGAATGATTAAATTAAAAAATAATGAAGTTTCATAAATGAGGCATTTTACAGGCTCTTCAGACGTCTCTGCGTTTTCACAAGAAGAGAACTTTCTCAAAATTTTGCCAACGTGCTGTCTTTAATCGAGTCTGTCACCGAAGGAAATGTAGCGACTGATGTTTTGTCTGGCATCGCAAGGAAGTAATGGTGATTTATTATGCTGTCTACATTGTGGGATTGTGGGCGTTACGATCACAGGGACTTGCTCAGTATTTACTTTTTGCAACGCGGTCTCTGTACATGAAGCTGGATGGGGCCGTAAGGAAGATGACAGACACTGTGGTGAGTTAACGCTTATGACTTTTTTACCAACCACAATTACTTGCCTGCAGTTAAACCAGTTGAACTGTTACTCTGCGGGTTAAATATCTAACAGAGCGCGTGCTCCTTACCCCATTTATGGAGTCACGTGGTGTCGCAGAGGGATCTTCTGTGACGTCTTGTTGTATGCACATTTTAGCTGCCATGGGAGGCATTGCAGCACAGAGCTGCCTGGAGCCTCCCGGTGCCCGTCATCTTTACATGCCGCGATCTTGGATTGCAGTGTAGTAACTGCAAAATGAACAGACAGTCGCGACTTCCTCAGGAATGGCTACACTGCGTCTTTACTTTCAGAGAGTTTTCTACTCCTTCAGTGTGTACCGAATAGGATCTCCTCGGTGGAACTTCACTATGGTAACGGGTTAGTCTAAAATTTTTGCTCAACATGCAATATTACAGGAGTTGAGCTAGTTTCTGGCTACTACTAAATTTTTTTTTCAACATCAAACTTTATTAGTTAACAGCTGATTCATGTGAGTATTCGCTCACAGGTGTTCTCGTCTGTCAGCATTTGGGATGATCCAGTTGCTGCTGGACGTATTCTTTGTTTCAGTCTACAGAACATAAAACCAGTTTGTGGGTATTTACATATTGTTTGGGCATTCCATCTACATCTTGAGTTATGGCTGAAACTATAAAGGTCACATCATAGCGTCTAAAGTTATATTTTATTGTAGCTTGCATATTTTTTGTATGTTTGGAATGCTGGTTTATATGTTTGCCATTGTGCTGTTTCTTGTTACAGCACAACCCTTACATATGCCTTAACTTGGGTTTGCTTTTGAGTAAGTCACATTAACCTTAAGTTTGGTGTGACTTTATGAGAGCAAGGGGCCCATCTACACAGTTTTTAATGGGTGTTAGTCCCATATACACAGTTTGCATTATGGGTCTCTTTTCCATTTTTTGGCAAATTTAGTCCTTTGCTGGAGGGGTGGATTAATGGGGTGTCATTCCCTTTTTCACAGTTTATGGATTATAGTCCCATTTACACGTAGTAGTACTACATTAAAAAATCCTTACACAGGGTGTGTCTCTATGGGTTATAGTCCCATTTCTGCTAGTTTTGATCCTCATATGAGGGTTGGTTCAATGGGTGTCAGTCCCATTTACATGGTTCACGTCACTAACCTTTACACAAGGGACGTATTTATGGGTTACAGTCCCATGTCTCCATGTTTTTTGGCCCTCACACGTGGGGTGTCAAAATGGGTTTTAGTCCCATTTTCACAGCACAGATTTTTTATTCCTTACGTTAGGAATTTCTGATGGGGTACAGTTTCTTGTGTCTACACTTAGAGTTTGCTGTTTATTTGCTCGTAACCTTATGCAAATATTGTGTTACATTTTAATATGAACATGGGGGAGGATGAGTGATACCTCTTGTATTTTTATTCATCTTCTCTGTTTTCTTGCTTGTTCAGTTCTCCTCGTGATGTTATATTTTCCTTGCATCCTTGGAATCTGGACTATATTACTTATTTGGACATTCCTTGTCTATAGTTGTTCCCACATTGTATTGTTAATTTATTTTTTCATTTAAAAGGAGGGGACAGTATCTATGTATTTTGTGTGTCGGGGTGTAAGGCAAGCGGTTAGTTCGTGTCGTGCAATATCATGCCCCCTCGCATGCCTGTCTGGCCAGTGGGTGTGTTTGGGGGTAGTCAGAGGTGCGTTCATGTCTATCTGCTTACATGTTGTTTCTTATACCATATAATTTTATTCTATATTTTTTAAATTTATAGAAGGGGAGGATGGGTGATATCTTATTGTTGTATATTTATCTATTTCATCCTTTTCATTGCATATATTTATCTGCATATGTGTATTTTAGTATTTCATGGTTCTTCTGGTTATAACTTCCTTCAGGTAACCAGTTTTATGTTTCTGTTATATAAGAAAGGGGGATATGTAGTATCTTGTTCATGTTAATATCCTGTCATTATCTCCCTAGCTGATCAGCCAGTGTGAATGTGCTGTGTGCTGCGTGGAATGTTGGAGTGATGATGCTGAATGGAATGTTTGGGTGCCTGTGAGGTGAAGTGTGACAGTTCGAACATGGGCTGAGCAGCAGGCAGGCTGCTCCTGGTGGGGCTGCTTCACAAGAACTCAACAACCTGTAACTGAACTTAATAAATCTACTGAAAATACATCTTGCCAGCTGGACTTAATTACCACATAGTGACACTCTCCATGTCTGACAGAGACGTTTAAAAAGGCATGAGGACAGTGGGCTCTGGCCTAGGGCCCCAGCCTTTCAGGCTTTGCCCTCCCACCCCACTCCCCTGATAGTTCTGTCTCTGTTCTCCACACAGTCCTTTCCTAATTACCAACAATGTTTTTTAAACATAGACTGTTTAAAATACAATTTCCTTTAATTTACTTTTAATACGGGAAATATGTTTTGCAGAGAAAATATGTTTGTTTTTTAACATCATGCAACATCCATAAAAAAGTTCCTTTTAGATCAAAACAGGACCTCATATACGAGAAATGGCAGTGGGTCGCAGAGATTGTTTACAATGATATTAGTGAGCTGCTGCTATATTACAATATTGAAAACACACATCCCTATCCCTGAATATTAGATGTAAACAAATTTAGAATTTGGGCCAGCCTGCCTGTGCGGTGTCAGTGAACTGGCCAAAGAGGGCATGCAAAAGCTGAAATGTTATCATAAATTAAAAGCTGTTCCGAACAGGGGCCCCAAAAAATGTTTAGCCCAGGGCCACCAAAATCCTAAAGATGACCACGTCTCTTTAAGCATTTGTTCACTGCACTTAACACCTTCGCTGCGATCGGAATTCCGCTCAGGTGCTGGACATTCCGATCGCGGGCGTGACGAGCTCAGCTCGTCATGCGCACACGCCCACCGCACAGCATGACGAGCTGAGCTCGTCATGAGCATCGAAGAGGTTAACTGCAACATTATTTTATATAAGCTGGGATGAGCATTAATATCTACCATGCAACTCCAATCGGTCATTCTAGAGGATAAGCAAGCGTTCAAGAGGATATGACATTGTCCATGTTATGAACTTCCTGCTGAAGGTTGGGGCGTGGATAACCATTTGCAGTTTACACTCTTCCTGTAGTACTTACACTCAGCCAGCAGCACATTTTCCACTTCACCGCTTTCATTAGAGCCAATAGCTCCTGGGTGAACGAGTTGTTATTAAACAAACAATACAGCATAAAACATGCCATCAGTTTTTGCTACAATTGGGTAAACACAAATTAGATTGGCTTCTTCAATGTACCTGTAAACTCCTAAAACCATAAAGTCAGTCAATGTGAAATTAAAAAAATAAAGCCTTCTTACAGGACATTTCTCTTTCAATCTAGTGCCACAAGCTGGGTTCATGTCATAAACTAGCACTTTACAAAATAAGTAAATACGTAAATATCTCCAAGGGGTATTTCAATACTCGTTTGTTTCAGTGGCAAGAGTAATACAGTACAGAAGCCCTCAAATACAAAATAACACAAGTTAACACAACACCACAGTCTGCTCATATTACACAGTCGTTTCATTAAAAAGGATATAACTGTGCGCAAATAAAACCAATTTATGAATTCTGATAGACAGTAGATAATGCACCATAATTACTCATTTTATTGCTACAGTATTTCCATTTAATGTGCTTGTAAGCGTTGCTTTCAAGCAAGAGGGATGGAAAGGTAAATTAATCTTTATGCATCATCATCAAGCAATGTAAACATGGCCAAACCTAATTACTGTATAATGGATTGCTAAATGTCTGCCCCACAGAGGCATAACTGATTTCATGCAAATTATTACCAGCAAGAGATTATCACACAGCATATTCCTGAAAGACATGTCGTTTATTGCCTTGGCTTTCTAACCCAGAGAGACAAACCAGGAGCACACATCATTCCAGGAAGTTGATAAATGACACTCCGTGAGGCAGGAAGGTAACAGCAAGTACACTATGAATTCCAAATAGTTAATAATCCGTGTTATCCGGAGTTTAGCACACGATATACTAGCATGCCATAATTAAGGGATATGTTTGCTCTTTCCTACAACGTAACCATACGGGTATGAGTGCTAAGTTAAGAACTACATCCATTAGTGCCAAAGTAGTAAAAAATCTATACTACAAAGTTCCATGTGATAACGTATTTTCTTTAAAAATTCTTGGCACACAAGTAACTGTAAAAAATCAACCCGACCAAGTTGCATTCTAAATTGCTGAGCAAAGCTCTGGCCATTAACACACACGGTAAATAGTGTTATCCCAGTGTGAGGAATTTTCCTGATGTGGAAAGGGCAACTTATACCGAGTACTGCGGGTCGCAATGAGACATAACATGCATTAATTACATTTTTCTCACTGATTATCTCAAGTTTGTGTATTGTTCAATGCTGTAGCACAGGCAGTTTTTGGAAGGTTTTTCTTGGCGAATTGTGTCTAGGGAAAATTACGAGCAGAAGGTAGTTACTCTGTCTGGTCATTATTCCCTATGGTAATAACTCCAATGTGTATATTTACCACATGGGCAGTTATCCCGCAACCTGGAATCCTGATTTGTGCACAATCTCCTGTTGGCTAAGGAATTAGAATTTGTCTCACTACTTTTAATGTAGAGGAATAGTCAAAATGAACGTGGAATTATTTTATAATTTCTAAAACGTGTGATAAAAGGCACTGTCTGATAGATGTCATGTATATTGTAGCAAATACACCTTTTCTACATTGTCACCCAGATTTTTTGCCTTTTTTCTGGGCCCTGTTTTGAACTCTGTGCACTTTACCCTGCTAAGGAGGAGTAAAGTCTACTTGTCCCACCTTTAAACATGTAGAAAATGTCTTAACCCTAAATGGCACATTTAACTTTCCTATAAAGCCATAGTACATGGTGTAGAAATACACCCATGGCATGGAAAGTTAAATGCCACTTGTAGGCTGCAGTACTGATTGTGCCATCTACTATAGTGACGGAGAAAATATGATTTCACTCCTACTATGAGTAGCCTTACTGAAGCAACCTAACAACTGATGTACAGACCTGTCAAAACAACCCTTTTGACAGTCAGGAAGTCCTGATTTTAAATATTAATAAATGACCCCTAAATACACCTTGCCATCCTGAACGCAGGGTGCCTGATATTTTGAAAGTGGAACATGTGGAAAATTAAAATAGTCTTATTCCTCCAGTGACTAGAGCCCAAAAGCTATTTTTATTGGCAGGGCTGTAGCTGAGTCCAAGAAATGTCAAATCTAGGTTATAACATTTAATATGTAATGTTTGATAAGACATGGTTACAAAAGTCATTCAAAGACTGATTTTCATATTTATAATTATTATTCATTGGTAAAGTTAGATTAGTAATAAATATTTAGAAAAATTAGGTTTTAGAATGTAACTTTCTTCCCCGCCTCAAGCTCATGGAGGCTAATTTGCATTACCTTTCCAGCATATGCCAGCCAGCACTTGACCTTACGGAGGTATGAAAGCTACTCTCAGAGCAAAAACAATGGCCTGGATATGTGCAGGTGTTTTTCTTTCCCTTGCAGGAAGACCAATTAAGGTGTAACCTGAACTTCATAAACGTGTAAAGGTGCCTGTCCTTTCAGGGTTAAATGTAAAGTGAAACCTGGTCAAGGCAACTCTTTGTTCCTCCCAGACAGGCTCACACAAACCCAGTAGGAGGGCAGCTACCACCAGAACTGGTTAGAGTGGATGCAGGAGAGGGGACTTCTCATTTCCCTGTCCACACCTCTGGGTGAAACCAGGAGCTCTGCACAAGGAAGAAAGGGTTTACCCATCTTGGATTTTTTGAGTGAGGAGCATTGTGGGATTGTTTGGAGTAGAACAAAGAGGGTAGAGTTGCCGGTAGGAAACTTTTTCCCATTGGTTAGGGGGTGTCCATTAGTCACCCCAACTACTGGCTGGTTGGCTAGTGCCAACCATAAATGTGGCACCCACTAACACCTTACTCAGAACACTTTATGATTGCGATGTCTCCTTCCGGATGGTTGGCGCTGTCCTTGTGGATGATTTTGTTGCCATCGGAGATAGTGGTTGCGATGTCTGGGGTTGAGGTGGGGTTCATCTATTTTTCCGCAAAGAAGGTGACATCGGAGGAGATGGAGTCAAGCAGGTCTCTGATTTCTACAGCGTGTCTTCTGAGGGAGCGGGTGTTGAGTAGGATGCAGCTGAAGTGGTCGGGCCCGGTTCTCGATGATCATGTGGTTGGTGGACCTGCTGCGCAGAAACAGGGAAAGGCGCACTTGTGGCAGGTGAACGGGCCTTAGGTGTCCTTCGGAGACGCGAGATGGCAGCAGGCATGGGACATCTGGGGTTGATTGTGTGGAGGGTGCTGGCGTTGTAGCGGTGGGGGCCGCGAGAACCAGGGTCCCTGGCACTGGGCGCGGTCCAGGCGTGGACGGGCACATACGGTATTGCCTTTGGTGTGCCTTCATCGTGCCAGCGGCCCACCTGCTGCACGCGGCCACCATTAAGAAGTGATGAGGAGGTGGGAGGTGCTGGTCAGCTGGGAGGCGGAAAGCCACGCTGCGTGGGGGCGGGGCCACAGGAGCAGGCAGCGGCGAGGGCGGGAAGCACGAAAAGGGCACAGAGAATAGCGCAGAAGTAAAAGGGCACAGAAGGAGAGATAAAACAGGAGAAATAGCACAGAAAGAGAAATACAGTAGAGAAATACAAAAAACATGGGAAGCCGACCTGGGAGGGTGTTGGGGCCGCAGGGGCAGGCAGTGGAGAGGCCGGGAAGTGCGAAGGGGGCACAGAGCATGGTACAGAAGGAAAAGGGCGCAGAAAGAGAGATAATACAGTAGAAATAGCACACAGAGAGAAATACAGTAGAGAAACACAGAAAATATGGGAAGCCGCGATGGGAGGGTGCGGGACCCCAATTGCTGGCAGCAGTGAGGGCGGGAAGAGTGAAGGGGGCACAAAGAATGGCGCAGAAGGAACAGGACACAGAAGGGGAGATAAAATAGAAAGAGAAAGAGAAATATAGTAGAGAAATACAAAAAATACTGGACGCTGCGCTGGGAGGGGCGGGTCTGCAGGGGCAGATGGCGGAGAGGGTGGGAAGCATGAAGGGGGCACAGAGAATGGTGCAGAAGGAAAAGGGCACAGAAGGAGAGAAAACACAAGATAAACTGCACAGAAAGAGAAATACAAAAAATAAAGGAAACAGAAAGAAATACAGAAAGACAGACAGACAATACTGAGCACTGGACCACCAGGGATGAGGCGCAGGCGGGAGCTTGTGGGTGGAGGAGGGCCTCAAACTCTGGACATGGGCACAGGAGGGCGGACCACTACTAGGTTGAGCTGCGCGATGGAAGAGCAACACACACTGACAAGGTCAGTGAGGTCGCTACCTCAGTGCTGTCAATGCACACTGACCAGGTCAGTGAGGTCTCTCCCTCACTATTGGCTCAGGTAGCTGATGGTGAGTTGAAAGTGGTGGCTTTTGTTTCTCGCTCACTAAAAGGTGCGGAGGAACCTTATTCTGTCATATTGAGAGAAGCACTGGCTGTGTATTGGGCAGCTGTCCATTTAAAAATTTTCTTGTGGGAAAACCTTTTACGTTCAAATCAGATCATAGACCACTGTCTCGGATTTTCATGTGCAGAGAGATGGAGAATTTGTCTACTAGGATCAAACGGTGGACGGAAGGGTTGTCTAATTTCAATTTTGCTGTTGGGTCTAAGAATTGTATTGCAGATTGTTTATCAAGGTTGCCTATTGATCAGGGTGAATATGGGAGCGAAAGCACTCTAACGGGATGGGTGTGTGAATCTGCACTAAATTACAGTGAATGGGCAGTTGCTTGTTCAAATTATTCAGACTTGAGGTCTCCAGTGTTAAGGAAGAACTATGCATTTGTCAAGGCTCAATGCGTACTCATTTCAATTTCCGGAACTCTCTGGAGCAGAATGTCGAGATAATTCACCCAATTCACCCTACAGGCCTTCCCACAAACCCCAATTTCACTGGAGGTCTCGTGAACCCTGCCTCTCCCTTCTTCCGTTCCCAGCAAAAGTCATCGAAAAGATCGTTAACAGGCAACTAACCCACTTCCTCGAGGAGAACAACATCCTGGACCCTTCCCAAGCCGGTATTCCGCAGCAACCACAGCACCGAAACCGCCCTCATTGCTGCCACTGACGACATCAGGACCCTGCTGGACAACGGCGAAACCGCGGCCCTCATCCTCCTGGACCTCTCGGCCGCCTTCGACACCGTCTGCCACCACATCCTACGCACACGCCTACACGACGCAGGAATACGCGACAAAGCCCTGGACTGGATCACCTCCTTCCTCACCGACAGAACCCAGAGGGTCCACCTCCCCCTTTCTGTTCCGAAGCCACCAAGATCATCTGCGGCGTGCCCCAAGGATCATCCCTCAGCCCCACCCTTTTCAACGTCTACATGGCACCGCTCGCCAACATCGTCCGCTCGCAGAACCTCAACATCATCTCCTACGCCGACGACACTCAACTGATCCTCCCACTCACCAAAAACCCCGCCACCGCCAAAACCAACCTCCATGATGGAATGAAGGACGTCGCCAACTGGATGCAGACCAGCCGCCTGAAACTCAACTCTTACAAGACAGAGGTCCTCATCCTTGGATCCGCGCCCTCCGCCTGGGACGACTCTTGGTGGCTGGCCGCCCTGGGAGCCGCACCCAAACCCACCGACCATGCACGCAACCTGGGGGTCATCCTGGACTCATCGCTCTCAATGACCCAGCAAGTCAACGCTGTCTCCTCCTCCTACTTCAACACCCTCTGCATGCTCCGTAAGATCTACAGATGGATCCCCACCGGAACCAGAAAGACGGTCACACAGGCCCTCGTCAGCAGCAGACTAGACTACGGCAACGCTCTCTACGCAGGGACCACGATCAAACTCCAGAAGAGGCTCCAACGCATACAAAACGCCTCCACACGTCTCTTCCTCGACATTCCTCGCCACACCCACATCACTGCCCACCTGAAAGACCTGCACTGGCTCCCAGTCAAGAAGAGGATCACCTTCAAGCTCCTCACCCACGCCCACAAAGCACTACACAACGCCGGACCAGCATACCTCAACAAGCATCTCACCTTCTACACCCCGGACCGCCAGCTTCGCTCCGCCGACCTCGCCACCATCCCACGCATCCACAGGACCTCCACCGGCGGCAAATCCTTCTCCTACCTCGCTGCCAAGACATGGAACACCCTCCCCACACAGCTGCGACAGACCCAGGACCTGCTGACCTTCAGGAGACTTCTCAAGACCTGGCTGTTCGAGCAGTAGCTGCACCCCCACCCCCTACTCAGCGCCTTGAGACCCTCACGGGTGATTAGCGCGCTCTACAAATAAGTGATTGATTGATTGATTGATTGATTGATTGATTGCCGGGGGAAAGGGGTAGGGGACAAGAAGAGACTGCCTGGCTTTTCTTCGGTTCTCCACTCTCTCTCTCTTCTCCTTCTTAGCTTCTCTTTTCTGCTATTCGCTTCTCTCACTACTCGCTCTCTTGGTGGGTGAACTGGAAGACAAATAATAACATTTTAAACCTCCTAGAAGCTCCCTCCTAGACTCTCTTTTAATTCTTCTTTTTTTTCTTTTTAGTTTACAGAATCCTTAACTCCACTGGGCAGGAAACCTTGGATTGCGGTAAGTATATCACTTATTACTTTGACTCTCTCTCTAAATATTGCATTATCATAAACAATTCTCCTAAACACTCATAATTGCTCTTTTCTCCAACAGGAGGATACTTGCGGTTCGAAGACTCAGTCGGAAAAACTGTCTCCCGGAATTCAGCCGAACCCGCTAAGAGAAACAGCCTCCTCTGAACCACTCTGGACTCTGGTGAGTTTGCGAGTTAATAAGCACATTTTCTTATTCTCCGGTGACTGCCTAACTGACTGTCCGACGAGAAAACGTTTCGGAACTCTAACCTACGCGTAAGACTGGCAAAGACTCTAAGAACTAATCCTGACTAACTACTGAATGCGCATGAGGTGTTGCCTATCCGAAAAGCGTTGGTGAAGTGCGCAGCTTAGAACGCTGCCGCCGCACTTCACAGCTGGTCCTGTCCTCGCGCTCGCAACCAGACGCGAGAAACTAGACCAGTGATTGCCCTGAAATGCCTCCATCTTAGGAGTGCCTGTCCAATTGCTCGGCATTTGGTCACAATCACCCGTGGTCTCCGGTAGATTGACACGGAGCTCAGGTTTTGTTTTACTGGAGTCTCACTGGTGCAGGAAAGCACATGAGTTCTTGCAACCCGAGCCCTGACAGTACTCCCCCGCAAGGCTAAGCCTCTGGGCTGGGGTTTGTGTGGGTATTGCAAATGAAAGGCCTTAATCAATCGTGGAGCATGGACATGAGATTGCACCTCCCAAGATCTCTCCTCGGGACCGTAACCTTTCCAAACCACAAGATAGAAAACTTTACCTCGAACTAATTTGGAGTCTAAAATTCTTTTGACCTCAAATTCCTCTCGCCCATCTACAACTAGGGGTCTAGGTTTTCTTGACTCTTTAAAGTTAAGAGATACCCTCTTCAGTAGAGATATGTGAAACACTGGATGTATCTTCAACTGTGTAGGAAGACTTAATTTATAAGTTACGGGATTCAGAACTTGTTCTACGGGGAAGGGGCCTACAAAACGTGGCTGGAATTTTCTATTTCCCTTGAGTCGTAGATGTTTTGTATTCAACCAAACTCTATCTCCAACCTGCAGAACTAACTCCTGTCTTCTCTTTTTATCAGCATGCTTCTTATAGCGTTCTTTAGCTAACGCTAAATTCTTGGTGGCAGACTCATGCACCTCACTAAGGTGTTGGACTAGTTCTTGTGCTGCAGGCACTGAGACCTCTTGAGTTGAAACCACAGAATTTGGATGCCTCCCGTAATTCAAGTAAAAAGGGGAATATCCTGTAGAGGCATTCTTCACATTATTATGTGCGAACTCTGCGGTCCAAAGAAGATCGGGCCACTCTCCTTCTTGATCCAAAAGAAACAGTCTAAGGTACTTTTCTAGTTCCTGATTGGTCCTCTCTGTCTGGCCATCTGTCTGAGGATGAAAGCTAGTAGAATATCGTGTCTCTATTCCTAATTTCTTGGTATAGGCCCTCCAATAATGGGATAGAAATTGAGACCCTCGGTCAGAAATAAAGACTTTTGGGATTCCATGTATCCTAATCAAACTCTGATTGAGCTGTGTGGCAATTTGTTTTGCTGATGGGTTTCCCTTCAAGGCGACGAAATGCGCCATTTTTGAGAAGGCGTCCACCATCACCAAAATTGAGTTGAATCCCTGACTAGAAGGCAACTCCACAATTAGATCCATCGTGACTGTGTGCCAGGGGTATGGGGGAGTTGGTAAAGGTCTCAATAAACCTTGAGGAGTCCGCCTATCCGTCTTTCCCATTGCACAAATCCCACAGCCTTCTACGTGAACTTTAACATCCTTGGATAGCCCTGGCCACCAGAACTGTCTCTTCAGCAACTCCTCGGTACGATGGATTCCAGGATGACCGGCCAAAGGACTGTCATGGCAATCTGCCAACGCTTGTTGTTGGAGTTCTTGGGTTGGTAGGAACAAGGTTTTGGCATGGAACGGCAACTCATTGTGAATTTCTCGAGCCAAATCTTCCTGAGCCCAGTTCTGCATTTCCTCTAGAGTCATAACTTCCTTGATTTTGTCTTCTAGAGTATTCTCTACTGTTGCTCCTATGATCTTCATCTCCGGAATTATTTTTTGCTCACTAATGAAATTCTTTTTTCCATCTGTGTCAATTTGTGACAATGCATCCGCCTTTCCGTTATTTTTCCCTGGCCGATAAGTAATTACAAAGTCGTAATCGGCGAAGTACAGGGACCACCTCAGTTGACGTGGCATGAACGTTCTGGCTGATTTTAAGAATTGAAGATTACTGTGATCGGTGAATACCGTGACCACATGCCTAGCTCCGAGAAGATAGTGTCGCTACTCTTAGAATGCATCTTTAATGGCGAGGAGTTCCTTATCGGAAATGGTATAGTTTATCTCTGCCGGTTGCAACTTCCTGGAATGGTACGCGACTGGGTGCAACTGTCCAGTTTCCTTGTGTCTCTGCGAAAGCACCCCTTTGATAGCCTGCTCAGAAGCATTGGTCTCAAGGTAAAATGGTTGAGTAGGATCAGCGTGCAGTAGGATGGGTGCGGTGGTAAAACTTTTCTTCAGAAACTGGAAGGCATCTTCAGCCTCTGTAGTCCATTGAAATGGGACTCCCTTTCATAATAGTCTAGTAATGGGTGCGACCTTTAAGGAGAATTCTCGAATGAATCTACGATAGAAATTCGCAAACCCAATGAAGCTCTGTATTTCTTTCACAGAAGTTGGTGGGGGCCAATTCAGCACTGCCTCAATCTTTTTGACATCCATGGTTAGAGCTTCTGGTGCGATAACAAAGCCCAAGAAATTCACAGACTTCACTCCAAAGGCACACTTCTCCAATTTAATGTATAGATCAATTTCTTTCAGACCGTGTTGATGATCTTCCTCGGAAGAAGAGTAAATCAAAATATCATCGATATAGACGATTGCGCATTGATCTATGAACTCCATCAAGACATCGTTTATGAAATATTGGAATGCTGCGGGGGCGTTACACAAGCCGTAGGGCATGACTTGGTACTCATATAATCCGTACTTGGTTCTAAATGCGGTTTTTCATTCATCGCCACTCCGCACTCTGATTAGATGGTAAGCCCCCTGCAAGTCTAACTTCATGAAAATTTTTGCATCTTTTAGTTGATCCAGTAGGACAGAAATCAAGGGTAATGGAGAACGGTTCTTGATCATAATCTTGTTCAAGGCGGGATAGTCAATACACGTCCTAAGATCTCCATCCCGTTTTGGGACGAAAAATAGTGGAGATGAGACCGGGGACTGGGATGGTCAGATGAACCCGTTTTCCAAGTATTTTTGTATGTAATCCTTCAAGTGTTGGTTCTCAGCTTCTGTAAGCGCGTAGATCCGGCTACAAGGAAGATTGGCCCCAGGCTCAAGATCGATTTTACAATCATATGATTGATGAGGGGGTAGCTTCTTTGATTCAGATTCACTGAACACTTCAGCAAACTCCTGGTATTCAACAGGTAGGCTCTCAGTTTGCACAGCACACACCATCATCTTATTTTTGCATAACAAGGCTGCTGGATTTCTCTCTTGTCCTTCCAGCTTCTCACAGTAGCAATGCTCCAAGCAGTAGCTGGAGTTTAACTTCACCGTCCTCTCACTCCAGTTTATCGTTGGGTTGTGTTCAGTCAGCCAAGGAAGACCTAAAAGGATTCCAAACTGCGGGGCATCAATCAGATTGAATTTAATCTCCTCTCTATGACCTTCAAGAGAAATGAGTTCCACGACCTCCGTATGACTGGTAATGGGACCGGACGATAAATTAGTACCATCTACAGCCCTCACCGCTTCACTTCTCTCCTTGAGTAAAGCCTTCAGACCAACTCTTGAGGCATATTTGAGGTCGCAAAAGTTCCCTGCAGCACCCGAGTGCAGCATCACAGCTACTCCAGGAAGAATGTGTTCTCGGAATTTCAGAGTCATAGTCATAATGAGGTGCGGAGCAGAAGACTGCAAGGTGTTAGCAACTTGGTGATGAATTGGAGTTGTATCTTTGTTAGCAACCAGCAGCCAAACTCCCTCTACTGGTGGTGCTGGGAGTTTTCCTTCTTGAATGTTTTGGGTTTTTTGGGGCATCATTTCACAAAATGTCCGCTGGTTCCACAATAAAGGCATAGATTATTTTGTCTTCGCTTTTCTTTCTCTTCTCTGGAAAGTGGGCCTCTAATGGTTCCTATTTGCATAGGTTCGACACCGTGCTCTTTCTTCACAGATCTTGTAACATCAGATCTTGCCCTGTCAAAGCGCGGGACACTCGATCGAAAATCTCTTGTCTTATTTCACCTTTTCTTTCGGTTTGCCTATAGTCAATTTCTAAAACCAGGTCAATCAAGGCCGATACCTCAGTGGGGCGATTTGGAATTTGCGACAAGGCATCTTTCAAGTCATCTTTTAAGCCGTGATAGAACAGGGTGGCTCTTTTGGACTCCGGCCATTCTGTTTCAACAACAAGCTTGTTGAATTGTGCGAGGTATGTTACTAGTTCTCGATTCCCTTGCCTCAATTCCAACAATTCATTATCTGTAGCCTGCGCTACCTTCCTACGATCAAAAATGCGCAGAAATTATTTTTTGAATTCGTCAAAATTATACAAAACTGATGCGTCTTGAGTGACCAAGGGCATTGACCACGCAGCTGCATCTCCATTGAGGTAAGACAGAATAAAGGCAATTCGAGACTGCGCATCTGGGAAGACGGTAGGCCGGCACATGAAATGCAAGGAGCATTGGGTTAGGAAGATTTGGGCCTTCTGAGGATCCCCCCTGAAGCGTTCTGGAGGTGCCAACGGGATAACAGGGGCCAAGGAATGTACTACTTGGGTGGTGGACCCTGAGCTAGCAACTGAACTTGGATTAAATATGTTTGCTCCTGACGCGGGGGAATGAAACCTATCCCCTGAACCTTCTCTCTTCATCTGAGCTGCTATTTCTTTTGTCTCTCGTCTAGTTGCCTCCATCTCAGATTTGATAGCCTTATTCTCCTCCCTAACCGCCATTAACTCTTGCTGAATTACCTCTAGGACTTTCCCTAGGTTCTTTAAGTCGAACCCCTCTGCCATTCTGCTCAGGTGAGTACATTTTGTGGGCACTTCACTCTGTCAAGGCTCAATGCGTACTCACTTCAATTTCCGGTACTCTCGGGAGCAGAATGTCGAGAATGCCCAATTTACCCTACAGGCCTTCCCATGAACCCCAATTACGCGTGAACCCTGCCGGCGGAAAGGAGTAGGGGACAAGAAGAGACTGCCTGGCTTTTCTTCGGTTCTCCACTCTCTCACTCTTCTCCTTCTTAGCTTCTCTTTTCTGCTATTCGCTTCTCTCTCTACTCTCTCTCTTGGTGGGTGAACTGGAAGACAAATAATAACATTAAAACCTCCTAGAAGCTCCCTCCTAGACTCTCTCGGTGCTGTCTGCTAACTCTGACTTCCTTACCCTCTAAGCCTTAGGCGTTAGCTCCTCTTCGTGAGTTTAATAGATAAACAATTATCTGAATTGATCTTTTTCTTTTAATTCTTCTTTTTCTTCTTTTTAATTTACAGAATCCTTAACTCCACTGACCAGGAAACCTTGGATTGCGGTAAGTATATCACTTATTACTTTGACTCTCTCTCTAAATATTGCATTATCATAAACAATTCTCCTAAACACTCATAATTGCTCTTTTCTCCAACAGGAAGATACTTGTGGTTCGAAGACTCAGTCGGAAAAACTGTCTCCCGGCATTCAGCCGAACCCGCTAAGAGAAACAGCCTCCTCAGAACCACTCTGGACTCTGGTGAGTTTGCGAGTTAATAAGTACATTTTCTTATTCTCCGGTGACTGCCTAACTAACTGTCCGACGAGAAAACGTTTCGGAACTCTAACCTACGCCTAAGACTGGCAAAGACTCTAAGAACTAATCCTGACTAACTACTGAATGCGCATGAGGTGTTGCCTATCCGAAAAGCGTTGGTGAAGTGCGCGGCTTAGAACGCTGCCACCGCACTTCACAGCTGGTCCTGTCCTTGCGCTCACAACCAGACGCGAGAAACTAGACCAGCGATTGCACTGGCACACCTCCATCTTAGGCGTGCCCGTCCAATTGCTCGGCATTTGGTCACAATCACCCGTGGTCTCCGGTAGATTGACACGGAGCTCAGGTTTTGTTTTACTGGAGTCTCGCTGGTGCAGGAAAGCACATGAGTTCTTGCAACCCGAGCCCTGACAGTACTCCCCCACAAGGCTAAGCCTCCGGGCTGGGGTTTGTGTGGGTATTGCAAATGAAAGGCCTTAATCAATCGTGGAGCATGGACATGAGATTGCACCTCCCAAGAGTTCTTGCAACCCGAGCCCTGACAGCATTGTGGGAGAGAAGATTTTCCATGGGAATCGTGTGGTACCCCCCCAGAAACTTAAGAAGTAAATTGATCAATTTAGCTCATGAAGGACATCTAGGCAGGAATATTACTAAAGCCAGGGTATGAGAATGGTATTGGTGACCAGGAATGAATCACAAGGTGGTAGAAGTGGTAAAGGATTTTTGGCAATGTGTGAATAATGACAAGAGCAAAAAGGCATTCACTGTTCTGTTGTCCCCAGTTGAAATTGGGATTAGACATTGCTGGGCCATTTGAGCTGATATCTCATGATATACAAACTGTTATGTTGTTGGTGGATTACACTTCTATGTGAGTGGTGATGCAGCGCGTACAATAAAAACTATTTTCCTCCTAGGTTACTTATCGGTCATCCAGGGGCGACTTATATTTTCTCACATCCACATGACGATGGGGCCCATAACATCGCCTATCACACACACACACACACACACCTGGATTTCCTCTACACTTTTACGAAAATCTATACTCCTAGGAGAAACATGAGAACTAAATGAAAAACATCATTTATGTACCGCTGGAAAGAGCCGGGATACCTTATTACTTTAACCTATCACTTTCTTAGTTATTTCTTTAAGATATTCCTGCTCATTGTTTTGTCGATGGATCATCTAGTAAGAAATCAGTTTGTAGTGATTAAGACCAGCTAAATCACAATAACCAATTACTAGTGTCACAATCATTTAGTAAAATAACCACTGAGTCGTTTGATTTAAGAATCTTAAATTTTATATAATTTTAAAAGCATGAGAAAGAATTTAGACTTTTTATTCAATTATTCATTCATTATTAATTCAAATATTTATTAAGCAAAATCAATTTTATTGCAGAAAGGAAATTTTGTCATGAAGCAAAACCCTAATTACCTGCCTATCTTTCCTAATTTAGCCTAATGATTTCTAACCTAAGTTTAAGAATTAAAAATAACCTGTTTCTCATACTCAACTGGAAAAATAAGACAGCAACAGAAACTTCAGCTCGTCAGCATCAGCTACCTGCAACCCGTCTCATCTAACAGTCTTTCAGCATCTCCCACTCAGTAAAATGGATCGATCTGGACCACCAAGCACTGGAAGCCACCAACTCCAACACCGACTCTGACTGCGACTCTCCAACTCTGACCCCCTCCCACTAAGAGTAGGCCCTCTTATACCCTAATTCTAACTTTGCTAACTAATTGTTGCAACATTAATAACGCGCTTTTCTTTCATTGGTCCATTCATTTCATCTATTCATTCTTAATCAAGTTCTCCCGGATCCAACTTGTTCTTTGGAATGTATATGTTTATTTCCTTTCTCACAGTTCAAGACATGTTTCCATCCGCTTCGATCAGTACATTTGTAACTTCTTTCGATACATTCGAGAACTCTGCAGGCATTGTCCTTTCTCTTAAAACGGTTTCCCACGGTTCTTTGCTGATCACCACGGCACACTATCAGTTCAATTAGGTCACATCAGCCTTGACCATTCTTGTATCCTAGCCTCTCAGCATCATCACGTGGTTAGCTTTTCTCCAACTTTTTCTCCCTTGTCACGCGTTTCCCAGCACATGCGCACTTTAATAACCGGCAGCCATTTTATATCGCCACTCGTTTATACTTAGAAGCACTATTTAGAAATAAACAAAACATAATTAAAATAGAGAAACATAGCCTTTTCGTTTCCCTCCCGTCATCTACGTACCCCAATTAGTTATTACCTAGCAGAAAGCAACATTTAAGCTGTTCCTTACTTACCATCACTTATTGTTTTTGCAACGACACGTTTATATTCTATGAAGCACAATCATGCATTTATTATTTATTTAGTACGCAATTATTTTTATGTTATAATTAGACACACAGACATTCGTTAATAGATTATTCAGCCCATGTACTTGCGTGTTACCCTTCCCTCACGTACATTGTTGATTAATACATTTAAACGAACATTTTATTAATTATTTATAAAATTTGTTAGGGGTTAAAATTTTTTATTTTCTCTGCTCCATCAACTCCCCCTTTGGTGATTTTTAAATCACCACATAAAACCCAAGTTATACTTCTTTTTCAGGCAACATATGTCTTTCATCCTTTTGCTTTTTGTTAGTTACACATCTGTTTCCATTTCATCTTGTCTTCTTGTCTCTTTATACATGCTTTCTTTCATTTTCTCTAACTCAATTTCACCCATTTCTCTCTCTCTCTCTTTCATTATTCTGTTATATCTTTTTATCTTATTTTGTCTTACTTTTCTTTTTATACACGTTATTACAATTTTCAACACTATGGCTAACAATATTGCTACAGTTGCTATTATTATAACTTTCCCTATCATTAGTCTACTCATTCTTGTTAACCAATTTGCTACTGAAGAAAACCCTCTACCAAGTTTTCCCAAGACACTTTCAACCTCCAGAGGAACTAGTTCTTTGTGCAAATTTGTAATATTTGTAATATACTTTTGTATATTTTCACTTTTATCAGGAATGTAAGTGCAACAATGTTGGACTTTCAGCATTCCACAGACTCCACCCTCTTTTGCCAAAAGAATATCAAGGGCAAGCCGATTTTGCATCACCATAGCTCTCATGGCAACCATTTCGGTATTTACCATCAAGAACCCTCCCGCAGTATCTGTAGACAAACGATCTACTACTGTGGATAACTTCCGAATTTTAAATGCATTCAAAGATATTCCCACTGCTGGTATTAATGCTCCAAAAATATCACCTACAATTTCTGAAAAACTTTCCCTCTTTCTACGTGTAAAGCTATTAATCATCTTGTATGTTCCTTTTTCTTCTCTGTCCATATGAAAGATTTTTGGAAAGACCAGGCCTACATAGCAAGTTCCATACCAATGGTCCGGTAACCTGTAATAAGCTCTATTCCCACAAATATAATAGATACCTGGAAATATTGGATCTTTGCCACCTTTGAATCCCCAACCTCCCAAAATTTGATAATTGTCATGGCAGATACTGGAACCTACAAAATAATTGTCATAGACTGTCTTATTTCTTCTAATACACAATTTTCCTGTTTGCGGCCAATCTAATGTCATTGCTGCATTTATCTTTTTCCCTTCATGATTTCCTTCCTCAAATGTCCACAGATGTGTTCCTTCCTCTTTTATTGCTTCTCTTTGAAATTTCATTCTTCTTTCTTCAACCATTTCTAAAAATACCTTTTCTTCTTTCTTTAACTCACAGGTAAGGTTGTTTTTAGCTATTTCTTCTAATGTTAATTTTCTATGCTCTAAAAAGAATTCTCCTAAAACCCTTGCTTGTTTTACTTTGTTAAGTTCTGGAACTACAGGCACATTTGCAAAAATCTTATCTATATCAGTGTAATAAAACTCTAATCTACCTGTTTTATAAAATAAACTTGCTATGATGATAAGTCACACCTTCTGACACTGATGCAGGCAACTGCATACAAACATAACAATCTCTCACATCCATTGTCTCTACATATTCGTACAACAATTTTGTAAAAACATTCTTTGAAAAGTCTGTTACTGACTTATCCTTATGTAATTCTGCACTACTTCTTAAAATAACTGGTTCTTTAATATTAGTTTCTTTTTCTGGTTTAGTATCATTCTTTGCTTCTATTACAGCTAAACTAATAGGAATTGTGATTGCTAAAACTATCCATACTGTCATTAATAAACCTGTACAAAAGCAGCACATTTTACACCATCTTTTTACAAACTCACATTTATCTCTTCTATCTCTAGTATTTTCCATTTTATTTTTATCTTTTTGTTAAGTTTCAGAAAATTGTGTCACTACACCTCAGAAATGACTTAGATGCCACTCTGCTTTCAAAAGTCTTTGCTTGGTACTTTCTTTTAATTCTCTCCAGAATTCTTTCGTTGTCACATCCGGTGATTTGTCATATCCAGTAAATTGTCACATCCGGCAGAAGCACTTTAAGTCTTCACTTCAGGTTTGTTGCATCTCACCTTTACCCATTCGGTTTCTTAGTCTCGGGTTCTCGTGAGTGTTTCCTTCTTCTTTGTAATCCGTTAGAGCAATGTACAGCCACTCAGGTGACTTGTACTTCGAATTCACTTTCTTTGTTCTTTTAGACTTTTGCAGTCGTTTTCCACTTGGCTTTTCTTGTTCCTTTTGACTTGTTATTTCATTCACCTGTTCAGCACTTTTTTCTCCAGTTCTGATTATTCTGTAGCTCAATTATCTTATATAGTTGCTGGGCCAATTGTCTCCTTTTCTTGGCCTTTTGGCTTCACCTTCTTTTTCTCCTCTTTCTGATTTCCAGTTTCTTTTTCTTGATTCAGTTTTTGTTTTCTCTTCTTCTCCACTTTCTTCAGATTCTGTTTCAACTTTTTCACAATTGTCTCTTATTTTGAAGCTTATGATCTCATCTTCTCTTACTGGTGGATCTGTCTTCTCCTTCTTGTGTTCCCTTATTACTGTCCCTCCTCGGTGTTCTTCCGAATTGGTATTTTCCTCACTCTCTGCTTCTAATTTTCCCTGTTCTTTTGTTTCACTATCTGTCCCTATTACTCCTCGGGTTCTTCTCGATTTTCTAACTTTTTATTTGTCTCTTTCCCTACTTTGTCTATTAATATTACTTTTGAAGGATTTCCACCATAACTTGTACTTGGTTGCTCATCTAGATCATTTTCTTGTTCATTCTCTTCTCCAATTGGTTTATATCCCCAAGTTCTCCTTCGAAATTCTTCACAGTTTGCAACTGAATCATCAGATCCTGAACTTGTGTCAGATATTTCCAGATGTCGACTTACAGGTCGATCTTCAGGTTCTGGAATTTCTGAAATTCTTCCTTCTTCTTCTTCTTCCTCTTCCTCTCTAGAGGTGCTTGCCGTTGGGGTTTCCAGATGTCGACTTTCAGGTCGATCTTCAAGTTCTGGCACCCTTTCTCTTATTCTTTTTGTCCTAGTCGCTGAACTCTTATCCCACACTTCCAGACGTCGACTCACATGTCGATCTGCAGGTTCTTGAACTCTAATTGTGTGGCTGGCATGGACCCAGTTCTTTACTCCTGCACACTTGACTGCAGTTGTTGTCACTAGGGTTACCTGTCGTGGCTCGTCCCAGCGAGGAACTAGACAGTTTCTTCTCCTGTGGATTTTTATGCGGACCCAGTCTCCTGGATTCAAGTCGTGGGCTGGTTTTCTTTCAAGAGTGGTCGCATCCGGTCCAACCTGATGAAACACAGAACGCACCACAACAGCCAGTCCTTTGCAATAATCCAGTACTAGATCATCAGTTATAGTCAATAACTTGTTGACAGGTACTTGTGCTTGTCTCATTGCTCGTCCCATGATCACCTCATGAGGACTAAGTCCAGTTTTCTTTTCAGGAATGCTTCTGATGGTCATCAGGACAAGGGGCAGTGCATCTGGCCATTTGAGTCCTGTAGCTTGACACATTTTTCCTAACCTGTTCTTAATTGTTCCATTAATTTGTCTACTACCCCAGAAGCCTCTGGTCTGTATGCACAATGCAGTTTTTGTTTAATACTTAATGCTTCACAAATCAATTGGATCAACTCATTTTGAAAATGTGTTCCTCTATCTGTCTCAACCGTGACTAGAAAACCATACCTTGGAATGAACTCTCGCAGCATAAGTTTTGCTACCGTTATTCCATCATTCCTTCTAGTGGGGTATGCCTCCACCCAACGAGAAAACAAACAGACGACCACTAGAACATATTTTAGTCTGTTACAAGGGGGCATTTCGATGAAGTCTAATTGCATTCTAGTGAACAGACCTCCTTCTCGTCCTATTGTTCCTAGACTCACTATTGTCTTTCTTCCTGGATTAAACTGTTGACAAATAAGACATCTTTGACAAAGACTTTCAGCTATGGCTCTGAATTTTGGGTTATACCATGTTTGTCTAAAAAGTCTGATCATTGCATCTCTCCCAATATGAGCTTGTCCATGGTACATCCGTGCCATGTCTGCAATCATGCTATCAGGCATAACTGGTCTTTCATCTCTGTAAACCCACACACCATTGTTTTCTTGCCTTCTACATCCTGCTTTTATCCAGTAATCTTTTTCCTCATCATTTGCAGCTTCCTGTAACTGTCTCACCTCATCCCATGTCTCGACAGTGTTAGTAAAAAGCAAAGGAGAAGAGATATGCTCCCTTTCTCTATTCTTGTTTAGGGACACCATGTTCTCTGCACAATATTTGGCTATCTCATCCGCATAATTATTACCGACAGCTATGTAATCTTCATTTTTCTTATGTGCCTTGCATTTCACTACAGCTATCTGCTTAGGCAGCTGTATCGCCTCAAGCAGTTTCTTAACAAAATCTCCATTTCTGATAGGTGTTCCTGCAGACGTCAAGAAACCTCTTTGTGACCAAATCTGACCGAAGTCATGCACGATACCGAAACCATACTGGCTATCGGTCACAATCATAACTCGAACATTTCTTCCCAACTTACATGCTTGAATCAAAGCAATCAGTTCTGCAACTTGGGCAGACCTTATTCCTTTCAGACAAGATGCTTCCATCACAGTTGCCACTGTGCACACTGCGTAAGCTGCGCTTAAAACTCCTTCTTTCGTTCTCAAGCATGAGCCATCCACAAACATGACATAATCTGATTCCTTTAAAGGCTCATCTTTTATGTCAGCTCTTGGTTTTGTGCAATATTCCAGCACATTCGGACAATCATGATCTACTTCATCTTGTTCAATTATACTCTCTTCATCTGGCAATGATGTCGAAGGATTCACATTCATACATCTATCTATGGTCACATTTTCTGCACTCAAGATTACTTTTTCATACTTAGTCAGCCGACTATGTGTCATGTACTGTGTTTTTGTTCTTGTCAGAAGAATCTCTACTGAATGGGGAACATATACTCTCAGTGGATACCCCATCACTATACCTTCACTTTGTTCCAGACTTACACAAGTAGCAGCAACAGCTTTCAGACATCCAGGCAACGCTTTTGCTATAGGATCTAAAACAGCTGAAAAATAAGCAATTGGTCTCTTCATTGTTCCATGTTTTTGTACCAGTACTGAAAATGCACATCCAACTCTTTCACTGCAGTACAATTCAAAATCCTTTTCATAGTCAGGCATTCCTAAAGCAGGGGCCTCACACAATTTATTTTTCAACTCTTTGAAAGATTTCATTTCTTCGTCATTCAACTCAAAAGGATCTTTTACATCCTTCTTGGTCAGTTTTTGTAATGGTTTAGCAATCAAGGAAAAACCACTTATCCATTGTCGGCAATATCCAACCATTCCCAGAAACATTCTTACCTCTCTTTGCGTCATTGGTGCTCTCATTCCTTGAATCATTTTTACTCTCTCTGTCGCTATCTTTCGCACTCCTTTCTCAATTTTATGCCCTAAATATTGGACTTCTTTTGGCAAAATTGCAATTTTGAAGGGGACACTTTATGTCCTCTTTTCTCTAGATGGTTCAGTAAAGCAATTGTATCGCTTACACATGCTTCTTTTGTTTTCGATGCCACCAACAGGTCATCGATATACTGCACCATCACTGACTTTTCTGGCATTTTCAAATCTTCCAGGGACTTCTTTAAAATCTGATTAAAGATTGAGGGGCTTTCTGTATACCCCTGAGGAATTCGGCACCATGCCAAAATACGCTCTCCGAACCGGAACGCAAATAATGGCTGGCTATCTGGATGCAAAGGAATAGAGAAAAATGCGTGACACAAATCTATCACTGTATACCACTCAGCTTCGTGTGGAATTTGGTATAGAATTACTGCAGGGTTTGGCACTATTGGACAAGGCACAACTATTTTGTTGATTTTTCTCAAATCCTGTACTATTCTATATGTTCCGTTTGGCTTTTTCAGTCCCATAATAGGTGAATTACATGGACTGCTCATTATTTCTTTTAGAATTCCCTGTTCGATCATTTTATTTATTACAGGAGTTATTCCTTCAATTATTTCTGGAGTCAATTTATACTGTGGCGTATTTGGGTAAGTTGTTCCTTCTTTTACTGTTACTTTTACGGGATCAACTTCTTTCATTAATCCAATATCTTCTCCTGTAAAATCCCACACATTTTCTTTCACTGCATTTTTCAGTTCTTCTGGAAGTTTTTCTGCATCAAATGCAGGAAACAAACCATTCATTTCAGGTTCCTGATTCATCAAAGTTACTTTATACAATACATCTTCATCTGGGGTCTGGAATCCAATTCCATCTGGTGTACAATAAATTGTGCAATTCATTTTGCACAAAAGGTCACGACCTAAAAGATTTACAGGACTGCAATCGCACACTACGAATCTATGCATTTTGCTAAAAGAATCAATTTTTACTTCCACTAATTCAGTAAGTGGTGTTTTAATCTGCTGATTTGCTACTCCTACTACTTGGATGTATTCACCTGAGAGAGGAAGGTTTGGAATTTCCACTGATCTAACAGTAGAACGGGTAGCTCCAGTATCGACAAGGAATGTTACATTTGCACCATTCACTTCTCCATCCACAAAGGGACCAGACTGATCTACCTATAGAGTTGCGCCAAGTACGCACTCTTTTCCCTCTCCTAGGCACCGTCATGAACTTTCATCCGCCTCATCCTCACTCTGTCGCAACCAATACTGAGAAATGTTAGCTGCTCGCGGCAACTGTGTTACCTGCTCTCCTCCGTAGAATCCTGTTTCTGTACTGTATCTTTGCTGGTTAACAGTGTTGGGAAGTGGTGGTTGTGGCACCTGACCTTGTTGAACAACTACCTCATTCTGCACCTGTGGAGTTAATGATTGATTTTCCGGATTAGGTTTAGGTGGGACCTTACACTCGTTTCTCCAATGCCCTAATTTTCCGCAATTATGACAGGGCCATTTCTTTTTTGCCTCCTCTAGACTCACTTGACCTTTCCCTTTACCTATGTTAGGTCGCGATTTATTCTGTCCTGTTTCATTCCCACTATTATTGTCCAATTGAGCTTCTTGCTTTTCTGCCACTTTCACCTGTGCCCACATTGCCTTCTCTTTCAATTTACGCTGTCTACTCTCAATATCATCACTACAATACTTAGCATACCTCAGTACCTCATCTACCGTGCCATTTTGCCAATTAATCATATGCTGTTTAATCATTTCACTAATCTCTGGTTTCAGCCCAAACACAAATCTGTATACGAAATGACTCATATCCTTTTCACTCAACTCCTCATATCCACTATACTGCTTGAAAACCAACAACAACCTTTCATAATAAGCATGTACAGACTCCTTACTTTCCTGTGTAGTTCTATCGATTTTTACCCAATCTGTTTCTTTAGGAGGAATCTTATTTTTCAAAAAGGTAATCACCTTATCGTACTTCCTCATCACCTCAGGACCTGGAGCTCCTGTCTTAGGATCTCTTGGATATTCTGTAGTTGGCCAGTCAACTGTAATTTTACACTCAGACCACAAATCAGTTGGCACCACTATGTCAAACAATCCATCTAAATCTATCCACAATACTTTCGAAACCTTCACAAACCTCTCTACTTGTCGGTACCATTCAACTGGTTTCTCTCTCAGCTTCGGAAATTCATTTGTAAATGACAGTATATCCTGTCTAGTCCAGGGAACATGCACATAACTACCACCTGGAGTTTCTCTCATAGGGTATTCTCTTGCAATAGGTTCTTTTTCAGTTATCATAAAAGCCAAAGAAGCTTTGTCTGTAGTTTTCTCATTCTTTTTTGTCCATCTAACTTTCCATCTGTCCACATCACCCCATTTTCTCAGTAAAACAATTAACTCTTTTAACTGTGTCAGCCTTCCTGCTGTGTTCAAGTTTTCAATATCTTTCTCACAAAAGTCTACTCTGTAGGGTTTCTGCAATGTTTTCACTTTCGCAAAATCTATTCCAATTTCACTTGCTATCTCTTCTAGTTTGTCATGTAAATTTTTAGCTCTCCATGTAATACTTTTGCACAGAAACATTATTTCATCATCCTGGTAATTTTTTAGCTTTTCTGTACCAATCGTCCCTAAAATTAATTCTTCCATGTCAATCTTTAACCTAATTACATCTAATGGTTTTTCTTCTGGTTCTTTTATTTTAAATGCCTTCATCCACTCATTTAACTCATCAGGAGTCGGACCTATGGGTGTATTATTTAGTTCTATCCAATTACCACTCTTTTCAGGAGTCTCTGTTGCAGATTCTGTTACCATATGCATTTTCCTACCATTACACTCATTCACAGTCAAATTTGTAGGTGGACTTGGTCTGTAAGTACTAGCCAAATTACTTGTACTTGCACTTGGTTCCATCCTTTCTTTTTCTCTCTGAAATTGTGAACTCATAGGAATCACTAAGGACCGTTCATCAATTTTCTGATTCTCAAAAACTGGTATTACTGGACCTATTGTTACAGGTACAGTCACAGCTTCCATGTTTTTCGTTAATTCCCTTATTTTCTCAGTCAGTTCTTTTGTTGTCCTTGCTAATTCACTTGCATTGTCACTTTCTACTCCTTCATTTTGTGAAGTTCTTATTTGATCTTGTGACCTATTTATTTCAATTCTTTTTACCGGACTTTTATTTCGCACAGTCTCTATTAGCGGCGCATTTGGTGTCACCACCGTAGAACTCTGCTGATACGGAGGTGGATTTCTATTTAAAATATCTTCCAGCAATTCATCATCCGTTTCACTCTCATGCATATATTTCTCCCTCTCCATATGTTTCTTTTTCTCAGTACGTTTTCTCTTAGTCTCTTCCTCAACTGTAAAGCCGGAAACAAACCTCCTGTCATGTTAGCACATCTCCATCGTTTTATTCTATCCTCATGATTTATTCCCCACATTCTTCCAGGCATAAACTCATGATCTCTTAAACCTCTGAATCTCTCTCGCTCATACATCTCATCCTCCCATTCCGTCAATGCTTCAAACTGTGTCGGTCTAGGTCTAGGTTCTAGATTTGTCATCTTTTCTCGCAAATTTCGCAAAACCGCTACACTAAATGAACCATTCTCAGGGAAAGCTAATGCACCATCATTCTTCGTATACTTTGCCCAATTTTCCAACCATATGCATGTATGATATCCATATTTCAGCATCATATGTGAAGCTGCTGATTTCGGCGGAGGAATTACTTGTCCCTCTCTAGTCACAACCTTTTTGTCTTTCTTAAAGAAATTCTTAATTTTTGTCGTCCATGACGGTCTCTCCCTTTCATACTCGTAATACGGCATGTTTTCGATTGGTTTTTCTCTTCAAAACCAGCACTGTTCTGTGTACGGAACTTCAACCAATTACAGCGCGACTCACACTAACGCACCAATCAGAACAATTCCCTTCGTCCGCGGACCAACCAATCCTAGCGCGGCACTTTTCTACGTCACTCTTGACTCTGTGTTCACGTGACTAGCGCACTATCCAATCCTAGCGCGGCACTGTCGATGTCACACCTGCTCTTTTACCCCTCCTTTACAAAAATTATCGGCAATTTTCTTTTCACTGTTTCTTCGTTAGTTACAACAATTAAAACAATTCCATAGTCTGATTCGCTAAACAAAAGTGACAGCTTTGTCCTTTTACACAAGAATCCTGTATTTCCAGTAGGCAGCGCTTACCTCTACCCTACCACAGAATTATTAACTCTCGCCGATAAAGTAGCAATTCCCTCTAACTTACCCTTCTTTCAAGCAAACAATTAACTCGTTTCTCTGGGGATAAGACACATGTGGAGACTAGGCTCCTGAGAATTAAGGCCAAAGTTTCACAAGAAAACGCGATTTGCTATCTCAGTTACACACCTTTCGTACAGAAAATCCCTAACATAACACAACCTGTGTTATTACCAAAATGAATTCAGACAATGTACCAAATTCCATGTGACTTCTCTTGCCACACGTGTTCCACTTCCTACATCCCAGAAGCGTGAAAACTCACATATAACATAACACGACTCAACATATAGTATTAGTCATCAAAAATAATCAATAATCAATAATCACTAAACTAATCTATAGAAACCATAACTCTGCTACCAAGAAATCTGATGCAACGCGTACAATAAAAACTATTTTCCTCCTAGGTTACTTATCGGTCATCCAGGGGCGACTTATATTTTCTCACATCCACATGACGATGGGGCCCATAACATCGCCTATCACACACACACACACACCTGGATTTCCTCTACACTTTTACGAAAATCTATACTCCTAGGAGAAACATGAGAACTAAATGAAAAACATTATTTATGTACCGCTGGAAAGAGCCGGGATACCTTATTACTTTAACCTATCACTTTCTTAGTTATTTCTTTAAGATATTCCTGCTCATTGTTTTGTCGATGGATCATCTAGTAAGAAATCAATTTGTAGTGATCAAGACCAGCTAAATCACAATAACCAATTACTAGTGTCACAATCATTTAGTAAAATAACCACTGAGTCGTTTGATTTAAGAATCTTAAATTTTATATAATTTTAAAAGCATGAGAAAGAATTTAGACTTTTTATTCAATTATTCATTCATTATTAATTCAAATATTTATTAAGCAAAATCAATTTTATTGCAGAAAGGAAATTTTGTCATGAAGCAAAACCCTAATTACCTGCCTATCTTTCCTAATTTAGCCTAATGATTTCTAACCTAAGTTTAAGAATTAAAAATAACCTGTTTCTCATACTCAACTGGAAAAATAAGACAGCAACAGAAACTTCAGCTCGTCAGCATCAGCTACCTGCAATCTGTCTCATCTAACAGTCTTTCAGCATCTCCCGCTCAGTAAAATGGATCGATCTGGACCACCAAGCACTGGAAGCCACCAACTCCAACACCGACTCTGACTGCGACTCTCCAACTCTGACCCCTCCCACTAAGAGTAGGCCCTATTATACCCTAATTCTAACTTTGCTAACTAAATTGTTGCAACATTAATAACGCGCTTTTCTTTCATTGGTCCATTCATTTCATCTATTCATTCTTAATCAAGTTCTCCCGGATCCAACTTGTTCTTTGGAATGTATATGTTCATTTCCTTTCTCACAGTTCAAGACATGTTTCCATCCGCTTCGATCAGTACATTTGTAACTTCTTTCGATACATTCGAGAACTCTGCAGGCATTGTCCTTTCTCTTAAAACGGTTTCCCATGGTTCTTTGCTGATCACCACGGCACACTATCAGTTCAATTAGGTCACATCAGCCTTGACCATTCTTGCATCCTAGCCTCTCAGCATCATCACGTGGTTAGCTTTTCTCCAACTTTTTCTCCCTTGTCACGCGTTTCCCAGCACATGCGCACTTTAATAACCGGCAGCCATTTTATATCGCCACTCGTTTATACTTAGAAGCACTATTTAGAAATAAACAAAACATAATTAAAATAGAGAAACATAGCCTTTTCGTTTCCCTCCCGTCATCTACGTACCCCAATTAGTTATTACCTAGCAGAAAGCAACATTTAAGCTGTTCCTTACTTACCATCACTTATTGTTTTTGCAACGACACGTTTATATTCTATGAAGCACAATCATGCATTTATTATTTATTTAGTACGCAATTATTTTTATGTTATAATTAGACACACAGACATTCGTTAATAGATTATTCAGCCCATGTACTTGCGTGTTACCCTTCCCTCAAGTACATTGTTGATTAATACATTTAAACGAACATTTTATTAATTATTTATAAAATTTGTTAGGGGTTAAAATTTTTTATTTTCTCTGCTCCATCAGTGGTCAACAAATGTGTGTCTTCTGTCATACTAGGACAGTAATAGAATTTCTGAAGGAGGATTTCTCTCAGGAGGGTGTACCCAAGTGTCTTGTCACAAATAATCGGGTATAATTAGTTTCCCTAGAAATGTGTGTGGTTTTCAAGGAACTGTGTAGTGCATTTTAAGATGGCTCTCTATTCACCTCCAGCAAATGGTTTAGCTGAGAGCATGAACAGAATAGTAAAGAGTTGTGCTGAACAGGCACTTCTTACTAGAACCCCTTTGAAAATGGTTTTGAAGGAAACATGGTGGACACACAGCAACACACCGAATAGTGTGGAGTTGGTGTTACCTTTTGCCTCATTAAGGAGAAGGAAACCTCATAGTAAATCAATTCAGCTTGGTTGAAGTTGTGCTTAAATAATGAGGTGTATCATTCTGATGAAGATCTAGCGAGGCGCAGATCTTTAAAGCTGGCTTTGACCTCAAGAACTGTGTACAAGAAAGAAAGCAGAAATTGGGTAACAGAGTGATGGAGAGGAGATCCAGAATGCTGAAAAAAGGGTGATTCAAGTTCATGGGTCCCTTCATTATTGCCAGTGTAAAGAAATACGTAACAATTTTGGACTTGGGAGATGTATGGAGTATGTTACAATTGGTAATAATAGGTGACAAACCAGATTTCCAAAGTGATGCATTGGCTGAGCATCACACTGATGTGGACCCAGAGAATGGTGATGTGCATCTAGCCAAGAGACTAAGGGGCATATGCACAAGATGACTGCTTCACCGGAAAGTCACTTTTTTGGATCTTCCGGTGGCGCAATGCCTTGCCCCATATTTACTATGTGGCTTTAAACCACATTTTGTGGCTTAACGCCGCTTTGTAAATATGGTACCCTTTCACACATGTATCTGCATGAAAGGGCTGTGCAATGGGTGTTGCTATGGGCATTCCTCTGCAACACCCATTGCTTTTTGATGCTGCTCAAGATTTACAAGGAGGTGTAAATCTGAAATAGTGCCAAAATCTAACGCCATGAAATAGCAGAAGTTAGAATGGCTCAACGAGGAGAAATACTTTTATTTCTCCCCGTTTTTCCATTTTCTATGTGTGCTGCAGATTGCAGCACTCATAGAAAGAGCAAAATGCCCTTAAAGATTGTTTATATGCAGAAAGGTGTCCCTTCCTGCATATAAACAATCATTAAATCATGGCTATTTGCCACTTCTATGTGTGCTGCAGAATGCAGCATACATAGAAGTAGCAAATCACCATTATTGATTGTTTATGTGCAGGAAGGGAAACCTTCCTGCACATAATCAATCATTCCCTGCAATGCAGGCACCCTTGCACTATGGCACAAGGGTGTTGGTGTTGGCACTAGGCAGCTATTTTTAGCTCTAGAGCTAGAGAAAACACAGGGGTGCACCGTAATGTTGTAAATATGGCACATCCCTGCATTTCGGAAATTGCAGAACGTGGCACTGCAAAATTTGCCCCTGAGAGTCAAACAAGGTTGGCACAAAGAATATGTTATGCATTAAGTTTATATGGCAGTGGGAAATAGTTGTTCTAGCAATTTCTTAGTATCCTTATGATTTCGTGTAAGTGAGGTTCTGGGTGGCAGGGTTGTTTTGTCCTTTTCTTTCCTTGTGTTTATTTTTGTTATATCTTCTAGGTTTTTTTTTTTTACTTCTATATTGATGTTGTTGGTTGAAATATGGTATGGGGAAGATGTGCTGTAACTTAGTTCAATATTGTAGCTTAGCTTAATGCAAGTGGAATGTTACCTAGGTCATCTATGACCTAGTTGTGTTCTCAACATGTCTTGTATCTAAAGTTCTATCATTTGAATGTGAGACAGTTGTGCTGTGACAGAGGAGCTGCCAAGAAGGGATAAAGATCTGTTACAATGAACTTGAATAAAACTTGCTGGAAATGACCACCGGAGTGTTTCTTTAATTGAGAATTTAAGAAATTCCCATATAAAAGTCAGTCTCAAATTTCCTTATAATAAGCGGGTTGTGATGTCTCTAGTCAACTTTGATAAAGAAATGATGTAGCTGCTCAACTGTAAAAAGTTATTACAATTAACTTTTGACATCACAATGCCTGCTGCCAGAGCCAGGCTGTTCGGCTGATGACATAGCATATTTACAGCTGCAATTTAAACAAGGAAAATAGGAGTTAGGTGTAACTCCTTCTGATATGTGTTTCTAAAAATAAAAAATCATCAGTAGAAATGAGACATATATGGCAGCATGATTATTTTCTCCATGCTAGAGGTCATAACCAGAGAGATACAATTGCTGCATGTTTCTACGCAATCCGGGACATGGCATTTTTTAAACTGATTTACAGTAAACAGATTCTAATATATTTTTATAAAAATTACTAGCCGCTTCTTTGGTGTGTTCAGTTTCACAGTGCAGATTCCTTTTTTATTCCTCATGTCAGCAATGGACATGAAGGAGGAAGACACCAGGGTGGCTTATGTCCTAATGATCCATGCAACATAGGGCAGCAAGTAAAGTTGCTGCATTGTGTGAAACCAAGAGAGCAGAAATGCCCCATTTCTACTACGATATAGTGAAATTCTGCTCCCTCCTAGCGCTTGCTCACTGTGTGCTGTCTAGCGTCAACACAGACACCCTTGCATCATGCTGCAAGGGAGCCTGCTTTCAGGCAGGATTGTTTTTGTGCAAGAAGGAATACCTCCTGCACAAAAACAATCCTTAGCGGTATTTTTGCTTTTCTATGTGTGCTGCAGGATGCAGCACACGTGGAGCGAGAAAATAACAAGGAGAAATAAATATGTTTCTCTTTGTTATGCCTCTCTGTGGTAGGAGCACCATTTTGGAACAATCTCAGGTTTACTACTTTTAGTAAATCTAGGATCTCATCAAATTCCATGGGAGGCTGACCAGGAATGCCCATGCTCCACCAATGGAATGCCTACCGCTAGGAAATGTAACACAAAGCAGCGAAAGCCACTGCATTGCATTAAATGGTTTTACAAAGTCACGCAAGGCAGTGCAAATCACCACTTGTGTGGCTTTGTGAATCTTAATTAAGCCTGTGCATTGCATTGCATTGCCAAAGGCTTAAAAAATCAGGGCCCAAAAATTGAAGTGGTTTGTGGAAAGGGTGACGTGTGACCCTGTAATGAATTTTCACGTTGGCGTACATTAAAAGAATATTTCAAAGTAACCCCTGGGCTCCATGACCTTATAAAGGAACTCAGTCTTCAGTCTCGGAACTCCTCTGTAAGTTTCACTATCCGTATAGTGTACAGAAGGGGGTACTTTATTCCATTTATTATTATTATTATTATTATAAATAATAATAATAATATTATGAAGAAGAAGAATATGGCTATTATTATTTAGGGAACCTGCAATCCCTGTATAAAAGTCTGTCTCTAATTTCCATATTACAGACGAGTTGTAACATCTCTAGTCACCTGTAGTAAATAAATGACATAGCTGTCCAACTGCAATAAGTTATTGCAGTTGAGTTCTGATGCCACAAAGCATACGGCTAAAGTCAGCAAACAAGGTGAAAGCAGGTCATTTAGCATAATTACAGATTTAGTTTAAACAACCAAAATTAGGACTTCCTTTTTGTTTTTATGCTCTGTTTTTCTAAAAGGAATAGTCATCTGCAGAAAGAAGAAATTTATGGCAACATGGTTGGTTTGAGGGCATTACTGGAAAGATTCTCTCTCTGCATTTGCGTGTGCACATTCTGAGATATAGCATTTTTTTTAATTTGGCTTACATTAAACTGACATAGGTCATGAAACATCAGCCTCATTCCTTTAGATGGTCATGGAACTCACTGTGACTTGTAGTATCCTTATAATTTATGGCATGGGTAGTTTATCCCATATATTATAATTATAAAAATTATTAGTATGTAGTAGGAATATTATTTTATCATTATCGACACCAGTTTTTAAATCATTACCTGATTCTTGTTATCTAAAAGTTCCTTTAATACTCACTTTCAGAAATGATAATATATCAATTTATTAAAACTACAAAAAATGTCAATCCAAATTGCTGGAATGAGCGATGGATCATTAATTCACTGGAGTCTCAAGATAAGTATCTTAATGAAAAGTCAACAATAAAGTAAACACACCCCAATTAATTAGTAACTGAGCACATTCTTTCTGCATGATTATATTAATCAAAGATCCATTATTCAACTATATCAAAGTTATACATTCAAAAAGGAGACATGTTTAAAATTGAAGTTTAACTGAAGACAAATATATTGATATACATGGACTACTAAAAGGAAATATGTATGTTTACCAACCAGGAGTTCCCAGTCTATTCCAGCAATAAGAAAAAAAGGAAAATCAAGTTATGTATGATACATTGAACATGATGCAATAAAAAACATCAGTTTAATTAATCCATACAATATTTATTTTTCCAATTCCACCCACTTCTCTGTAATGAACCAGCCCTGTGGGCTATGACTTCTCGTGTTAATGAGGGCAATTTGTACTCCATTTCTTTGTATACCTTTCTAATCCTAATGAATGTTCTTTTATTGTGGAAACAGGTGCTTCTTATCATACCAAATATTGAAATTTGCGGCTCCAAAAGCTAGCTGGAGCTTTGACTCCCAGACATCTTAGGGGAAACTTGTTCTTTCCAACTATGATTTTGTAATAAACTATGCACCAGGTCCCCACAATGAAGAAGCCAATGCCCTATCCAGGCATGATCAGGTAGAAAATAAGAGTTAATTAATTGAATTATTTATTATTTTGTCCACTAAAATGTTAATCAATCACTCTATTACATTGATTAATTAATGTGGAATCTTTTTGAAAAAGAACATATAGAAATTCAGTTTTATGAAAAAGTGAGTGAAGGAACACTAATGTATACATGAAAAAGATGAATTATTGTATCAAGGAAAACCTATGTTTGCCATCAGTTTATGAAAGGGAACAGGTTATGAATTCTCCTCATTCCCTCATCAATACAACAGCCAACCATATGAAAGACCTATTCAAGATGGTCAAAGAAATCTCCAACCCGACAGCCACAGAGAATACCATTCACCCCTCCCAAGAACTCTGCAACACCCTCTCAGACTACTTCCACAACAGTATCACCACCATCTACAACAACTTCGACACACAACCCTCAGCGCTCAACCTGAACAGCCCCAGCCAACCAATGCAAACCAGCAATGTGATCACCACCTGGTCCTTGCTCACCACCCAGACCACCTTGGCCATTATGTCATCCATCCACTCCGGGGCACCCACCGACCCCTGCCCCCACTGCCTCTTCAAATTCTGATCCAACCCAATCAGCCCAGAACAGAATTATAAATTCCTCCATCTCCACAGCAGTCTTCCCGGACGGTTAAAAACATGCAGAAGTCAGATTCTCCTAAAGAAACCTTCATCCGACCCCAGCGAACTCAAAAATTACAGTCTGATATCTCTACTCCCTTACCCAGCCAAAATACACAAGCAGGCCATCTATCAACAGCTCACTGAATATCTGCAACATAACCACCTACTGGACGCCTCCCAATTAGGATTCCTTGCCAACCACAGTACCGAGACTGCTCTGATTGCTGCAACATATGACATCAGAATCCATCTTGACCGCAGAGAGACTAGAGGCCTGGTCAAACTTGACCTCTCAGCAGCGTTCGCCACCTTGTACCACCACACCCTCATCAACAGACTCTACAACATTGCCATATGACACAACGCCTTCAAGTAGATCGCCTTCTTCCTGACAGGTAGCACTCAGAGCATCCAGCTGCTTCCCTTTACCTTTGAACCAAAGGACATTATATGCACCTACATGCCCCCCGTAGACATTGTCAGATCTCAAAACCTCAACATAATCTCATAGGCGGACGACACTTGACTTATCCACTCCAACGACCCCTCCACCACCAGAACCAACTTCTGTAACACTATGACCAATGTAGCCAACTAGATGAGGGACAAATGCCTTAAACTCAACTCTGACAAGATAGAAGTACTGATCTTCAGAAAGAACACTTCCATCTGGGACAGCTGGTGGCCGACGGAACTTGGACCCACACCTACACCGACAGACCAGGCACACAACCTAGGTATCATCCTAGACAGCAATCTGACCATGAAACGGCAATTCAACTCAGTCGCCTCTGCCTGTTTCTACACCGTCCAAACTCTCCATAGAATCTTCCAATGGATTCCAACCGACACCAGAAAAAAACATCACTCAGGCCCTCTTCACCAACCGCCTCGACTACAGCAGCGCTCTCTATGCTGGCATCTCCACCCAGCTCCTAAGACCATACAGAATGCAACAGCCAGACTCATCCTGGACTAGTCGAAAAGGACCCACATCACCCCCCACCTCAGACACCTCCGCTGGCTCCCCATCCAGAAGAGATGCCAGTTCTAGATCCTCACTTACACCTACAAAGCCCAACACAGACTAGGGCCAGCCTACATCAACCATCGACTGAATTTCAATTGTCCCGGGAGACAGATACGCTCTACCGAACTAGGCTGTGTGCAATGCCCACTGCATTTGCCGCAGCTGCAACGGGGGCCGCTCCTTCTCCTACATCACCCCCAAGACCTGGAACAACCTACTCCTCCATCTCCAAACAGCACCCTCCCTATAGAATTTTAGAAAGAATTTCAAGACCTGGCTCTTCGACTGAGTTGTCACACCCTCAACCCCTAGATAGCCCTAAGGGTGACAGTGCCACACTATACAAATGTTATTTAATTGATGGCTTAATTGATTCCGAGATTGCTGGACATCCTGAAATAGCTGAGACTCTGACAGCAATTAGAAGATATTATTGGTGACCAAGTTTGTTCACACAGGTGGAAACGTGACCTTACAGCTAGATCTGCTGATCTTGGCACTACGAACCAAGTTCAAATCCCAGCATCAGCTCAACAGCCAGTGATTTTGGTCAAATCACTTACTCTCCCCATGACTAAAAAAATGTGTAACATATTCTGGAATATATTAGATATCAGGCCTTGCTTCAAGGTGAGTTTCACGTATATTTATTGAAACCATGTCTTGCAAAGACATTTCTTCTTCAAAATCCTGTGCTAATTCAGGTAAATGCTGATTGTGAATATGAGGTGCATACAATTTTGGATGGAATCATTATAAGGAAACAGTCACAATATATAGTAGATTAAAGGGATTCAGTCCTGAGGAACATTCCTAGAAATCAGCTTTTAACCATCATGCGACTGTTACATGAATTCTATGTGAGGCACCCTGACAAACCAGGAGTTCTACCACTGAAGCAGCAACATTTTGTGGACATTGTTTTAGGAGCCAGGGCTTACTGCTGGCCATGAGAGTACAGATGTACCATACTTCAAATCTGCATGTGCTGAACATATATATTGAGGGTATAGAGAGGTTAGCAGTATGCATTAAGAGTCAGCACTCTTTAGCGGAAGGCTTTGCATTCATGGAGGCGCACTCTGTGATGCCAATGTTCGGGGCTGGAAATACTGCTTACCCCTTTAAGACTTTGCGAGCACAGCGGAGCGACAATCCAAACAAACTTGCCCTGAGCCCATTTTAGGGAAGGAAAAGGCTGGTTGCCCCTGTGGAGTGTCAATGATGTCTGGAGGGAGACTTCTTGTCCGTGGAGAGCAGCCTTTGTGACAATGTCCCAAAAATTAATTATATTTCCC
Source organism: Calotriton arnoldi (assembly GCA_963921515.1). Lineage (NCBI taxonomy): Eukaryota > Metazoa > Chordata > Amphibia > Caudata > Salamandridae > Calotriton > Calotriton arnoldi. The sequence goes on from CAWUFW010003524.1 coordinate 564,232, forward strand.
AGCAGGCCAGGAACTCTCATATATTTTGGACATGTGGCAGCCGTCTTGGAATGCTAGTCAATTGTGAAACGATTTTGCTGCTGCCACAACCTTGCCACATTCACCTAGGATTTCCTTTGCAAAGAACAGTTGTTTCCTTTGGACTTGTTGGAAGTACATTAGAAATGCTTAGAATTATTTCAGAAAATCGAGTTGTGTGTTGGAATGAACTTTCAGCTATATGAACTCTCCTATAGACTGTAGGATTGTGACTTACACTTGAGGTTCATAATGTGATGGAACAGTAAGGAATTACTATGTTATTCATGATATGTATATATGTCAAAATGTAAGGTATTAGAGTTGTAGCTTCTTGGATAAAAGTTGCATAATATTAATGTTTGCTAATTACCTTGCATTGATACATGAGTCAACAAGAAACTATAAGTCATCTGTCGTGTAGTTCCTATAAACCTATATATGATCTGCCTGTTTAGACAACATACACTATAGGATTGGTGTCAGACTGATTCTAGACACCCCTACCGAATATCTTAGCCTGTATACCAGCTGGCTCACAGTGCCACTAGAAACCCCTCGTACCAAGGAGAGAATAGTTCTTGGCAACTATCGAACATGACAACTCTGTCCCATCAGGGATCGTGGAAACAGTGTACTACTTTTCGCTCAGTCACTCGTGCTCACTTCGTCTCAGAGAGATACACAGAATAAACAGTGGGGACGTTTATCAATAAGCATTTATTGAACCAGCGTCATTCTTACCGTCTGACGACACCTTAGGACGTTGTAATAATTTGGCTCATTACTTTTATAAGAAAATTGAAGATATTTATTTGACCTTTCCCCCTCTTCCACCCTACATAAATCCCCCCCCTGCTGATGCTAAACTTCCAGACCCTTTTATTGAGACAATCCCTCCCTTGGATATGAAATCTTAAAAAATCTACCTTGACCGTCTGAAATCCGGCTCCCAAGCGATGTTGTACCCCCTAATATTCTCAGTCAGGTCTTTGACTCTGTCGCCCCAGTTATTTTGGATCTCATCAATACATCACTTTCTTCTGGGATTGTCCCGTACTCATGGAAACGGGCCATGGTCAGAGCTCTTTTGAAGAAACCCACCCTGGACTCTGAAGCCTTTGGTAATTACCGGCCGATCTCGCTCCTGCCAGGGATTGCCAAAATTTGCGAAAAGTATGTCACTTCCGCTCTCTCCGCTTTTTTGGAGGAGAATGAACGTCTTCACCCCTCTCAAACAGGCTTTAGGCCCCAACAAGGCACGGAGACGGCCCTATTAGCAGTGGTCGAAGAAGCCAGAAAAATTCTGGATAGCGGCGGGTCTGCAGCTATTGTATTGCTCGACCTCAGCGCGGCCTTCGACACGGTCAACCACCAACTATTGATCGCAAGACTCAGAGAGATTGGGGTTTCAGGAATTTTACTCAAATGGCTTGAGTCTTTCTTGGCCGATAGATCATTCCAGGTTTTTGAGAATAATTTTATCTCGGAAAGTATGCCTCTGCGATGTGGGGTGCCTCAGGGTTCCTCTGTGAGACCCATACTTTTCAATGTTTATCTACGCCCACTGGCCGAGGTGGTCAAGCCCTTTGGGGTTAGGATCATCTCGTATGCTGATGACACTCAGCTGATTGTGTCCCTAAATCTTCTGGACAATTCTAAGATTAATTTGGCCAATTGCCTGGAAAGGATTACCGCGTGGATGGATGGCTCTTTCCTAAAACTGAATGCAGCCAAAACAGAGTTGATGTTTTTGGGTAAGACCACCAATCTTGATACCAGCGTACTTTGGCCTAAATGCTTAGGTGTGATGCCCACCCCCAAAGAGCAAATAAAAAGTCTTGGGGTGTGGCTGGATCACAACCTGAACTTTAGGGAACAGGCGCGCAGGGTGGCAGGCACCTGTTATGGTATCCTAAAATTGATTAGGAAAGTTCTTCCCTTTCTACCTTTTATTGCAAGGAAATTATTGGTGCAAGCCTTGATTCTTTCGAGGCTTGACTATGCCAATGTGCTCTACCTTGGAGCTCCTTGCTCCACTATTAAAAAACTCCAAACGGTTCAAAACTGTGCGGCGCGACTTCTTATGCAGGCTCATAATCAGGAATCTGCCAAACCACACATTATTGCTTTGCACTGGCTACCAGTGGCCGAAAGAATTCAGTTCAAGGCTTTGTGCATCGCCCATAAGTCACTGTCAGCTAGGGCACCACCAATTCTGCAATCTATCATTTCCCCATACCTCCCGCTACGAGCATTGCGCTCTGGGAAAAAACTCCTAGCAGCTGACGCCAGAATAAACCGAGCTCGGAGTGGTGGACGTCTGTTTTCCTTCATTGCGGCAAAATGTTGGAATCAGTTACCAGACCATATCCGGCTGGAGGTCAATCATCTTTCTTTCCGCAAACTCCTGAAGACTCTGCTGTTTCCTTGATCCCCCCTGTTACTCTTTAGTTGTCGGCTTTGTCTCTAGCGCTGGGAGGCCTTTGGTAGCCATGCGCTTTATAAGTGTATACTCATTCATTCACTCATTCATTCTAGTGTAAAATAGGTGTGTTGAAACAGCCATTAGACAGTAATAGATGCAATTGATTATAAGCCACTAACAGAGTAAAAGGATGGTAGATTTCTACCATCGTGCTAAAACAATGAATACAGGCAAGTATATAAAATACATGACAGTAAATTGCAACTCCTAAAATGCGACCCTAACTAGATGTACCTAAGTGTACCTAGCATGTATGGGGGTGTAAAGCCAAGAATCCCTTTAGGATAAAGTCTAGGATAAAGTCAGCCCCATTACCTGAAGTGAGAGACTGTGGAACCCCGTCTTGGTCTCAAGATGGACACCCCGCAAGGGATGTCAGACCACTGCGAGCTGGAGTGTCTGCGTGGAGGAGCCTTAGCCTCTCGCGTCAGTGTGTCGGCATGGAAGTCCTTTTCTCCTCTGACTATCTCAGCAAGATACCCTGGGGATATACCTTGCTGTGTCATGTCGTCTAGGATGACGGAAGGAATGACCTTTATACATAGTTATTATGCAGGAGATGGTAGGCCTGCTGTCCTGCTGTGATTCCAAGAATCCTCATGCATAATGAATGAGGCTTAAGCTTTTTGGAGAAAACCCCATGTCATCTTTGGACATTACCGTAACTAGGTAAAAGGTCAGTACTAAGAACCGTTATGTAGTGTAATATCAGGGGCATGTAGGTGAAAGGTGTATTCACTACCTGAGCCGATATTGGGGTACCTATATGGAACATAACACCTCTTCCCACAGAGAATGCATAGTGATGGGGCTTGAGTAAGTTATCCTTTTCATAGAAAGAGTTGTTGGTGGACATTCATGTAAAATGCTCATTATGTATGTTTTGTTTCACGATTTCAAGTTCTACATCAAAGTACAGTGGATTGATTACTGAGAAATCTTGCTGTAGTATATCCTTTCACTGTTACAGTTAGGAGCGGAAACTTCATGGCAACTTACTGAAGAGATCTCTTCAGAGACAGAGTATACATACCGACAAGGTAATGGTCTGCCCAGCAAATGTATATGCCGGAGTACCATAGGTTTAATCAAGGCGGACACTACTCTGTCTCCACCATAATTAAACAAGTTGTTGGCCCTGTGGGTTAAAGACCTTCGGAGGCAGACCTGTAATTCTGTGCACCTAATTTAGATAAGCAGAATTAGAGGTGAGGTTTCACTGCCCGTCACCGACAGGAAAACCATAGCAGTAAGGGGGAGTGAAAATTGCTAAATGCTTCCCATGCCATGGGAGAGGACTCCGATGGTGAGGGGAGCATTTTCTTTTTCATTTTCAAAAAGAATATTATGTTTTGGTAATTTACTCCATCGCCCTGGCAGAACAACGGTCCGCTCACCAGTATATAAACCAGGCCCTTATTCCTTTATGTGTGTAGAGCTTAGGAATTAGACTGGTCTGGCTTGAAAGTAACCATGTGTCTTTATGCAGAGCTGCAAGGAAGCGTAAAAGTGAATGCTCTATGCCGTCAATCAATAGTTCTTGCCACAGCCAGTCTTGCGTGACTTTACCAAAAGCTGTAGTAAACTCTATATAACAAAGATTGTTATTCATTATCCCAATTGTCTTTATGAGCAATGTGGGAGGAACAAAGGGGCATATTAACAAGGCCCGGCGATAAATATCGCAAAGCGCGCTTAGCGCATGCATATTTATTGCCGGCTATCTCTGTAATTTATCGCCCGGTTAGCGCGTTATCAACAACGCGCATCGCCGAGGCGATAAAATTCCAGAGATAGCGTGGATATCGCCGTTTTCCATGGTGGAAAAGGCGATATCCTAGATGATAGGGCCTGTGGTCTTAGCCACAGAATCCACCCCCCATGTTAAGTATGCCTTAGTGAGGAATTTAACAGACGTTAAATTCCTGCGTTAAAGCATACTTAACGCGATTTAAATAATCGCTAACCCTCCATGATAATATCGCGAAGCTGCCTTCGCGATATTATCCCTGTTTGGTTTCACAGCCACGCCTACTTTGCATCTCATTAGCGATGCAAAGTTAGGCGTCCTGGGAACGGGCGCTAAGTCAGCAAAACATGCGATAGCGTGTCTTTGCTGATAAGGCGATGAAATTATCGCCGCTTTTCGCCCGAAAACGGACGCAAAAGCGGCGATAATTTCATATCGCCGCCTTTTAATATGCCCCAAAGTTTTTGATGATCGAGCATCCAGTCTGGAATCCAGTTTAACGTAGCTTTATCAGATTATGTTCACTAGCCCAGATAATTTGTTTGGGATACATTTCACAAATAACTTGCTTCAACATTGAGACGTGTTATAAGCAAATACTTATTAGAATCAATTATAGCCCTCTTTTTATGGATCGGTTGAACGAGTCATTACAAAATGGTGAGATCTGTCCAATTTTGCCATGTCTGTGAATAAACTTGTTAGTAGAGTGCTCCATAAAATTTAATCATGTTTCATCAGTGCAATTAGAATTTCATTTGGACCTCGTGAGGATCACCTCTTTTTTATCAGATTAATAATTTGGTTTGGGAAATGTAAAACATGCTATCAATATAAATTCTGGTAATGACTGAAGGAATATTACTTGAAAATGCTTCATTTATATGTTTCCCTGCTACCATTTGAAATATAGTAGTCATTGGACATTTTATGTGAGTAAGTTTCAAATCCAATCAGAGATCAAAATTGCTTTCTATTTCCTGATTTCATGGCTTCTTGAATATTTGTAAAGGCATGTTCTTGAGTGGAATACTTGATTCCGTTTATTGTTTGTCTCTGTTTGTTTTTCAGTTGTTTAATCTGTGTAGCTCACTCACTTGAGCGGGAGAGGATTTTTAACAAAAAACATAAAGATTGTCAATCAAATATTTTGGCCAACAACATTCATTGATCTTTCCCATCATTGCTTTGATTATGACGTCTGGAGCTGTGTTTGCTATTTGCTTTAGTGGAAAGAAAATATCCATGCGTAAGGTGCTTAATCTATATTTCCGAAACTCAGGGCTCTTGAAGTTTTGAAATCTTTGCTTTTCCAATAGGGAGAGTGTGTTGTTAAGATCACAATTCAATTTAATTTTTAAGTTATTGGTGGATATTATTTGTTAATCAATAATTACTGGAGAATCTGTGTGTTGTTCATGATCATAATACAAGGAAATTTGAGGTGGATTATAGTCATTAACTAGCCTAGGTATTTCAAAATGTGTGCACATATCAAAATTAGAAAAGTGTAAAAGGTGTAATTTATTGTTGTTTTTAACTTCTAAGTACAGAAAGGCCAGACGTTCTTTTGTGAGTCTACCACTGAGAGTGTTGCTCGAATATGAATTTACTTTGAAAAAAGCAAAGGCAAGAGGTGTTTGGCAAAACAGCAACAGTTGGTTTCATTAAACACTTCGGCTGGGAGTACAGCTTACAGAAACGGGTCTGAGGACTGTCTCAAAGTACAATCAATCAGAGCGATTTTTATACAGTTTTGGGTGCCATACAAGTACATCCAATGATCCATGTTTGGCAAAAAAATGCAAGCGTAATCTGTGAAGTCGTAAATAAAAAGTCCCTGACAACAAATGCAGGTTGGCCTCGACCTTTGCTTGGACACAATGTGGGCCAGGGGGTAATGTGTCCAGATGTCCGGCATGAGGGGTGTGTGATCACTGCATGTTCTGTGTATGCTGTGTCCTAATTGGCTTTGTGTTCCTAACTCCATGTGGCATCTGACTTTATGGCGTTTTGGGAATACGCGCACCCCTCTGGCCGTGTATGCATTATTGGGGCCAATTTCTCTGGACCACTGTGGTGTTGCTGCGCTTATCTTGGGGAGGGACCTGAGTTTCCTGTTCACACATTTGTTTGCCGGCTACGTGCCACCCCACCTGTGACCTGTCACTCAGTTACCGTGGGCGTAAGTTGCAGAGCTTGCCTGGTCACGTATTTCTGAGTCAGGGTTAATGGAGAGTTAATGAGGTGCGAATTTGATAAGAGTGATGTGATTTCGTTCATGTATGTATGAGTGTACCATTATAAGCCTTTGCATCGTTTTTATCAATTTCAACAAGTGATCTAAATCCCAATTCAGATAAAAGATTGACAATGAGATTGCTGGTTGGCCATGTGTATGTGCCACAGTGGGTGAAGCACCTGACTGCTATCAGAGCATAATACATGTTCGTTAGAGTCGCCTGTTAATATAATGGTCGTATGTATATATGTTTCCAAAATTTGCTCAATCGCGTCCAAAGTAGAATGATATTTGATCTAACTATTTTTTAACCATGGTGGGAAGCAAATATTAACAAACAAGAGCTGTTCTTTGTCACTTCCTTCCAGAAAATGCTTATAACTGTTTGACCTTGACTTATCTTTATTGAGGTAGGTAGGACTCCACTTAGATGACCTATTTTATTGTTTATTACAGGATCTTCAAAAGTTATGAAACTGGGTAGATTAAAAAACGATTATTGGCAGAATTCTTTCATACAGTCCACATGATGATCACATAGAAAATAGATTACATGTATTCCACTAATACTGATTTGACCCCAAATGCTGCAATATTTAATGAACAAACAAAAGCTTGTTTTTCTAAAATCTGCCTGTACATTGACTATTGTTAGGGGTGTTGTGAGGAACTCCTCTTGTGTGGTGCTATGCAGAGACTGTGAGATTAAAGACATATTGAATGGGCAGATCTTTGTTAATAATTCGATTGGAGCACAAGCAACAGCACGAATGCCATGATGGCTTGTCAAGCCATGTTTCTGGGGGCTTAGACTGGAACAGTTTAGCCATCCCATGAGAGTGTGATTAAATGATCTATGATGGCCTCTGAAAAACTATTAAAATAATCATAAAATAGTGAACCAATATTTGAAGATATGCTAACCAGGTCAGCAGAAGTGCTGAACTCCACCTGTTAATGTTCCACAGCGACGTAACTACAAATAACATTGGAATCTCCTCAAACATCACCCTTCATACTAAACATTTGGGCCAGATGTACGACCCTATTTTGCGTGCGCAAACGGGTTTGCGACCCGTTTGCGCATGCAAAATACAATAGGGCCATGTACAAACCGTATTTTGTGAGTTGCAATTTTTTTGCGACTCGCTAAATAGGATTAGTGACTCGCAATTAGGAAGGGGCGTTCCAATGGCGTCCCTTCCTAACAGCGACTCGCTACCCTATGTAAGAATGTTTTGCGACCGCATTTGCGGTCGCAAAACACTCGCAATTTACCGCTCTCTTCAAGAGGGTGGTAACCCATTCGCAAACAGGAAGGGGTACCGAGGGGACCCCTTACCCTTTGTGAGTTGCTCTTAAAATATTTTTCAAGGGCAGGCAGTGGTACCAGGGACCACTACCTGCCCTTAAAAAATGAAACGTTTCATTTTTCTTTTTAAAAATGCATCACGTTTTCCTTTAAGGAAAAAGGGCTGCATTTTTTTAAAAAACTGCTTTATTTAAAAGCATTCCCAGACATGGAGGTCTGCTGAGCCCAGCAGGCCACCATCCCTGGGAGGGCCAGCCATTCCCAATGGGGTCGCAGATTGCGAGTGCCTCATGAATATTGATGAGGCATGCAATTTGCGACCCCATTGGGAATCGCCAACAGTGTCTCAGACATGCATCTGGCCCTTCGTGTCTAACCAAGAATCCCATATTGATACATCAAATTGAATATCCTAACGTAACTCTCTCCTTCTCCCTAACACATTTTATTGTGGTATCCATCAGTATTTAACTCTTTTGGGTCATATAGACACGAGGGCATAGTAACATAATAAAAACTCTATTTCTGATCTTTTTACCACCTTTGTTTATTTTGCCATTTGAGGTAAAACATCTGAGTTGAAGTGTTTTTACCACATTACTGACATAATAAAACAGCATCAAATGATGGAAAATCCATGACCTGTTCCCACTAGAAAGACTTAAGATAGTGAATACATATGTGGATGCAATCATAACAGGGCAATAGCTCTGATTCAGCATCTTATAACCCATTTCTAAAGGTTAGCATAACATTCCAGCAGTACAGCTCAATGATAGCATGTCCAGGATGGATTAATTTGTAAATGAATGCTATTGAAATGGTAAAAGACTAGCATGTTGCTCACAATAATGATCAGGGACTGAAACTAAATCAAGCATTCCATCTATCATTTTTGGTTACTTCTATGTGTCGCCGTTAGTGCAACAGCTATGCCCAGACATGGGTCCTGTAGCTGGTTGTGCCATAGTACTCAAGGTGCGCCTCACTGATAAGGCCCATCAAGGCTGAAACTGTATTGATTTGTTTGCTTTCACCTAAAGAGGGAATGGCCAAGATGGCGGTCACGTAGGATGCCCAGCGTGCTGCTACACTCCCTGGACTGCCAAAACGGGTTCTCTAACAAGGAGAGAAGGTCCCAAACGCCTTGGCAAAGAACCAAATCACAGGGATAAAAGTGACTCTCCTACCACTGCACTACAGTGGAGTCCTTGGGCATGCCCATCTTCAATACCAGGCTAAAAGCAACGGCAGAGCTCCTAATACCACCCGAAGGAACAGTGGTGACTTCCTTCAGTCCACACAATGAGAGCAAGCCTGCACTTGCCATCTGGGACTGCTGGCATGGCACACCACCTGGCGTCCACTTGTGGGGTCCTCTCACCCACTCTGCCACTGTTGACCTCGCCTAGTGGCCAACAGACTCTGCAAGCGGAAGGGACCCCACCACTCAGATGGCTACCTGAAAAGTTAAGAAAGATCACAATGTGCAAGAAATGCTAACCCCCTCCAAAAACACTTCTTTCAAAGAGGCCCCCCGCATTTCAACATGCCGCAGCCATGGAGGACGCAAGGCAAGAAGCCACCCCGGTCACACAGGCCTTCCTGGAGTCTTTCTTTGACTCCCTCAAAACAGATGTTCACGAGAGACCTGTCACAAGAGTTGCAAGAAATGAAGTGCAACATGTGCTCTCTTGAATAAAGAGTGTCCACCCTGGAGGACAATGAGGTTGCGTGGGGAGAAGACATCGAACTGCTCCATCAAGAAGTACTATGACTCCAATAGCAGCAAGGAGACATTCCTGCTCAAGCGGAAGATCTCGAAAACAGATCGGGCTGGAACAACATACAGGTCAGGGGAGTACCAACTGGAGCTGAGGGTACAGACAGTGGAAGTCACATACAGGCCTTGTTCCTGCATATCCTACGTCGTGAGGAAGGGAGCCAACTACAACGGGACAGGGTCCGCTGATTCGGTCGCCTGGGGAACATCAATGCATGCCCACCCGACATTGTAATGTGAGTGCACGATTTTCAGCTGAAGGAGGAATTGGTTTCGAATGATAGAAATTGCAACCCCTCGGGTGCCATGGGCACACTACTTCACTCTTCCAAGGCCTGTCTACACACATGCTACATCAGCACAGGGACTTCAATCTCATCACAGAGTTCCTACGCTCAAAGGACATTACATATAGGGCCACCCATTCCGGCTCATCTTATGCTGGGGGGGCCAACTGCACCAGCCATGAATGCTACCTGAGGGCCACTAAATCCCAAGCCTACAACCAGAGGAGAGCCAGCAGTCCTCTACAAGATCCCCAGACCACCCAAAAAGGAAGTCAAAATATTTTGCCTCAATGTTAGAGGCTTAAATCTCCTGATCAAGCAGACTGTGATTCTGTCCCGTCTAGAGTACAGTGAGAACAACATAAGTCCGCTCCAAAAGACACATCTGCTGCCAAAGGATGAAATAAGGGTAAAATCTCGACCGTTTCCCCAACAATTCTCAGCTACCATAGCGTCCATATATGCTCCTAACGAGTGACAGGAACACTTTATTGAGAAAGCCCTGTCCAAAACCCTGTAGCCCTTGAATGCAGTAATTCTGGTGGGAGGCAATCTGAACCTGGTGATGAATAACAACCCAGATCGATCTGGCCAACAATTTGGCCAGACCAGGGTATTTTCAGCTAAAGGCCTTTACTGGCTTCGTGAGTGCAGCCTAGAAGACTTATGGCGGTGTGCTCACCCAAATGACAGGGATGATACATTTTACTCCACAGAGCACAAAACCTATGCTCACACATATTATTTTCTAGGCACCCTATCGATACAGCCCCTGGTAAAAGAGGTGAGCATAGATCCCATGTCAATGTCAGACAACTGTGGTCAGGGTGGAGCTCTTAGCCCTGTCAGCCCAGAACAATCAATTGCAAAGAGACAGACATATGCACTTGGAGGGGGTAGTAAAGGAACTGGAGACTATCTATAAATGCACAGGTGCCCCAAGAGTGTGGCGAGAACTGGACAAGGCACGCTCAGACCTCAGACGACTATACCTAGACAGGACAGTGCATGCTCTGATGCAACTTAAGCACAAATTTTATGCCAGAGGTAACAAATGAGTCATACTGCTTGCACAATGCTTGCACTCCCAGGTTCAGTGGGAAAATACACACGCTATAAAAGCTGCAAGGGGAGGAGGTCACAGGGGATAAACAAATAGCAGCAGTTTTCCAGGATTTCTGTCAAACTCTCTATTCTGACCAGCACCTTAATGACGATATCTCCATATACTTAGGTCAGGCCAGAGGCACAAGACTTTCTACAGAGGAAGTGATAAAAATGGAGGAGCCAATTAGACTTGAAGATATAATCTCTGCCAAAGCCAGATTGAAGCTGTTAAAGCCCATGGGCCCAAATGGCTTCTCACCTCTCTTCTACAAGACCTTTTGCCACACCCTGGCCCCGATGCGTACGAGAATATTCAATATCTCAATAGCTTTGCAGACACTTGTATGCTACCTATGATTATACTTAGGGCCTCCATCATGGTTCTTGACAAACCTGGGATGGACTTGGCATTCAGCTCCTACAGACCCATTTCCCTCATCAACATTGAAGCAAAACTATTCACAGGTATCCAGTGACTCGACTCATTGCATACATGCTCGGCCTGATCGAGCTCAATCAAGCAGACTTCATTCCGAACAGACAATGAGGCGACAACACCGAACGTACATTACAGCTCATTGCTATGGTCCAACGCTCTAAGAGAGAGACACTCCTGTTAGCGATAAGCATGGAAAAAAGATTTGACAGGGTTCCCTGGCCCTATTTAATTGCTACTCTGAAACATTTTGGCCTTGGGGATAAATTCTGTTGCTGGATACAGAGTATCTATAGCTCTCCCCAGGCCAGGATGAGAGTGAAAGGGGTCTCCTCTGACCTATTTCCCAAATGAAGAGCGACATGACAGGGATGTCCTTTGTCCACACTCCTGTTTCCTTTCTAGTTGGAGCAATTCACCCAATGAGTACAGGTGGATGCCAACATCACCTGGGCCACAATTGGAGACACTGAGCATGCCATCAGTCTCTATACAGCCAACGTGATTCTGCCGCTCATTGACCGTCATCTGCAAAAATCACAGATTCTCAATCTGAAAATACCTCTGTTGTGTAGGTCCAACTAATCCGTAGGATCTGCACAATGTTTGGACAACATAAACTAGGGGCCTGGTGCCAAGACTGATTCTGGACACCCCTGCAGGATATGTTGGCCTATAGACAAGCTAGCTCGCAGTGTCAGCGTGAGCCCCCTATCCTATCAGGGTGCAAATGGTTTTCTGGAAACCACTGAACATGACAACGCTGACCACTCAGGGATTGTGGAACCAGTACAGAAAATTTCACTCAGTCACTCATGCTCACTTATTCTCAGAGAAATATACAGAGAATACACAGGGGGACTTTTTCAATAATATTTATTGAACCAACCTTATTCTTGCATAAAATAAGTGTGCTGCATTGATTAGTAGACAGAAGCAGATAAACGTGATTACAAGCACCAAAAGTGTAAATAGTAGATATAGTACTACCATGGTGCTAAAACATTGTATATATGCAGGCATATAAAACAAGGCAGTCATCAAGCATACTCCTACTATGCAAACCCTACTCTAAGTGTACCTAGAGTGTGTGTTGGTGTAGAGCCAAGAATCCCCCCAAGGGACGATCCAACCCCATTACCTGATGGGATAGAGTGAAGGACCCCATGTTGGTCTCGAACCTGATACCCCTCACGAGATGTCAGTCCGCTGCGTGGTGATTTCTCAGCATGCAAGGGCCTTGGTGTCGTGGAAGTGCCTCCTCTGCTAATCTATCGGGATGCTCATCTTTTATATATAGAAAGCAGGCCTGCGATGTACGTATAGATTAGTGATGTTATGGATATGTAGATAGCCCTCTCGCCCCTGTGGATGAAGATAGTGATGACATTTGTACATAGTGCGAAACAAGACCTTGTACATGATGCTCAGGGCATTGCGATAAAGTTGTGTGAAGCTAGATGTGTAAACAAATTTAGTTTCAGGGAAACTAATCCAACATTGTAGTGGAGTGCAAATATGTGCAAAAGCTCACAGCTGAAAATGTTATTTGTGAGGACAATGTAAGAAATAAGCTGCTTCACTACTTGGGCCTAACTTGGGAATATAACACCTCAATCCCACAAAATGTAACTCTGTGCCCAATATCTCTTCGCATGGACAAACAATCACATCCTTTACCTTGGGGTGCAGCTTGATCCCACTACATCAAAGACAGCTGAAATAGAATATGGCAATCTCCTCACTACAATACGATCTGAACTTGCAAATTGGTGCCACCATCACTTTTCCTGGCTGGGCATGGTGGCAGTAATCAAGATGACTTCTCATCCCAAGATCTTGTTCGTCTTCTAATCCCTCCCACTGACACCCCAGCACCCAGTCTCTGCAGCTCGAAATCAACAAATATGCTAGGGACAGGAATACGCCCCACATGCAGAAATAGCTTACTTATGGGCCAGCAGGAGATGGGTCCTCCTTATCCTTCATATACTGCAATATTACCAAGCCATATAACTCATATCCATGGTAGAATGGGGCAGAACTGCCACGGAAAAGCCCTGGTGCTTCATGAACCAGGTAATAGCTGGTACGCATATTTGGAAATACCCATGGCTTCCCTGAAAGCATAGGGCGTGGGGCCTGTACTCCTCCTCTATTGCTAAAACCACCCTAATAGTGTAGGATAGTGTCACTGAAAAATGAGGCTCAATCACATTTACCTCCTCCGTAACCCCCCTTTTCGCCATCCAGGAGTATACCTGCATCCTGAATGCTTCTCCTGATGGCATAAGGGTGGATGCAATCGAATAGGCTGCTTCTATGACAGAAATGGGATCATCCCCTTTGAAAGCATGAAGAAAGACTATAAACTGTTGGAAGCCGACCACATACACTACGTACAAATCAGACACTAGATGACCTACCCCTCCATGAAACCCCATGCACAGAGGCTGCTGTTGCCTATGGAGAAGTGGATTTTCCTCAAATGCAGTGACAGATGCCTTATCACGGAACTCTACACCCTCCTGGCACTACCTCACCCACAAGAGAAGAACACAGGAAGAAGGAGATGAGAGGGGGAATTAGGACGTACGTTTACACGGAAGGAATGGTAAGACATATACTACCATGCAAAGCATACAGCGCACAACTCATCTAGCACTGAATCAGCCTTCAAAATTGCCTCTCACTGGTATCTGACGCCCGCCCAGGTTCCGAAATGGAACCCGGAACGAAACCGGGAAGGCTGGAGAGGCTGTGAGAATACAGGAACCCTATTGCACCTATTGTGGGACTGCCTGAAGTTAGTCCAGTACTGAGGGGAAATACTGGATGACATTGACAGAGCCTTTGACACGCAAATCCCACACTTCCCTGCATATACACTGTTAGGCCTACCTAACCCCTTGAAATACCCCCTAAAATCCATGTGCGGATGACAGACTATCCTCTCCCTTTGGGGTAGGGACAGGGTTTCAGACCACAAGACATGGTTACATAAATTGTGGTTCATATTGGACATGGGCAAACTATCGCTAGCTGCCGAACTTAAGCTGGACACTTATTGCAAACTATGGGCTCACTTTATAAGCATCCTGCCTGTCCATGGAATTCAGTGAACTGACCTGCCGCAAATATCGCAAATTTCTACACCTGATCCCTGCTTCTTCAAGAACCACCACAGCCTAGTACCCAAGGGCAGGGACCAAGACACAGGCCGGAGTGGTGCGCAGGAAGTACTAGGAGAGCATTTCGAGGCGACAGACACTTACATACCAATAGTTAGAGAATGATGTGGAGGGGGCTTTTGGAGCTTTGGTTTCTTGTCACATCATAAGACTATGCTGCTGACCTTCGGCTTGTAGGCAAAAAAGCTGTGCAATTGAAATGTGACTCTCTGTTTACTAAACTAATAAAAAGAATTGATCAATAAAGAGGGAATGTGACTTAGCAATTCAAGGAGGAATACCTCTTGTGGTGGGGCCCAGATTGAATTACATATGATTGATCTCTGTACTGTCAAAGTGGCATAATAGAGGATGGGCTCAAATCTGGCTGACAGTAATTACCAGTGATTGTAATTACTAATGGCTGGGATTTATATGATTGTTACAACCATCAGTTTTTATTTTCTCTGTCTCATTAACCTTGTTTGCCTGTTTGGCATTGCATTCGCAAATGGCCAAAATGTGACATTAAGGCTGCATTCTGGTGTAATAGAAAACATCATAAAGGTATTGGACACTATTCATAAAGGTAAACTTACACTTTTGGTGTAAGTTTACTATTTTTTTGCTATTCTTAAATGACGAGTGTAGTTTTACGTGTAGTATCCTTACAACTGTGGAGAACTCCACACATTAAAATATATTACAGTCTAAGTAGTTTTAAAAATACTACATGTTAAACTATACATGTAGTTTGTGAATAGCAAAAAAGGAGTAAACCTACACCAAAAGTGTAAGTTTACTGATGTATCTTGATACCCCTTTGTTTTCTTTTTTCTTTATTGGTATGTGTGTCTTTAATTATCAACTAGTCTTGTACAGTTCTGGAATGGAATGTGTGTTAATGTCATGCAGTGCTCCACTGACCATCATCTGTTGGTCCGTGTACTGTGCTGTTGGAAATAAACCTCACTCCTGGACCACAGATTTGTCGACTGGATTTATTGGATATTTTGCAGCTCAACAAGTGGCGACGATCCGGAGAAACACTTGTTACGTCTGCAGCACAGGTGCAGTGTTTTCTTCGCAAGGACCCATCGGCGTGTTATGGAGTTTGGAAACTTTCAATATTTATTTACATGCGGTAAATAAATGTCTTATGCTATCTCTCACACGGAAGTTTAGAGTAGCTCTTTCTGAAATTTGCCTTGTGTGGTAACGCACTACCTTCAAGGGGAACTTCGCTACGATAGCTTTGCCAAAGGACAATTTAATCGGAGCAACTGCGGGGGAAATGACCATCAAAAAACGTGAAGCGACTGCAGAAAAGTCACCATCGGTCTGAGTTTCACTGGATTGAATGATGTGCATATACAATATGCACTCTTCTCAGGCATTATGCAAACAATTTTGTTTGGCAACACAATGAAAAATCATTTATTATGTGAACACAAATCTTAATGAGAATGCGTGGTAGCTCAAGAGTAGGCCAGGTTACATAAATTGAAAAGAACATAAACATTTCTAATTTCTACACATAATATTACGTTCTTAAGTATATACAAATGTGTGTGTGCCTACGTATCAGCATCATTAAGAATCTGCATGAAGCAACGAAACCTTGCAAGTGACACGTTTTCTGCAGCTGTCCCATCAGGCATTGCTTCAATCTAGATTACACGGTAACTCTATGAACGATAATAACATAGATTTTTCCCTGGCAGTAGTTTTGCAGGGCATTAGTAGAAATGCACTTCTGTATGTGGTTTGATAAAATCTCATCCCACCGGCTTAAATATATTGTTATCTGATACCAAGGCTACATGGAAAAATATCTGACTGGGTCACAGAACTGCAGTTGTTGGACATTAAAGTACGTTTCAGCACAGAAAAGATTATGTCTAGAAGTCAGTTTTTCCGGCCATCAAGACTTTATACATATATTATTTCACTTGATGGCAGACGCGGAATGAATCAATAATGGACACAGATTTTCTATCTGTAGTAAAAATTCCACTTTTTGCATGATCACCCCCATTTTGTGGACTGATGCTACTGGATTTTTAACTGTGTGCACTGGGACTTTGTGTAATTGCTCTGTTCGCTAAAACATGCAAAAATTAGCTATACTTCTAATTGGCATATTTAACTTACCTGTAAGTCCATAGTATATGGTTCAAAGTAAAACCAGGGCCTCAATGTTAAATGTCACTAGTAGATGTCTGCACACATAATGCAACACTACTAGAGGGACAGTGCAAAGCATGACCACAAGCCTACTACTGAAGCCTGTTTGTGCAGTTTTTAAATTACAACTTTGACCTGTCAAAATAACCCCTTTTGACAGGTGGAAACCTTCCTTTTAAATATTAAGTCACCCCTAAGTAGGCTTTAATGTCCAATAAGGCAGGTGCATGGTATTTAAAGCAGGACATGTAAATGTTTAATGTAAAATATCCTTACAGTGAAAGGCCCTAAAAGCTATTTTCACTGCAGCAGGGTTAGCTGATCTATAGGAAAGCATTGGGCTATAATATTAAACATTACAATAATGTTATCTCTGCCTATGAAACAGCTTTATAAAATTAATTCTTGGACTTATAAAATATTTATAACCAGCCCAATTCATTGGTAAAGGTGGGTTCGTATTAAATATTGTACAAAAAGTACTTTTAGAAAGTCACTTTTTGCCTGTCTAAAGCCTCTTCTAAAAGCCCATTTGCAGGAGACTTCAACTGTCACCCAGGAGCTTAATAGCCCCCTTGATGAGGTGTGAACTTGCTCCCAGTGCTTAGAAAGAGGCCTTGGATGTGTGGAGGTGTTCTACTCTGATAGGGTGACCATTTGGGCAGTGCCCAGGGGCTTAATTAACTTCAAAGAGGCCTACCTTGTCATTGGCAGATACAACTAACACCTGGGCCTGCTCCCTCCTTTATCTCTCTAGTCAGCCAGGCAGCAATCCCAGTGGGAGAGAAGCTGCGGCAGAACATGTTGTGAGTGATCACAGAGAAAGGGTTGCTCATTTCCCTGGCCACACCTCCTGGGCACAGGAGTACTGCATATGGGACAACATGCTCTGCCATGTTGGATTTAGATAGAGAGGGGCACTCTGAGATTGTTTGTACTAGGGGACACAGGTACTGCTGCAAATGTAGGTAGGATTATTGTTAGACCTGTGAGCCTTAGGGTGGCCTTCCCCCAAACGTTTTGCCTACACCCCTCCTATTTTTCTGACTTCGATTTTGTTAGCCTTAGGACTTTGTGCACTATACCACTGCTAAACAGTGCTAAAGTGCTTGTGCTTACTTCCTAAAACATGGTAAAATTAGCATGCATCTTATTGGCATATTTAATTCAGTTATAAGTCCCTTTTAAAGTGGTATACCAAATGTCAAGGGCCTGTAACTTAAAAGCTACTGGTGGCTTGGCAGCACTTATCGCACCACACACTTAAGTAGCCTGTTAAAAACATATTTAAGGCCTGCGATTGCAGCCTGCCAGCAGTTCTAAACTGACAATTCAACTTGGCAAAATAACTCCTTTGTCAAGTCTAAAACTCCCTTTTTAATAGATATGAGTCACCCCAAGGGTAGGCCCTAAACAGACATAGGGCAGGGTGTATTGTATTTAAATAATTGGACATGGGCATTTAAGTTATTTAAATTTAATAAGAGGCACGACTAGAATAGTTATGGTGCAGTATTGCAGCACACTATATAGTTCTTACAAGATAAGATGCTAAACCCCAAGGCCAACCGTCTACAATGCCCCAAAAATTGGAAACAGCAAAGCAAGGAGGACAAGCACTCTAACAAAGACAAGTACCTGCAAAGCACAATTACATTAGGTCTAATACTCCAAGAAGCTCAATGAACAGAGTTGCAATGCATATCTACTATTCAAATCCAAAGTATCATGAGCTGTGTATGTTCTTAATATTCATTATTTCTTTTGTTTCCATAAAAAGGGCAAACATGGACACAACCAACGCGTTTTGTACCATAACATAGGGACTTCTTCCGTGCACGAACTATAAAGGCTTAGTTTAAGCCCATAGGTCAAAAGTTTGTACTGAGTCCTTCACACAATTCAAAATTAATTCCAGAATCTGTGAACTGTGACCCAAATTCAACAGCTGCAGGAAACGCAAGAATCAATGTGTCTTTAGAAGCATCCAAGAGAGCGAGTCTCTCAGTATGTTTCAACCATACAGACCGCGATCAAGTCAACATGTGTACTGTGAAAAGGCAGTTGGGTACTTGGCTGGCCTCCCGATCAGAGCTTCATGGACAGAAAAGGCTCCAAACATCTTGTACCCACACCTGGATCCTGCCTGAGTGAGTCTTGACCCTTCAAGTGGTACCTCTCTAGTCCTGGACTTGGGACTTTAAAAATTATTGGTGAAAAGTTGCTCTGAGTACCAAGAGGAGACCAGGATCCACCTGCTCGTTGATCCGCTCAAGGTGCATTGCTGGTCGACCTGACTTCGCGGCAGCTCCTGCTAGGTTCTTCTCCACAGAAGCAATCCTGTTCAGCTGTTACTCGTAGAAGAGGTATCTGGCCTCATGGAGCCCTCATTGGCTAAAGCCTGCAGCTTTGTTCTGGTGGAGATTATGTAGACGATATGCAGCTGATTCTGTCTTTTAATAATGATCAGCTAGATGCTGTAAAAGCTTTACAGATCTGTTTAGTGGATGTTATACATTGGATGAGTTCAAACTCCCTTAAATTAAATGGGGATAAGACAGAATTTTTATGCTGCTCGGCGAACAAGATTTCGATGCCACTACCCATGAATTTCTGGCCACTCCCTACAGAGACTGAGTTAGGCTTCTCAGAAGCTGTACGCAATCTTGGAGTCACTTTTGATGATCATCTTTCCTTGGAAAAGCATGTGAACAAAGTAGCTGGTGTTTGTTTTACACTGCTTCGAGGACTAAGAAAACTGTTTACTGTCCTAACTGATTAGGCTGCAGCATTAATTGCGCAGAGTGTCATACTCAGTAGATTAGACTACTGTAATACTCTCCTATTAGGAGCCCCTGACTATTTGATCAAGAGACTGTATAGAGTTCAGGTGGCTGCTGCAAAACTGGTATTAAACAGACCACAGAGATCCTCGGCTTCCAAGGCTCTAAGGGATCTTCATTGGCTCCCTGTGGAGCTGAGAATTTTCTTCAAGGCAATGTGTATTGTATTTAATGCCCTTCAGAATAAGGGCTCTATACCGCTGCAGTGTAGACTAAAAAGATATGCTCCGGGGAGTGCCCTACGGTCTGCAACTGCTAATCTTATTAAGGAACACAAGTTCCAGAAAGTTTGACAAGGGAATTGTGCCTTCTCAGTGAAGGCTGCACAGATTTGGAATAGGTTACCGTCTAAATTGAGAGCCTTGACAGATTTTCTGAAATTCAGGAAAGCCTTGAAGACCTGGCTGATTCCTAAATAATGGATGTCTTTAACACTACACTGTCTCAGTCCTATTTTCTCCCTGTGTATACAATTGCTGCTACAGCACCAGGACACCAGTCTGGTCACTGTTCACTCTATAAATAATATAAATAAATAATAAATAAGATTTTCGACTTCCAAAAAAGAGACTAAGGGCCTTATTACGAGTACGGCAGTCCTGGGACCACCATACTCGCGGTAGCAGTCCGACCACCACCATCCGTCTGTCGTATTTATGAGTGTGGCAGTGGGATCTCCACAAGACCGCCAACTCCGTCGGCATCAAGGATCCTGCTCTGGCAGCGCTCTGCAAAGGGCCTGAATATGCTAGTGGTGCCAAAGTCAGCACCACCAAGCATCTTACAACCTGCATATCCACCGCCCTTTTCATGGCAGGGACCCTGCCATTAAAAGGGTGGTGGACATGCAGATAAGGGGGCCCTAACAGGGCCCCTGGCTGAATCTGGACCTGAGGGGTGCACATGTTGTGCCCCCTGGGATTGCGCCCTTGTTCCTGCACGGTGTGGCATGCACAACATGGTGCATGCCACACCGTGCAGGAACTTGCTGCAAGCACTCTCACGCAGGCGGTATACTGTTAAAGCTCTCCTATGAGCCTAACACACCCTTCACTGTGAGACCGCCGCTGCACCATCTGTCCGCTCTGGATTGAAGTTAAATCCAGCGGGCGGGCTCACCACAGGTCCCATTGGAAGACTGGCAAACTTTTATTAAGGCCCTAAGTCCGTACGTAGGAATCTTCACCATGACTTCATCCAACGGACCCCCCAATGACGATGTCTCCTCCACGGATACCGCCAGTTGCCTTGCCCTGCTGAGCTTTACCTTCGCAGACATGTTTTCTTGAAATTTCTTCTACGTTAGAAGGAAAGCAGAGACCAGGCCCAATCCACTTTGTGTATCCGAATCGCATTCCATTGCGGTTGGCCATAACTTTTGACTTTGCTCTGGTCTCACACGGCTTGATGTCCGCCATTGGCGCTTTGATCTTTTAGGCACTGATTTTCACATAAAAGTTTAAGAAGTCATAACTTTGGTACCACTGATTGGATTTCTGTTGTTTTGGTGTCAAATTATTTAAAAAAAAATACTCTATGTTTCTACATTGGTGTGGGCTTTTTTTGTGTTGTGTTTACACTTTATTGCCGTTTAAGTGCTGCAAAAATACTTTACCCATTTCCTCTAAATTAAGCCTGATTGCTTTTGTGCCAAGCTACCAGAGGGTTAAGCACAGGTTAATTTAGTGACTGTAGTTCACCCTGACATTGTTTGTGGCTGTTGTTTGAGAAGGGCTCACATCACCCACAACCAACAACCCAATTTCTCACAGTTAACACTGGGAACCATTTCCCTGTTGGTTAGAGAGGGGCCAGGAAACACCTACAACCACAGGCCAGTGCCAGGCATAAATGTGGCACCCATGGGCATCCTCTTCAGAACACTACTAGACCTGTGGAATACAGAAGATGCACTGCACCTGCTGTTGAGACCTGCAAAGAGACCTGAAAGGCTGGCCCGGCTACCACTAGTACCGAGGACAAAGAAGTGCACTTCAAGTGTCAGTGGATGACCTCTTGTTAAGTTACAGGGGCACAACAAGCTGCTAGAAGTCATTTTTCTGAAGAGCCCAGCTGACCAGTTCCAACTGGACCTGCCTTGGAGCCTGCTGGTGGCTTCTACTGGAGTCTTGACCCCCCAAGTGCTGTTCCTGAAGTCCTTTGACCCTTGTCTGAGTCAAGGTGTATTCCTCCTTACCTTCTGAAAAACGGTTGGTTCCTGTAGGAAAGTCATCCTTTTGGCCCTGATCATCCCCATTTTTTGTCAGATATTGGTGATTACTGACTCTGAAAGTTCCCTGGGCTCTGCCTACCAGGCCTAGGGCCAGTGCTCTGTTCTTAAAAGATATATGGTAATTGGTGTAATTATAATTGGCCAAGACAACCTACCTGTAAGCCCCTAGTATATGGTGGAGCATGGAGTTTAGAGACCCCAGTGGTCTTAATACACTTAAGTGTGCACTGCTATGGTGTCATGTTAAAAGCAGCGCTGCCTTGCAGGCTGGTTTTGAATAAAAAAATTGTCCAAATTCGACCTTGGAATTAAAAGTACTTTCAAAGTCCAAAGCTGCCCTTTTATTACATATAAGTCACCCCTAAGGCCTGCCCTAGGTGCCGCAAGGGTACGGTGCCTTCTTCTAAAAAGCAGGGACATTATAAAATATGTTTTTTTATGCCCTAATGAGGGAAAAACAGCAACATTTGTTTTTCCCCTTTAAAGTGCTGTGAGCTCCATAGGCTAACATGGAAAAGCTTTATTAAACTTTACTAAAGACTACCTTTTGACAGGCGTTAGCTAGCAACTTAATTCAAATATCAAAATAATAGTTATAATAAATCCAGCAACTTGCCAATGTTGGATCTATTATAACTATTGCAGGAAAATAGTTTTAGAAACTACTTTCCTGAAGTTACCTCAAACAGCCTTGTATCAGCCCCTTTTGACTGGCGAGCCTCTGACAGCCTGAGCCAAGCTGCCCCCTGAGTAGGTGTGAAGAGACCTGGGGCTGAAACAATACAACCATTTGGTGGGAGGAGATTTGCTTCCTAGAGAAGCCAGGGACAGGAAGGAGGTGGGGTAGATAAACTGGACTTCAAAGATAGACGCACAGATGTCACAGGATCCAGGACAGCCCCCACTTCCTTGACCCAAACCCAGATTGGAGCCCCCCAAATTAGATCAGGAAAGGTGCTGGAAGGGGAGTGTAGGGGAAACTTAGCCACCCCTGTAGGTTGCATTAGCCAGACCTGTACTCCAAGGATAGCATTTCTCCATTTTGATTTTTGCAGATATGTGCATTCTGGGACAAAGATATGCCACACTCACCAGGGAGTTGTCATGGTGGAGGGTGGCAACTTGAAAGCCATTGGTTGGGGTGTCCTCCCTCTTGTCAGCCCAGAATGGGAAATACATTTGGGAGATCTGCCGGAGCCCCTCAGATCCCAGCCTGAAATATCTAGAGTAGATGGAATGCCCTGCTAGACCCTTGGACTGCACAACAGAGGACTGCACCTGCTGCACTCGAAAGGCTCCACACAAGAAGGACATTGCCTGTCTTTAAGGATAAGGAGTGGACTCCCTGAGCAGTATCAGCTAGAAAAGTGCTAGAAGAAGCCACCTGCGATATCCACTGCAAGGACAACTCCACCTGACCAGGTGCACCTGGGTTTTCCTGTACTGACCAGGTGCATTGTGGGAGTTGGAGTCCCAGACCCCAACAGGCAAACTAGAACTTCTGAACCCTTGGCCGGTGCTGTGGAACCATTTTCTGCATCGAGGAACCTTCAGAGAAGAACTCTTGAAAGTTTGGGAACTTTTGACCAGGTTTGGTGGAAAAGCTCCAGAGGAAGACTGGCATTGACAATGAGAGTCAAGCCGGCAACATCGAACTGCGACTCGGCCTGACCACACAGGTTTGCCTTACTGAGAGCTCCGGAGCGCCTCATCGATGACAACGAAGACAAAGCCCTCCAAGGCATCGCGCTGTAGCAGGCTGCCATTGTCAACTTGAAATCTGGATCCAAAGACCCGATTGCTTGACGTTGAGAGAAAAACCTCCAAAACACTGAGTAAGACAGAAGGTAAAAACTTGACTGGGCCCAACCGCTCATCGTATCCCACACACACTCAATTGCGGTCAGCTTGAAACATTGACTTTTTCTCGGTCCAGCATGACCAGATAAAAACAGTTGGCGCGTTACACGTTTTGGTGCTAAAAAACAAATGTTTTTTTATTCAAGATATAAAAATTCATATCTCTGGTTCCCTACATTGATTTTTTGTTATTTTGGTATCATTTGAAAGATAAAAAACATTCTCTATTATTATACATTAGTACTGGATTTTTATTGTGTTGTCTCTTTTACTTATTTACTGTTTTGGTGATAGTAAATGCTTTACACACCTGTCTCCTAAGTTAAGCCTCACTGCTCGTCTGCCAAGCTACCAAGGGTTGTGCAAGGATTCATTTATTGAGACTTGACTGGAACTTATTTGTGATTGTGGTGTTGTTACTAGCTGTAGATACCTACCTGCACCGACTAATAAATCACCTGCCATCATTTGGTGCGCAGTGGTGGGATCCAGAACTTATTGTTTGATAACACCATTCAATCTTTAAGTGCGGCAATTAATAACCCTCTAAATTGACCTTGTGCAAACCTTTTATTTTTATTTTTAATTTAGACTAATATTAATTCAATCATTTTTAAATGTTTGCTAAATTGTTCTAACTTCAATTTTTGCCACAGATTCTTTTGTATGTGACTCAAAACTAAAGGATACCATGGAGCTTACTCTGGCTAGCCTACCCACTGTCACAGTAGTTGAGCTTAGGGAGTTGTGTAGGGCTAGGGAACTACCAGCACTTTCCACTATCAGGAAGCCAGAGCTGATAAAGGCCCTTACGTCTTGGGCAGAGGCCCAGCTAGTAGATTCAGCCTCTGACACTGAGGAGGCTCCAGAGGTAGCGGAGGAGGGGGAGGAAGACCCCTTAGACCTCAGTGATGAGGAAGCAGAACACCTGTCCATCCATGAAGTAACCAGGGCCCTGCTTGAGCTAGAGGGGAGAGAGGATCCACCACAGGAGGAGCAAGACTGTTCCTCAGAGAGAGAGAACTTGAGGCCAAGTTAGCATACATAGCTTTAGAGACAGAGAAGTGTGCCCTGGCCCAAAAAAGTGGGCACAGGAAGAAAAGAGAGATGGTGGCAGCGAAGAAGAGACCAAGATGTCTAAGGGTGAGGTTTTGATCCAAGACTGCCCAAGGAGATTGTCCCTAAATATCAGGAAGGTGATGACATTGACAAGTGCCTGCCAGCTTTTGAGAGGGCTCTTAAGATGAAGAGGGTGAGCTTCCAGTACTGGGGTTCATTCCAGTGGCAATTGATTCCAGTAGCAGAGAGAGACAGTCTCTTGACCCTAGAGGTGAGGAAGCGGAGTCCTACCCCCACATGAAACAAAGCTTAGTCAGGAGATTTGGTCTCACCACTGAGCAGTATACGATGAAATATAAGGACACCCAGAATGTCAGTAGCCAATCCTGGGTTGACTTTGTAGACATATCTGTGAAGGCACTAGAGAGCTGGATACAGGATAACCAGGTACTTACCCATGATGGCCTCTACAATTTGTTCATGAAGGAGCACTTATTGACTAATTGTCCCTCAGAGACATTGCACCAGTATCTAGTTGACTCTAAACTGTCTATCCCCAGGGAACTGGGTGAGACAGCAGATGGGTGGGTTTGCACTAGGTTGGCCAAAAAGAACCAGGGAGGTGATCAGAAGAAAGGAGGACAGGTCCCCTCCCAAGGGAAAGCCCTGTGTAACTCACATAAAAAGCAGAAAGAGTCCTCAAAAGGTCTCTAAACACCTGCACAATGAGGGGGGTTCCCTGAGCCATTCCACTTTCAAGGGGAAGGGGTTTCCAGAGAAGTTATTTTACCCTACAAACGCAGAGAAGTGTTTTGACTGCTTGCAGCCAGGACACAAAAGTGGAAACGCAATCTTCTCAAAGATGCCCCCACTGGTGGGCAGTCCCAGGGGATTGCTAGTGTAGGTGCACAGGTGGAAGTTGACCCAGAGATAGGAAAGAAGTATACAGAGGTGACCTTAGGTTTCGTGGGTGGGGTGGAAGTTTCAGCCCTGGCAGCCTTACCTTCAAGCATGGAGAAGTACAGGCTGAAGCCTTAAATCAACAGGACTGAGGTTGAGGCCCTGAGGGATATAGGTGCCAGTGTTACTATGGTGGTGGATAAACTGGTTTCCCCAGAGCAGATACTACCTGGTGTCACTTGGCCCATGGGGACATTGTCGTTTTTCACTAACTTAGCATGAGCACGTTGCAGCTTGCCTGCTGCTTTGCACACGTTACTACACGTCTTTATTTTTTGCAATATTTTCAAAGACTGCTTTCCCATGAGAACTCATCGCTGTGTTCGCTCTCTGCATGTTCCTGGGATTTTGACTGAACATTATGTGCAAGGTTGAACAACAATGCCCCTTGTTATTTTATTCTGACCAGTCCTTAGCCCTTAGACAAAACATATCGATGCAGCTGTTGTTTGGACAGCATACTTGGGTTTTTAGTGGGGTGCACGAATAGGTAACAGACACTTGGAGAGGGACCTTTCCAGGGAGACGAGCGCCCATGATGTAGATCTATCATCTATAGTCTAAGGTATGGGGTCTGCTGACAAAGCCCAGAGATCTTCTATTATATAATAATACTTCTTCTTAGCAAGGGGAGGGAGGTTAGGCACTATCGTCCTTTCTCCATTGTCTTTTTATGATGACATCTCCCTTCATGATTTATGGACTGACTGCTATGCTGACAATATTTGTACTATGCATTTTCCTGCTTGCTGTGGCACGTATACTGCATGATAGGGCACGTTAGTTAAAATAAATATTTTAAACTGTTTCGTGTCTCTGTCAGATCTCATTGTGGACGAGAACAAAAGAGTGAGCAAAAGGGTCTGTCTTTTTACCGTGATTCCTGAGATATCTGGGAGTGTTGTGTTCTGGGGTGCCTAATCATTTGTTTCCCTGTGAGTGAGTACGAGAGCAAGGGAGGCACTACAGCTAGTCGGTCCTGGGTTCGTGGGTACTAAGGTGGTAGGAAGACTCAGTTCCTATACACCAAGGTCCCATTTCCTGCGCAATGTTCTGTATTTGTGCAGAATCCCTGCAAAACTGGTGTATTCCATCAGGTTGCCTATGCAGACAGCAGAGCCAATCTCCACACCAGGGCAATGGTGCGCTTGGAACGGGGAGGTGTCACTGGCCCTAAAAAGGCAGCTGTGTCTCCTGCCCTTCCAGTAGAGTGCCTATTGGGAAATTATCTTGAAGCTTTTGAATGGTCAGGGACAGAAAGGAAGGTCCATGCACAGATTCTGGATCTCCCTAAGTGGGTATTTGCTTTGACTGGGTCACAGACTGCACATCAGGGGAGTGCTGGACACTTGGATCCTGGGACCGTGGGTCAAGTCTCCAAAAACCAGAGTGAGGGCACAGGATTTGGTGAGTCAGCCCAAACAGCTCAAGAGGATCAGGAGAAGTCCAACCCTAAGGGGGAGGATCTGGCATCTGACTCCACCCCTGCAAAATCTGTCTGACGTAGCAGAATTGCAAAGAGCCAGTAGACCCACTAGAGAGGAGCTGTGCCAGGGGCAAAGCATTGTCCCACTCTTGAGGGCCCGAGGTAGACTGCCTCCAGGCAAGAGAAGCGTGATGTCAGTGGATTTCACAGGGTCTACTGGGAGGATGGAGTCCTATATACTGAGGCCAGGGACCCTGGGCAAGGGACAACCAGGGGAGTAGTGGTCCCCCAGAAGTGTAGAGAATTACTTCTCATCTTGGCCATGACATCCCCTTGGTAGGGAATTTGGGTCAAACCAAGATTTGGAAGAGTATGGTCAACCATTTCTTTTGGACCAACATGTCTGCCAAAGTGAAGGAGTTCTGCAGCGCCTATGCCACCTCTCAAGCTAGCGGCAAGGCAGGGGGCAAACCAAAGGGTCCCTTAACACCACTGCCAGTGGTTGGGACTTCCTTTGATCGGGTGGTGATTGACATTGTTGATCCACTAGACCCAGCAACTGCCTCAGGGGACAGATATATCTTGGTGGTAGTGGACCATACCACCAGATATCCAGAGGCAATACCCCTCAAAATGGTCATTGATCCCACAGTGGTCAGAGCCCTATTTGATATCTTCACCAAAGTGGGCTTTCCAAAGGAGGTGGTCTCAGAAAGGGGAATAACTTTATGTTTGCCTATCTGAAGGCAATGTGGGACGAATGTGGTGTTACCTATTAGTTCACTACCCCATATCATCCCCAGAGCAATGGTCTGGTGGAAAGATTTAACAAGATCCTGAAGGGCATTATAATGGGCTTAACTGACAAGCTCAGGAGAAGATATGGTGTTCTCCTCCAATTCCTGCTGTTTGCTTACAGAGAGGTGTCACAAAAAGGGGTTTAATTTTAGCCCCTTTGAGTTACTATTTGGGCACCCTGTTAAAGGGCCATTGTGTTTGGGGAGGGAAGCCTGGGAGAAGCCTCTCAAGGAACCCAAACAGAATGTGCTGAACTATGTGCTAGGCCTGCGGTCCCGATGGCAGAGTACATGAGTGGAGCAAGCAGCAACCTGGACACCAGCCAAGAGTCCATGAAGCTCTGGTATGACCAGAAGGCTACTATGCCTGAGTACCATCTGGGACAGTAGGTTTGGGTGTTGGAAACTGTGGCTCCCAGGGCCTGCCAGGACAAGTGGGCAGGGCCCATCCTATTCTGGAGAAAAAGGGTGAGGTCACCAACTTGATGGACCTTCGCACCCACAGGAGTCCCTGTAGGGTACTTCTTGCTAACAAACTGAAACCCCATCAAGACAGGGCAGACATAACCATGCTGATGGCCAGATGAAGGAGGGGAGGAGAATGAGCCTCTGCCAGACCTTCTCTCCACCAATGTGCAAGATGGGTCAGTGGAGAGAGTTGTACTCTCTCCCACGTTGACAGACCAGCAGCAAAAATACTGCAGACAAGGGTTAGAGCAGTTTATTGAGCTGTTCTTCCTGACTCCTGGGATCACCACTTGGTGTGTCCATGATATTGACACTGTTGCCAGCCTACCAGTCAAAAACAAGATGTACAGGTTGTCTGACAAGGTCAGAGCCAGCATTAAGGCTGAAGTAGCCAAGTTTCTGGAATTGAGGATAGGTGAGCCCTCTGACAGTCCATGGGCCAGTCCTGTGGTACTGATGCCCAAACCTGATTCCTAAAGGGGGAGCAAGAATTGAGGTTTTATGTGGATTACAGAGGTATGAAGGCAGTCACCAAGACTGACACTCACCCCATACCTAGTGCTAATGAGCTCATTGACAGGTTGGGGGATGAAAAGTACTGGAGTACATTTGATCTGACCTCCGGTTACTGGCAGATTGCCCTAAGTCCCAGAGCAAAGGAGAGGTCAGCATTTTCCACTCCAGAGGGACATTTTGATGCCCTTTGGCTTGAAGAATGCTTATTCCACCTTCCAAAGGTTGGTGAACACACTCCTATCTGGGCTGGAAACTTCCAGTGAAGCTTATCTTGATGACGTAGCTCTATTTAGTGCAATCTGGGTGGAGCACCTTGATTACCTCAAGGAAGTGCTTCAGGCCCTGCAGCAGGCTACCCTGACTATCAAGGCAAGCAAATGCCAGATAGGGAAGAGTTCAGTGGTGTACATAGGCTGCCTTTCACAACCTCTCTAGCCCAAGTTCCAGACCATCCTGGATTGGAAGGTCCCTAAAACCCAGACACAGGTCGGGGCCTTTCTTGACCTGACTGGGTACAATAGGAGGTTTGTACAGAACTACGGGACTGTTGTGGCTTTCCTGACAGATCTCATCTCTAGAAAGCAACCCAAAAATGCAATTTGGACCCCAGAGTGTCTGAAGGCCTTTGACACTCTGTGTTCCGCACCAGTCATTTTTTTTTCAAAATCTTTTTTATTATTTTTAAGCAAAAGGAAAGAAACATGAAATAAAGATAACATTGAGCAGCAAAAATAAGTCACAATACAATTGCACATGTCACTTTGAATGGGAGAAGACATTCTCCAGATAGTACATGTGGGGTAGAATGGCTGACCAAGTTGCAATAGGGATTGACTCATCGTTACAGTATTTCTAAGTTGCAAGTGTGTCCTGCTCCCGATCTTCATGTGTTGGGGTGGGTCCCACATCTAAACCCCTATAGGAGCGCCGTCCCACCCAGACCTTCTCCCACTTACGTGGGCAACCTCTCCCTTGGTATATCGGTTTCTCGTTTATCAAGCACCAGTCCATATCTCACTCCCACTCTCTCACTGTCGGGGTCCCCATCGCCCCCCACAGCCGTGCAATGTTCCGTTTAGCTACTATAAGGCCTAGTGACAGCCATATCTTGGCATATTTCCGTGGCGGTTCCTCTCCCCAAATATGTAGAATACATTTTATCACTATCTTTGGGGGGGGCTTCATCGTAACTTCCCCCATAATTCTCTGTAATTCTAGCCAACAAGTTTGAATCATCGGGCATGACCATATGATGTGGAAGAAGGTACCTCTATCCCCACAGCCCCAAAGGCAAAGATCTGTTGGAGCGCGGCCCATGGCCCTACGTGACGTGCGTGAATAGTAAGAGCGGTGTAGTATGCGTAGGAAGATCAGTCGGAACCCTGCATGTATGGCTACTTCGTGGAAGTTCCCCAGCGCCTCTTCCCATTCTCCGTCATCACAATACCCATATGTCTCCCTCCCATTTGTTTATAAGTATCATGAGAATGTTGGGTGAATTATTCATTAGCTTTTCGTATATAAGGGAGACCGTTTTCTTGGGTAATGGTTAAGTTAGGATTCTATCTTCTAGGGGGGAGGAATCTGGAATTGGGGTCCCATTGGAGATGTGTGTCCTGAGGGCATGTTGGAGCTGGAGGTATCTTAAGGCTTCAGTGGCAGCCAGCTCATATTAGGTCTGTAGCTCCGCCCAGGTAAGAATGTTGCCCTCCCTCCACACATCCCCCAACAAGGATATTCCTATAAGGTGTCACGCTTTAAAACCCTGTAGATTGCGCACCTGGGAAAGTGCATCATTATTCCACAGTGGGGTAATG
Organism: Calotriton arnoldi; assembly: GCA_963921515.1. Classification (NCBI taxonomy): domain Eukaryota; kingdom Metazoa; phylum Chordata; class Amphibia; order Caudata; family Salamandridae; genus Calotriton; species Calotriton arnoldi. The sequence goes on from CAWUFW010003524.1 coordinate 594,991, forward strand.
TCAGTGAGCTTCCCCCTCCAACCCAGAAATGATGTGGCTGATCTCCATATTCGAGTTACTGTATGCGTCTGGGGAAATAGATTTTTGTCCTTAAGTGAATTACAGCGTATACCCTGATATACTTCAAGTCCCATCGAGCACCTTTCCAGCCTGAAGGCAGGATCATTCCAGGGAGCAAATACCCAATCATTTGCTATCGCCAAATGCGATGCCCAGTAGTATTTTTTAATGTCAGCGAGATCAATGCTCCATTGTACACTCCACGCATCAGCTTGGAGAGGGCAATCCGTGGTGGGGTTGCATTCCAAAAAAGCAAACGGAGAAGGGTTTCAGTGGTCTGGAAGAATTTATCTGGTATTCGATGGGGGGGTATTTTGTAAGACGTAGAGCATTTGGGGTAGCATCATCATTTTAAACAACGCTCGCCCCAAAAGTGAGAGCGGGAGAGTCTTCCAGTGTTGTACATCTGATGCGAAGCGATCAATGAGAGGAGCTAAGTTTAGACAATAGAATAGGGTGGGGTCCATGGTGACATGTATGCCTAGATATTTGAAATATCCAGCGGATAGGGGGAGGTCAATGCTTCCAGGCAGCGTGGGCATGTGGCCTGTTATTAGGTGCATGAGGGATTTGTCCCAATTTATATTGTAGCCGGAGGATGTGAGTGAGCCGGGTAATTGTCGCAGGGGGGCTGGTTACATAAAAGAGCAAGAGGCTCTAGAGCAAGTGCGAATATCAATGGGGAGATGGGACAACCCTGTCTGGTCCCTCTGCCCAGGGTAAAATTACGGGGCACAATGCCATTCACCTTAACGTGGGCCATTGGATCTTTATATAGTAATTGCATCCAACCCAGAAAGTTGGGCCCGAAGCCCATGCTTTCGAGTATTCCAAACATGTAAGTCCATTCCAGGGTGTCGAAGGCCATTGAGGCATCCATTGATAGGACCATAGTGGATACCTCATCATTTCGTGAGCCCGCCATCACTCCATATAGCCTGCGCAGGTTGAGACAAGTCCGTCTATTTGGCATAAAGCCAGATTGGTCAGGGTGGACCAAGGTAGTTATCACCTGGCGCAGCACGTTAGCGAGTAGCTTGGCTAAGACTTTAATTTCTACGTTGAGGAGGGAGATGCGTCAATAGGAGCTACATCTCTCCGGCGGCTTTCCCGTTTTATGGATGAAGACTATCGTCGCCAAACGTTGGTCTTCTGGGAGTATGTGTTTGCCCCTTGCTTCTCTCCACATGTGAAGTATCTAGGGAGCTAGTTTGGAGGTTAGGCGTTTGTAAAGTTCAATGGAGAGACCATTGGGCCCCATAGCCTTGCCGGAGTTCAATGCTTGTGATGCCTTTTCTATTTCGTGTGATTCAATATCCGCCTCTAAGATAGTGCGGTGTTCCTCTGAAAGAGTGGGAAGTTTGATATCTCTCAAAAAGTCATGAATGTCTGCGGGTGACCAATGTGTTTTGGGGGAATACAGCTGCTCATAGTATTGTGCAAATGTTTCCGCTATGCCCTCGGGGTCGGAAATCGCTTCACTCAGGTCTGTAATGACATGTGGTACCCACCCCCTCGTGCGATCCCTTTTGTCAAGCCATGCGAGTAGTTTCCCCATTTTGTTGCCCACTTCTTATAGGCGTTGTTGGGACAGGGTATATGAGCTTCTCGCTCTATCTTCCATTAAGTCTCTATACTCTTTCTGCTTGAGACGGAGGGCGTGTAGGAGGTCTTACTTTGAGTCATTACCTCCCTCCCTCTCCAAGGTCTCCATTTTGCTCTCCAGCGCGAGGAGTGATTTTTGCCTCTCTCGTTAGCACCCTACTATTAGTGAATATGCTCTACCTCATATGACTGCCTTATAGGCCTTCCAGAGTTTTAGGTAGGAGGCAACTGATCCCTCATTGGTTTCAAAATCGGCCGCAGTGGCCTGAGTCAACTCCCCGGCAAACTTGGTGTCCTGGAGGTGCCAGGCGTTGATAGGTCATGGGCCTCGAGTGGTGTTAGCACGTCCCCATAGTTCCAACCACACCGGGGAGTGATCTGAGATTCCCCTGGCCAAGTGACGTACCTCGGCCACCCTAGGCCAGCCAGGTGGATTACTTGAGTGAAGATACAGTCTAGCCTGGAAAGACTGTGATGAACCCTGGACAGGGAGGTGTATTGACGGTCTGTCTGGTGTTGTGTACGCCACGTGTCAGCTAGGCTGAGGGCAGTGACAAAGTTAGATAACGTAGGATGCCATTGGGTCGAGTGGGCTTGAGAGTACTTGTCCAGGTCAGGTGAGAGTAGTACATTAAAATCCCCCCAAGGGGTAAGACCCCTTCTGGTAGCTGAAGCAGCACCTCGCTCAACCCCGGAGTGTGAGGAGATGAAGCTGTGGAGGAACATAGACAGAGCACAGATTGATCAGAATCCCTTCCCAGGTGCCCATTTGTGTGATGTAGTTTTCCTGCGTGTCTATCCAGGCCTTATGCAGAATGAAGGGGGTGGAATTCCTGATCAGGATACCCACCCCTCGCAAATCAGTCATGTAGCCCGAATGTGCCACCATCGTATAACCTCCCCTGGTCATTGCTTTGCATGTGTTACCTAACAAGTGTGTTTCTTGCAATAGTACAACATCGGAGGCATGATTACGGATAAATTGGTGGACCATACCTTGCTTAATTTTGTTGCCAAGACCGTTCACATTGCACGAAAGGATCGATAAACGAGATCTGGTACTAGGTGGGAATGACATGGTGTGTAATGAGAGAGGAGGCTTTGGCCTCCTCAAAGTGGGAGGAGCCCCAGAATGTGGCATCGGACCATTCTTTGTTGCTGCTTGTAACTGTTGCTTTAACTAACCCATAGCAACTAAGGAAATCCCCCATCCTGCTACCCAGCTCGGTGGTAAATGATCTGCCCACTCAACCCCAACTGGCAAGGCGCCTGTCGTCCATGTAAAAAAGAAACATGATAGTCAATTAACAACTGGGGGGGGGGAAAGGAAGGTGACCAGGCAGCTCCTCGCCACTCTGCCATCCCAAAGGACCGAACATCGGGAGGAATTAATCATTTCTAAGTTTATGGAGTGGATAAGTGGTGTCCCCTGCTGTTGCAATGTCATCTTATCTGTTCATATGACTTTGTGCCAATACCCCCCTGATTGTGAACACCAGCACCAAACCCCGCATCTCGTGGGCTGCCACATTTGCCTAGTGTGCATGGACCTCAGTAATTGTAAGTAGTAGAAGCTCATATCTATTTCCCAGCCCGGTTCAGGGTTTCAACGAATCTGGAGCTGTAACAGGACGCCTCGCACTGTCAACAATGATGTCTGTATCACCTCGTGGCGAGCGATCGCCGGTGGGTCCTTCCCCTCCATCATTGTGCTTCAGGTGTGGAATCCGTTGTCTTTTTCCGTCTCCCGCTATGCGCCAGCCCTCCAGCCACTCCATCGCCAGTTCGGGGGAGTCGAAAAACCATGTCTTAACCTCCGCTATTATTCTGAGTTTAGCTGGGAAGAGCATCATGTATTTGATTTCGCGCCTCCGCAACTCACGTTTCACTTCCACAAAGCTCCTCCTCAGATGTTGGACTTTGAGGGTATAGTCGGTATAAAGAGCGACCATAATCCCCTCAAATTTCAAGTCTGGGATGCGTCTAGCCACTTGCAGGATTGTGTCTCTGTCCCTGTGATTGAAGATACGAGCCGCAATGGTGCGGGGGGCATGCCTAGTCTGGGGGGGGGGCAGCCGGCACCCTGTGTGCCCACTCAACCGAGAAGAACTGTGAGAGGCCCCTTGGCTGGAGCACAGTGGTAATTAAATGTTCCACGAAGAGATCAGTGCAGGGCTCATCTGCTTTTTTCGGAACTCCCACCAGGCGTATATTGTTATGTCTAGATCTACCTTCCATGTCCTCCAGATGCGCCTGCATAGTGACATTGTCTTTACGTAGGGAGGCTACCTGTTTCTGTAGCTGGGCAGTGGTCTTGCCAATGTCCACGACCGTTTGTCGTGTGTCGCGGAGCCGGTCCTTTTCTTTATTGAGTTCCGCCCACATCAAGGCCATTTTAGCCACCACTGGATCCAGTTTGGGCTCTAAGGTGCCTTTTATACTCTGTATGGCTGCCATAATTTCTCTGAATGATGGCTCCTGGCCTCTTCCTCTGGTTGCTGTGTGCTCAGCTTGGCACCATTATCAATGTGTCCAGGTGGTGGGAGGACATAGCACTCCATTCTGGTCTGCTGTGACTTTTTACTTTCTTTGCCCCCTGCCATGGCTTCAAAGTTTTCCCCCGGGTCCACTCCAATATTTGTCTGTGTCTGAAACAACACTGCCACACCCCGCACCGCCGCCTGCCAAGACGGTGACCCTGGGAGCGAGCAGGGTAGGTGTAGGACCCTCTGTCCCCATCTATGGGTCCCTATCCCGCAGCCTGTCAGCGCGGATGCCCAGTGAGTAGGGCCCACACTGTACACGCAGTTGGTAGGTCTCCAGTGGACCCCGGGGCCTTGCAATGTTAGAGAAAGAGTAGGTTGGGTCACTCTGCCGTGAGACACGGGTTAGTCTCCGGTCCAGATGCGGGGAGACTCAAAGGAGAGATTTCAAAAAGGGGGGGGTTGCTGCTATTCAAATCTTTCTCAGGCCCCCCTAGCCCCCACCTGTCCGATTCTTCAGCCAGCAGCTTAAGTCCTTCCTGGCTCAAGGCCTACCACTCATTCAGAGTGAGGTGTATTCCACAATTATATCCCAATTTTAGCTGTGCCGCGGGATTTCCTAAGGATCTGCTCACCTCTACAGCGTCTCAGACCGGTCGCTCGCTCTGAGACTCCATGGGCCGGGCGCCGGGGATGTTGCATATCCTTCATGCCGGCAGTATAGGTGGGTCTTCGGGCTCAGCACACCCGCTGCTCTCTAGGCAATGGCGGTGCATCCTGCCGCCTGCACTTTTCCCGTGGCGAGGATGCAGCAGAGGGTCGCTTGTCCGGCCTCGACCCTGCCCAAGCCGCCCCCGGATGGGAAACCATTCCGAGGCGGCTGCTCTCCAGGAGTCTGAGGCCGCTCAGCTGTGGCACATCACCCCAATCTCCTCCTCCCCGATCGACACTGGTAGGAGCTAGGGGGGGGGCAGGGAATGCATTTCCCCCCGATGTGTGTCAGATGTAGGCAGTATTACGGGGCAAGAGCGGCACGGGCTCCGGAGCTCACCTAGCTTACGTTCGCCATGTTCGGTCGCAAGCCACGCCCCCCCAGCACTAGTCATCTTGGCCCCTGACTATACAAAGGGGTTTGTAGTACAGACAGATGCTTCAGACCAAGGGACAGGGCAGTGTTAGCACAGGTGAATGAGGAGGGTCAGGAGCTGACAGTTGCCTTCAGCAGCAGGCGACTACTCCCCAGAAAACAAAGAGCGAGTGCCATTAAGCAGGAAGCCTTTGCTGTGGTCTTGTCCCTGAAGAAGCTTAGACCATACCTGTTTTGTACTCACCTTAGTGTTCCAACTGACCACAGACCTCTCATGTGGCTAATGCAGATGAGGGAGGAGGATCCAACATTTTTGATGTGGTCCAGTTCCCTTCAGGGGATGGACTTTACAGTGGAACACAGAGCTGGGACTGCCTATGCCAATGCAGATGGACTTTCCAGTTTTTTCCACTTAGCTGATGAGGACTGCCTGGTGTAGGTTAGTTACCCATTATCTTTAGTCTGGGGGAGGGGGAGTGTAGGAATGTCAGCCTTTTTTCCCTGATTACCCCGATTTGTTTGAAGGATACTGGTGGTTACTGAGTCTGAAAGTGCCCCAGGGCTCTGCCAACCAGACCTAGGGCCAGTACTCTGTCTTTAAAAGGTATATGGTAATTGGTGTAAGTATAATTGGCAAAGACAACCTACTTGTAAGTCCCTAGTATATGGTAGGGCATGGATGTTTAGAGACCCCAGTAGACTTCGAGCACTCATTTTAAAGCCAGCCCTTCCTTGCAGGTTGGTTTGAAATAAAACTGTGTCCAAATTTGACTTTGGAATTAAAAGTACTTCAAAAGTCCAAAATTACCTTTAAATTGCATATAAGTCACCCCTAAGGTCTGTCCTAGGTGCCCCAAGGATAGGGTGCCTTGTTCTAAAAAGCAAGGACATTATCAAATATGTTTTATATGCCCTTAGGAGGGAAAAGCAGTCAAAGTCATGTTTCCCCATTGTAGTGATGCTAGCTCCATAGGCTAACATGGCAAGGGTTTATTAAACTTGAATAAAGTCTCAATTTGACAGGGGTTAGCTAGCAACAAAATTCAAAGTATCAAAATAATAATAGTTACAGTAAATCCAACAACTTGCCGTGATCGGATTTATTATAACGATTGCAGGAAAGTAGTTTTAGAACTTACTTTCCTGTAGATAACTAAAATAGTCCTGTAGCAGCCTCTTCTGATTGGACAGCCTCTGGCAGCCTGAGCCAAGCTGTAACAATATAGCCAATTGGTGGGAAGATATTTGCTTCCTGGAGAAGCCAGGGACACGAAGGGTGCTGGGGAGATAAACTGGACTTCAAAGGTAGAAGCACAGATGTCACAGGACCCAGGCCAGCCCCCACTACCTTGATTCTGAGCCAATTGGGAGCCTCCCTACTTAGATTAGGATAGGGGCTGGAAGGGGAGTGTAGGGAAATGTTAGCTATGCTGTGGTATGGGTTAGCCAAACCTGCACTCCAAGGAGAGAATTTCTCCATTTTGATTTTTGCAGAACTTTGAATTCTGGGACAAAAAATATGCCACACTTCTCAATAAGTTGTCATGGCAGAGGATAGCAACTTGAACTTCATTAGTTGGGGTGTCCCCCCTCCTGCCAGCCCAGAATAGGGAATAAATATGGGAGATCTTCAGTTGCCCTTCAGATCCCTACCTGAAACATCTGGAGAAGAAGGACTGTCCTGCTGGACCCTTGGACTGCACAACAGAGGTCTGCACTCGGAAGGACTGCACCTGATGCACTCTAAAGGCTCCACACAAAAAGGACGTTGCCTGCCTTTAAGGATAAGGAGTGGATTCCCTGAGCAGCAACAGGTAGAAAAGTACTGGAAGAAAAACCTGCAACACGCATTACAAAGACAACTCCAGCTGACCAGCTTCACCTGGACTTTCCTGTACTGACCAAGTGCATTGTGGGAGTTGGAGTCCCAGACCCCGAGAGGCAAACCAGAGGTTCTGAACTCTTGGCTGGTGTTGTGGAACCCTTTCCTGCATCAAGAAACCTTCAGTGAAGAACTGCCGAAAGTTTGGGAACTTTTGATCAAGTTTGGGAAAAAGCTCATGAGGAAGACCAGCCTCGACGATGCGATTCAAGCCGGCGATGTCGAACCACGACTCAGCCTTACTGCTGAGGTTTGCCCCGCTGAAAGCTCCAGGGTTCTTTGCCATCGATGACAAAGACAAAGACCTCTAGGGCTCACCGAGGCATCGCACTGCATCAGGCTGCTGTCATCAACTCGAGATCTGAATCCGAAGACCTAATCGCTCGACGTTGAGAGAAAAAGCTCCAAAAAAGTAACTAAGTCAGAGGTTAACAACTTGACCGGGCTCAACCTATCATCGTATCTTACCCGTGTTCCATTGTAGTCTGCCTAAAACTTTGACTTTGTCCCGGTACAACACAAGCAAAAAGCCGCGATTAGTGCTTTACAGTTGTGGGCGCTTGAAAGCACATTTTCTTTTTTACTCTTTAAAAATTCATATCACCGGTTCCCTACATTGGATTTTTGTCATTTTAGTGTAATTTGAAAGATATAATTATTTTCTATTATTATAAATTGGTTTTGGATTTTTATTGTGTTGTGTCTTTTACCTATTTACATGTCTTTTACTTATTTACATGCTACTAAATGCTTTACAAACCTGTCTCCTAAGTTAAGCCTGACAGCTGTCTGCCAAGCTATCAAGAGTTGAGCAAGGATTAAAATATTGAGACTTGACTGGACCTTATTTGTGATTGTGGTGTCGTTACTAGCTGTAGGTACCTATCTGCGCCTACTAATAAACCACCTTCCAACAGCTCAAAAGACCGCTGGAGGTCCAGGACAAATCTTCCAAGTCAATCAGACAAAGGTGGGTTGCCACGGGGTAAAATATTCAGGTTCCTCCTGCTCAGAGCTTTTCCACACCAGCAAATCCATTTCAACAGGACATCTTGAGAGGCTGTCGAGCCTTGTGGAACCCTGTTCGACTATGGCGGTCAGCCTTTCCCAGCTGGAGGAATCCGAGCTCCACAAAAGTGACTAGGTTCGAATGTAGAAATCTGAACCAGGTGATGGCACCAAAGTGTCTGCCCAGCACAAGACCTTCCTTGGGCATAATTTACATTTCTCCCACTCTGACCTTGCCTGCCAAAAGTCAACGGCTGCATTGGAACCTTGCCCAATGGCTTTTTGGCCACAGCCTGCTGCCTTTCCCAATTGAAGGTTTAGGGCTTCTAGTTCAATCAGAAGGTAAAATTTCTGACGGTTGCCTATATCTGACCCACGCTCCATTGTGATTGGCCTTAAATTGTTCCTAGGTAATGGTGAAGTGCAACCAGATGATCACGGCTGAGACTTAATGCCTTTTTTAGGGCTATTTTTATTTAAAACTCCAAAATTTCATATCCCTGGTACCCATTATTGGAATTTTGCCATTTTGGTGTAATTTGTTCATTAGATTATTCTCTATTTTTATAAATTAGAGTATGATTTTTATTGTGTTGTGTTTTCAACTTTTTAACAGTTACGGTACTTCTAAATGATTTGCACAGTTTCTTAAGTTCAGACTGTCTTCTCCGTGCCACAGCTACTAGGTAGAGTAGGCTCAAATTACTGAAACGTTTTCTGACTGAACCTAACAGAAATAGTGACATTATTACTTGAGGTTGAGGTGGACAACCATCCACCTCAACTAAATAATCCACTTTCTCAAACCGTGCAATTGTGCTTTTTTCATATAGAAAAGGCTAGCCTATGTGATTAGAGGTTATCAATTTATTTTTCAAACTATACTTGAACAAGGGTCAAAGAAGTCTTGCAGTGGCATAGCAAAAATGACATTGGCCCTAAAGAAAATGAGTCCCTATTCCCCTGCTTGAGTGCTAGAATACAGCCATAATTGTCAAGCAGTTGCCCCTTTACCCTGGTGCCACTGCACCTACTGGCTTAATCATAGCTACACCCATCTTTGTAATAAATGTTGCAAACTGCATCTAGGCTACAACCCTTGCAAAATCATTCAGTGGAAGATTATGTGAGCATAAATGAGATAGCAAGTAAAACACACCAAAAGAGAATGATCATAGCAATAGCACAAAGTGGGGTGTTACTTCACACAGTGCTCACAATGTTTCTAAAAATGTAGCGTTAGATATGAAGCAACGTGCAGAAACTTTAGTGTTCTGCAATTTAAAGGTGTGAGTGAACACCTATGCTGTGCAGTTATACTGCATTACATCAAAAGGGGAAAACCAGTGTTAAATATGCAACTATCTGCTTACGGCACATTTAACAAGATTTTTTACACTTCCAGTCTTCTCTAAATAAAGATCATAGAGAATGTAAGTGGTTAGGTAGAAATCAGTGTCAAAAAAGAAAGCAAACAAGGGATGTTTAAAGCAACCGCCTAAACAATGTAAGGAAGGGCTAGTGTATGTGCAAATGCCCGCATATTCACCAATGAGCTATTCAGGAAGGTACTGAATCTCAACATTGAATCAGCTATAAAATCTGATATTTAGCCAGCGAGTACACAGACTGATACAGAGAGAGGGGATCATTGTGCTTAGATTTTCTATATAGGACAAAATTAGTGTTGCTCTGAAACTGTTGAGAATGTGTTGGTAGTGCTATTAGCAGAAATCATGAGAGAAAAGAACAGAGTTATTTGAGCTAAAGTCCTCACTGTGACAAAATATAATGTAGAATTTATGAGACTGGTTTTCCATAATGACAGGATTATTTTCATTACAATAGTTGTAACTATGTATCTATAAAATAGGGTTAGTGTGCAATAACTGTATATAAAGCCATATGTGTATGTGTATATGTATATAGGGTATCCATATACAGTGACCTGATGGGTCTATGGCAGAACTAATGAATTACCTATACCTGCCTATCTTATGTAGTAACTCCATGATCCCTGGGAAATCCCAAGGAGAGGTTATGAAAAAAGTCCTTTGGCAGGAAGCAGTGCAATATCTGGGAGACAGCTAGTGACAGCTCATGTAATCTACTGGGATTTTTGGTGGATGATTATATGCCTGATATCTTACTATAGTCCTTATTGAGTAGAGGGGTGATAGGTGTATATTGGTTCTAACATTGGTAATTCTTTGCTACAGACCTCCCCTGGCCCTGAAAGGCTTTTACCATGCAATGGGCCAAAATGGATATGAAGATGCATATGTTTTGTATAGCAGCTCTAAGCATTGTGACACTGTTGGGGTTAGGTTGGTGTGAAATTGGAAATGTGTTCATTGAAAGTGGAATAGCCAGAGCGGCACAAGGGTATGCTTACTCATTCTGTATAAGTGTTTGGTTGAACATGTAGCTTAACTGAAGTCCCATGGGTTTGATGAAACAGATCTTTCTCATAGTAGAAAAAAGTTTGTAATTGTAAATTGAGTTATTTCTAGCAGTATCTTGCTATGAGATAACAAAGTAGCAGGTCTGACAGTGTAAGAGTATTTGGATTTTCAAGTTGAAATCGTTCAGTTACGGTTTCAACAAAGTTGAAGAATTACATTAGTTTCTGAAGACTCAGCAAGTCCCCAGTATCTATTTATATTGCTAATACTTTTGGTTCACACTTTGCAATTCATGTCAGTTGGTTTGTATGCCTTCATATGTGCTAATTTTTCAACAGACATGTTAGAGCATCAGCTTATTTTGCAAGTTAATGCTGAATAATGACTTATGTTTGGTTTTGGGCACTGAAGTTTGTGCTCTTACAATTATCAGGTTTTAAACAATGGATTATTTTATTGTTTGAATGGGGAAACTATTAGTAATATAAATTTTTTTCAAAATTGGCTCTAGCAGTGCTCTTAAATTTACGATGTGAATAGTGTACTAATAGGCTAGGGTTTCTGTCTTTCTTTGTTGACTTTCTCATTAGGAGTCAACTGAAGTGATTCGATATATATCACTATCATATGCCATTTACACTTATTCCCAAGTAATTTGTGAAAACAGATCTGACCCTTTTGTATATAATTTTTGCATGCCCATGGTTTCACAAAGATAAGAGACAATTCAACCATGTTGATTATTCCTAATATTACTCCTACCTATCACTAATACCCCTACACTAGCGAGAGCATGTGTTGGGTTGATCTAGCCCCATTTCTTGGTGTAATGTCTTAGGAAGCCAGCCACGGTGCATTAATGAATGCACTGTGTCTCAGTGTGCAAGCCTACAGAACTCTGCCAGTGCAGCTATATTCCTTTTTAGAATATGTGGTGTGCCTGCAGAGCTGCATCTCATTTACAGCTCTCCGCAGCATCCATGATAACTCCGGTGTGAAGTGCCTCTTGCCTGAATTCAAACGGGACATTCTGCAGTAGAAACAAAAAAACAGCTTTACTTAGTCTGGGTAAAAGAGTCGTCTTCTATGAGCACAAAATAAAGCAAGGACATCACATTTTAGTATGTGTCCCTGAAACTAATAGGATAGACTGCAGAACAACAATGTGTAACTATAAAAAACGAGCGGATGGCATTTTGCCGGGTTAGTGAAAAATATATTCAAACCACCATCTCGAAAAGATGCTTAGTTAGAAAGGAAAACTAACATGAAGACAAAGTTTAATTCCTATAAGATTTCCTGAAGCAGAATACAAGGCCATTGTCCCTGCCTCCAGCTTTTCCCCTATGGGTCAGATGTGGTAATGGTTTCAAAGAGTTTGCATATCGCCTCCACTCTGTGACAACAAGGTGAAAAAAGGTGAAGTGGGAGGAGTCTCCATGGTTACCCTTCCATGGGTCATGATTGTTTCTATGCCTGTCCTTCATGCTGAACTGATCAGTGGACTGAGACACCTTAGCCTACTCGGCAACCTGCTGCCATACCCACTCTTCGCAGGTACTAGGGGGCATATTTACAAGCCCTTATCGTCACAGGAACGTCACTTTTAGTGACATTCCTGTGGCGATATGTGCTTCGCCTTATTTACAAGGCAGCATTAAGCCACTTAACGTGGCTTAACGCTGCCTTGTAAATAAGGTACCCTTTCACGCTGTACTTAGCGTGAAAGGGGAGGGCAATGGCTGTTGCAGTAGGATTTCCACCGCAACACCCATTGATTTTGATGCTGACTCCTATTTACAAGGGCAGCGTAAATAGGAGGCAGCGCCAAAATTAAGACCAGGGAAAACCTGGTCTTAAACAGGCGAAACGAGCAGAAATGCTTTAAATCTCCTCGTTTTTGCTGTTTCCATGTGTGCTGCGTTGTGCAGCACACATAGAAACACCAAAAGGCCATTGATTGTTTATGTGCAGATAGATGTCCCTTCCTGCACATAAACAATCTTTAAAAAAATGACATTTTGCATTAAGCAGCACACATAGAAGTGACAAAACGGCATTTAAAGATTGTTTATGTGCAGCAAGGTGTTCCCCTCAATGGAGTCACCCTTGCACTATGGTGCAAGGGTGCCTGCATTGGTGCTAGGCAGCTAAATTTAGCACCAGTGAAGGGGGAAACACAGGGCTGCACCATATTCTTGTAAATATGGTGCAGCCCTGCGTTTCTAAAGTGACGGAGCGTGTTGTTAGCCTTCTTGGCTTAACGCCACGCTTTGCCACTTTCTTGTAAACATGTCCCTAGGTGTTTCTATGGCTCAGCCTCCTGAGCTTAATAGTACTTGTTTAGGCCAGCATTGGCTGAGCAGCTCCTAACCCCTATCACCAGCTGCTAACATTCTGGATTGTAGATTCCATGGGCCAGGACCTTGGAGGACCACCTGGAGATAAATATTAATGGACCACAGAGTGGGGACTGGATCAAGATCAATGCCTGTGTAAATGAGCTTGTGTGTGAATAAACATGTGTGTGTATAAGTACATGAATGTCTGTATGAGTGAGCGTGTATGTGTGTGAATAAATGTTATCCAGGGAAAGAGGGACTCACTTGTGCCAAATGGAGCTCATCTATCATATATGTTTGGTATTTTGGGGGGGGGGGGCAACTCGTTAACCATGACAGAATAATAGCACTTACACAACATTGTTGAGACAGGAAAGTCCTCTGCATAGTAATGGACGTGCAGCGTCTGCCCTGAGGTCCCCAGTTGTACTGATGTCTGGATCCCTAATGCTGATTTTTGTTGTCATAGGCGAACACAGATCATGTGTGTGGACCATGTCTCACTGATTGTGGTTTTGTTGGAAGGGGAGGGATGCCGAAAGCTCTACCCTCATAGTGGTGGAAGGCCACTGCCTTCACCAGGAGTTAAGCAGCAAGAGCGCGGTGGTGACAGCATACTATGTCGTGATCAGTGGGAGTGAACAGGTCCTTTTTAACCTGTGTCAATTCAGTGAGGCCTACCGGCTGACTCAATTAAAGTTCTGCTGCTATGGGCTTAACTCACCCTTGGCCTACATTGGTTTGCTGTGTAGTGCTGTGCAGCACATGAGTGGTGTATTTGTGCTGAGTGTATGTGTGCTGGGAAGGGTACAATACAAGGATAATGCAGTTGGTGTATGCTGAATGCATGTGCTGGGAGTATGTGTGCCTATGAGTGGTTGTTAGAAATGGGGGTATCTAATTGGCAGCAGTTTGCACCTTTGTCCAAGTAGGGACTTTTGCTTCTAGTCAGGGTAAGGAAGTTACACACTTAAGTTAACCCCTGCTCACCCCCTTGGTAGCTTGGCACGAGCATACAGACTTATCCCAAAGGCAATGTGTGAAGTATTTGTAGTCCAAACGCACAGCAACACAGTGAAAACACCACAAATGGACACCACACCAGTTTAGAAAAATAAAGTATCTTTATCTAAACCAAACATGACCAAAACGAAAAAACTCCAACATACATGTATTAAGAATATGACTTTTAGAACAGTTACTTCAAAAATAGCACTTGTAGAAACAAATAGATCGACCTGGGACTATTACGATGTTGTGACAGGCATAAATCCAAAGTGCGGTGCCGACCGCGAGGTGTGTGGGCCGGGCACGGAGTCATACGGACCCTCAAACAACAGTACCTTGGAAAAGAAGTCAACTTAAGTGCATACTACTAAATTGTAGATCGGCCTCAAGACACGCAGCCGATATAGCTGACCTCATTCTCACACAAGAACTGGATTTACTAATTCTAACCGAAACTTGGTTAAAGGAATCCTCTACACCCATCATTGATATACTTGTACCCCCTAACTATGACATCATTAGACTGGATAGAAGTGTGAAGACTGGGGGTGGTATCGCCTGCATACACCGGAATAATATCTCAGTACACAGATCCCCATCCCCTGTTTTCCCTTCTTGTGAATACATATGCCTCAACATCACCAGCAATGGCAAACCGGTATGCTTCTTACACACTCTATATCATCCACCAGGGGACAATCTCACCTTTACCGAGCATTTCATGGACATAGTCTCTACTAATGCCGGTCATCAGATTACCCAAATATTTCTCGGAGACCTCAATCTACATTGGAATGACCCCAACGATGCAGTGGTCAATAGTCTCAAAAACTTCCTCGTAGACCTTGACCTCACCCAAATTTGCAACAGTGCTACCCACGACAAAGGATCAATCTTGGATTTAGTAATCTCTAAGGCTGACTCCATCCAGCTAGATAAGATCCTTCCTTGTGATTGGTCTGATCATCATATTATCGCCTTTTTCATCAATGAATCAGTGAAACTTAACGCGGCTCAACCCACAAGACCTAAAGTATGGAAGAGGGATCTGAAAAACATTGACCTTAACATAATCCCAACTTGCAGCTCCAACCTACTTCTTCCCCCTGAAGGGATAGCTGATGTCCAGGATCTCACCAACCACTACTTCAATTCCATCAACATAATACTAAACGAGGTAGCCCCTCCTCAACTTAAGAGAGTCTCCACTAAAGAGTCTAAGCCCTGGTACGATGGAAGACTCAACGAGGACAGACGATCCCTAAGAATAACTGAACGCAGATGGAGATCAGCTCCATCCGCCAATCACCTCAAGACGCTAAGAAAGAAGAGAAACGAATACTACAGAAAGATCAAGTGCACTAAAGCAGACTTCTTTAGCCACCAATTAAACCAGGCAAAAAATCGTCCCCAAAAACTTTTCGAGCTAATAAAAACGCAATCTAAGGATGCACCTCACCGACCCCAAGATAGCTTAGGCCCGCGACCCAACTGTGAAGAATTTGCTTCCTTCTTCACTCAGAAGACCGAGAGCATAAAGAAGGACCTTCTCAACGATCTAATCACACACACGGTCGCACATACAAACCCCTCACCATCCCTTCTAAACGTCCCACACCGTAACTCATCAAAGTTCGACCTAAAAAATAACGCATCTTGGTCATCCTTCACTACCTACAACGAAGAATCTATTCGCAAAATGCTTACGGCCCTTAATCCGGCTAATCACTTCACTGATCCTCTCCCAGCAAACCTCGTAAAAGACTTCACGCCGCTGCTGTTACCGCTCTGGACCAAGATCATAAACAACTCCCTACGCCAAGGATGCATCCCTGACGCCCTCAAAGCCGGGCAGGTATCCCCCATTCTAAAGAAACCTACTGCTGACCCTATGGACTTAAACAATTACCGCCCTATATCCAACATCCCCACCCTGGCCAAACTCCTAGAAAAATGCGTACACCTCCAGTTGGTAAGGCACATAGACCGTTTTAACTTACTCAACGAATACCAATCAGGCTTCCGTGCAGGTCACAGCACTGAATCTGCCATGACCCATATAATTGACGATGCGCTACAAATCCTAGATCAGAACGGAGTCTGCTTACTCATCCTGCTTGACCTTTCCTCGGCCTTTGATACCGTCAAACACAATAATCTGATAGACCTTTTGCAACACAGAATGGGAGTCTCGGGATCAGTTCTAAACTGGTTTACTTCGTTCCTCCAAAACAGATCGCAACGATTCAAGGTCAACCATTCCGTGTCCAAATCTGTCCCAGTCACTCTAGGAGTTCCACAAGGATCCTCTCTATTTCCAACACTATTCAATCTATTCATGGAACCACTCACTGAAATTCTCCACGCGTCTAACATTCAATTTCACATGTATGCTGACGATACACAACTATACCTTAAGATACACACCCTAGATGACATCAAGTCGCTCAACACAACTCTCGGAAAAACTCAGACCTGCCTGGCAGAAAACCACTTAAAACTGAACGCCCTAAAAACTGAATTCCTCCTAATCGCTCCTCCTGCACAAGTACCCATAATGCAAGACTGGATCAAACACCTTACGGCACTCAACTGCCAACCTATCATGGTTGACTCCACGAAATCGCTGGGAATAACACTGGACAGAAACCTCAATATGCAAAAACACATCAGCAACGCAACAAAAGGAGCAAACTTTCAGATAAACACACTAAGAAAACCAAAACCTTTCCTTCCTGAAAAGGACTTCAAGCTGGCAGTACAAGCTCTAGTCATCCCGAGGGTGGAATATGGGAGTGTCTCCCTATGTGGCTTGCCCAGAGCTGCAACGGCCCCTCTAAGAGCCTCAATCAACGCCGCAGCGAGACTTATCACTGGCTCCAAAAAAGCTCCCACATATCCCCTGACCTAAAAACCCTTAATTGGCTACCTTTTGAAGCCAGAATTCATCTGAAAATATCATGTATGACACATAAAGCCATACATCACAACACACCAAGCTATCTTGCACAGAAACTGGCGCCCTCATGTGGATTCAGATCCTCAAGGAGTGCTAAAACCCTCCTACTTAAACCACAAAGATTCAACAAGAAGAAGACATACAACCGAACCTTCTCAGGGTTGGCGCCTAGAATTTGGAATGCACTACCCCAGAAACTAGACTTAATCCCTCTAATGCATCCTTCAAAAAGAAGTGAAAGCGCTTCTTATGGCTAAACTCACTTGAGCAGGACTACTTGCCCCAGGCGACCCAACGTAGGTGCTACACGGATCTATTTATTGTCCACTCGACAGCCAGGTATCCTAGTTACTGTACCTATATTTTGTTTGATCCACAGGAAACATTTTGTGATTTACCATGTTCTTTCCTCTTTACGGAAAGATAACTACACTTTCGTCGTCTAGCATCGAACTTTATGTTATTTACAGTGCACCTATGTAACTAAGTCACTTATCTTGTTAAGCGCTCTGATACCCGCAAGGGTCTGGTTCGCGCTATATAAAACTTTCAAATAATAAATAAATAAACAGATGATGCATGGTGTTGTGTAGGTAAGGCGTCGGTGCCGAGCTGAGGCAGGTTACCAGTTGCCACGGTGGAGGCAAGGTGTTGAGTCTCTAGGGAAGCAAGGTGTCGAGTCCAGGACAGGGAAGTTAGGTGGAGTAGGCAGTGAGGCATTGGTTCCAGTGAGGCGATGAGATGACGAAGAGTTCATGAAATCACTCATGACGGTCATCGGCTCCGTAAAAACAGGATGCAGGCGCTGGTGGTGACGGCGTCGGTGCGAGCACTGGCATTGCGAAGGCCGATAACTGCAGGCGTCAGCAGGCATCGGCAGGCATCGGAGCTGTGGTATAGGTGAGACGGTGCTTTGTGCACTTCACGAGCGGTGCCCCTGACCACTGTGCAGGCTGCGGCGTCACTGGCAGCATCGCTGACCTCATCAGAGTTGTTTTTCTTGCTTTGCAGCACCAACTACACAATTCTCAGGGCCCAGGAACTGGAATTGGCATCCTTTTGAACACAGGAGTCCACAGAGGAGTCCAGGTGCTGGCCAGTCGGTTGCAGGTAAAGTCTTTGTGGCCCAGAGACTACAGAAAAGGAGGCGTGCACACACAACCATTGGAGATTCTTCTTCAAGCAGGTTCACAGCACAGTTCCAGTCTTTGTCCTTTCCTTGGCAGAAGCAGCAACTGCAGGCCAACCCAACAAAGCACACAAAGCAAAGAGGCAGTACTCCTCCTAACAGCTCTCCAGCTCTTCCCCTTGGCAGAGGTTCCTCAGAGGATGGCCTCCCGGTACAGTCTAGGCCCCCTCCTGGTTTTCACTCATGGAACCAACCAGGCTCTGGGACTGGGATTCGAACACTTTGGGACTCAGCCCACTCCCACTCCCTCTACTCAGAGACAGGACATGGGACTCCTCACCCATCCCACTACACTGGGGCCTATCTGGGACACTATAAGCCTCCCCTACCTCACCTGGTTGGGGAAAACCTGGGCCACCTCCTTCAGGATCACTTGCAAAAGCTTATTCAGATCCTCTGGAATCCACCACAAGGTCTACCTCCTGTGCAAGCTCCCTGGGGTCAGAAAACCCACACTCCCCCGGGTGTTGGCATAGCTCTGGAAAACAGGGACAGATCATATGCTCTCCAACAATTAGATCACACAGCCCCACACAGGTGTTAACGAAGCTACCCTTCACCTCACCATCCAGTGCCTTGCAAAACTACCCCACATTACCCTCCTGAGACTGGTGAGACAGTGTCTGACTGTTTCTGTCATTCAGCCCACACTCTTCTGGGCGGTCTCCATACACACGTACCAGGGCTTCTGCCATGGGAAACCCCTTTCCTGCACCTCTCATCTAGAGTCAGTAGAGTGTCCCTCCCATCACTAGGAATATGACCCCTTGTGCCAGTTCCCCAATCCACCTCAGGGACACTGTGCACCACTGGAGCTACTTCAGAATCCTGAACCCCCTGATGTATGTCAACCCCCTCGTTCACGTCAGGCGCTACATCTCTGGGTGTGTGTACTTCTCCCTCAGCACTAGACATTGCAGTTTTGCTGCCACCATATGAGCTGGACTCTGCCCTCATGGCTTCCACCTTCAGCCCAGCCAAGCTCACTTCATGACCTACACACATTACTTTTTTAGCTATCGCTTGCTCTATCTCTTCACACTCCTGGTCCAGCTGTCTCAGCCTCCGGTCACAAGAGCGAATCCGATTCCTTTCCTCACGAGCCGATCTTCCCCACAATGTTCCCTTCTCAAGGCCACTGCTCTCTTGGTATTCTGGCTGGGGATCCTCCCCCTCAGATTCCTCCTCAGCGGCATCTGATAGAGTTGCTTCCCAGTGTGGTACCTCATAGCTATACAGGGCTCTTGCAAGAGCCTGACTTGTGGATCTCCTCTTCAGAGGTAGCTCCCTCTCCTTTCAAAGTACTTTTAGTTCCCTCATCTTGTAGATGTGCAGGTGCCAAAAGTTCATTTCCATTTTGACAAGGCTTCCCAGGTGTAACAACTAACTAGAGTTCCAGGTATCAACAACAAAATTCAGAAGGGAGACAGGGAAAAACAGTATGTGGTTGTGTAATGGTCTGCACTAGACTAGTGATGTACACCAATTACTGTGGGTCAATCAAATCCTCACTGCTGACCACCAATTTTAGAAATAGGGGTCTCTAATTGCCAGAGGTTTGCACCTTTGTCCAAGCAGGGACACTTGCTTCTAGTCAGGGTAAGGGAGTTACACACTTTAGATAACCCTGCTCACCCCCTTGGTAGCCGAAACCGGTCCTAGGATGCTTGTTTCCAGTCCAGGGAGGACCTGGCTTGGCAGTTCGGGCTGGACTGTTCCCATGGGGCACAGGGTCAAGACTGATTTGCATATGGCTGGGTTCAAACTGGAATGGCATGGTGAGCAAAAAAACGATGGATTTAGGCCCAGATCTCTGTACTGGGGTGAATGTATGACATTGTTCTGCATTCTGTCCATCAATTGTTGTTTTTGCAGCCTGGCACGAGAGGACAGGCTTTTCCCAAGGGCAATGTGTAAAGTATTTGTACTCCAAACGCACAGTAACACAGTGAAAACACCACACATGGACACCACACCAGTTTAGAAAAATAAAGTATATTTATCTAAACCAAACAAGAACAAAACAACAAAAATCCAACATACATGTATTAAGAATATGACTTTTAGAACAGTTACTTCAAAAATAGCACCTGCAGAAACAAATAGCTCCACCTGGGGCTATTATGATGTCCTGACAGGCATAAATCCAAAGTACGACACTGACCGCGAGGTGTGTGGGCCGGGCACGGAGTCATACGGACCCTCAAACAACAGTACCTTGGAAAAGAAGTCAACAGATGATGCATGGTGTTGTGTAGGTGAGGCGTCGGTGCCGAGGCGAGGCTGGTTCCCGGTTACCACGGGGGAGGTGAGGCATTCAGGACAGGGAAGTTAGCCGGCGTCGGCAGTGAGGTGTCGGTTCCAGTGAGGTGGTACGATGTCAAAGAGTTTGTGAAGTCACCCTTGTCTGTTATCGGCTCAGCGATAACGGGATGCAGGCGCTATCGGTGATGGCGTCAGTGTGAGCGCTGGTGTCAGGAAGGCTGATAACTGCAGGCATCAGCAGGGTTTGGAGCTGCAGTGCAGGCCATGCGGTGTGTCGTGCACTTCATGAGCGGTGCTCCTGTCCTCGGTGCATGTTGCGGCATCACTGGCAGCCTGAGTTGTTTTTCCTGCTTTGCAGCACCAACCACACAATTCTCAGGGCCCAGGAACTGGAATTGGTGCCCTTTTGAACACAGGAGTCCAGGTGCTGGTCAGTGGGTTGCAGGTGAAGTCTTTGTGGCCCTGAAACATCAAAACAGGAAGCAAGCACACACAAGCCCTTGGAGATTCTTCTGCAAGCAGGTTCACAGAAAAGTTCCAGTCTCTGTCCTCTCCTTGGCAGAAGCAGCAACCGCAGGCAGGCAATCCCAACAAAGCACACACAGCAAAGGGGCAGTACTCCTCCTTACGGCTCTCCAGCTCTTCTCCTTCGCAGAGGTTCATCTTGAGACCAGAAGTGATCTAATTCTCTGGGGTTTAAGGCGTATGCACCTAAGCACTGATCAGCAGTGGTAAAGTGTCCAGAGTCCTAAAGCCAACAAAAGCAGGTCAGGAAAAATAGGAGGAAGAAGTAAAAAACACTTGGGAATAACCCTGCAAAAAGGCAATTTCCATCCGTGGTACAATACATGAAGGGTGTAGTTCTGTGGAATGCATGGGGACACACTGGAAAGGGGAGAGCCCGGCTTCCCTTGCGCACTTCAAAGCGTGCTATTTGATTCAATGAGAGGTCACAAGGAAGGGGTCTGGTCACATCTCAGGAAGGAGATGGGGCTGATAAGAGGATCAAAAAGAGTAGAGGGGGCTGTGGGCTGCCCTTTTGATGCACATATCACTGTGTTCTGACATTCAGGTATGAACTTAGTCACACCTATGGCCTGTGTTGTGGGTCCATCAGCTTTGGAGTCACTCCTGCTGTGACATACTGATTTCAAGGGGAAGAGAGAGCAGATAAGTGGGCAATTAAAAGGAAACATACCTCCAACATAAACTTCAAAGACCCAGACTTCTATTTACAGTTGGTGTCTGGAAATGGAGTATAAGAAGTGAAGTTTGAAATCCCCAAATGGATCATCTGCCAAGCAGTCAGACAGTGAGAAGGGGAAACTGTGCAAGACTTCTGCCTATGACCAGGACTGGAGGCAAAGGCCTGCTAGTCTACCTGCTGGGTGAGAGAACATTACCAGGGGAATTCAAGTCAACCTGCCCAGGAGCCTGGAGTACCATTGCATACTTGCTTGCCAAGACCAGTGTGCCCTGTGAGGAAGTGGAGGGAGTGAGGTCCAGTGAGAAAAACTGTTGAGTGGACTCCCATTGCGAGGTGTGAGGAAACGGCTGCTGCACCGTTCGGGTCATCACATTGTCGGCAACCTATGTATGCCAGGGGAGGGCCACCGTGAAGTGAGCCATGGTGAACACTGTGCTGATTTGTCCAGAGCCCTGTACAGCTAAGAATTGGCAACCCAGTATGCTGGGAGGGGCTGCTGCAACATGAACTTTGCTGAACGCTGTGTTGATAGGGCCAGAGCCCATGTGCAGCTAAGGATGGGCAACCCTGTATGCTAGTATGGGCTCCTGCACAAGTCCTTTGCTAAACTCTGTTTGCCAGGAGGTGTTGCCCAGCAGACACCTGCTGTGCTGAGTGGATCAGTGCTTGTATATAGTAGGGATGTGGCCAAAGGGGGTCACCAGCACTAGCCAGAAGTAGGTACTGCCCCGGTTCGTCATCAGAGGAATGAGGCTGCCATGGAAACACCCCACGCATCTAACCCTGGACAAAGCATGTGCACCGAGAACGTCTCATAATCTCCCCCCGTCGTGGGAGAGAACAAAAGACTTACCTGCAACAAAGAGCCACAAGGGACCTCAGGTCGCTTCAGGAGCGTGACCGTGTGTGAGGAGATCAGGTATCAGTAAGTGTTGCCTGCCTAAGCCACGTGCAGTGAACTCACCTAGACCAGCTGCTGCCGCTGCAACGCCTGCCAAGAGGTTGTGCTCAGGAACTCTAGAGACTCTGAGCTTGCTGGTGCCAGTAAGACTGAATATGGGCCAATTGGCTCCAGGGGAACTTGCTGGCTAGATAGCGTGTAAGCACTGGAACTCTTTTGAATTTAGAACAGTCAGAATTGACTCTTGAGGCTCAGACTACTAGTGGGGCATACCCTTGATCTAGCCAGTAGTGAGTGGGGAATAACCACTATCGCTAGAGCGTGCAGGAAATGGGACAGGGAATCGCCAAGGAACCACTAGAGCCCTGACCTAAGTGAGCTTGTGTAGTTGTTTGTGAGTGTCATATTTTATGTTTGTTTCAATGGCAGTAGAAATAAAATACTTCTCTTTTTTCATAAATGTGAGTATTTTGCTGGAAAATTATTTATTGCTGCTACTGCACGCATTTGAGCCTATGTTCACTGTGTTGTATCCACACCTTCAGCAAGCGAGCCTTGGACTGCTTAACCCATGTTACCACGGAGAGTCAAGTGCTGAAGGGTTACTTTGCTCAATTGCTCAGAATCCATAGTAGGTCAGACTCTGGGACATCAGGAGTAAGAGGCCTCACCCCCACGGGTGGGCCCTGTAACCCCTGCTTGTCCTGTGGCCCTCTGAAAGGGGTTCTGACAGACATATTTTAGGCATTCTTTGTGAAGTACTGGGTAGCACTGATTTGATGGTCAAATCAGTGACATTTTTCTGGCCTCTCCCGGCACAATGCCAGCTGTGGTGGCTCATTCTTGATACATTTCTGAGCATGTTTGCTTCCTTGATAGAGAATCAGAGCATGTTTCTTTGATGGAGAAACATAGCATGATGGCTTATCAGGGACACATTTCTTAGCATTCTTGGTGACATACTAGCTAACCCTGACATAATGGTGGCCCATCAGTGAAATAATTGGTCCCATGTTTGTTGATGTTCCGGCTATTCCGGCCATTATAGTAACCCATCGTTGTTGTATTGTGGACATTTCTGGGAACATTTTGGCTATATTTGCTATAATAGTGATCATTTTTGCCATATTGAGCACAATGTTGACAAAAATCTGGCTATCCCTGGCATAACTGTGGCCCATCCTTGACTTTTATTTCCTATTCTTGATATAATCCCTGCTTTCCTGGCATAATGATGGATGAATATCTTTGCATATGATATTTCATGATGATAAATGGACATGAAAGGCAGACTCCATTCCATGTGTGATGTTATAGGGTAGGTGAATGCTTGATGAAAATAACAAGCTCATGTTAAAGACCAAAAGCGAATTCGGTAGAAATTTCAATATGGCAGTTTTTACACAGAACCTTCCGCTGAATAGAATTGAGCATAACTTTCCAAAACAAAATATATATTTTTTTCATGGTGAAATATCTGTATTTTCAGAAACTGGTAAGTTGATGTTTTAAAGAAAATGACTGAATTTCGGAAGAAATATTCATGGTGAATATTAAAGTGATATTCATGCTTTATTTGTGATACATGTTACTGATTTTGGTTTCTTTGTTCCTGAGGGCACTGACTTTCAGGTTTATTATTTTGTGACTTCTGAAGATACATTTTATGATTTGTAATATAAGACTATCAGTATGTCATGGCTACTGCTTTCCTAGTCTTTACTAGTGTCAGGGATAGAAGTTAAACAGCGTTTGCACTGTCTACTTTCTGGAGCTTTCACTGGTATTGGAACATTGCCCTTTAGGTTCTGTATTATAAATACATTCACCAGCACAATGCTCACTTTTCTGAGTCAAATAAAAAAAACACTAACGCATTGTTAAACAGGTTGTTGTCATGTTTCATTAAGGTGCATAAGTGAAGAGTGGTGTGCTTGAACAAAACATTCAACTTTGAACTTTGGTATATAGTGCCTTATATTTTGAATAATGCTCCTTTGTATTAACAATAAAGACATAAGTTAAAAACACAGTATATATTAATGATATGGTTGATATCGATCGATACAAGTGGCTATAACTACTATTGCTATTTTAAATCACTTTTTTGCCTCTCCCTATGATTTATAAATACATTCCTTGATGAAGTATACATAAGGGAGCCATTAAATTATGACAGTTTGTGGCTTACAGAATTTAGGTTCCTAATGTTTTGTGTTTTGGGGCTCTAGCCCCTTCCCTCATTTTCTTCTTTTTCAACATAATACAAAGAGAAATGAGCAATTTTCTCTTTAGCATTTCTTGTCAGCACTTTAATAAAAAATTAGGCAGTATCTAAAATATAGACATTTATCTGTGTTATATTGTTAAATTAATAATGCACTTAATGTGGCTCTTCAGTGATATCAATGCGGGTGATGTCATCAGGGTTAAGGTCACGTAACATCGTTGCTTGTGAAGATTCTGGGTCATAGGTCGTGTGATATCACTGACTGTGATGTCATTGAGGTCAAAAGGTGTGTGATGTCATTTCTGCTTCCCCTGGCATTTTTGTGAGTTGACATCCATGATCAGTGTGGGCCTGAACTCGACTGTAGCTTGAAAGAGAATAGGTGATGTGTTAACAGTGAATTGGCTTTCTGTTCTCACACTGGGAGCAGAGAGCACGTCTTCAGGGAAGGCCTTAAGTGTGGAGAAGATAGGGGGCAAAAGGCCTGCTTTTAACAATGGATCGGTGGAAAGGAGGATTTAAATGGACGTTTGATATTGAGGGTGAGAGGGCGACAGGCATTTACAACATATTTGGGAAGCAGAAAGCTTCTAAGTAGGGTGGAGTGGGAGAGAAGCAGGAGACCAGGAACTTTTTTCTTTTTTTGGGCGGGATGACTAGAGAGGGGTGTAGCATGTGGCAACACAAAAGGGGTATATTTTTTAAGGTACAGGTAGGAAGACAAATGAGAGAAGTGAGTTCATGTTTTTGTACCTCAGGATTCCATTCCATGTGACATCATTGACATTTCAAGCTTCGCTCTTGCTGTCTGTTTGATATCACGTGGTACAGAAAACAATCCTATCATAGGCAGCTGTCCATCTAAAACTCTGCATTCTTTATTGTTTCCTCCTCATTCACTTGTATTACACTTGTTATGGGCACCAGTGCTGCATGTTAGGAAAAGTACCCCTGTAATATCACAACACAAAGGCAGTAAAAGGGAAAACTGCTTCACTTTGAACTAGCCTGTTAGCAAGTAATCCAGTCACTGGAATGCAGCAAAACAATACACAGGCAATTTAAAAAGCCTACACCTATGGAAACAGACTACGTGTTTGATTAAATACTTAATCGTACTAGAAACGTGCTTTACCCTGGGATGAGGCTGGTAATAAATTACCTCGTTAGACAATAATCATTGAGCACTGCTGACACACCACACGTACATGACAGGATGATGGAACGCATCTTGTTGCAGCACGCGCTGCTGCTGAACTAAATATCTGTCAAGTCTCCTGTTTTACAGTAAAAGAATCTCCCTGGAGCACTCAGCCCTGCTAATGCAATGCGCACCTCTGTGGCTGGTGGGCTTGGCCGCTAAAACAGGCATTGCCTTTTTACTATTTGGTGTATTTTAATTTATTATCAAAGGAAAAAAGAATATTACATTGCTTTTAATTTTATATAGTAATCGTTGTTACTGAATGCACAGGAAAAAAATAATGCAAATCGAATGTGTGCTAAGTTTGTACATAGTCCGTGCGAAGCATCCTAAAAACAAAAAGCCAGTTTTCAATGAAAAAACTGAAAATTGATTTGCCTAGTCAATAAAATGATGTTCCTAAAAAAAAATAATGGTCAGGATTTTTTCTACAAGGTTGAGAAGAACTTACAGTATAAACACAATCGCAAACAAACATGCAAAGCCTCACTGAGCCAATGCATAAAAGCAATGATGAAGGCTGAGTTTTAATGTGGATATTTTTGCTAACTGTATCTACCTAAAAATCAAAACTCTCTTGGTAGGCCTGTATGACTTTTATTTCATAAATTAAAAAAATACAAAAATTATTAAGAGTTTTAAAACAAATCTTCATTACATTCAGTCATAATAAAGCATAAAAAAAATTAGCTCCCACTTTGGGAGTTTGTTTTAGAAAAAACAAATATGCAAAATTTTTGGCGCAGACATCCACAACAATTTTTGTACCTGTGCAGCAACCGCAGTGACAGCTGTTCCACTCAACATATAGAGATGACCGCTGGGCCTGCAATCATCCCTAAATTTAGCAGACAGTAGTCAGTAGTCCAGTAGGGTAGCGGAGGTAATGCCCTCCAGTACCTTAACGGACTATGCTCAGTAAGGCAAACTAAATCGACCCCTGAGTGTCTACTATTTACACCTTCTTCAAAATGCAACATTCCTATATAACATTGGTTCTACAACTTGACCATTTTAGAGTACACGCCAGAAATTAATCATTGTGCAAAGTCTCCCGGCTTCCTACTAGACAGATTCCTCATACAGACACACGTACACACTTTAGGCACACGAGTCAATACATATTGAAATTATTTTGATGAATCAAAAACCTCGTTCCAGAAGAAGACCTCAAACTTGTAACCAAGTCGCCAGTGCTCACAGGACTTGACTCTGTCAATCTCTACTAAGGGGAATACCCAAAATCCACCTAGCCCCTCTAAAGGCAACACTACATGCAGCAGTTAGGCTTGCCTCGGTAGCGAGAAAATTCAGCCACACCACACCACAACCAATACATCCAAAATGTGCAACTCCATTCCCCCCTCACCTAGAACATTGCTGAGTCTTCATCTCTTCAAAAAGAAGATCAGGGAACTACTGTTTCATTGCTTTTAATCCTCTGAAAAGTCCTCTTCTATAACGCCCTTACTAACAAATCTCCGGTAGTCTAAGCTTTCAGTTGTTCGAGATCAGCTTAGTCCTAATAATAGCCCTCTTACCATGTATGCTCTTTCAATACCATGGGCAGTAGGCTGCTAGTGATCTATTTTGTGCATAATCCGATTCTCCATTTTGTACTTTGCAAGGAACTGGTATTTTTGTAAAGCACCTTTGTTGAAGTCTGGGTTATGCTACATAAAACTGTTAAAAAAACATTAACAAGCAGTGAGGAAAAGACATCTATATTGTCTTGACCTTAAGTAGAGCCTTCAGAAACACTCAAGCCTCTTTAAAAGATTATCTGAGAGCCAGCAAACAGCTGATATACAGAAAGTAAAACAATCCAAATTATATCACGCTTCATATTTGGTCTTTATACTAGTCTACCACCAGGCAGGTCTTTTTCATTTGAATTGGATTTAATTATACCTCACTATTACCCTATTATACTGTGCCTAATCCTGAGTGCAATATTGCATCCTTTTCAGGTTTTGTTTTAGTATCTAGTATAGTTGTTGGTTGTGCAATATTTTC
Source organism: Calotriton arnoldi (assembly GCA_963921515.1). Classification (NCBI taxonomy): domain Eukaryota; kingdom Metazoa; phylum Chordata; class Amphibia; order Caudata; family Salamandridae; genus Calotriton; species Calotriton arnoldi. The sequence goes on from CAWUFW010003524.1 coordinate 622,842, forward strand.
AGCCACGGTATCAATGCATACATAGAGCCTGGATGTAAAATGTACTACACTTGGTGTATCTGTTTCACTGGTTTTATGCTGTGTCCTTATGTATCCAGCATGTCTATCAGTGCACTTTCTCCTAAAAGGTCACTCTTCAAATGTTCATTGAATGTACCATGAAAATGTATGAGTCACGTGTACTCCCTAAAAACCTAACCACAACATTTGCGAAACAGCTATGAGTTAATATACTTTGCAAAGTTTGTAAAGATCAATAATACCGCGCTTTTTCAAAACAACTTGAAAAACATGCTGAGCAAAACCATTTTCAGTTTCCAAATCCTTGCTCAAAATGAGAAATACGTAAACTCAGATTTACGATGATTTCACACGATGCATCGCTCAGCAACCAAAGGTATAGAGCCTAGACTTTACACCTAAACTAACTAATACGTTTCCTGGTCTAAATAGCCTGGATAGTCAACAGCATTTCGATCCATTGGTTATTAGACAATGGTCATCAGTACACATGTAATTTGAATTGCTGTTTTTGCTCATAGATGGAAAGGCAGCCCGCAAAATTAAAAAGATGAGAGGGGATGAGTCATCTGAAAACAAAGTCAGTTTATATGAATGAATCTGCAACTAGTTGAATCAATTTACCCGCGAGGTCAGTACTGGCCAAATTCAAACAATCTGAAGGGATATGGCTTCTAGGTGGCTGTAAATCAATTGAGGTCATGTAGAAGGTATGGGGTGTGGAGAAATTTGAGTTCTACCACTGCATCAATTCAAGTTTGTAGAGTCTGTGGTAGATTAGGCGTTCTATACTATTTGTCGATTAAGTTTAAACAGAAGTTTTAATTTGGGGATATGTGGCAATTGCTCTACCTGCTGACTAAAACAATGTAGGTAGAGAGCGGTGATACATTTAGTTAATTCCCCTAGCGTCACAGGGTTTGGTTTTTATCTCACCTGACACTATTGCCTCAGTCAATGTGCCAACCCGAATCAGAAACCCAAATGGACTTTAAGCAATACACAAACCACTGAGCAATGTTTGTGTAAGTAGTATTTCCAGGTAATGGTCTATTCCATATGATGGACCAGGGACAATTAGTGGAAAACCAAATCCTCTTTTGATAAGTGATAGCACACTCAAAAAGCACTCAGAAACAGAATATGAATTTAAAATGTTTATTTAAAATTCTAACTTAGTGCACATGATATGAATCGTAACCACACAGAAAATAAATAATAATGCAGAACAACAGGAAACATTCTAACATGATTATTGCATTTTGTAGTCCTTACATATCTCTTTATGCCATTTATAGCCATTATTCTAATTCTAGAATAATAACATCTGCTGCATAATACTGAGGTTCAAATATGGGTCGCCTTCGCCTACCCGTTTTCAGAACAATAAGTTCTTATGGTTCTGTCTAGAGAGTAATCCTGCTAACTAGGTCAAATGCTGTGGGTAAGCGCACAGCCCGCATGTCACAGGTGAAGGATATCTGACACACGGCACCATTGGATTGGAGCCATTGAAGTTGAAGTTGGCCTCTCTCGTCCGATATCCCTGGTGCAAGGCTCCTCTCTAAGGTATGGCCAGATACGTGAGGTTTAAGAAGGTTTGGTCAAAGAGCCTCAGAGCTTGTTGAACAATGTTAGAATAAACATTAAACACGGGTGAACCCAAGAGCTTGTGGAACACTTGTTAACATAAATAATAAACTTTAAGCTGCTGATAATTCTTGCAATCACTAACTTTCCAGAAACGGTATGTACCAGTAGCACCCAATAATGATATCTTGAACACAAATGTTCAACTGTCAGGAATGTCTTTGCTGATTCATGATCTCCATTTTATGTCACATTTGCAGATTAGATGAAGTTGCTAGGGATGTGAATTTGATAGAAACCAAGAGAGTGAGAACCCTGCTCCTCATATTCCACCCACAGTGCCATATCATTGATTTGCAAAGGGAGAGGCTTAGGTCACACTGTAAAGGGGAAAGCACTGCCGGGCTTGGCATAGACCGTAGAGGGAGTGGCGACAAACGCATCTCTGTCTAGATGCATTGAATTGACTCCTGAGCCCACCGGGACCAATTTAGGTTGGGCGTTTGCATTCCAAGGTAAGTCTCCCCTTCCAATACTCACAGAGATGTTGGTAGGCATTCTGCTCATCAATGAGTCACCCAGTGAAGCACTCCATACTGCCAGCTCAGTTGAGTGGTCCTCATATAAGCCAAATTCTCAACTGAGGTGAAAATATTGCTCCACTGCTTACAGCAACCAGACACAGGAAGGAAGATGGTGCCCCTCCACCCTCACTTCAAAATCTCCTTGCCCCTCGGACGTGCTGCTTTAATCTGTGGGAAAAATGTTTTCCATCCTCACAAAGCATCTATAGGTTGGGAAGAAATATACCATCTTAACCAGGGCGTCTGATAGGGAATTGTTGTCACAATGAATGTTTGACATGGTTAGGATGAAAACTTCAAACCACTGCAAGTAACGTCACAATAGAAAAGCCCTTCAACACACTCGGGCCTCATTTCACTGCAAAATACAAACATGACAAGTAGAAAAGGCTTGCAGCTCTGTGGTTCACCATATAAGAGTCTCAGAAAATGACCCGTGGGACAAGTGTGAAATACGAATGATAGTGGGCTGCTCTGACAGAATTTCCCAGCCTAGAACGTGATCTGGGCCACATAGCATGTCCCAAGCTCGGTATTTAATGCGCCTGGGAACGTGGACGCCCTGTTATTCATACTAACCCTGATTGAGGTGGGAACTTACCGCTGCTAAAACTGTTACTGTCATTTTAAATGGATATCTTTTATTGATTTTACTCAGTTTTTACCTATTTGCATTTTGCCCTTTCATGAGGCAGCACAAGGGGTCTCTCGATCCTTGTGTGTTTGTACCTGCACATTCAGGCCATCTGGAAATTTGGACGCACAGCGGAGGCACGCAGTGGATGCGCCGCTGGCGCGCCAAAGGCAAACCCGTCCAGGCCAAGCCCGGGTCAGAGGCCACTACCACTGGTCAAAGCATGTCCCATAAGTATTCCAGGGCCAAGCTGCTAGAACTCAATAATTGTAAGCCTGCACTGTGCAATTTTCTTATTGTCGGTCTTGACTGAGATGTCTCTCACTATGATCACTGCCATTGGACTTGTCAGGTGAAACCAATTCCTCCAAAAGGTGAAGTACTGTCTTTCAGCTCCCTTCAACCTCTGGTTAAGAATAAAAAAAGAATGAAATGCGTATTCCTAAACTCAAGCTCCCACATTAAACACAGGCATGCATTTTCTAATTATGTAGAAGATTATTCCCCCGATATAGCATTCTTGACTGAGACATGGGCCAACAATAGTTCAAACCATGAGCTGGCTGGGTCTATGTCGGCTGGCTACTCCATTAAGAGATTAGACAGAGTTGGCAAACAGGGGGTGGCCTGGCAGTGGTGTCTCGAGACCACCAGGAAATGCTATGCGGACCAGTTATAGTAACTGGATCTGAAGCAATGTTTTTTAGGTGCAAATTATCTAATCACATTTTTTTAATGGTATATTGGTATACAGGCCACCTGGTTCAAAGACGAGTTTTATGGAAAACCTGGGAGACACGCTCAAACCCTTTATGTAATATGCAAATTTCACTTTTCTAGGGGATTTGAACTTTTATTTGGAAGATGCTAATTGCAAAGAGACGGAGCTGTTATTAGATGTTCTAAATAGCTTCAATCTCACCCAACAGGTGATCGCCTCTACCTAAAAAGCAGGCTATGTGCTGGATGGCATCTTTTTCTAATCAGCCAGATCTGAAGGTCAATTATATTGTACCTATCACATGGTCAGATCATAAAATTGTTAATTTCAGCCTAGAGACCACACCCTCTGATAATCAGTCAAACAAGCATACGCAACATAAAAGAGTCCAAGCTTGGACTAAAATCTGTATTCCCGATCCTGTAAATACTCTTGAAGAATTCTACTCTCATTTTATAAAAGGTGATAATCACACAACAGGATCATACTCGGAGTGGTTAGGAACGGCAATTATTAAAATCGTCTCTGTGAAAACGATTAAGAATCACAGAGGAAGACCATCTGCCCCCTGGTTCCCTTTGGAGATCAAGGCGCTGAAAAGAAAATGCCGAAGGCAAGATAAAGTGAGGAGGAAGCAGTTTAAAGTTGATGAAAAAGCTATATATAACAAGTTTATTCCAGAATATAAAAATCCTATTGTCTCCTAAAAAAACTAATTCTTCTCGGAAAAATTCTGTGCTGCAAAGAATTCCACTGAAGAACTGTTTAAAACTGTTGAGCCCCTCCTTGTCTAATATATCCTCAAACCTTACCTTAGCTCCCTGCTAGCTGTTCTGCGATCAACTTGCAGACTTTTTTCAAAAATAGCATTTGCAATACAATCGGTCTTGCCTTTGGGACCTTATATGTATTTAGCTATGCAGCATATTAGCCTGGGTGCTGAAACCTCTACTGTTCTTTAACATGGATGGAAAGTAAGCACCAAACTGAGTGACACACCAGGTATGGGAACACAAGGAGAGAAATATTGCCTTTCAGCGGGAAATGGTACAGTCCAAAGCTCTGTTTTTAATATAAAATCAGGTCCTTCGGTGGTCATATAACTGAAAATACAAAATTTGAAAAAAATATTATTGTGTACGGGTGCTCGTGGAAGACAATTTCTATGGACTGGAATCTAGAGAATGCTAAAGTGATTCTGGTATTTTACTGACCTCTACTGGTCGTTTTCTATCAAGAATGTTAAATAGAGGCAGTTGAACAAACAGAAAGCAATTGTTGTATTTTACTGACCTCTACTGGTCGTTTTCTATCAAGACAGTTAAATAGAGGCAGTTGAATAGAAAAAAAAGTCCCTAAGCGGAAGCAGACAAGTCCTAGGGCTTATCTACAGAGCCCACACAGTACTTACACATATAAGTATATACTAAAGTATATACAAGAGGTCTCGAATGCTGGACCTAACTAGACAAATTACTATTGCATTGCCTTCTTAAGTCATATCAAATTAGACACAGGAATGACTAACCAATTGCCACTCCTGCATGACACAGATCGAACTTTTGACATAACCGTGAGGGCACCCATCTAATTTTTAAAAAGATACTCTAAGCTCCTAAACCAAAGAGGAGGGTCAACTCAGATACGGACCTAAAACCATGCCTCCTAAAAGAGATCCCCTGACACTGTTCGAGAGATATGCCTAGGCAATCAGGCCATAAATTTGTTCCCTGAGTTACAGGATAAGGGGGTTGACCCAGACAAATCACTAGGAACTGGGTAATACGCGGTACAGGAGAAAATGGCCCCAGTGGAAACAATATTAATGAAAAAACACACTATAAAATCACCTGTTAAATTAATTCCAAACTGTTTTCAGTATATTAAACATATTTAATCATGTGAAGCATGGAGACTCATGTTCACAGGAATCACGTGTGTTATATACAATTTTTAGGCAAAAGGTGCCCCAACGGGAAGGGAAGGGTAAGTGCAGCAATGTGCAAGTGTGAGGGTAAGTGAGACAAGGAGGGCAGTGAACAATATATACATCAGAATAGTGAAAAAAGCCAATCCAGCCTATGACAAAATGCCAATCTATTTACAACACCATGATAATGGGACAAATGAGAAACAAATCACTGTTGTCCACACTGGTAAACACAAAATGAAGCCGTCGACATTTCGTTCCTGGGATTATATGTAGATAATTGGAGTTCTTACAGTAGGGTCTTCATCAGGACCAAGGGTGGGACACCTACGAATAATTAATGGAACCTTTGTTATGTACAGGTGAGAAAGCATGAATGAAATGGTTTTTTTTTTTTTTTACATTGGGCATAGACAATTACCCTCAGGCCACCGGTGCGTGCAGTGGTGAGGTTGGAAATGGATGGGCCCTCAGGCTCCAAAGTCAGAAAGGGATGTGGTTTTGTGGCTGATAATACAATTAAGCAACAATCAGCACCAGTAGTATGTGGGGCAACTGCAAAGGTCAATACTCATTGATCTACAATGGTCCCCATAAACCAAGAAGCTTGCACTTACTTCTTCAGTCGTTCCTATGTATATTCAATATTTTCGTAATCGTGGGCTTGCAGAAGTCAAAAGCTCCAAAAATCTGAAATGGGACATGAGAGGACTAATTAATAATAAACGGGGGACCATAGACATACCTTCCATTCAGATGTGTGTCCGTTTCACAGGAATGTGATCAGAACACTGAGCTCAACACCGGTTAAATACCGGCTCAGTCGGCCGGAAAGCATGCGTGCTCCACGCTCGGGTGAGCAGCAGTTGAGTGCTGCTCCCGCGGGACCAAGCAAGAGCAAGCCCTGCGTGTCATACCCGAGGGCCGTCAGCTGGTCGGGGGAAAAGGAAACCCAGTATAGACTTACTAAGAATGTGGGAAGCCACGGTAAACATTACAAGTGGCATTGCGAAACAGTGGAAATTAGCAAACTACATGAGGACTCGTGAATCTTGTAAAACGATTAGCATGCGGACACATCATTCTTTTTGCACCACGTGGGGAAAAAAAGTCTATGCCATCATCTCAGAATTGTTTCACCATGGTGTGTGTCTAGGGTGTGCAGAATACATTGTCGTGGTTGGCAGTATATGCGAAGACTTACTAGGAATGCGGAAAACCGTGGTTAACATTATACATGATATTTTGAAACAGTAAATAATAGCAAACTTCCTAGGACTTGTGAGTCTTATAAAGTGGTTACCATGCGGACACATAATTCGTTTTGCGCCACGTGGGGAACAGAAGGGTTATAACATCATCCCACACTTGTCTCACCATGGCATGTATAAAGGTACAAAAAATGACACAAAATGGTCGCAATTGGCAGTACATGTGACATTTGCAACGACGGAATCAAAATCCGATCACTCGCTGAAGGCTCGTGATTCATAACATTGTATTACAATTCTTTACACGTGGGGAGCAAAAGGTGTGTCATAATAACACATCCTCGTCCTACCATTTCATGTGTATTGGAATACAAGTAAATGTGTGTAAATGCAAAATGGACACCCACTTGGTCATAGAAAATATCGTTCTTCTTGAATTCTATGTACATTTATTGGGAAAGGTAAGGAATGTATGGCCCTCGTTAAGGGTACACGAATTTAACAATAGCAATCTACACAGTTCAATGTCAAGGAAACTGGAAGAAGAATGATCATTACAACAGATTGCTAACTTTCTTCTGGTAACCAAGATGTCACGTAATATAGAGTTGGTAAATAAGTTATTATAACAGCCTGTGACTGCAAACCCTGTTCATTCCCTGACCAAGCATGAAAGGCGGGCACTGCTAGCGTCCGTTCATTCAGCCCATTATGAATCGTATCAAGGGTGTGCATCCATTTGCACTCACGTGTATTAAGTACCTGCTGTATGTCCCCACCTCTAATGCCCAAGGTGATCTTCTCAAGGACAACCCATCTGATGCTGTCTGGTGGGTGACTGACTCCCTGAAAGTGTTCTGCAAGAGGTGCCCCCACTACGCCACACCTTATTCTGCTGCAGTGTTGCAGGACATGAGCTTTCACTTTTTGACGCATCTGCCCGATGTACATCAGATCGCATGGACACATGATAGCGGTGATGACATCTGCTGTGTTGCAATTGGTGTGGGTTTTGAAATCGATTGTGTGGTTTTTGTAAGTCAATTGTTTAGTCTGTATGGTAAGACTACAGTCCTTGCAGTGTCCACATTTGAAGTGCCCTAATATTTCTGGAAGGTTCCAGAGGGACTGGATGGTGGGTGCTAGAGGTGTTTCCAAAAGGGAGTGCACATCATGCTCCTGTATGCTCTTCCCTCTCTTGAAAGAGTGCGTGGGTGGTTCAGACAATCCCAAATCATCAGATATGAGTTTCCACTATTGGTTAACAATTTGTTTGATGGCATTACTGTGAGTGCAGAAAGTAGTGACACATATCATTCTGTTATTCAGATCTTCCTTACGTGTTTTGGTGACCAGTCTTGTATACAAGTATCCCTCAAAAACCAGCCTTGGAGGTTATCTATACAGCTCTCAACAAGAGACCAGCACCAACCTTGGTGCCAACAGATTTCATCATTGAACCGGTTGGCTGTGTCCCTACAAGGTATGCTAAAGAGGTTAGCAGGTGGCCTGTGGGGGAGGTATGGGGGTAGGTAGACTGCGCTGTATGTTGACTTTGCCCACGGGGCCAGTGGGCACCACGGCCTCTACTGCAATACTACTGGGTTCCCTGTATGGGTTGGAGGTAAGATACACCTCGGCCGAAACTGCGAAAGGAACGGTGGAACTGTTGCAGTTTGCGAGGTGGGGCGGAAAGGCCCAAAGAGCAACCGGCAGCCTGACTCTCCTTAAAGCACTCAAGAGTAGAATCAGCTTTTCCCCACCCAAACAGGCGAGTCCTGTCAAAAAGTGGATACGAACCCCAGAACCCTGTTGATCGCAGCCACACATGGTGGTGAATGTCAACAAAGATGCCTATGGCACACATGATGGACTCTGTAGTGTCCGATCCACAGCCAATCATGAACTTGGTGGCATCACACCCACCTTGGATTGCTTGAGAAAATATAGGGCAAAGGACTTCGGGCACACCAGGGAGGACTTGTTCCACTGAATCCCCGTGGGCATGTCAGTAGGAACAAGGAACTGGAATTAAAAGATTTGAGGGCCAAGCTGGTAGATGAAAAGGAGCATTTGTGGGAGATGTGTTGGCACTAAAGCGACTTGCGGAAGCCTGCACACCTAGGCTTTGAGATGTGCTGTGAAATAAAAACTGGGTCACCAGCAGCAGGGCGATGGCGTCTGGCTATTTGACTGGGGGGCGGGGAGAGCCAGAGCAAGGTGTGGCCCAAGCCTCCAATAAGGTATCAGTCAGTGTCTCATTTAAGGGAAGAAGGGACTCAGTAGATGATTGCCCCGTTGGAGGACTTCTGTTAAGACATTAGTTTTAACCTTGAAGGTGGGGAGCTGAAGGTCAAGAACTTTGGCCGCTTACCCATGGGGTCCTGGGACACCTCCCTTTCAAATGTATTCAGGAGTTATTCCTGTTTTTGGATGTCCTTGTGTGACTGTGCCCGCACTCCAATCCTGTTAGCTATACAATGCACCAGATCACTGTTTTGAAAGCTTCCCATTTCCACTAATACAGAAGTAGCTGTCCCAGTATTTTCATAGAAGTATTTTCAGACTGCATCTCCTAGCAAAGCTCTGAAAGCACGGTCTTCCAATAGAGCCACATTAGGTTTCCAGTCTGGGATAGTCTAGGGGCTTCCCATTCATGAGTTAATAAAAGAGGGTTATGATTAGGGTATGTTTTGTCAAAATACTCAGAAGTTGTGAGCAGCATAAAAATGTGTCCAATCTGACTTGTAAATCAGCATCAGAGAGTAGTAAATGTATACCCGTGACAACTGGTTGAGTGCTCTCTAAGAGTGCACAGTCTCCCAGCGTGTCATCCATTCAGTAAAGATTCTAGACAATTTATGTACTCCAGACAGAAGGGGTTGAGGGGGGTGATGCCATCTATCTAGGGCCATATACCTAATGAAATTAAAATCACCCCGATCACATATAGCAAGTGCCAGTTGTGGGGGCCAAGCTAGTCGAGAAGGTTTGCTTGTCCACATTTGGGACCTCACACTCAGGACAATCACAACCCTGTGTGTTGTCCAAACTGCAATGATAACATGTCATCAACACACTCACAGGGCAATCTGTTGCTATATCAAGCCAGGAAGTGCTGAGGGGGGAGAAAGATAAGAGAACAAACAGAGCTGTGCATATTCCATATGGCCCGCTTGTCTCTGGCCACCCCAATACTGCGATTGAAAATTCATAGGGATGAAGACTTACCACAGCAGCTCATGACAACACGGGTGGCAAGGGGGATGTGCTTTATCATTCCATTATATCATTTTGTCTGCTGTGCAAGGGGTGACCTTAAGTCGAATTCCACTGTGGTCGTATGCTGAGCGGCTCTTTGCCTCCATATCTGAGTCATCACACAGGATCGAGGTCACCTCCGCATCTTTTTTCCAGAGCCCCGTAGAGCAGCCACATCCAGCGGACACTCCCTCTTGGCTCTCGCCTGTTGCGATGATGGACGGAGTCCTTTTCTTATTCTTATGCATCGTCTTTTCTGGGTGCGTTGCCAGGCAGGGTCAGTAAGGTCAGGAAACCCCCGCTAACGACTTTGTTAGTGTCCAACCAATAATGTGCTACCACTGGTGCAGTAAAGAAGGTTTCCCTCCACCTGGTTTCTCAAGCCTGCAGGGAACAACAGTGCATATTGTATTTGCTTGTTTCGCCCTAAGTGGGAAGGGTATGCCCAGACATGGGTCCCGTGCTCATCATGCCACTGGAGGCAAGCTAGCCTGGCTGATGAGGGGTGATGCCCCAAAACCGGTCCCAGGATGCTCGTTTACGATCCAGGGAGGAACTGGCTAGGCAGTTTGGGCTGGACTGTTCCCATGAGGAGCAGGGTAAAGACTGATTTGCATATGGCTGTGTCCAAACTAGGGTGGCGTGGTGAGCAAAAGAACAATGGATTATTCCCAGATCTTTTTGACTGGGGGTGAATGTTTGCATTGCTAAGCATTCCGTTCATCATTTGTTCCTTTTGCTTGTGTCGCCCTAAGTGGGAATGATATGCCCAGACGTGGGTCCTGCGCTCACCATGCCACTGGAGTCTAGCTAGCCTGGCTGATGAGGGGTGATGCCCCGAAACCGGTCCCAGGATGCTTGTTTCCGGTCTTAGGAGGACCTGGCTTCGCCGATCGGACTGGACTGTTCCCATGAGGAGCACGGTCAAGACTCATTTGCATATGGCTGGGTCCAAAATAGGGTGGCGTGGTGAGCAAAATAACGATGGATTAAACCCAGATCTTTGTGACTGGGGGTGAATGTTTCCATTGTTAAGCATTCAGTTCATCATTTGTTCCTTTTACTTACGTGGGTGGCGCAATGAGTGGTGCAGCCTGCTTGTAGCATTTAATTTACAGGCCGTGGGTACAGACAGCACCATATACTCGGATGTTACAAGCAATACAAATGTGCCAATCGTGGTATACCAATTTTAATATGTTTAAAAGTGAGACCACAAGCAGTTCACCACAGGAGTAAAGTGCTCACTGTCTACAGCCAACAAAAATAGGGTTCAGTAAAAAGGCAAAAAATAAAGGGGAGGCTCTGCAGGGAGGGCAAATTTCCAACAAGAGTTGTATGGCTCCATGGGTAAAAGCTTTCCAATTACATCTGCAATGATCAGACAGTCACAAGTTTGAATCCTGGCAAAGCAGGGCAGGCAGTAATCTGAGTGCCACTGAATTGGGTAAGGGTGGCATTTGTTATTCACAGTGCTTAAGAACAGCAGAAATGCATTCTAAATGGCTAGATAAAAACTAAATATCAAGAACGCTTACCACAATATGCCACAGAGAGCATCATCATATCAGGGACGACCACAATATGCCAAAAATGTCCTCCCATATGGCAGAGAAAGCATTATGAACAATAATGAGTTTCAGTGACGCACTCCGTTTAATAATCCTTCAAGTAGCAATCTAAATATACAGCTCGCCTAACTAAACCTGTTCAAGCGTGCCACTCAGTATCTGTGGGCTGCCCATCCCACGTCATAAATTAATAAGATAACAAATCAGGTAAACAAATGCCTGAATGTACTGGGTGCCCAGCTGTGTGTGTTCTTTTGTGAAACTTTATCAATTTTTAACCATAAATTACCAAATTAAATCACCACATTTATACAATAGTTATCATCAACTTTTTCATTGTCAGTAATGTGTATATTACATCAATGTACTTTCTCTTTGGTGATTACAAATGCTTCAATACATTAATGAAAATGGAAATATATAAGTTCAAACTTTAACCAAAAGACAATTAATGCCAATGCATTCTTCTTCAATGAGGATCCACTTATTCGTGTGATGCCCTATGCATTTTGGGATGGACAGTCCCTTCCTCAGGGGCCACTACAAGACAAATATGGCAAAACGTTAAGTCAATCAAAAGATTAACACTATTACTAACTACCAAACACTTCCTATGCCCAACCGGGTGAATAAACAAGGTAGAAAAATGTCTACCAGCACCTTAGAATTCAGAAGGAAACCACAAATACATGCCACTAGTGCTAACAAAAGCGATAACTGAAAGTTAGCATGCCCCAAATATACAGGCAGATGAGGATATCATCCACAAGCTAATGCGTGAAAAAAATAAGAAGAATGGCTCCAATAGCCACTGAGTGCCCATGCTATTACTCCAGAATCACCTTCATCAAGACCAAAAGAGTGATCATGCTTACTAAATGTGAGTAATGTAGTAATCCCAAACGGTACTTACTGCCTCACAAAAATGCGGTGCGTACCAATCTTCACTAACAAACGAAAATTATAGTTGCTGGGATCCTAAAAATGTGGCATGAAGAAAAAGGTGTTATACGAAAATTAATTCAAGGCTGTGTAAGTGAAACTAAAAATGTGCCCAGTGCCGAAATACCTTCCAAAACCGGACTTGACAGCACCTGTGTATGAAACAACGATGTTCAAAAACATAGTCACAAACAATTCTTCAACTCTGAAACCCGCTACTGTGAAGTATCCCATCCGGAGACGTTCCTGTTAAGGTGCGCTTACCCGATGTGAGGCGGAGTGAGAATCCAGCAAGCTGATCTTTGGGCCCAAGAGGGGGGCAGCACATACCACAGACTAGCTTGTTGGTGTGAAAAAGGTCGCTTTATTGAAAACAGGTGCACCTTACATCAACATTCCTTGGCCTGTGCCGTACAAAACTGATCCTCACTAAATAGTATCCTCCTACCTTACCCCCTCCCCCTCCCCTAAAGTTGTTCCCCCTGCAAACATTTATAAACCCCCAAAACTTGCAACTTCTTAACCTTTCTTCACCTAGCTATCTATGTACATTTCCTATGCTCTTTCCCCTTCCTGCGTGCTTCCGGATTGACCTTCCCCAACCATAAACTGTAAACTGTAAAACCTCTGTCCCAACTATTACCCCAGGAAAACGCCCCATAAACATCATTAGCACACCAGCACCTGCTTCCAGCGACAACCAAAGTACATGATTTTCCCCCCGATGCACCTGTTCCCAACAACGCTACCGAAAAACCAAAAACTCCTGCCACTAACAGCGGGTCTAAACCCCCAGAAAAAGCCTCAACAAGAGGGCCCCCCAGACCCCCCTAAACATGGGGAGGGTGGGCGGGAAAAAACAGCTTCCCTACCCGTAAAATCCCTCTACCGGCTGTCGTGTCACTTCCACCGAAATGGTGGTCAGTGACGTAAAATGGCCGGCTATATATGCCCCCAGCCCAAAAACCGCCCAATCCTAGCCCAAAATGGACCGGGAAGCCCAACAAGCCCAACTGGGCTCTGGCTGCCCCCGGCCCAAAATCCCCCGGGAGGGGCAGGCCTCCGGTGGTCGGCCGCCCCTCCCAAAGCCCTATTGGGCCCAAGAGGGGGCAGCACATACCACAGACTAGCTTGTTGGTGTGAAAAAGGCCGCTTTATTGAAAACAGGTGCACCTTACATCAACATTCCTTGGCCTGTGCCGTACAAAACTGATCCTCACTAAATAGTATCCTCCTACCTTACCCCCTCCCCTCCCTAAAGTTGTTCCCCCTGCAAACATTTATAAACCCCCAAAACTTGCAACTTCTTAACCTTTCTTCACCTAGCTATCTATGTACATTTCCTATGCTCTTTCCCCTTCCTGCGTGCTTCCGGATTGACCTTCCCCAACCATAAACTGTAAACTGTAAAACCTCTGTCCCAACTATTACCCCAGGAAAACGCCACTCAGAAAATTCCTCCGCCAGGACTTTTCTGACCCCCCCCAACTAGGTCCGGGGTCGTTTCGGGTATCTACATATTCCTAGCACCTGATCCAAAACCTCCTTAAGCTGCACTATGTATAATTCCAGACCATACCTGGACAAATGAACCCCATCCTCCCGAAAAAAATACACTGCTGCATAACGCAGTTCTGGATGTTCCATCCTCCCAAAACCTTCCCTGTCACAAAATTTACGCATGTCCCTGTTAATCTTCCTTCGCGCCTTATCTATTGCCCCTGGCCGCTCTGCCCCCCTCCAACATCTCCTGAGAATGAAATCCGACCAGATCACGTGGCAGCCCGACCATTGCCGCTGAATCTCTAACAAATCTCTCTGCATTTGCTTCAACAAAGCCAAACCTTTGCACTGCACCAGATCGTTCGCTCCCAAATGGATGAGCAACACGTCTGGGCAAATCCCCCTTCTAATTGACCTGTTCAAAGCCGGCACCAACTCGTGCCACCGCATACCCCCTTTTCCCTGCCACTGACACCTAAACAAACCAGGATCCAGCCCTAGGTTCACACTGTTCTGCTTTCCCCATTCGTACTGCTCCGCCCGCTTCACAAAAGAATGTCCGACAAGGAGGATGGACAATTCCGCCGCCGCAGGCCCCGCCACTGCACCTAAAAAGACACATATATGAGAAACGAAGGAGGAACATCATGCCTCTCCCTCCCCGGGGCCCCGCAGCCTGATGTATGTTCTAAAACAATCTGATTTCCATCGCCCCAAACGCATAAGCTCTTCCCTCCCCCACCCCTGTCTTGCTGCATCCGTTGCTGCACCTATGCGAAAGGAATGTGTCCCAAACTGTCCCGGGTTCTCACCTAGTCCTAGGAGGGCGCGCCTCAATACCCAAAGTAGTTGAGGCGCCGTCACCCTGCCCCCTCCTCCCGGCGGAAAACCTCCCCCGCTCCGAAGGCCCCCTCGTGGCTAATATCCTCCCCCAAGCCGCGGGGCATACCTCCTGTTCCACTACAGGCCCCATGACCACCCACTTCCCTGCACCCCGCTGGTCTGTCTTCGAGCGGCCCAGTAGTACCGCCACTTCCTTTTCCCGCAGATCCACCGCCCCCACTGCACCCCCGCACCCCCTTGTACCCAACAGCTCGGAGACCCGAAAGGCCCCAAAATACATCCACGACATTAACGTGGAAAACAAAACCGTTTCTTCATGGCTGCGGCAGATCTGCGGCAAAATCTGCGTCACTCTACCCAGAATACCTGCCGAAATGGGCCTCCTCAGCTGGGCTCGGTTGCCTTTCTCCCTTGCCCAACCTTCCAACAGTCGCGTTCCCAGTTCACCCGCGGATGGCGCGTAGCCCCACCACAATTTTCCCATGAACGCAATGGCCGACAGCTTTCCCGCTATCGTCACTTTGGACCTTCCTTTGTCCATCATAGCCATAATAAATTGAACTACCTGTTCTTCCCTGCCCCAGGGCCGGTCCTGCCGCGTCGCGCCACTGTCCAGAAAATCCCGCCAAGCCAGCTCGTAAGCTCTCCAAGTTGATGTGGCCACCGACCCTCTTACCAACTGCAAGACCCTTTCTCTCCTACCGACCACATCCCCTCTGGAACCGGCGTCCGGCATGCGTCTGCCTCCGTGGCTAGCCCATGGAACCTCTGCCACTGTGAACGAGACAAAGCGTCCGCAATGTCATTGTCCACCCCCGGCACATGTCTGGCTTGAAACAAAACATCGTGCTCCAAACATCGCAGCACGAACACCCTCAATAACTTGAGCACCTGCGTGTCCCTAGCTGACTGCCTGTTCACAACCTGCACTACCGCCATATTGTCCACCTTAAAAATCACCTTCCTGTGCGCCAAATCCCGGGCCCAGACCGTCACAGCCACCACCAGTGGAAACAGTTCCAGAAAGGCAATGCTCCTCCCCCGTTCTTCCAGTGCGATGGCCATTCCGCGGCGCACCACCTCCCTTGCCAGTAAAGCCCGAAACCGCCTGCCCCTGCTGCGTCTGAGGAGATAGTGACGTCCCATTCCCAGTCCTCGGAGGCGGCCATTGGGATGCCATTAAAATGCTCCAAAAACCTCCGCCACATGCGCAGGTCCTCCTTCGTGCCTGCCGACAATCTCATGTGATGGTGCGGTAGCGTCAAACCGGATAAGGACAAACCTAGTCTCCTGCAGAAAGTTCGCCCCGCGCGCACCACCCTGCAAGCAAAATTCAAGTGCCCTAGGAGGACCTGTACTTCCCGTACTGTCACCTTCTTTTTGCCAGCAGGCTGTCCACCAGGAGCAGCATATGCACCTTCTTATCCTCCGGCAGGCGGGCTTCCATTGCTACGGAATCCAGCTCAATACCAAGGAATGACAACACCGTGCCTGGACCCTGCGTTTTCCGGCGCCAGGGGCACACCCAGGTAGCCCATGAGCTCTGTAAAACTAGCCAGCTGCTGCTGACAGTCCGCCGAACCGGGCTGTCCCACCAGGAAAAAATCGTCCAGGTAGTGCGTCACCGTCTGGTTACCGGTCCGCCACGTAAAGACCCACTGCAAAAAGGTACTGAAACGCTCAAACAAGGCACAAGATATGGAGCACCCCATTGGCAACGCTTTGTCCACAAAAATGCACCCTTCAAACTGTATACCCAACAGCTGGTAGTCCTCTGGGTGCACCGGGAGCAGTCGAAATGCCGATTTGATGTCGCATTTTGCCATGAGGGCACCTGCCCCCACTGTAGCTACCAACTGCCGCGCCACGTCCACTGAAGAGTAGGACACTGACGAAAGTTCAGCCGCTATAAAGTCGTTCACGGACGCCCCCTCCGGCCATGACAAGTGCTGTATCAGCCGGTATTGTCCGGGTTCCTTCTTTGGTACCACTCCAATAGGGGAGATGATCAGGTCCCGAATCGGTGTCTCTTGAAAAGGGCCCGCCATGCGCCCTTCCCGGACTTCCTTGCCCAATTTGTCCCGTACCACCGCTCTATGCGCGTTGGCAGATTTCAAGTTCTCAGCCCACCTGGCGGACCGTGGACCCTCGTACCCCAGCCGGAAACCCTCCCGAAAACCTAGTTGCAGCGTTCTAGCGTCGTCGGTCCGTGGATAAGATGCTAACCATGTTTCCAGCCGCTCCTGTTTAACTGGAGTATGAGCCTTTGCCCAAATGCCCCTGTCCTCCCCTACCCCCCGACCCCCTGCTTGTTGCCCCGCCTGTGTGGGCTGCTGCCCCTGTCCTCTACCTCCCGCCCCCAGCATTGAACCACTGGGTGCCGACCTGCGCACTTGGAACATTCGTGCCTAAACTTGCAATATTGTCGGGCGCATGTGCCCTTGTTGAAATCCCAGCACGCACCCCCTGTGCTTCCGGCGTTGTTCCCCGCATATCCCACCCCCCCGGGTGGGGCGGTTCGGAAAGGGGCGGGGTGCGAGCTGTAGCCCGCTTGCCGTGTATATTGTTCCCCGAACTTGGCCCCTCCCATGGTCTGATGGTAAAGGTCGGAGTCTATTTCCCCCACTTGGCCTCCGGATCCCAGGCCAACCGCGTCCGGAACTCCTCATCATAGTGGGACCATGCGTACCCCCGTACGTGACCTGAGCCCGCCGGATCACGTCCATATATTTAAACAACGCGACGGCCCGGTCCGGGTACTTCTCACAGTACACGCTGGCGAAAATCAAGAATGCCGCCGACCAGTTTTCGATGTTCATGGGCACCCTCGGCCTCTTGGCCAATTCTAGCTCCTCTTCCTTGGACCCCTCCTTCGCTGTAAGCTCCCTATGCAGTAGCTTCAGCATGTCCACGTAGTCTCCTTTCCAGATTTTTTCTTTGGTGCCCAACGTAAGGTGGGCCCCAGAGGCTTCGTAATCCCCATATATGGCAATTTTTTCACGGGGATGTCATGGCTCTCCTTTCCCCCTCTTTTTGGGCCCCCCTTTCACTTTGTCCCCCTCGTCAGTCCCCCTACCGGTCCTGCTGCTTGGTCCTTTGAGGCGGGCGCCCTCCCCCTCGCCCCCGAACTCACCGACTCCGGCCCCACCCCCGTGTCTTTCACATACTTCCCTTGCCTCAAACGCACCTCCCCCTCCTCCCCCCGCGCGCATCTGTGCCAACCGAGACCCTTGCCTGCGGCCTACCGCCTGTCGGCCCTTTAGCCAAAACTTTCGCTGCCTTACCTGGCGTCAAGGTCGGCGTCCGTACCGGATCCCGCCGCCTAACCAGTCGTGCAGAAGGGGCCATCACGCTTTCCGCTGCGTTCCACCTGACCGGACCGCTCTGTAACAAACTAGGCATATCGTTAGTCACGCCCCCGTCCTGCCGGTCCCCAGGCTCAACAATTTCCCCTTCTTCAATGCTCCCTTCATCGTAGTCCAATAGCCCAGGGTCGTCCACCTCGGACTCCGGCCCCTCTACCCCTGCGCGGTCCCTGTCTGACCAGCTTGGCAATGGGCCGCCCTCCGTGGGCTCCAGCCTGCTCAAGCCCGCCTTCTCCCTGCAATTGCGGAGGAATTCCCCCACTCCCCACTCCCTCGCCGCTGCCCTGCGCGCTGTTGCTGTGAATTCCGCTCTGTGTCATATGCCTCCCGCGCCTGTCCCCCTGTGGCCGCATGGACCCCTCGGGGTTGAGCTACCGGGGGCCTCTCGTCCCGCCTCCTGTATGCCGCTGCCGGCAGGTCCCTCGTGGGAGCGCGACCGCCCGCATGAGGCAGAGCCGGCCCATCCTCTCGGTGGGTTGGAGCCGCACGCAACTCTCCCGAGCACCTCGCCGTCCTGCCAAAAAGAAGTGGAGTCCGACATGCCGGGGTTAGTCCTGCCCTCTAACCCTCCCATCCCCACACCCTCCCCCGTGAAAACCCCCATCCCCGTCCCGCACCCGACGCACTGGATGAGTGGCCCCCCCCGCCGCGAAGGGGCGGACCCCAGGCCCCAGCCCCCGCCCCGTGCATCCCCTACACCCTCCCTGTAAACGCCCCCCTTCCCCATCGCTCCACTCCAACTCTTCAACCACCCGCCGGACCGATGTCCCCACCCCAGCCCCTCCAAACCCCACCCCAGCCCCTCTACTCCCTCGCCCCCCGGACTCCAACACCCGCCCCCAACCCGCTGCTTCTGACCACCGGTGGCGCAGTCCCTCCGGCGCCCTATCCAGCCAACCCCTAACTCGAGGGAGGGCATGGACCCCCAGCGCGGCCCCTCCCTGCTTGCCATCAACCCCCCGGCGTCCCCCAAACCTGGCGGAGAGAGTGCCTCACGCACTGACCGTGCCTCCCCCTGTCTACCTGCGAGGCCCTCGCCCCCCACCCCGGCACCTGGGTCCATCGCCTGAAACCCCCGTCCCCCATCTGGTCCCATCCTCCGCCCCTGGCTTCCTCCGGGCCCCCTGCCTCCTCATACTCCTCCCCGCTTTCAATCAAAAGCGGGGAGGCCCAACCACTGACCATCTGTGAGGTGACAGCCCCATGGTCTCCCCCTTCGCGCCTACGCTCCCTACTAACACGGGGCCCCCACCGCCCCTTTTCCCTTGCGCCCTACTACTCGGAGCCTTTCCGGCCCCCGGGCCCCCTCCTTAAAAGCAGCGCGGGCCGCGGAGCCGCGCCACGCCCCCGCCACGTGTCCGTTTTTCGGCGCGGCCGCGTTAGCAGTGCGGCCGCGCCCCCTGCCTCTACATTGTGCCGTTTGCGTGCTCGCGGCGGCTCGCAAGCCAGCACAGCCGCCGCGACCCCGCTCGCCGCCCTCCTGGGTGGCCTCACCTTAACGCCGGGCCGCAGCATGTCCGTGCGGCCCGCGTCCTCCAAAGGCGGAGCGCCTCCACCACGCGGGGATCCTGACTGTGTGCCATCGATTCACCAGCAGGAAATCGCGCCAATACCAACGCCAACGCCAGACCACAAAAACAGCTTCCCTACCCGTAAAATCCCTCTACTGGCTGTCGTGTCACTTCCACCGAAATGGTGGTCAGTGACGTAAAATGGCCGGCTATATATGCCCCCAGCCCAAAAACCGCCCAATCCTAGCCCAAAATGGACCGGGAAGCCCAACAAGCCCAACTGGGCTCTGGCTGCCCCCGGCCCAAAATCCCCGGGAGGGGCAGGCCTCCCGGTGGTCGGCCGCCCCTCCCAAAGCCCTATTCTAAGCCATAAACTCCACTCCCGTACCTTTTTGAATAAATCCTGACCTTCCCTCGTAATCTCTACCATGCGTGGCTCCACTAAAGCATTATGCCAGGCGAGAGAATCATTATGCCAAGAATGGCCGCAATGTGGCAATATTACAACCATTGCACAGGTGCAAACATTATGGTGATGAGGGTGCAATTATGTCATGGATGTCCATTATAGAGGTGGCAGCATTAGGAAGGGACCGACATGCTTTGGAGGGCAAAAATGAGGCAAGTATGGCCAACACGTCATTGCCAGCATTATGTCAGGGTTTCTTGAGTGTGCCCATAATATGCCAAAAAGTACTACGGTTATGCCGGCACATATTTGTACCAGTTGTGGGGACTATAGTGACAATGATGCCCACAATATAACAAGTATGGCAACCATAACGCCAGGTCCTGAATTATGCCTGAAGTGCCCAACATGACTAGGGAAACCGCAATATGGGAAACTTGCTATCACTACTATAAGAGAGGTCCCTAGTAAGTACGGGTAGGTCCCATCATGCATAGATTGCTCAATACATAGGGGAGGGGCTTACTAGATGCTGCAGATGTTAGGGGTTAGGTGGGTGGCACGCTCCCACTCTTTCACCCAGACACATCCAGGCACTGCCACTGCCAGTCCCTTTGCACTCCTGCTAGACCGCAGTGGTTTCAGCCTCAGCACTCTAATTGTGAATTCACCTCCCAAACTTTGCTTGTGTAGCATCGCAATGCAAGGCAAATGTAGTATGTACAGCTTGTGTTGTCGCCCAAAGGTCTGGAGCTGTATAGTGCCACTGCAGAAGGCTCACCACAGCTCCAGACTTTGTGACAGCAAACATCTCACAAATGTGTCACCTCTGCCTTACTGTTAACTTTAAAGAGTCTTTCTTTTAATCTGACTGCAGGCTATGCTAGCAGGTTCTGTACTATGTTTAATTCATACTTCCGGCACATGTTTGGCCTACATCATATTTTTCACAAATAAGCAATTTCGGTGATTATTTGAATTAACAAGGTGGGACACCAGTGGAATAAAGGAGTTTACCAAAACCTAGTTTTCTGGTAAAAACGTCCCCTTATTTTCCAGAATCGTTCATGGCACAGTGCTGCTAGGCACAAAACAACAAACAGCACAGTCCTTCCGACAACGCCAGCACGTGGGCTTGTTACCCACATATCTATGCGACTAGGTACTGAAAAAATACCAGAACGAAAATAAACAACCGTCACAAAAACACGGAGTACAAAACAACGAATCTGCTACACGAACGAGTGAGTTATGATAAAAGAAATACATTGCTGTTTCATTTGGAAATGCACAAATCAAACATTGCAAAATATAATGGCAAAACTAAAATGGAACCAACTAAACATGCACATCAGAAAAAATATAGTATACCGGTTAAGAGAAATAAATGCTACAAGTTGCATAAAAAGGATTAACTTGTGTAATCGTACATTCAGCACGCGCAGACTCAGTTCAAAGTTCCACTAAACGTTCCCACTATTTTAATTCGACAGGAAAACGATCTAATTTTAGACTGAGAGATAAAAAAAATTCTTTGACCTTTATCCAGTGTTTGGCACGGTTTAAAGCAATACTATTTACGAAAGTTTTTTTTTTACTTGCATGTCATTTAGTATGGCTAGACACTGCGAGACGAGGTTGAAAAGACCACCGAGTGTCGTAATCAAAAATAACTTGCTAAAAAGACTAATGGAGAATCACCAGAGAAAGCACAATAAACCTATCCCCCATTATCGTGTGCTTGGCTGGAGGCTTGTGTGTTTCACACTGTCATTCCCTGTGCAGTGACCTCTCTTGTTAGCACTCTAGAAACCCTCATTACCACATTTTAACAATAGCTATAATATGCATTTCAGTGACGAGCTGCTGTGCAAGGGTTACACACTTCACAAAACAGAGATAAACATGTTGATCTGAAGCAGGAGTCGCGTTATAGCTCGGAGCACTTTCCAAAGGTTGTAGTTATCATCTTGTTAAGAAAATAGTACACGTATTTATTTATTTTATTTATTTATATAGCGCCTGAATCGACCCCCGAAGGGGTATCTCTGCGCTTCGGACAAGCAGTGTGAAAGTAGTACTACTACAGCTGAATCAGAGACAGAAGAGAGTAGTCTTGAGCAGTTTCCTAAATTGCAAATGATCATGGCATTGCCTCAAATGTAGGGGGAGCTCGTTCCAATAGCGGGGGCCTAGATGGGAAAGGGCTTTTCCCCCTAATCTGGCCTTCCTAACTTGGGGGACCACCAGAAGATGCTTGGAGCCCGAGCGGAGAGATCTAGAAGGTAGGTATGGTGTAAATTTCTCCGAAAGATAGGTGGGACCAAGATTGGACAACGCCTTATGGATGGTACAGCAGACTTTGAATCTTACCCGTTGCCGTATTGGAAGCCAGTGAAGCTGCAAGAGAAGAGGGCGGGAGGCCAGTAGCCATGGGAGGATACAAATGACGACATGGCTGTACTAAGGAGGGACTAACAAGCCTCATAATGAATCAGAAGACATCATTTACAAAGGACAAACACACAAGCCAATGAAAAATAAGGGCGTGGGAGTGGGCGAAGCTTTTCTCCGTACTGAACTACCACAGCTCTTCGCAGAGCAGGGCTTGCGCGCTGGCTCAGGCTCAACCTAATAACGTTGAGGAAATCTTTAGTAAATTAAACATCAAGGGCTGATCGCTTGGCCTTTCCACTGATCAAAATAATATAGCTCCTGGCCTAAATATCTTAGATATATTGACCCTGCTTTTGGAGGAAAGAGTGGTGGATCTGGTTAGCGTAACAAAATCTGGGGCTCCCTTTGGTATCGCTTTGTTTGCCCTAAGTTGGCAGGGTATGCCCAGACGTGGGTGCCTTGCTCACTTTGCCACTGGATTCAAGATAGCCTGGCTGATGAGGGTTTTGAACCCGAAACCGGTCCCAGGATGCTTGTTTATGGTCCAGGGAAGACATGGCTTGGCAGTTCGGGCTGGACTGTTCCCATGAGGCACAGGGTCAGACTGATTTGCATATGGCCATGTCTGAACTGGGGTGGTGGAGTGAGCTAAAGAATGATGATGGATTAAACCCAGATCAGTTGACTGGGGGTGAGTGTTTGATTTGCTCTAACGCTCCGTCCATCATCCCCTTTGGTATCGCTTTGTTCGCCCTAAGTTGGCAGGGTATGCCCAGACGTGGGTCCCTTGCTCACTTTGCCACTGGATTCAAGATAGCCTGGCTGATGAGGGTTTTGAACCCGAAACCGGTCCCAGGATGCTTGTTTATGGTCCAGGGAAGACATGGCTTGGCAGTTCGGGCTGGACTGTTCCCATGAGGCACAGGGTCAGACTGATTTGCATATGGCCATGTCTGAACTGGGGTGGTGGAGTGAGCTAAAGAATGATGATGGATTAAACCCAGATCAGTTGACTGGGGGTGAGTGTTTGATTTGCTGTAACGCTCCGTCCATCATCCCCTTTGGTATCGCTTTGTTCGCCCCTAAGTTGGCAGGGTATGCCCAGACGTGGGTCCCTTGCTCACTTTGCCACTGGATTCAAGATAGCCTGGCTGATGAGGGTTTTGAACCCGAAACCGGTCCCAGGATGCTTGTTTATGGTCCAGGGAAGACATGGCTTGGCAGTTCGGGCTGGACTGTTCCCATGAGGCACAGGGTCAGACTGATTTGCATATGGCCATGTCTGAACTGGGGTGGTGGAGTGAGCTAAAGAATGATGATGGATTAAACCCAGATCAGTTCACTGGGGGTGAGTGTTTGATTTGCTCTAACGCTCCGTCCATCATCCCCTTTGGTATCGCTTTGTTCGCCCTAAGTTGGCAGGGTATGCCCAGACGTGGGTCCCTTGCTCACTTTGCCACTGGATTCAAGATAGCCTGGCTGATGAGGGTTTTGAACCCGAAACCGGTCCCAGGATGCTTGTTTATGGTCCAGGGAAGACATGGCTTGGCAGTTCGGGCTGGACTGTTCCCATGAGGCACAGGGTCAGACTGATTTGCATATGGCCATGTCTGAACTGGGGTGGTGGAGTGAGCTAAAGAATGATGATGGATTAAACCCAGATCAGTTGACTGGGGGTGAGTGTTTGATTTGCTCTAACGCTCCGTCCATCATCCCCTTTGGTATCGCTTTATGGATGGTACAGCAGACTTTGAATCTTACCCGTTGCCGTATTGGAAGCCAGTGAAGCTGCAAGAGAAGAGGGCGGGAGGCCAGTAGCCATGGGAGGATACAAATGACGACATGGCTGTACTAAGGAGGGACTAACAAGCCTCATAATGAATCAGAAGACATCATTTACAAAGGACAAACACACAAGCCAATGAAAAATAAGGGCGTGGGAGTGGGCGAAGCTTTTCTCCGTACTGAACTACCACAGCTCTTCGCAGAGCAGGGCTTGCGCGCTGGCTCAGGCTCAACCTAATAACGTTGAGGAAATCTTTAGTAAATTAAACATCAAGGGCTGATCGCTTGGCCTTTCCACTGATCAAAATAATATAGCTCCTGGCCTAAATATCTTAGATATATTGACCCTGCTTTTGGAGGAAAGAGTGGTGGATCTGGTTAGCGTAACAAAATCTGGGGCCCCCTTTGGTATCGCTTTGTTCGCCCTAAGTTGGCAGGGTATGCCCAGACGTGGGTCCCTTGCTCACTTTGCCACTGGATTCAAGATAGCCTGGCTGATGAGGGTTTTGAACCCGAAACCGGTCCCAGGATGCTTGTTTATGGTCCAGGGAAGACATGGCTTGGCAGTTCGGGCTGGACTGTTCCCATGAGGCACAGGGTCAGACTGATTTGCATATGGCCATGTCTGAACTGGGGTGGTGGAGTGAGCTAAAGAATGAAGATGGATTAAACCCAGATCAGTTGACTGGGGGTGAGTGTTTGATTTGCTCTAACGCTCCGTCCATCATCCCCTTTGGTATCGCTTTGTTCGCCCTAAGTTGGCAGGGTATGCCCAGACGTGGGTCCCTTGCTCACTTTGCCACTGGATTCAAGATAGCCTGGCTGATGAGGGTTTTGAACCCGGAACCGGTCCCAGGATGCTTGTTTATGGTTCAGGGAAGACATGGCTTGGCAGTTCGGGCTGGACTGTTCCCATGAGGCACAGGGTCAGACTGATTTGCATATGGCCATGTCTGAACTGGGGTGGTGGAGTGAGCTAAAGAATGATGATGGATTAAACCCAGATCAGTTGACTGGGGGTGAGTGTTTGATTTGCTCTAACGCTCCGTCCATCATCCCCTTTGGTATCGCTTTGTTCGCCCTAAGTTGGCAGGGTATGCCCAGACGTGGGTCCCTTGCTCACTTTGCCACTGGATTCAAGATAGCCTGGCTGATGAGGGTTTTGAACCCGAAACCGGTCCCAGGATGCTTGTTTATGGTCCAGGGAAGACATGGCTTGGCAGTTCGGGCTGGACTGTTCCCATGAGGCACAGGGTCAGACTGATTTGCATATGGCCATGTCTGAACTGGGGTGGTGGAGTGAGCTAAAGAATGATGATGGATTAAACCCAGATCAGTTGACTGGGGATGAGTGTTTGATTTGCTCTAACGCTCCGTCCATCATCCCCTTTGGTATCGCTTTGTTCGCCCTAAGTTGGCAGGGTATGGCCAGACGTGGGTCCCTTGCTCACTTTGCCACTGTATTCAAGATAGCCTGGCTGATAAGGGTTTTGAACCCAAAACCGGTCCCAGGATGCTTGTTTATGGTCCAGGGAAGACATGGCTTGGTAGTTCGGGCTGGACTGTTCCCATGAGGCACAAGGTCAGACTGATTTGCATATGACCATGTCTGAACTGGGGTGGTGGAGTGAGCTAAAGAATGATGATGGATTAAACCCAGATCAGTTGACTGGGGGTGAGTGTTTGATTTGCTCTAACGCTCCGTCCATCATCCCCTTTGGTATCGCTTTGTTCGCCCTAAGTTGGCAGGGTATGCCCAGACGTGGGTCCCTTGCTCACTTTGCCACTGGATTCAAGATAGCCTGGCTGATGAGGGTTTTGAACCCGAAACCGGTCCCAGGATGCTTGTTTATGGTCCAGGGAAGACATGGCTTGGCAGTTCGGGCTGGACTGTTCCCATGAGGCACAGGGTCAGACTGATTTGCATATGGCCATGTCTGAACTGGGGTGGTGGAGTGAGCTAAAGAATGATGATGGATTAAACCCAGATCAGTTGACTGGGGGTGAGTGTTTGATTTGCTCTAACGCTCCGTCCATCATCCCCTTTGAGTATCGCTTTGTTCGCCCTAAGTTGGCAGGGTATGCCCAGACGTGGGTCCCTTGCTCACTTTGCCACTGGATTCAAGATAGCCTGGCTGATGAGGGTTTTGAACCCGAAACCGGTCCCAGGATGCTTGTTTATGGTCCAGGGAAGACATGGCTTGGCAGTTCGGGCTGGACTGTTCCCATGAGGCACAGGGTCAGACTGATTTGCATATGGCCATGTCTGAACTGGGGTGGTGGAGTGAGCTAAAGAATGATGATGGATTAAACCCAGATCAGTTGACTGGGGGTGAGTGTTTGATTTGCTCTAACGCTCCGTCCATCATCCCCTTTGGTATCGCTCTATGGATGGTACAGCAGACTTTGAATCTTACCCGTTGCCGTA
The DNA here is from genome assembly GCA_963921515.1 of Calotriton arnoldi. Lineage (NCBI taxonomy): Eukaryota > Metazoa > Chordata > Amphibia > Caudata > Salamandridae > Calotriton > Calotriton arnoldi. Next base: position 649,548 of record CAWUFW010003524.1, read on the forward strand.
TTGGAAGCCAGTGAAGCTGCAAGAGAAGAGGGCGGGAGGCCAGTAGCCATGGGAGGATACAAATGACGACATGGCTGTACTAAGGAGGGACTAACAAGCCTCATAATGAATCAGAAGACATCATTTACAAAGGACAAACACACAAGCCAATGAAAAATAAGGGCGTGGGAGTGGGCGAAGCTTTTCTCCGTACTGAACTACCACAGCTCTTCGCAGAGCAGGGCTTGCGCGCTGGCTCAGGCTCAACCTAATAACGTTGAGGAAATCTTTAGTAAATTAAACATCAAGGGCTGATCGCTTGGCCTTTCCACTGATCAAAATAATATAGCTCCTGGCCTAAATATCTTAGATATATTGACCCTGCTTTTGGAGGAAAGAGTGGTGGATCTGGTTAGCGTAACAAAATCTGGGGCCCCCTCAAGTCCCTGTCCACCTAAAACAATGAATGAGATTGTTGGAGCAATTTCACCTACTCTTACCCAGCTAATCAATTCCATACTGGATTCTGAAACTTTTCCTTTAGAATGAAAAAAAGCATCTATTCTCCCTCTGCTAAAAAAGCCATATCTTGACTCCAAAGAGGTAATGAACTACTGCCCTATCTCTACAATTTTTATCAACCAAGGTTCTGGAAAAGCATATGAATATCACTTTGTCCAAATTTGTGAAGGAGAATGATGAATTAGACTCAGAGCAATTCGGTTTCAGGCCAAATCACAGCACAAAGTCTGCCTTGGTGGTGGCTACAGACCAAGTGATAAGTATATTAGACAGTAGTGGGAAGGGGAAACAACCATTACATCATGGTCATTACAACACAATACCATTACAACGCGGTTGTAACAATGCAAATGTTGTTACGACGCATGACCAGCACAACACAATTTTTTACCACGCATAGGCCTTTGCAACGCATGCCTTTACAACGAATTTTGTTGTAAAGGCATGAATGGTAAAGGGATATGCGTTTCAAATGTAAGTATTAGGTAAGTATGGTTAATTTTAGGGTTTCGGGTGGGTATGCGTTTTGGGGTAGCATGGATAATTTTAGGGTTTACGGTGGGTATGGGTTTTAGGGTGTCATGGGAAATTTTAGGGTTTAGGGTGGGTATGGGTTTTAGGATGGCATGGGTAATTATAGGGTATAGGGTGGGTATGGGTTTTGGGGTGGCATGGGTAATTTTTGGGTTTAGGGTGGGTAGAGGTTTTGAGGTGGCATGAGTAATTTTTGGGTTTAGGGTGGGTATGGGTTTTGAGGTGGCATGGGAAATTTTAGGGTTTAGCGTGGGTATGGGTTTTGGGGTTGCAGAGGTAATTTTAGGGTTTGGGATGGGTACGGGTTTTGGGGTGGCATGGGTAATTTTAGGGTTTAAGGTGGGTATGAGTTTTGGGGTGGCAAGGGTAATTTCAGCGTTTAGGGCAGGTATGGGTATTGGAGTGGTAAGGGTAATTTTAGAGTTTAGGGTGGGTATGGGTTTTGGGGTGGCATGGGTCATTTTAAGGTTTAGGGTGGCTATGGGTTTTCTGGGTGGCAAGGTAATTTTAGGGTGAAGGGTAGGGGTTGAGGGGTTGTTCGTTTTTTAGTAAATGTGTGCATGTATACATATATATATATATATATATATATATATATATATATATATATATATATATATATACATATAGATGTAATATACATGTATATATATGTATATACACATTTATATGAAATATATAGATATATATATTTATATATATGGTTTTATATATTTCAACACACATCGTTGTGTGTGGAATATATAAATATATATATAAAAATAAGTACATTAGTTTAGTTTTACATATGTTTTTACGCATTACCATGCATGCCCTTACTATGGAATTTTAAGTATTTTACAGGGAAATATCAACTTATATTGTATACATATATAGTGTTTATATTTACCTGTAAAATACTTTGTATTTTCAATCATAACTTTAATCACGCATATGCTTTTACAAAACATGCTTTTACAACAGAATTCGTTGTAAAGGCATGCGTTGTAAAGGTATATGCATGGTTAAAGTTTGTGTTGTAATGGTAAAGCATTATAACAACACTTGCATTGTTACAACCGTGTTGTAATGGCATGCGTTGTAATGGCTTGCCTTGTGGAGTCATACAACCGGTGGGAAGGCTGCTATGATCTTATTAGATGTGTCAACAGCTTTCATCACCGTCAACCATGGGATTCTAATAGTGCGCATGGCAGAAATCGGAATTGGAGGCCTAGCCTTGAAACTGCTATGATCCTTCCTTTCTCAGAGAGAACATCATGTGGCTTTGCAAGACCTTGTCTTTAAGTTCTTCACACTGCTGTGTTGGGTTCCTCATCATTGAGCCCCACACTATTTAATATCTCCGTTGCCCCCTTGACAAAACGTATTCGATCCTTTGGCTTTGCTCCTTTTGCATAAGCAGACGACACACAACTTATTGTGTTCATCTCAAACAATGCTGAAGAGATGGCCCAGCGTTTCAGCAGATGTATGGGTGCCATTGTTCAATGGATGAATATCAACAGTCTTATGCTTAATTGAGCAAAAACTGAGGTCATCCTTTTTGGAAAGAATTCCCCCTCTTGGAACCACTCTTGGTGGCCACAAGCACTTGGATCCCTCCCCACACCAGTACCCGCTGCCATGAATTTGGGGATACTCTTTGTCCCTAGTCTCTCCTTTAACACACAGATATACAAACTCTGCTCCTCTTGTTTTTCTACTGTGCAAGATCAGGAGAATCCTGCTGTACATACCATCTGAACTACAAAAGGAGGTGGGAACAGCACTTGTATTATCAAGGCTTGACTACTGTAACACCTCCTATGTAGGTATTCATCAGTGCTCCTTGAAACAAGAATTTGCAATGCAATAGGTCTCGCATTTCTGAGGGTTTAAGCTATTAGCATTGTAAATGCCAATGCCTTTTATTTATCTGTTTTGATAATTAACACATAAATAAAAGGCATTGTCATTTTCCAATAGCTCAAACTCTTGTAAATGCGAGACCTATTGCATTTCAAAGAAGCGGCTGCCATTGTCCCGGACTGCTTGGAAAGTGAAAGTGCACATGGCGCGCAGAATGTTGCAGGAAAGCATGTTGTGCCTGCAGTAGGAGAAACTCATTAAAGAAAATAGTACTTACAGACTAAATAAGACGTACCGTGTAACAATCGAAGTAAAAGGGCCAGTCCTCATGGGAGGTTACAAATGAAGGCAAGGCGGTACTAAGGAGGGACTAAAATGTCTATTAACAAATTAGAAGCCAGCATTTATGAAGGACAATATCACAAGCCAATAACAAATATGGGTAGAGAGTGGGTGAGGCTTCAAGTCCATACTCGAATACAGCATGCCTCGCAGAGCAGCGCATGTGCTGCCCAGGCGTGACCTAAAACCTGCAAAATCTTCAGAATGCTGCAGCAAGACTTTTAAAGAAAATTCCTAAGTTTCAGTAAGTCTCAGGGACACGACATGAGCTTCACAGGTTACCAGTGAAGAACTGAGTCAGATCCAAGGCCCTCTGTCTTGCCCACAAAACTCTATATGGGGTTGCCCCAGACTACCTAAAGAAAAATCTCACATGGTACAACCTCAGTAGGACTCTACGATCGACAAAGTTTAAAACAATAAATGTCCACATTACAACCCATCTCTAGAAAAACCTACTGGTTCAACTGAGAGGCTAGTCCCACTTTTGAAGATTTAGAAAACTTCTTAAAATCTGGCTGTTCTCCTGTCCATAAAGAAAGGTATCCCACCTACAGGATGTTTATTAGTTAGTATGGTAGACATTAGCGCCAAGACACCATTGGCAATCGCGTGCTTTAGAAAATATATCACTATGCCCCCTCCTGCCTATAGGAGCTCCACTGCTTGAAGGAAATAGGTTGGATGTCTTAGCATGAAGTGAATGGGTGGATACAGCTAGATACTTGCTTGGAGTAACAAAATGAAGGCTTAACTGAAACCCAGAGAGTTTAATCCCAACCAATACTATAAGCGTGGATGATAGAAGAATTGTCATGGCACAGAAAACACTAGCGAAAGTACAAAGCTTGTGCTGATTAGGAGGATCAGTCTACCATACACTTTCCTCACAGTACTCAGTCAGGCATTTACAGCAACCATGGACAAGTCCACGAGAGCAGGCTCTGTGCAAAGTATCTCAAAGCTTGGTCATGTTCATGAAAGTGACTTCATGATTCCAGAATTCCATCAAAAACTGGAGCAAAATGTGGAAATAGTGGCCCTCATTAGTTAGGATTCTCTTTTTAAGCCCCCAAAAATGTCTTGCACCAATTAGGTCCTGGAAAGTCTTCTTTTAGTGTGGAAGTGTGGAAGAAACTTTATTTCAGAATCTTTTCAAGGCCTGATAAACAAATTTTACTTTATTCATATGATGTAGTTAGATTTTAACGTATTGACAGCTACAGGGTCATAAACTGCTGCATGATGGCACAGGAATAAACAATGGTGGGTTGGCGCCATTTTATCTGTGCAACTTTTCACTACTCCTGCCATAGTGTTGTACTGGGATGGGGAGCAGCCCAACTCAGAAAATCCGGTCTTGACTTTGGACTAGTAAGAACACACTTTTGTAAGATGAAGATGAAGTTATCAGAATGCAATTGTCGAGAGTGATTTATGTTTTGTGAACTCAATCCAGTGCCCTTATGCAGGAGAATTTAATATTCTGGGTAGATGTGATTTTACAAGCTAGCAGCAGTCATGATTACTCTAATGAGCTTGGATGGCTGCCATGTATCTTGGATGTGGAACATGACTTTTGATAAATTTACATTCTGCTCTAGAGGGATTTGCACTAATATGTATTCAATCAGATGGGATCTTTTCAGGAAACTATCACGTAGGTCTAAGCTATATTGATATATGCGTTACCATAGAAAAGATGCTTCAACAAATGAAGTTTCCAAGTAAAGGTTTTTAATAGGTTGTTATTGAATATCTTGGGTATATTGGGGAGAGGGTGTGGTCTGACGGCTAGATTGCCGACTTTGGAGCTGGAAACCAAGGTTCGAGCCTCGGGGTCGCGTCCACATCCTGTGATTCTGGGCAAATCACTTACTCTCCCAGTGCCCACCAAAAACATGAATGTGTCCTTGTGTAACGTAACCGGTGCTCATGTAAAGTGCTCCAATACCTTCGGGTCGAGTTCGCGCTATATAAATCTGCAAAAAAAAAAAAATCTAAATCTCACAAACCAGATATGATAATTTGTTATACACTGATGATTTAGCCATATCAGTACTTCAACTTTTAGCCTAAAGAATTTTTATCCTACAGGATTTAACATTGTTCTGCATTCCGTCCATCAATTGTTCTTTTTGTATTTGTCCCCCTAAGTGGGAAGGGTATGCCCAGACATGGGTTCTGTGCTCGCCATGCCACTGGAGGCAAGCTATCCTGGCTGATGTGGGGTGATACCCCGAAACCGGTTCTAGGATGCTTGTTTCCAGTCCCAGGAGGAACTGACCTGGAAGTTCGGGCTGGACTGTTCCCATGGGGAGCAGGGTTAAGACTGATTTGCATATGGCTGGGTACAAACTGGGGTGGCATGGTGTGCAAAAAAGCAATGGATTTAGTCCCAGATCTCTGACTAGGGGTGAGTGTTTGACATTGTTCAGCATTCCATCCATCAATTGCTTTTTTGCATTTGACGAAAACAATTTATTTATTTATTCTATTTATTTGAAAAGTTTTATAAAGCGCGAACATGACCAGGCAGGGTATCAGAGCTCTGTACACTGTTGCCCGTTTGTTAGACTTGAGCGGGAAGGTATAATCGAAATCTACGTACCAACAGTAAAAGCAGATTACAGACAAAGGCAAATAGACATCAGTATTTTGAGCAATAGGTAGATTGCAATGAAGGTCGGGTAGGTCAAAGTTGTGAGGTCATTTCAAATAGTATGTGAGGTTACAGAACTATTGACTCACATGTCTATTTATGATCTAGCCTATGATAACTGACCCGGGTGGTAACAGAGGAATATACAACGTCGTCTGCTGGTTGATCTTGAGCAGGCAGAAAACCATAGAAAACTATGCAAAAACATTAAAAGCATAATAAGGCAAATGGATATGAACATCAGCATCTTGAACAGTAAGCGGATTGCATTGAGGTAGAAGAGGACAAGGATGTAGGGTAATTTCAAAAAGTTTAAGAACTTACAGAACTATTGTCTCAAGTGGCTATTCATGAGCAGGCGTTTGACTTCTATTTTAAGAGAGGAGGACAAAGGAATTGTTCTGATTTCTGGCGGAAGAGCGTTCCATATTCTCAGCGCAAGACCAGAGAAAGCGCGGTTGTAAGTTCTCTTCTTTTTGAACTTTGGGGGTTTCAGCAGTAGAGTGTTTGTACTTCTTGGTGCCCGATTCCCACCCAATAGTTCTAGCTTACTTGCTAGGTAAGTGGGCGTGTTATGGTGCAGTGCGTTGTGAGTCAAGCAAGCTATCTTATACTTGATCCTTGCATCAATGGATAGCCAGTTCAGTTGGCATAGATCAGGTGTGATGTGGTCACGCTTTCTTGAACCAGTGATGAGTCTGGCAGCAGAGTTCAGAGTGGCTCTTAAAGGTGCCAGGTTGGATTTGGGGAATCCAGCCAAGGTTGCAAATCTGTATTCTAAACGGGAGATCACAAGGGACTGGACAGCTTGTTGCATGTCAGAGGGTGGCAGGAACTTTTTGATTTTCCTTAATGTGCAGAGTTGGTAATTGGCTCCTCTTGTTGTAGCGCTGATGTGATCCTGCATATTTAGGCAATTGTCCAGAATTAGGCAAGTGATCCTATGGAGTTAACTACATGTGGGGTGCAGTTGAGTGCTTTAAGCTGTTTGAGCCAGTCCTGAACGGGCGCAGTATGATTGTGTGGGGCGAGTAAGAGGAATTCTGTTTTGAGTGAATTTATAGTAGGGATTAATTTCCTTTATTTTATGCAGCCACACCACACTACAAATTATTAACACAGACTCTACAGACACCCATCTCCGAAATATCCAATCAACACACAAGCACCTTTGCACACAATCCCTAGATATGCAAGTCTCGTTCTACAAAGGCAAGCAGTCATACATAAATATATGCATCTGTGATTACAGGGACACTGCAGCGTGAGTACAAAATGATGTGCATCGGGGGTAAAGAATGTTTTATACCAAAGAACCACAAAGGCCTGAGCAGCTGGAAACTAAAGCATTGTGTGATACACCTCAGTTGAGCACTTAACGGTGTGCATAACGAAAGCACTTCATGTTTTACAGTTCCGTTCAAGGACACAAAGCTGTGTGCACGAAGGAGATCTACGATCATATGCAGCAATGAGTAAAGGGGTGTGTTCAATGGGGTGAAAAGCAAAGTGCAGCAGATTGAATCTATTGGGACATCTTCAGTCAGTTTCTGGCTACAGGCATTTTGCATGCTGGGATTTCTAAGCATACAGGTTTAATGATCGGAGCTAAACTAAAAGCTACAGCAGGCACAATTCTAGGAACTAGAATCTAAATTCAACAAGTTGTGATGTTTCTCAAAGTCACTTGACTTGGGCCACTTGGCAGCTGAGCATGTGTACAAATGGATGGATTTAAGTAAATTCACAAACATATACAGATTTCCTGTAATTTGATATGTTTTTATTGTTTTGCTTTCAAGTTATTCCGTTTTTTCAATGTGCTGCATTAAGAACAAAAAGTGTTTCTTATTAACATTGTCAGGTACTTTCATTAATCGCACAATAAATTGATGTAATGCAACCTTCCTAGGAGGGTGAAACCAGTGAAAACAAATGCCATATAATGAATAGAGTGAACCATCAAATGCCCTTTCTCGAAATATGGCACTGCCATTTTTATCAATCCTAAATATAGCAATTCCACTTGTCTCACCCCGCCCATACAGGCTTCTCTATAGATTAAAGCTGCTTCTCTTAAACTGGACTTTAAAATGAATGTAAACACAAATTTGAAAATGAATGGGTTCTTAAGTTCTCATCATCCTTTAAGTTCTCGTGTCCCTTTAACGTTATCTTTAATTCGCGACTTCATGGCCTATTAGGCAACAATGGAGTGGACCTCCGACCCTATGGCTCCTTTAAACCCCACCTGCATATATAGTTCAGAGGTAGCTGTTGGCTCGAGTCCCCTTCATTGGCATGGCAATCAATACCTGAGAGTTCTGACGTGATTCTCAGCAAGTCTCTGCTACAAGGGCACGCTAGGCCTCGGGGCCGTGCAATGGCCTAAACTCGCAAGCAGAGTGACACGTGAGTGAGTCACTGATGCTGGAGGGACCATCTGCCGGGAGCCAAACCGGAGACTGTAGGCCGAGAGGGAGGCCCATCTTCGGGATCCTCTGTGAGGAAAATTAACAGCAGACAGTCACAAATTAAGACCGGCATATGACATGCTGTGGCTCCAGAGAACCTCGAGTGTCACTGTCAGCTGAGAGATCTTCCGGTGCCAGTGGGCTCTGGGTGGGAGCGGAGGCGAGAGTCTTTCAGCCCCTGGGTGCAAACTGTGAGAGGCGGCGGTCCCGGAAGCTGAGAAAGCACAGACATAACAGGTCTGAGGAACAGAAGCTCATAGCATCTGGAGAGATTCCTAACTGTGCTAATTCAATGGAATCCATTAAAAACAGGAGGTGCGGAGTATCAAAATATGAAAATAATATAAAAATAAAATGTCTCAAAATGGTTTAGGAAAGTTAACCCTAAACTAGATCAGCAGGAAACATTGGGACAGGCGTGCATAAAATAGATAAGGAAAAAGTAATCACAAAAGCCAAACACAAACAACCACGGTGTTGAAGAAGAACTGTGGGCTACTCAGCAACAGAGTGGTGAGGACGACGTTAGCGCCATCTAAGCTGAGCCTGTGTCTACGAATCAAACTAGTGCCCTGGAGTCATTCATTGAGGCTTTGAATATACCTACGAATTCCCTCTTTAATGTATGGAATAAATGTCCTTCCTTTCAGGGCGGCCAGCCCCCTGCTCTCCGGTGGTGGTTTTAAATCAGGCTCAACAACAGTATTTAGAAAGAAGTGTGGTCGCTGCCGCCTCAAAGACTATCACTTTCTTCTGTCTATATGTACTAAACATATTCACTTTAGTATCTTCTCACTGATCAATTACTTCTCAAAACTCTATATACTCCGGGGCATATTTACAAGCCCCTTGCGCCACTTTTGCGCCGCCGTTGCGTCACGCATGTGACGCAGCGGCGACGCAAACCATGCGCTGCGTTGCGCAATATTTACAACGTGACGCATCTAGGGAGATGCGTCACGTAGTAAACCCCTGCGCCACATGAAACCTGCGTCAGGTTTCATGTGGGCGTTCCTGCGCAGGGGGGGCGTTCCGGCGCAGGGACGCCTCGGAAAAGTGACGCAGTGAAATCTACGAGATTTCACGCAGTCTCTTTTCCGATGCTGGTGCGTCAAATCCTTACGCCTGCTTGAAGCAGGCATAAGGATTGACGCACCATGTTAGGGATAGGGAAGGTTGGCACAGTGCTGGAGTTGCGTCGCGCTTGCGACACAACTTCAGCACTGCGCCAACCTTTCGCCGGCAGATGCGTCACGCATCTGCTTATCCTTGCGCCACAATGCGCCGCATTGTAAATGCGGCGCATCGGAGGTGGTGCAAGGGTAAACTTGCGTTACGCATTTACCCTGGCGCATCCCTGCTGATTTGCAGGGATGCGCCAGGGAACGTAAATATGCCCCCAAGTATTTATATCTTGGTGTAAAATGCAAGAACAGGTCCATTAAAACATTTGTCTGTGGCCAAAAGTGATCATCTTATGACAATCCCATTCTGTGGGATCCTCCTTGTGGTTTGAAGGTCACGGTACAAAGGTCCGCGAAGGGTCTACATGGCTGAATTATCACCAGTACGATTTTTAGCTTTAAAAATAAAATATTCAACCCTGGTCGCATTTCCTCGAGACTGTCTTAATTGCAAGCTTATTGGACAGATTGTATGTATAATGGCAACCAAGGATCTATTTGTGAAGGAATATGAAGATATTAATTCCTGATGTGATGGGGTAGAGTGTGATTTAATTTTAAGTGTGTTTATGTTGCTAAGAGTTAAGCTTGGGGGTTGTTTCATTAATTGTAAGTTTCACAGTAAATAGTTTGTTTCATTCTTTGTAGGTCATGTATTTTCTCCATACAAATTGTAATTACAAAAATAGTTAACATTAAAAAGGGATCAAATGTGTGAGTATACAATGGTGTTCTACCGTTTCTACTCTTCGTAGTGGCTTGTTTATGCTCCCCTTAGAGGATACCTACAGTGCTGCTAAATATGTTATCTATTCACCACGTATAACGAATGGAGAGCTCTAATTTCCAGTCCCTATCTTCTGGCACATTAGCAGGTATGAAAACGTTCACAATTATTACTTGAATGTAAGAACTGTGACAGGAGACAACGGATCTGTCTTCTAATATAATTCCAGTTTTGGAGAACCAAATTGAATTTCTTACTGGGCTATAATTAAATGTCCCTGAGTATTTGTGTTATTGATTCGGTGACACGCCTGTCCAAGCAACGCGATTAAAACGTGTTCACTAGTAAATGTGATGGAAGAGAGCTATGCAATATTACTCGTAGTCCTTGGAAATCCTTGTCTGCCTTGCCTTAAACTCCCAATTCATATACATTTTTGACGAGTCTTGGCACTTTTTAAAGTTCCTGGGGTGCGAATTTACAAATGACCAACAATTCAAAATATTAGGATTTTTGGACGTGGTCATTTACCATTGTGCCTATGCAAATAGTGAATAGACTTGTAATGGCTTACGAATTTTGAGGCCCTTAATAATAGGTATTTTTGGGGGTCTCAATTTGGAACATATTTGTACACAGTGTATGGAGGTGTCGAGTTATAATAATTAGAAGGCGTAAGTTTAGAAATTAAAATTCTTGAATACTTTAACTTTTGTTTGTAGGTAAGCAAAAAAATAAAGTTATAAAAAAAATCCAGGTATAATTATAACTGAAGAATTTCTATTGTTTGTGTATTTTAAGTTTGGTTTGTATAGAAAGAATAAGTATTTTGTCCTAAATATAACAACGGTTTAACCTTTGTTTTTTTTCATCGAATTTCAATGTTTTTTTTTAAATAATAATATCGTAGAGTTTATTGTATTCAAAGTGGAGTGTTATTGAGGGAAGAGTGGTGCAGTACAGTAGAAGAGAGTGTTGTAAAGTGTACTGTGTATAGTGTTGTAGAGCGGAGTGCAGTACAGTGCATTGTGGTACAGGAGTGGCGTACAGTGGAATAGCATACTGTGAACTGGTTCTGAGTGGACTGGCCTAGAGTGGACTATTGTACTGTGCAGTGTGGTACAGTAAAGTGGCGTAGAGTGGACTAGCGTAGAATGGACTAGCGTATAGTGGAGTGTAATACAGTAGAGGGGTGTAGAGTAGAATAGCGCATAGTGGAGTCGTGAAGCGTAAAGTGGAGTGGCATAGAGTGAAAGTGTATGGTGTAGTGGCAAGAGTGGAGTTGCGTACTTTGGGATAGCGTAGAGTGGGCTAGCGTAGAGTGAAGCGACTTAGAATGGAATCGCATTGAGTGGAGTGGCGTAGAGTGGACTGGCATAGAGTGGAGTGGCATAGAGTGGAGTGGGATAAAGTCGAGTGGGGTAGAGTACAGTGGTGTAGAGTGCAATGGCATATATAAATGGAGTGGCATACAGTGTAATAACGAATATTAGAGTGGTGTTCAGTGGAGTGGCGTACAGTTTAGTGGCATAGATTGGAATAGCATAGAAAGGAGTGCCCTACAGTGGAGATGTGTAGCGTGGATTGGCATGCAGTGTAGTGGTGCACAGTGAAGTGCCATGCAGTGGAGTGTGTTAGAGTGGTTTGGTGTACAGTTAAATAGCGTAGAGTGGAGTGCCGTGCAGTGTAGTGGCATAGAATGGACTGGCATACAGTGGAGTCTTCTAGAGTTGATTGGCGTAGAGTGGAGTGAGGTACAGTGTAGTTTCATATAGTGGAAAAGCACAGAGTGGAGTGACGTACACTGGAGTGGCAGACAGTAGAATAGCATACAGTAAGAGTGGTGTAGAGTGGATGAGGTACAGTGTAGTGGCGTACAGTGGAATAGCGTAGACTAGAGTGGCGTAGAGTGGAGTGGCATATAGTGTAGTGGCGTAGAGTGGAATACCGAACTGTGAAGTGTTGTAGAGTGGAGTGGGGTAGACTGTAGTGGAGTAGACTGCAGTGGCGGTACAGTGTAATAGCTTACTGTGTAGTGGTGTAGAGTAGATAGTTCTAGAGTGGAGTTGCATAGAGTGTAGTGGCATAGAGTGTAGTGGCGTAGAATGGAGTGAAATACATGGGAGTAGAGCACAGTGGAGTGGTGTACAGTGAAATAATGTTGAGTATATCTGGCATACAGTGTAGTGACGTAGAGTGAAGTTTCGTATAGTAGAACAGCATACAGTTGAGTGGCGTAAAATGGAGTGTCATACATGGAATACAGTAGATTGTAGCAAGGTAGAGTGGCTTGGCATAGAGCAGAGTGGCGTACAGTGGAGTGGTATACACTGGAGTGGCCTACAGTGGAATAGCATACACTGGAGTGGGATAGAGTAGAGTGGCATAGAGTGGAATAGCATAGAATGGAGTGGCATACAGTGGAGTAGCATAGAGTAGAGTGGCGTAGAGTGGAGTGAGATAGAGTGGAGTGGCGTACAGTGGAATAGGGTAGACTGGAGTGGCGTACAGTGTAGTGGCATACAGTGAAGTATTGTAGAGTGGATGTTAAACCTGGCATCTTTTGGCATGCTACCCCTGTCTTTTTGCTTTCTGACCTCCTGTTTTGGATGGTATGCTGGTGTGTTGTCTCTGTGCACTTTATCACTGCTGATCAGTGCTAAAGTGCAAGTGCTCCCTCTGTAAATGGTGTTATTGATTGATATTTCCATGATTGGCATATTTTTATTTTTATTTTTTTATTTTATTTTATTAAGTTTTTATTATGTTCATACAAAACTTACAAAAATAAAACAATACAGGCCTACATCAGTATTCGTTTTCAAGTAAAAAAGAAAAACAAGTTGCAAGTTACATCATTGACAATGAAAATTAGTACTGTACATTTCAAGATTTTACAGGGTGTACAATTGAAGTATAATATTTCACTCATTAGAGGATGGCAATACAGTTTGATGAGCTTGAAGATAGTCCGTTAGAATTGTCCAATAGTCTCTTGGCCTAGATCTTGCAGGGAGTTCCTCCTCATATGTCTTCAGATTATCCCTACAATATGCCATATCCCGGAGCCATTGTTTACCATTTGGATATCTCTTGCTCCCCCAATACATAGAAACCCTCCTTTTTGCCAATAACAACGCTATTATGCAAAATGTACGCTTTACCGACTGTAAATTTGTTACCAGTCCTAGCAAACATATCTGAAGTGTGCCGTCTATTTTCGTATCCAACATATCACTTAATATTCTTATAACAACCTCCCAATATATCCTGATCTGAGGGCATTGCCACGCTAAATGAAGAAAGTCGGCATTATCTGTATCACATCTTTGGCATCGGGCGTCAGGTCGGAGCCCACATTTATGTAATTTTAGCGGTGTATGATAAGTTTGATGCAAATATCTATAATGGATGATGCGCAGATTACCGTTAGGGGTGAGCATATCAGTTAAGGCGCAACAGGTAGTCCATTCCTCATCAGTAATTTGTACTTCCAACAGTTTGTTCCACCTATCTAATGCTTTAGCCGTGTTACCTTCTAAGTCTTCTTGGAGCAATATATATAGTTTTGTTACAAGATGTATGTTATGGGGATTAGTGATAATCATTTGCAACGCTTTTAACGTAGGTGGTTCGGTAGGGAATGTGGGATATAGATTTTTTATGGCGCCTCGTAGCCTATGATATGTGAATTTGAAAAGCAATGTTTCGTTACTAATATAATGAAATTCAGCAGGTTCTACGAAAGTGCCATTTATATATAGATCTTCCATTTTATCTATTCCTACCAGTTGTAGCAATTCCATTCCAACTTTCTCTTCGGTCACTGACAATGCCGGATGGTGTTGCAATGGCATTGCAGGTGCGTACAATGGAAGTTTATGTGTCAGTTTTCCCATTCGATGCCATGCCATGTTTGTAGTGCGAATTGTGTTAATTTCGTGTTTATTCACGTGGGTGCGTAGGTGTGGTAGTATATTAGGTAGTGGAATTGGATGGGCATCGCCGTCTTCAACCGCCATATGCGGCAAATAACGGATCGGGTGGTACCAGTAATGCGCATATTGCGCTTGGGCACATAGATAATAAAGGAGAAAATCGGGTACCTTAAAGCCACCTTTAGAATAGGGCAGTGTTAGCGCTCGCATTTCAATGCGTGCTTGTTTACTGGCCCATATAAGTCGAGTGACAATGGACAACAATCTCTGAAATACTGCCGCCGGTGGTGTGATGGGGATGTTGTTGAATAGGTACAGAAATTTGGGCATTATTACCATTTTAACAATGGCCATTCTATCAGCCAAGGAGAGAGGCAATTGAATCCATTTGTCCACTTTCTCTTCTAATTTACATATGGCTGTTCCGTAATTTGTCTGTATGACCACGTCAGGGTTTCGATGATACCAGATCCTCAAGTATTTGATCGGGCCATGCTGCCACTCTAATGGAAATTCTGCCGGGAAAGGTCTAGTAGTTTCTGTTAAGGGGAGAATTGTGGATTTACCCCAATTTATTTGGAGTCCCGAATGTCGTCCAAATTTATTATATATTCCCGTATCAGGGGGGATAGATTAAGAATAGGGTCACGAATATATAGGGCCATGTAGTCCGCATACAATGATATATTTAAAGGACGCTGAGGGAATTGTAGGGCCGTATTTTTATGACATTGCCGTATTTTGCATGCCAGGGGTTCCAAAGCGATCGCGAATAGAAGTGGCGACAAGGGACATCCCTGCCATGTGCCATGCGTGATCTGTATCGTATCCGATACATATTGGTTCACCCTTATTCTTGCAACTGGTGCTGTATACAATATTTTAATCCACTGCAGTAGTATTGGAGGTAATCCCATTTTTTGTAATACTGTGAACATGTAAGTCCATTCGACGGAGTCGAAGGCTTTAGCCGCATCTAATAGAACCGCGGCTGCCTGCAATTCAGGGCTTAGCTGGTGCGATAATGCAAATAGGGTACGAATATTATGGGCCGTGGAGCGATGAGGTATAAATCCCGATTTATCCGGCACTATAATGTTAGTCCTCAATGGTTGAAGACGTTTGGCAATCAGTTTAGCTAATATTTTAGTATCCGTGTTAATTAATGATAACGGTCTGTAAGAGTCACATAATTTGGGGTCTTTGTCGGGTTTCAGAAGAGCTACAATCATAGCCTCTCTTAATGTGGGCGGTAATATCTGTTTATCATGAGCGTCTCCATACATTTCTACAAGGTAAGGGGCTATTAGGGCGACATATTCCTTATAAAATTCACTAGTAAAGCCGTCTGGGCCAGGAGCTTTACCGTTAGGCAATGTTTTTATCACTTCCGTAATTTCTTCCACTGTGACAGCTTGCAACAGATATTCCCGTTGGGCATCCGATAGCCATGCTATTGCAATATCCTCAAGATATTGCATTGTTTCCTGTGGATTAGCAGTGTCACGCATGGTATATAACTCACCATATGTATCCATGAATGCTCTCAATATGCCTTCTGTGTCATAATGTAATGTGTTATGCCGGTCTTTGACTTTAGGTACGGTATGAGTGGCGCGACCACTACATATTTTATGTGCTAATACACGCCCGGTCTTCCCCCTTCCCCATATGTACGAGCAATGCATCGCTTTGATATGTATTTGAGTTCATCTTCAGCAAAGTCTTGATATTCCGACATTATGTTCCTGATGTCACCCAGTATGGCCGTATCTTGAGTGCGTTCAAAGTCCTGTTCTAGGGCCCTTAGTTTGGTTTCCCGTTGGGTGAACTGTTGACGAATATCTTTCAAAATGCCTGCATTCGTGCTAATACATACTCCACGTATGGTCGCGTTAAAAGCTTCCCACAGCAGACTAGGATCGTCAACTGAGGGTTGATTTAATGTAAAATATTCCTCAATAGCCTGTCTAATGGAAGTATTATATGAAGAGTCCAGCAGCGCCTTAGCATTAAATCTCCATATGTATGGTGGTGGTATATAATTGGGGGGTTCAATAACTAATAGGTCCGGCTTATGGTCGGATAGTGTTTTCGGTAAATGTTGTATGTCCTTTGTCCATGTAGCGACCTTCTCAGTCGCCAGCCAGTAATCAATGCGTGACCAACTGTTGTGTATAGTAGTATGATGGGTTGCTTCTGTACGATTTGGATATCGCAGTCGCCAAATGTCTAACATGTTAAATTCCTTCATACCATCAGTCACTATTTTTACTGCCCGCTTATGTGGTTCTTTAGTATCACCTGATCTATCTAGATCCTCATTTAGAGCCAGGTTTAGGTCACCACCCAATAACAATTCCATTTCAGGAAGATCTCTACGTTTCCGCCATACATTCTGGAAAAACTCAGGATCGTCTATGTTTGGTCCATAGGTATTAATCAGTCCGATATGGTGCCCCCTAATATGCCCTGTAACGATGATATATCGGCCCAGTTCGTCTGTTATGGTTTGATCTACATGAAATTGCACTCCCTTTTTCACCAGTATAAGTACGCCTCTAGAATAGTTGGATTATGAGGCCATAATTACTGTCTCAGCCCACCTATTGCCTAACGGATATTTGGTTGTTTTAGCAAGATGGGACTCCTGTAACATTGCTATATCGATGTGGTGGCGATCCAAATATGCAAATACCTGCCGGATTTTCTTGGGGTTATTCAGGCCTCTAATATTCCAGGATAATAATCGAAGTTGTAATGATTTTAGTTTAGTTTCTATATTCTAACATAAAATGTCTGGATGAGTACAAAATAGTTTCTCCTCCTGTAACCGCAATGCACAATGTACAACAATTCCATGCTCGTACTGAGACACTCAGCCATGCCATAACTTTTTATAATGTACTTTGTTGATGTAAGCCTGTAAAGGAAAAACAGCACTAAACTTACCCTTATCCCCCCCACCCACTTCAGCATCCCAATCATGCCAAAGACATACCCTTAGAAACAACAGTACCATTGTACTAACAGTTGTGGGGAGCACCCTCCGGGGGGTCGCAGAGTGCTCACATCAACATCCGTGAATATGGATGTGGTCTGGTTTTACCTGAGTAATTTGGTGCAATATATGCGGTATAAGAGAGTGTAATAAGCCGTGATATATAAATAAAAACTAAGGCCTTAAGGGCACTTATTAACATAACATTGTAGGATCTCAATCTGTGTACACATTATTATAAATGTCCCCTAAACATGTATCCTAGCAGGAATCCTGTTTGTCTGCCTCGGTACATATTCAGGTCAAATACATTCATTGCCAGTTGGTGAGCAGTCCAGTGTATGACATTGTATATGTGGTAATCTACCTGTATTTAGGATGAATCTCCATGTTCATACATTTGCTATACCATATGGAAGTTGAGCGCCCATCATAATGTGAGCGTCAAGTCTATGTGTATTTATATGCAATTATACACAATCCCGCATCTCAGCCTTGATTATTAAGTGTGTCATATACATTACCACCGGCCTTAGGTGTTTCAGTCTGAGTCCGGATCAGAGTTCCCATTGTTCTGTGCTTTGCGTCGCGAAAGAGTCTTTTTTATGAAGTCTTGTGCCGCCTTTGGTGTGGAAAGGATCTTCGTGCGTCCATCGTGTGTTATGCGCAGCCTTGTAGGGTATAACATTGCATACTCAATGCCCATGTCTCTCAACTTCTTCTTGGCAGATTGAAAGTCTTTAGGTGCCGCTTGCACTGCCATCGTAAAATCAGGATAAAAAGACACATTATTTCCTTGGTAGGATATTTGCTGTTTTTCCCTTGCCATACGTAGGATCGTATCTCTATCCCTGTAGTTGAGGACACGAGAAATGATGGGTCTCGGCGGGGCTCCCGGCGGTGGCGCCAGCGACCGATGGGCTCGTTCAATAATGAGCACAGAGGAGAAGTGTTCAGCTCCGAAGATGTCTCTCAGCATACTTTCTACATATATTTCCAATCGACCCGTGTTGGTACTCTCTGGAATTCCCATAATGCGCACGTTGTTGCGACGGGATCTCGCTTCTAAGTCTTCATTCTTCTGTTTGATAACTTCCAGAATCTTTTCTATCTCTGTGCATTTGCGTGTTGTCGAACTGGATTCGTCTTCGACCGCTGATATGCGCATTTCTGCTGCGTTCAGTCTCTCCTCCTGTTTATCGAGCTTGGCTGCCATATTGTCCACTCTCTGGGCCTGATTCACAAAACTAACTTACGTCAAAAACGTAAACGTAAACGTAAAGTTAGTACTTTTTAGGTATTCACAGAATACACTTACTCATTTTGGTATTCACAGAATGAACTTACTCATTTCGGTATTCACAGAAGTTAGTAGTCCTAACTTTAGGACTCCTAAATGCCTTCTGTGAATACCGAAAGTCTTAAAGTTAGATTTTACTTAACTTTACTACTCCTAAACTGAGAAAATCCTAACTTTCAGGCTTTCGGTATTCACAGAAGGCATTTAGGAGTCCTAAAGTTAGGACTACTAACTTCTGTGAATACCGAAATGAGTAAGTTCATTCTGTGAATACCAAATGAGTAAGTGTATTCTGTGAATACCTAAAAGTACTAACTTTACGTTTACGTTTACGTTTTTGACGTAAGTTAGTTCTGTGAATCAGGCCCTGCGCGTGAGAGAGTCCAATTTACCATCTATGGCTTGTAGGCTCATCTGTATGGCGTGTAGGGCGACGTCCATCTTAGTTTTTTGTGCTTGGTCTGTGTCTAATTCAGTGCCCGAGTGCACAGTTGCTGTTTTTGGTGTACGGCGGGTATCAAAAGAGAGTTTTGGCTGCTGTTTGTCTGTTTTACCCATGACACTGGCACCTCTGCGAGCTCAATTTGAGGCGATATTTGCTGGTTAACTGGTATGCTGGTTATATGGCATGTACGCTGCCACCTGGCTACAGGCCACTACACTGTAGTTACAATTCCGCGGCAAACGGAACAAACCTTATGTGAGATATTCTTCAGGGCACACTTCCTACGTAATCCAACGAGGGCGTGCTTTGCCTATCCCAGCATAGCCACCAAGAAAGTCTAATTCAGTGTTTGCAGCACTCAATACAGACTGCCTGCAGTCCAGAGAAGCAGCGCACTCTATTTCACTGCGTCTCACAGTCAATGGAGGAGTCTCTGACTGATAAGCGCTAAGTGCGCAATACGCATTAGGTGGGTTACGGGGATCGGCCGCCCGTGTATGTTCTTTCACGCAGGGAATGTGGAGTCGCAACACAGTCTATGCGAGCGGGGACAGGCAGTGGAGGCACACTTATTTCACCGTGAGCTTTTGGTGATCGTAGCCATCCCTCGCATTGTCCAATAAAATGTAGTCCAGTGGCGTGCAAGTGAATGCCGTGTTTTGTGCCTCTATAGTGGGGATAAGTATTATGTCGATCAGCTGTTTTACAACAATGTCGATCTTCCGTATGCAGCCACCATCGCGGCTCCCGCAACGCCGTATCGCGCAGTCCACACGATGGCAATGTACTGGCCCGCGAGCAGCCAATCAGCGTCTGGAAGTCGCTGGCAAGGTATGTACCGGTGCCAACTCAATCACTATATTGCAGGATGTTGCCCACGATCAATCAGGTCACCACCCCTCTGCACCGCAGGTCACTTGTTGCGTTAACGGGTGAACCCCCGCTACAGTGCAGCCTTTCAGCGAGCTTGCTCCACCGGCTTCTGACCGTGCAGTTCTTCGCCCACACCTCAGCCTGTATCCCGCACTCCGACAAAGCCGCTAGTGATACCGTACTCACTCGTTTTTTCCCATTGGCGTGTGGCGATTACTAGCCGATCGGTGGTGGCTTCGTCAGTGCGTCGCTACTGGAGCTGCGGCTGGATTTCGCTTAGTCCTACGCCACAACGCACGCCGTCGCCATTTTATTTCAGCCCGCTGCGCCGTGGGGCTCACCATCAGAGTTGAATTTCTTCGTGGTGGCGTGGAATTATGTGCATCCGACGTATTAATCTTATCGGGCAGGAGTTCCGATCTGTTACTTTATGCTCACTACTTGTCAGGAGACACCAAAAGTGATAATTCTTGGCAAGATAATGTCCCCGACCGGCGGAGCGGCACTAGCGTGCAGCCATTCCACAGTGCGCCCTCTAGCGCCCCCTCCATGATTGGCATATTTGATTTACTTTAAGGTCCTAGTGTTGGGCAGAGGTGTGCCCAGGGCCTGTAAATCAAATGCTACTAGTAGGCCTGCAGCACTGATTGTGCCATGCACACAAGTAGCCTTTCAAATGTGCCGCAGACCTGCCACTGCAGAGTCTGTGCATGCAGTTTTAAACTGCGATGTTGACCTCGCAAGTGCACCCACTTGCCAAGCCTCACCCATCCCTTTTATTACATATAGGTCACCCAAGGTAGACCCAAGGCAGCCCCGTGGGCAGGGTGCAGTGTACTTAAAAGGTCAGACATGTAGCAGTGTGTTTTTACATGTCCTAATAGTGAAATACTGCGCATTTCTTTTTTCACTATTGCAAGGCTATCTCTGCCATGGGTTAACATAGGGTCTGGACGGAAACACCTTTCCAGTGCAGATTCCCGTTGGAAGATGATAGAAAGTTGGAGTTTGGGATGTCTGAACTCACAGTTTAAAAATACACCTTTTAGAGAAGGTGGTTTTTCAATTGCATTTTTGAAAATGCCACTTTTAGATAGTAGGGATTTTCTTGCTTAACCATTCAGTGCCTGCCTGTGGAATCCACGTCTGTGTAGCTGACAAATGGGCCTCCTGCATACACTCTATACAGTCACATGGAGGGAAGCTTAGAGGGCCTGCATATCCTGATGACTCCTCACCAGGCTGATGGGTCTTCCTAGGCTAAGAGTAGTGGGAGGAGTTGTCACCGGCACCTGAATAGGGCTGTACCTGTCCTGCACAAAGAAGTCTCCACCTCCTGAAGAGTTTCGGTGACTGAGCAGGAAAGAACTGGATCTTGTGAGCAAGAAGGATTTTTCTTTGAAGTTTGCCATCTTCAAAGACCAGAACTGGTATCAGTATTAGCGCCTGGCCCCACAACTTTAAAACTCTTTTGGACTAAGGAACCTGCCAAGAAGAAGAGATGGAGAAGCTGTCAGGAGGAACTACCACTTTGCTGTGTGCTCTGATGTGTTGGCCTACATTGGCTGCTTCTATCTTGGTCATTGAAAGGACTGGACTGAACTTTCTGCAACTTATTTCCTGAGTTTCTCCAAGGGATTGAAGTAGAGCTTGCCTCCTGTTGGTAGTCTCAGGAACATCAAAGACTTTAGGTTCATCTGCCAACAGCAATGGGAACTGCATGTTTTGTGCTGCAACAGAAGAAAAAAACCAACAGCGCCATCAATGACGCCGCGGCCGGCTCTATGACCCGAAGGCACCACCCGGAGCATCTCCCCACTTCACAACACAACCCTGGCCTCACCGCCACTGCCAGCGGACACTGTCATCGAGCCACTGCCTGCACCATGGCCTGTGGACACTGCTCATGAGGTACATGAAGCATACCCCCATCCCACACTGCAGCCATGGACCACTGACGTCAGTGGCATCGACTCCAGCTTCATCAATGGATGCTGCTGCTTGCACCGCGACCTGTGGGCACTGCATGAAGCATCGCCTCGCTTCGTATCCCAACCTTGGGTCTACCAATGACAGAGCATCAGCAACGAACACGCCACTGCCTGCACTGTGACCTGTGGACACCACATGTTGCATTGCCCCACTTCGCAACACAACCCTGGTCTCACCACGGATGCCAGATGCCAGCACCGAGCCACACCATGACCTGTGGGCAGCGCCTGCGCATCATCCTGCTTCGCTTCACATCCCCGACACCACCGATGCCAGTGCTCCTGACTTCAATCTCACGGAGTTTGATCCGCAACGCGTGTGACATCAAGGGCCCGACGACTCCCGCACTGGCCTCTGGAACCTAATTCCGACGCCGATGACACTGCTTCTTTGGAGCTCATCTCAAGGTCCACAATGCCCTGCATTTCCAAGGTACGGTTTGTGGGTCTTCCCGACACCATAGCTGGGCCGCAACCTCGCGGTCGGCCTGAACTGTTGCATTTGTTTGTTCACGAGGCCATGATAGCCCTGGATGGAGCTATTGACTTCAAGTTGATTCTTGCAAAATTTGTATCTTGAGTACTGTATGTTGGATTTTTATTGTTTTGGTCTTGTTTTACACAGATAAATATTGGCTATTTTTCTAAAACTGGTGTGGTGTGCTTTTGTAGTGTTTTCACTGTATTACTGTGTGTTATGTGCAAACGCTTTACACATTGCCTCTGAGATAAGCCTGACTGCTCGTGCCAAGCTACCAAGGGGGGTGAGGAGGGCTTATTTTAGAAGTGTAAATCCCTTCTTCTGACTGGAAGGAAGGGTCCCTACTTGGACAGGGTACAAACCTGCCAACAAGAGTCCCCCATTTCTAACAGTGGAATACTGTAGAGTTGAGTGTTGTAGAATGGAGCTGGGTACAGTGTAGTGGGGTAGACAGTAGTGGCATGTGGATTGGTGTGGCATGTGGGGTGGTGTACAGTTGAGTGGTGTACAATGGAATAACACTGACTATCACTGGTGTACAGTGTACTGACCTTTAGTGAAGTGGCATACAGTAGAATAGTGTTGGACTTGGCCCTTTTTGGCCGGTTCACCCCTAAACTTTTTGCCTTGTATGGTAGTAGTTTTAAGTCTCTGGGCACTTTAGCACTGTGGGCCAGTGTAAAGTGCGTGCGCGCTGAGTGCGTGTGGTGGGATTGTCCTGCCCTCCCATAGGAATGCATGGGGGATATGTGTGTCCATGGTAATTCCTGGTGTGAGAGGAGTGCAGGGGCGAGTTTAGTATGTGCGAACTCGTGAGAATAAATGCTGCGCAATGGTGTGCGCAGATTTATTGTGACTGGTGTAGAAATGCCACTTTTAGAAGTTGGCATTTATGTGTGCTCTGTGTCTGCCTGCCTGATGTGAATTGCATGTCTGGCTTGTGAGTGACAGGGGCTGGGAGGTGTGTGTGGCTCCTGGAGGGGCAGGGTGAGTCAGCGCAGTGGTGAATAGAGAGATCTGCATCTAGATGGGAGGGAGGAGTTGCACCTGGGACCTGAATAGGGCTGTGCCTTCCCTCCACAATGCTGGCTCCACCCCCTGTGGTGCGTCTGATGTCCCTAGCCTGTCCTGTGAAAGGAGAGAGGAGCTGAGCAAAACAAAGTGCTCCAAAGCTCCCCCAAACCAGTTGCGTCTGGTTTTTCCCCAGCCCTGTGCTGTGACACAAAGGGAAAAGGGTGTATAAAAGAAGGGGCTGTGACCCCATGTAAAGGTTCAGTGTTCCTGTTCTGTTCCTGACGGAGGGGGCTTGCTGCTGCTGGGGCCCAGGAGGGACCGCCATGGGGGCTGCCTCCCTGCTGGAGGGCCCCTGTGTGCTGGCCCCTGGGCCCAGCTATGCCCCTTCCTCTCTAAGGACTTATCCTTTTACTGCAGGACCTTTTGCCTGCTTTCAGCTCCTCGTGGGTGCTCCACTTTATTTTACGTTCCCCTTGGAAGGAGAGCGTGGGCTTCGCAGCGCGGCGCTGCAGCCCTTGGAGAGGGAATCCCGGTGTAAGGGATTCCCCCGTGATGCTGCTGGAGGCGGGAGCCCACCCCGCTTCTTGTTTTATTTATGAGCGGGTGCCCACCCCGCTTCTTGTTTTATTTATGAGCGGGTGCCCACCCCGCCATCGCCGCCAAGGAAATGTGCCGCCGGCCACCGCAGCGCGACCAGGAAGTCAGGCACGTTTGCCTGGCCTGGGCGGAGCGGCGACCGGAAACAGGAAGTGCCGTCCGGAGCCTCGCGGGCTACATGGAGAAGTCCTGGGTCCCATGAGGGGGCCCGGGTGAAGAGTAGCAGCCGGCAAGTCTTTGCGGGGCTCTCCTAAGCTGAGAGAGCCCCGCCCGCCGTCCAGGAGCACGCCGGCCCCGCAATGAAGAAGAGCCCCGAGTGGTGACGTCCAGAGCCAGCAGAGTCCTGCCCGCAGTCCGGTGAGTTGAGACGGCTGGGGGAGGCCAGATGCAGACACCGTGCCCAGGCCTATTTCCTGAGCGGACCCGCCGTTGCGGGCCGCTCCAACGATGGGGCAAATTTGTTTAAGGGCCCCAGTGGGGCCCTCTCGATGCATGCCTCCCCGGAGCCTGCCTTCCGCCAGCGAGGAGACCGGAGCAGCACACCATGGGAGCCGGTGAGTAGGGCTCCGCAGTGGTTCTCTGTGTGTGCCTATTCGAGGCACAGTGCTATCCCTGCATTATTTCTTGAGCGGACCCGCCGTTGCGGGCGCCCCACAAAGGGGGCATCTTTGTTCTTAGAACCGGGGGAGTCCCGAGGGCACAGAGGTGCCAGGCCCCCCCTTTACGAATTAATGTCACAGTTGCGCCGCCGTAGCGGGCAGCTGCCACATGGGCGCATTTGTTCTTAGGGCCCAGGACGGGGTCCAGAGGGCCCTGAGGGGCCCGTGCCCATTTGGCCACATTTTGTGATAGGGTCCCTGAGGGGGACAGAAGAGGCACAGTGGTGCCAGGCCTTAGCATTCACAGCTGCGCAGCACTTAGTGCCAGCTGCCACGTTTAGGCCCTCACCTAATATCCCCAGCTGCCCAGCAAGTAGTGGGCAGCTGCTACGTTTAGGTTTGCGCAGTGGCGCACCCGTGACTTTCGCTGCCTAGGCAGCAGCCCTGACTCTTTGGACATAGGGCATTTGAGCCCCTTTTAGAGATGGCCAGTTGGCCAGGGGCACTGTTAGGTTTGGAGGAAGCCAGGCCCTAATGCGATTTATGTGCTAATGTACTTTATGTGGTGCTAGGAAATGTAATCATGTAGTATGATTTACGCACCCCGTATTATACCTCTAATGTACTGTTATGATTATGAGGTTCTGCATAATGTTTTTATGCTTGTGATTTTATTATTACCTAATGCGTTTAGGTTGTGAGTTATTCTCTACTGCGCTTTACGCCCCTAATGTGAGTTATACTTAGGAGGTTAGGGTCTAATGGGTTTAGACTTATGAGAGGATTGCATAATGTATTTATGCTGGTGAGGTTGGCGCAGAATGTAATTCGCGCCTGATGTGATACTGTGCATAATGTAGTTTATGTTACAGGCTGATGCTAAGTACAGCGGTTACCAGTGATTACTGGTTGTACGTTCATGATGTGTTCTACATTTATTATAAGTACTACCTATACTAAGTTCGCTTTGTGCTGGTTCTGACAGTGGTCCAGTTGGCCCTGTCAGGTGTAAATAATTCCCTTGTAAATATGACCCCGTGCCAGGTGGCACGATGTATATTATGTGAGTACTATTCTAATGTGTTTTATGATAATACAAAGGCTACTTTTATATATAACCTTGTGTGGAGTTCCTTTTTGTGGTGTGCCTAGTATGTTGTTGCTGTGGGTGTGTTGCGCAAACGCTTTACACATTGCCTCCGGGATAAGCCTGACTGCTCGTGCCAAGCTACCAAGGGGGTGATCAGGGTTATCTTTGGCGTGTAACTCCCTTGCCCTGACTAGAGTGGTGGTCTCTGCCTGGCTTTGGCACAAGCCTTAGCCAACCAGAGATCCCATTTCTAACATTGGTTGTCAGCGGTGAGGATAGGACTTGCGTTTGCGCAGTACCACAGCGACAACTGGCTGCACTACAAAACTCTGCATTTTAGATAGTCACATGGAAAGGGATTATTGTTTCTGAGTTTGTTTTAAGTGTCATTTCTTTTTGAAATGTGTTTCTTGTGCACTATGAGTTGAGTGTACTGCCAAGGACAGAAACCAGAGAATCTGGAGGAGTGACTGCCCTTGTGCAGACTGCTATTGGGTTGGCCTAAAGCTGGAGGAGGGACTGCCCTTGAGCCATTGTGCTGGTTCTTGGGTTGGCCTGCAGCTGAGGGAGGGACTGCCCCTGTACTGTCTGCTAGTTCTTGGGTTGGCCTACAGTGGGGACTTAATTGGTATGGAGTCACTAGCTCGGGAGGGTAGATTATCCCCTAAGTGCAGTGTGAGTTTTCTGGATTCACCAGTAAGGGTGGGATCCAGTGGTGGCAGCGAAGTGTGTGTCCAGTGCATGAAGTCCCCGTCCCGTTCCCAGGGTATGGTACCTGGTGCTCAGTAAGAGGGGTGCAGGTTGAGATTCAGGGACAGTAAGGAACTGTCTCACCGGTCTGGGGGTGTGTGTGGATGAGTGATGTGCTGCTGGACGCTGGAGTGAGTTCTCTGAAATAAGGAGCTTGCGTGGGGGAGTGACCCTAGAGGAATGGTGCAGGTATCTCCCAACCCGTGTGGTGGAGATGGTTCAGAGGAACACAACTAGGAACCGTTATAGTGAGGAGGTTGCAAGGCCTCACATCATGTCCTGCGAGGAAGGTGTGAGACTGGGCCGTATTCCGAGCCTCAATCTCAAGTCTCCGGTACTGGATGGTTCTTAGAAGGAACACCAGGAAAGGAACCTAATCTGTCCTGTTGGACTGTTCTGTGGGGGATCTCCCCGTGGTAGGTGAGCTGGAAGTGGTTCCAATAAGAGTGGCTCGAGTATCTTCCAGTCCTGTGTGGTGGAAGAGGTTCAGTGTAGCCCAGCTAGGTCCCAGTCTAGCGGGAGGGGTGTAGGGGCCCACGTCCTGTCTCAGAGGAGAAGGAGTGAGTGTGCCCGAAACCCAGTCCCAGGGCCTGGATGGTTTCTTCAGGGAACACCAGGTTGGGGGGCCTAGGCTGTACTTGTAGGCCATTTGAGGAGGATCTTCTAGTCTCTAGAGGACGTGGAGCGTCTGTAACCAGAGCTCCAGCAGTCCTGGTGCTAGGCAGCACCGCTCCTAAGTGGAGGGTGCAGAAGTCCTGATTGAGGGGTGAGAGGGGGAGAGGTTCCCCAGTGGAAAAACCAGTGGGTCCAGAGGGGCCATGGGGACACCACTTCTGCCCTGGGTTTGTGCCCGGCAGACTGTCACACGACACATTAGTTATGTGTCACCCTCGGGGAGCAAGCGTGCTCCCCGTGAAGTCCTGGTTCGCCGGGCATCTGACCAAAGGGTAGCGTCCCTGGGTTGGGGAGCCAGGTTCAGGTGTTTGCCTGACCTGGACGGCAGGGCGACTGTAATCAGTGTCCTGGCCGGTTTGCCTTTTAGGGGGTACCACTCCAGTTGGGAGGGTATCGGACTCTGGAAGGGGGTGCAGAGGAGGGAGTCCTCGCCTCTGACCCCGGTGCAGCCGGTGAATTTATTTCCCGGGTGGTAGACCAGTGATGGAGAGAGGTCCTGAACTGGTGGGAGAGTTGTGTTCTGGAGGGTGCTTCCCTGGAGGGTGCGGAACCTCAGAAGTAGAGGTAGGGTGAGGAGACACTTTGCCCGTGACCTCTGGTCAGCCTGAGGGTGCGGACCCTAGGTTGAAGGATCAGTGGTAGTTTGGAACTACACTGAGAGGGAGAGTGGAGAATGGCTATTGTATGCCAGGGGTTACTGCCCCTCACTCTGGATTGGCAAGGACCAGTGGCATCTGGGTGGCCTAGGGCCTGGTCCTGGCCGTGGACAACTAAGGAGTACCGGTGGGGTAGCCTAGTTGGTCCTGAGTTTTTTTTCTTAGTTGGAGTCCATGGGTTCCAAGTGGCGTAGAACCGGAGGGTGTCCCTGCAATGCGGGCCCGCGTCCGTGTTCTATCGCCCCAAGCAGGGAAGCCCATCACGGTGGTGATTGGTCTGCCCTGCGTTTTGGCTGTAAGGGGGTTGTGTTGGACTTGGCCCTTTTTGGCTGGTTCACCCCTAAACCTTTTGCCTTGTATGGTAGTAGTTTTAAGTCTCTGGGCACTTTAGCACTGTGGGCCAGTGTAAAGTGCGTGCGCGCTGAGTGCGTGTGGTGAGATTGTCCTGCCCTCCCATAGGAATGCATGGGGGATATGTGTGTCCATGGTAATTCCTGGTGTGAGAGGAGTGCAGGGGCGAGTTTAGTATGTGCGAACTCGTGAGAATAAATGCTGCGCAATGGTGTGCGCAGATTTATTGTGACTGGTGTAGAAATGCCACTTTTAGAAGTTGGCATTTATGTGTGCTCTGTGCCTGCCTGCCTGATGTGAATTGCATGTCTGGCTTGTGAGTGACAGGGGCTGGGAGGTGTGTGTGGCTCCTGGAGGGGCAGGGTGAGTCAGCGCAGTGGTGAATAGAGAGATCTGCATCTAGATGGGAGGGAGGAGTTGCACCTAGGACCTGAATAGGGCTGTGCCTTCCCTCCACAATGCTGGCTCCACCCCCTGTGGTGCGTCTGATGTCCCTAGCCTGTCCTGTGAAAGGAGAGAGGAGCTGGGCAAAATAAAGTGCTCCAAAGCTCCCCCAAACCAGTTGCGTCTGGTTTTTCCCCAGCCCTGTGCTGTGACACAAAGGGAAAAGGGTGTATAAAAGAAGGGGCTGTGACCCCATGTAAAGGTTCAGTGTTCCTGTTCTGTTCCTGACGGAGGGGGCTTGCTGCTGGGGCCCAGGAGGGACCGCCATGGGGGCTGCCTCCCTGCTGGAGGGCCCTGTGTGCTGGCCCCTGGGCCCAGCTATGCCCCTTCCTCTCTAAGGACTTATCCTTTTACTGCAGGACCTTTTGCCTGCTTTCAGCTCCTCGTGGGCGCTCCACTTTATTTTACGTTCCCCTTGGAAGGAGAGCGTGGGCTTCGCAGCGCGGCGCTGCAGCCCTTGGAGAGGGAATCCCGGTGTGAGGGATTCCCCCGTGATGCTGCTGGAGGCGGGAGCCCACCCCGCTCTTGTTTTATTTATGAGCGGGTGCCCACCCCGCTTCTTGTTTTATTTATGAGCGGGTGCCCACCCCGCCATCGCCGCCGAGGAAATGTGCCGCCGGCTGGCCGCAGCGCGACCAGGAAGTCAGGCACGTTTGCCTGGCCTGGGCGGAGCGGCGACCGGAAACAGGAAGTGCCGTCCGGAGCCTCGCGGGCTCCATGGAGAAGTCCTGGGTCCCATGAGGGGGCCCGGTGAAGAGTAGCAGCCGGCAAGTCCTTGCGGGGCTCTCCTAAGCTGAGAGAGCCCCGCCCGCCGGCTCAGGAGCACGCCGGCCCCGCAATGAAGAAGAGCCCCGAGTGGTGACGTCCAGAGCCAGCAGAGTCCTGCCCGCAGTCCGGTGAGTTGAGACGGCTGGGGGGGAGGCCAGATGCAGACACCGTGCCCAGGCCTATTTCCTGAGCGGACCCGCCGTTGCGGGCCACTCCAACGATGGGGCAAATTTGTTTAAGGGCCCCAGTGGGGGCCCTCTCGATGCATGCCTCCCCGGAGCCTGCCTTCCGCCAGCGAGGAGACCGGAGCAGCACACCATGGGAGCCGGTGGAGTAGGGCTCCGCAGTGGTTCTCTGTGTGTGCCTATTCGAGGCACAGTGCTATCCCTGCATTATTTCTTGAGCGGACCCGCCGTTGCGGGCCGCCCCACAAAGGGGGCATCTTTGTTCTTAGAACCGGGGAGTCCCGAGGGCACAGAGGTGCCGGGCCCCCCTTACGAATTAATGTCACAGTTGCGCCGCCGTAGCTGGGCAGCTGCCACATGGGTGCATTTGTTCTTAGGGCCCAGGAAGGGGTCCAGAGGGCCCTGAGGGGCCCGTGCCCATTTGGCCACATTTTGTGATAGGGTCCCTGAGGGGGACAGAAGAGGCACAGTGGTGCCAGGCCTTAGCATTCACAGCTGCGCAGCACTTAGTGCCAGCTGCCACGTTTAGGCCCTCACCTAATATCCCCAGCTGCCCAGCAAGTAGTGGGCAGCTGCTACGTTTAGGTTTGCACAGTGGCGCACCCGTGACTTTCGCTGCCTAGGCAGCAGCCCTGACTCTTTGGACATAGGGCATTTGAGCCCCTTTTAGAGATGGCCAGTTGGCCAGGGGCACTGTTAGGTTTGGAGGGCGCCAGGCCCTAATGCGATTTATGTGCTAATGTACTTTATGTGGTGCTAGGAAATGTAATCATGTAGTATGATTTACGCACCCCGTATTATACCTCTAATGTACTGTTATGATTATGAGGTTCTGCATAATGTTTTTATGCTTGTGATTTTATTATTACCTAATGCGTTTAGGTTGTGAGTTATTCTCTACTGCACTTTACGCCCGTAATGTGAGTTATACTTAGGAGGTTAGGGTCTAATGGGTTTAGACTTATGAGAGGATTGCATAATGTATTTATGCTGGTGAGGTTGGCGCAGAATGTAATTCGCGCCTGATGTGATACTGTGCATAATGTAGTTTATGTTACAGGCTGATGCTAAGTACAGTGGTTACCAGTGATTACTGGTTGTACGTTCATGATGTGTTCTACATTTATTATAAGTACTACCTATACTAAGTTTGCTTTGTGCTGGTTCTGACAGTGGTCCAGTTGGCCCTGTCAGGTGTAAATAATTCCCTTGTAAATATGACCCCGTGCCAGGTGGCACGATGTATATTATGTGAGTACTATTCTAATGTGTTTTATGATAATACAAAGGCTATTTTTATATATAACCTTGTGTGGAGTTCCTTTTTGTGGTGTGCCTAGTATGTTGTTGCTGTGGGTGTGTTGCGCAAACGCTTTACACATTGCCTCCGGGATAAGCCTGACTGCTCGTGCCAAGCTACCAAGGGGGTGAGCAGGGGTTATCTTTGGCGTGTAACTCCCTTGCCCTGACTAGAGTGGTGGTCTCTGCCTGGCTTTGGCGCAAGCCTTAGCCAACCAGAGATCCCATTTCTAACAAATAGCATACAGTAGAGTGGCACAGGATAGAGTGCTGTACAGTGAAATAGGGTAGAGTGGATTTGCATGGATTGGCAGGGCATAGAATGGAGTGATGTACAGTGCAGTATAGTACAGTGCATTGTTGTAGATATATTTTTTTTAATGTATTTTTGGTACTGTGGTACTATGGAGACAGTACTGCGGTACTCCATACATTAAAAAAAAAATCTATAGAAACTTATAAATGTTTCTCCCTACCTATTACCACTTTAATAAAGTTTACAAGAGTTGAAGGTAGCCATTAGGTACACTTTGCCTGTGTTCTGAGTTTTGCCTTTAGATGAGGTCTGATATTTTCCTCCTACGTATTGCCACTTTAATAATGTAAAAACTTTTAAAAATCCCACACCTATTTAGAAAACAGAGTAAAATGTAATACATTTTGTGACACTGATACAACAAACATCCAATCAGTAGAATCGGAGTTATACATTTTTAAAATTTTTAGCAAAAAATAGCACCTGAAAGATCAAAGTGCAAACCACAGAGATCTAGTCACACAAGAGTGGGGAAAAGTCAAAAGTTATGGCCAACTGCGATGGTTCGGATACATGAGGTGGATTGGGCACTGTCTCTGCTTACCTTCAGACTTCTAAGAATTATTGAAGCAAAATGTATGAAAAGATAAAGTTCAGCGGGGCAAGGCAGAAAGCGGTGTCCGATGAAGAGGCATCATCGTCAGGGAGCCGAAGGACGAATTTGTATATAATATTTATGTTTGGACTTGGTCTATTTTTTTAAAGTCAAAAAGCTTCCACGGGACAAAGGTGCAGACTGCAGCCGACAAGGGCTCCTTCTGTGAGGAGCTGCTGAAAACGATTTGTTGCTGCTTAGAATAACCTAGTGAAAGCTACTGCAAAGTCAGGCTGACTGGTGATGCACCTTGGGCGGATGGGCGAGCAGGTAGGTCCTGGTCTCCTCATGGTTCTCAGGGCACTTTTTGGCTGAAAAGTTCCCAGATGTTGACTTTAGTCTGTTTGGGCACATTTAGCACCACTTCCAAGGGTCCAGGACTGGGTGGGCACCCTTTGGAGTGCAGGACCCACTTCAGACAAGCTCCAGGTGCAGGGTTCAAGTTGTTGGAGCTTGTAGTGTCCCTGTAGCCCAGACCAGGAAGCAAGCCAACTAGCCCTTGAAGTCACTCTGGTACTCCTGGGCCCAAGCAGCAAGGCAGTTCTCCAGCAGAAGAGCAGTCCTCTGAGGAATCAAGACAGGCTTCTAGCAGCAGGGCAGTCCTCTGAGATACAAAGCAGGCCTAAAGCAACAGGACAGTCCTCTGAAAAGTAGGGCAGGCCTTCTGAGTGTCCGCTGCAGGTCCACGTGTGATCTGAAGAGTGGGTCTGAGGGTTCTATTTTTATAGCTGTTACAGCTTTGAAGTGGAAAAAACTTCTGGAGTTTTCCCCCGCAGAGGGTTTTGGCATTTCCTTTCTCCATGTCCGGGTCCGAGGAGGTCTGGGGTAATAAAAGGCTAGTGTGAAGTGCTTTGTGATTGTGCTGTGCACCTGCTTTGAAATATAAATAGGAGTGTCTACAGCTCCACCCCTCTCATCCTGGTAGATATGCCCACCCTGACAACACCAAGTCCCACTTTGAGTCACTGCAAACACAAGGAGATGATGGACGGAGTGCTGAAACTTTTCAAACACTCACCCCCAGTCACAGATCTGGGTTGAATCCATCATCATTTTTTAGCTCTCTTTGCCACCCCAGTTCAGACAAAGCTACATGCAAATCAATCTTGACCCTGTGCCTCATGGGAACAGTCCAGACCGAACTGCCAAGCCATGTCTTCCCTGGCCCAGAATCAAGCATCCTGGGAACGGTTTCGGGCTAACAGCCCTCATCAGCCAGGTTAGCTTGAATCCACTGGCAAAGTGAGCAAGGGACCCATGTCTGGGCATACCCTGCCAACTTAAGGCGAACAAAGCAAACACAAGGAGATGATGGACGGAGTGCTGAAACTTTTCAAACACTCACCCCCAGTCACAGATCTGGGTTGAATCCATCATCATTCTTTAGCTCCCTTTTCCACCCCAGTTCAGACACAGCTATATGCAAATCAGTCTTGACCCTGTGCCTCATGGGAACAGTCCAGACCGAACTGCCAAGCCATGTCTTCCCTGGACCGGAGTCAAGCATCCTGGGACCGGTTTCGGGCTAACAGCCCTCATCAGCCAGGCTAGCTTGAATCCAGTGGCAAAGTGAGCAAAGGACGGATATGCCCAGACGTGGGTCCCGTGCTCTCCATGCCACTGGAGTCAAGCTATCCTGGCTGAAGAGGGGTGAAACCCCGAAACCGGTCCTAGGATGCTTGTTTCCAGTCCAGGGAGGACCTTGCCTGGCAGTTCGGGCTGGACTGTTCCCATTGGGCACAGGATCAAGACTGATTTGCATATGGCTGGGTTCAAACTGGAATGGCATGGTGAGCAAAAAAACGATGGATTTAGGCCCAGATCTCTGTACTGGGGTGAATGTATGACATTGTTCTGCATTCTGTCCATCAATTGTTGTTTTTGCATATGTCACCCCGAGTGGGACGGGTATGCCCAGACGTGGGTCCTGTGCTCTCCATGCCACTGGAGTCAAGCTATCCTGGCTGAAGAGGGGTGAAACCCCGAAACCGGTCCTAGGATGCTTGTTTCCAGTCCAGGGAGGACCTGGCCTGACAGTTCGGGCTGGACTGTTCCCATTGGGCACAGGATCAAGACTGATTTGCATATGGCTGGGTTCAAACTGGAATGGCATGGTGAGCAAAAAAACGATCGATTTAGGCCCAGATATCTGTACTGGGGTGGCTGTATGACATTGTTCTGCATTCTGTCCATCAATTGTTGTTTTTCCACTTTGAGTCACTGTCTGGGAGGAATACACAATGGCCAACAGTCATGCTATTTACAGTTGTGTGACTAAGGACACAAGCTGCAGGCACCAGATGGTTAGGAGAAGGAAATGCCAACTTTCTAAAAGTGGCATTTAAAGAATTGTGACTTGAAATTCGACTTTACCATTAAAGCAGATTTTATATTACACTCTTTAAGACACCAAACATGTCTTTTATACCTTTTCCCAAATTAAAAGTTATCACTCATTAAATGTAATAAGTTGACACAATGATATTCTATGGGAGAGTTACGCCTCACAGTAATGAAACACACATTTCGGAGTTTTTCGCTAGAAGGACATAAAAGTTCATGTCAAACTTTTTAAATAAAATACTCCCTGCCTTATGGGCTGTTTTAGGACGGGCCTACCTTAGAGGTGACTTATATGTATTAAAAATTGAGTTTTAGGCCCGGGAAGGGGTTTATTTTGCCAGATTGAATTGGCAGTTTAAAACTGCACACATGCTGCAATGGCAGCCACTGGATATTTTTAAAAAGGCTACTCATGTAAGTGGCACAATACGTGGTGCAGGCCCTAGCATTTATTTTACAGGCCATGGTAATATGGTGTGCCACTTTACTAGGGACTTATAAGTAAATTAAATGCGTCAATCAGGTGTAGGCCAATTTTACGAAAGGGTGAGCACTGTAACACTGGTTAGCAGTGTTAAAGTGCATTATCCCTGAAGCCAACAGAAACCAATTTCAGCAAAAACAGCGGAGAAGGCAAAATGTTTGGAGGAAAACCACCCCAAGGGTAACAGGTCTGAGAAGAACCTATTTTTCCCATAGCAGCCTACCTTCATAAGTATGTATGCCTTTAATTGCCCCTGGGGACATTATCATACCCATTGTTTAACCCATGTATTCCCACGACTAGCATGAACCCACAGCACTGTATGAGCTACATAGATTCTGTGGGCTTAGCAAAAACTCTGTACTCACAATATTGTCCCAATAACTGAGAAAATACTTCTTATACACTCAGTTGCTCCAGCTGGTCTGAGGGAACAATTCTATATGTCCTTTTTGCTCCACGGGACTGAGAAAAAACTACTCCATATCCTAAATCGTTGAAATGGCTGAACAAAAAACCTGTGCGCTCTCTACTACCAACTGGACTGAGCTAACCATATTCTACTGACATCGAATTTTGAACACAGATGCATACAATGCCATTATTCTCTCATTAAATGTACTACAACAGCTGGGCTAGCACACACTTAATATTATGCTCCCATGCAAAGACCACATATAGAATTCATGAACCTACACTGAATCCTGGGCACAATCACAGCACCATTTTCTATTTCAATAGGCACAACACAAGCTATGTCCATACTGGTTCTGCCATCAGCAACTTGCAGAACCATGCATTGTTAGTCGTGAACACCCACAAATTAACTTTTGGTAAATTGCTATCAATTACAAATACCATCTCAAAATACCTCATATTGAAACCACAGACTAAATGGGTAAAACACATAGGGGCATATTCTCAAGGACTTATCGCCGAGTTAGCGGCACTTTATCGCAGCCAAAGTGGCGATAGATTTATTGCACCATTCACAAGCTGGTGCTAACAGCCGAAATTGCCAGTTTACCTGCGATAGCAGCCGCAAAAAACATCGCCACGGATGACACCGGCAACTAACGCTAATGAGATGCAGAGTAGGCGTTCCTATGCAAAAAGCAGCGAAAACACCACTTCGCAATATTCTCTACGACCAGCCAGATCGGCGATAAGATCACAAAACAGGCGATAAGGCACGTTAGCAGCAGGGATTTAACACCTGCTCCTACCTGGTGTTAAGACGGACGACAACCTGCACCACAAAAGGGAGCCCAGACCAGAGCCACACCTGAAGAACAACAGATGCCATGGAGCTACTGATCATGCAGCTTGGAGCCCCAAGAGGGCCACAACACCCACCGCCACCACAACTCATGCCCGCCTGACCTCCCCCCGGCCCATCCCCCTCCGGACTACCACAGAGGCAGCCCAGACACAGACAGCGGACCTTCAGAAAACGCACCAGCCTCACAGACTTAACACCTGAGGATGTCATTGCCCACTACAGGCACAAAAGGACAACCATCCTCCGCATCCTGACCATCATTGCCCACAAGCTGACGGTACCAACACAGCGGACAAACAACAACCCTCCGCAGACAAAACTGCTGGCTGTGCTGCACTTGTTGGCCTCTGGTATCTTCCAACCAACAACTGCCAGAGTCGGAGGAGTCTCACAGCCAGCCCTATCCAAGTTCCTCACACCTGTCTTGGATGCCATCATCAGCTTGGTACCCCAGCACCTTCACTTCCCACACACTGCGCAGGAACAGCTGGAGACCAAGCAAGGCTTCTACGCCATAGCTGGCTACCCGCACGTGTTGGGGGCAATCTACTGCACAAATGTACTCCTCATGCCCCCTGCCGCAACTGCACACAATTACCGCAACAGGAAGCACACGCATTCCATCAATGTGCAGGCAATAGTGGACCACCTGGGACTCCCCACCAATGTCGTTGCCAATTACCCAGGCAGTGTGCATGATTCCTTCATCTTCCGACAGTCCATCATCAACCAGCGCTTTCAGGATGGCACCAATGGGAATGCATTGCTCGTTGGTAAGTACCAAATGAACACACCACACACCTCAACTCCACAGTCATGCAACTCACGACTCTGGGAATGCACACGTTACAAATGCACATACAACATACCAAACAACATGGCCACGTACCAGACATGACAGCACAACTTACTGTGGTAACCTGAGCCAGCCATGTACACAAGCCATGAACGGCATGGCACCTCAGCCACACAATAGCAGAATGTGGGGAACGGTGGGAACCAGGCATGTATGAAGGAGGCAAGTGACTCATTAATGAGAATGTACACAATGCCAAGTTTGGCGTGGATGTGCTGGACAGACTGCAGTATGCAGACCACAGACATGTCAATGTCGACATATACTGCTGGTGTCTGGAGTGTAGTGGACAGTGGACGCAACAATGTCACCCCAGGCAGTGGGGAAGATCGCGGAAATGTAGCTTGTTACGTCCCCCCCTGTAAGCGTGAGCGGAATGGGCTGGCCCGGCGTACGCCAGGCCAGCGTAGGGGTGTGAAGAAAAAGCATGTAGCGCCGGGCGTGGTTCTCTTCCGGAATGGCCAACGTGTCTGCCAGGGCGGCGCCTCTCAGCCTGCCACGAGGCCGACGCCATGAGCGGCGGTGCCTGCGATCCTGTGCGCCTGCTGCACCCCAGGCCGCTGGTCCCCAGAGCCGTCTTGGCCGCCCCTGCCCAACCAGGCCTCACTGCTCACCTGCCGACACCGGCGTGTGTCAAAGAGGGCCCACCACGTGCCGGTGCAAGCTCCAAGCCCAAGGCCCGCGACCTTGGCAGCCTCCTCAGACCATCACAGCCTCCGCGACACAGGCCCCCAGCACTCCTTTCTCGTTGACGTACTCCACCGCTGCCTCCGGCATACACTGCGGGCCAGTAGCTCACACATTTGGAACTGAGTCTTGATTTATTTATGGCAGAATTTATACCATTGTACAGGCCTCATCACAGACTGCATCCCGTTTCAGCTCTGGTGCCACTAACTCTGTGCCACGAAATTCATGGACACTCTCTGGTTGAACTTTGGTGGCGTCTCAGTCAATGGCCTGGGGGTTGTCTTCATCATCATGTGGCTGGTACTGACTTGGTGTTAAACATGAGTCTGTAGCATTCATCTCCTCCATATTGCCTGTTTCTGCTTGGTTCTGCCCTCTGCATCATGCCCTGGAAGAACACCTTCCACTGTCCCCCGGAACACTCCGCGACATTCACCTTCGACATCGACGAGGACCCGCTCAGCTCTCGTGGCCCTACCTCAGTGCACCGCAAGTCACCGTCCCGTGGCGGTGTGCCTGTGCCGGCCGCAATGCATCCGGGGCCACTAACTCTGTGCAGCTCAAGTCATGGACCCTGTCTGATTGAATATTGGATGGCCTCTGAGTCGATGGCCTGGGGGTCATCAACGCCATGTGTCTGTGGCCCTGCGCTGACCGCTGCCTCCGGCCTCAACTGCGGTCCACCAGGGCTCACACATCAAATCGGGTCCTGACCTGCCCGGACGACGCATCACCGCTGGCTGCACACGCCACCACCGCCAGGACCACCTCCAACCAACAACTGCCAGAGTCGGAAGAGTCTTACAGCCAGACTACCAGAGTTGCTCACACCTGTCTTGGATGCCATCATCAGCTTGATACCCTGCTCAGCTCTTCAGGTGCCACTAACTCAGTGCACCACAACTCATGGACCCTGTCTGATTGAGTCTTGTGCTGTGTACAGCGGACGCAACCATGTCACCACAGGCAGTGGGTAAGACCTTGGACATGTAGCTTTGTCGTCCCCCCTTAATATCTAAGAGGGGTGGACTGGGCCGGTGTACGCAAGTACAGCGTAGGGGTGTGAATTAATATCCCTGGGCTCTGGGCGTGGTTCATTTCTGGGCTGGACAGGAAACCAACTGATGCGTGTGTCTCTGTTGCAGTGTCTGCGCCACACGGCCCGCAATCGACAATGTTGCATGCACCCGGAGGGCGGCCGCGCACGAAGGGATTGTACAAGGAGCACAAGGCCGCTCGGGCTCTTGGCTCATGCATGCCAACTGTTGTGTGTGTATCGCCATTGGTGCACCATAAGCCTAAGGCCTAGCCTCAATTGCAGCGCGAAAGCCACATCACATTTCCAGAATGCAAGCAGTAGTCAGACTAACATTAGGGATGAAAGCTCCTTTGTCTCAATACAGAAGGCGGAAGGACATCTGCACCTCCGACCTTGGTCTTGCATGTGGCAGGCACCCCCTGAGAGAGATACCATATCAGATGATGATGACTCCCACACTCCGCAAGGTGCAAATGAAAGACCAACGTATCCACACCCCACACACAGAAGTCCTTGCTCGAGGTACTCTTGCATGGAATGCCCTTGACACTTACATACACAACGACCCATACGTCCAAATGTTGCACACACACGACTCATTGCTCCGAGCTGTGGCATATCATCCACATAACTGCCGCAGG
This sequence comes from Calotriton arnoldi, assembly GCA_963921515.1. Classification (NCBI taxonomy): domain Eukaryota; kingdom Metazoa; phylum Chordata; class Amphibia; order Caudata; family Salamandridae; genus Calotriton; species Calotriton arnoldi. Next base: position 688,526 of record CAWUFW010003524.1, read on the forward strand.
TCAGAAGAGTGCCGGTTCTACGAGAGCCACCAACGCAATGGCAGAACATCCCGGGCGCATGCACAACGCCTGTCACGTGGAACTGTACCATGTCCGAATGCTGCCAGTTAATGTCTGATGCATTGTTCTGCATTTTGTGGCCCTTGTCTTGCCCGTACTGACACGCACATGCTAATAAAGTCTACGCAACTTCACTAGTGTTCAACCGTGATGAGTGTTGATTAGAATGACAAATCGTGTGCCTCAATGAGCTTTGTCCGTACACAGGGAGGGACTGACTGACGCATTTCACTTAGGGGTGAGTCCCTATTGCCAGCTCCACCTCTGTGTGCCAGACATAGTGGTTGGGATAGTTGCTGATAGACCTGTGCTCTTACTTGTCTTCAGCAATGTGAGTATGGTGTCCATGTTCTTGCCATGTGGATCAATGTGATCCATCACTACAGGCTGTGTCCACCCAGTTGAGTGTGAGTAGGTATGCGAAGAGATGTTCTGTTGTCAAATGTGATGGGGGACACTACTTTAGGCCTGCCAACGACTTTGACATTTCATACCCAGCCCTATTTCTAACATTGCGTGGGGCAAAGTTGAGGAATTGCACGATTGTTGTCTCAGAGCAATGAGGCCACAGCTAGTGCACACATTCCCAGTCATCCCACTTCCCATGTGTGTCACGGTCAAACATGCGCATTGCTTTCATTTCCCAGGGTGTACCTTTTTGGGCAATCAATGTCCTTACATTCATCCATACTTTCATACTTGATTGATTATGGACATGACACATCTGTGTAAATTTTAATGATTTATTCACATTCGGTGGAGTGTCGGAGCTGGAGCAGTACATGGCCATGCAAACCCCACATTACATTGTAGCCCAGTGGAGGGCCGGCCAGAGTCATTTAGGGACTGACAAGTACATCGGAAGATGAAGAGTACAGTCTGCAGTCTGATTGCTGTGTCATTGGTAAGCTAACAAAATATGGCAGTCCATGTCGAGGTCCAAGGTGAGTGTCGCAGAGTGTTTCGGGGGACAGTGGGAGGTGTTGTTACAGGGCATGTTGCAGAGGGCAGAACCAAGCTGAAACTGGGCATATGGCGGAGAAGAATGCTACTGGCTCCTTCTTACTACAAAGGTGGAATCACCCGCATCTTCGTCCTCTCTGTCATCTGTCTGACATGTGGGTGCTGATGTTTGGTCTGCAGCACTGTGTGCCACTGACACATCAGGGGCCGGAGATGTGTGTGTAGAAGTACCAGCAGCATTCATCAGCGACTGCCTTAGTGGCAGAAATGCGATGATGAGGATCTGCAGGGCATGGAAGATCCCAACAACTTTTCGCTGGTGTGCATCCGTGGCAGCCATTCTTTCCACATGCATCCGCTCCATGTTCTCCATTATCCTCAGCATCTGTGCCAACTCTCGGCTGACATCGCTGAGGCCACTCTGACTAGACAGTTGTTCTCCTCTCAGAGTCATGACTCCAGCGATGTCGGGCATGGATTGTTGGACATCATGGAGACGAACTGTGGGTGTCCGTTAGGGAGTGTAAGTGGTCCCTGATGGGACTTAGACACCCACAGTATGTCATCTAGTTTGGCTGCCATGAGGTCGAACCCCACCGCACCTGTTCAGCCACCTCCTTCTGGCAGTCTAACACCTTTGTTCTTCGGTGAGGTGCTGGGAGCCAGCCGTGGTGGTGGGTGCTTCCTGCTGTGTGGTCTGTGCAGGGGGTGGGGTCTCCTCTATGCATCTGGGCTGCCCAGCTCCTGGAGGTGGCTTGCCGTAGCTGTCCATGAGCTGTTGTAGGGCATCGGTGTCGAAGGTGTGGAGGTCCTCTCCATCATCACTGATGAGTTGTCTGGTCTGCTCTGCAGGAGGTGTTGATTGTCCCTCTGCAATGTGAAGGGGAGATGCATTTTAACATTGTGTTGACATGTATGTTGACGCATTGTTCAAGTTTACATACAGACTGCATGACAATGTACATTGTGACTGTTTGGGAGGAGCTGACTATTTGATGCGGGACAGTGGACATTTGAACTACATCACGGATGTGAGGTTGTACATGCACATTATCATCTCACAGTTTCCTGCTATGCCAGATGTGATTGGCCAGTTTCTACGCACAAGCGGAACCAGTTGTGTCCTCTGTTCTGTAGTGAGAGTGTTGCACTTTGTACCACATTGTCGTCAATGATGTTGTGCTGTTATTGCTATGTGTGTGTGCTGCATGGTTGGAGAGTCGCCCCTGCAGCTGTGATTTTGCTGCCCCTTATCCCTTTGAGGCGGTGTGCCTTTGACTTCTGTGCTTCTACAGTGCTGAGATGTTGCAGACTTGGCTAATTTTGGCTCTAGTTCGGATTTTGGACTCTTGGGCATGGTTTATCCGCAGATGTGTTGTTGACGGCAGGGGTTGTTTGTGCACGTGGATGTGTCAGAGTGTGACCTGCTCCTTTCCGGATGTGTTCCACACTCAGCCACCTCAGTGTCGTGGCGTGCACCATATCATGATAATTGGACTGCAGCCATGCTGTTCGTCATGCAGTGTCACTTGCATTGTCAGTGTGGCTCACAGACACACAGCTTTGCTGGTTTTAACACATGTGCATGGGTTGGTTGTGAGATTGGTGCTGTGTGGGGAGGGACCCCTTAGTGCCCATAGTGGACGGGGGCCTACTTGCTGTTTGTATGTGTGCTGCAGTGTGCCAAGGGGATCAGGGACATGATCCAGAGTCATTGTGGGTGTGCAGTGTGCTGTAGTTAATTGTGCATGTGTGCCATTGTGCCCATCTCCCCCGTCCCCCCAATCCCTCTTCGGTACTCACCCTGGTGCTGTTGTGTCAGGTCATGTCGAGCAGTGTCCGGACCCCCAACTCCTGCCACCGTCTCCCCACTGATGACTGTGGCCACCATTTCCTCCATCCAGCTCCTGGTGTTCCGCTGGACTGCCACCTCCAGTCTGCATTGCTGCCTGATGGTTGTCAGTGAGTTTATTCTTGGTTTTGTGCTTCGCATCATTCCAGCGCCTCTTGTCCTCTCCAATTGTCCTCCTCCTCACTCCGACTGCATTCACCTTGTCCAGGATGGACTGCCATGTTGCATTTTTATTTGCCAATGACACGTTGGAGGTGACGAACAGTTGTTGGTGGTGTTCTATCACCTCCGTGATGATGATCCTGTTTTCCTGCGGACTGAACCTCTTCTTCCTGGTCTTCTTCTCCTTGCCCTTCCGTGACCCCGAGGTCCCAGGCTAATCCTCCTGCGGGCTTGTGGGATTCTGGTCGTCCTCTGTACTTGCTCCGGCTTCCTCCTTGGTGATACGCAGTTTTAATTATTTTGTTTGTGTTTTTCGGTGCTTTTATAGTGCATTTTCCCGCATGACGCGTGGGAATTGCAGGCCTGTCGCTGGTTATCGCAGATTTTTTTATCGCGGTTGGCCACATCGCAACTTTTTGGGCGTTCGTGTTTCGCGTTTTTTGGCCGTCACGGTAATTTTATCGCGGTCATTTGACGCATTGGCATGAGACTATCGCATGGTACCGCTGTGTTGAGAATTCAACGTTAACACAGCGTTATTTTCCCGCGATAGACTGCGATGTGCAAAGTTGAGTTAAGCTAATTTTGCGATAATTATCACACGTTCTTGAGATAATCCCCCATAGTGTAACACTTTTTATAGGTGGTTTAGCAAATAACACCAGTTGGAACAGAACAAAAAATACTTTTTATATTTTCTTCTTTAACTTCACCTTTACAGAAGAGCTGCAGAACCGGAATCAATTCAGAGCATTTTTGGAAAGCATTAGAAGGTGCAGATACTCTCCTTCTGTTTAAATAAGATAGTTGTACCATGTACTTCTACATTCTCTGCTGAATGACCATATATCACCCACACCTGTCTTTAGTCCAATTAAATGCTCTACTATTGGTAACAAAGATTTTTCAAATCAGAGGTATTAGGGATAGGAAAACTTCTTATGTGATGGCATCGGGCTACTGTTTGCTATGAATGGTACAACTGGTAGGACCCATGGCAATCCTAAAGCTAGGACCCTACAGGTTTATATGCTGCTTAGTCATGGAAACATGGCTCCCAAAAATTCATAAAACATTGCTCATTGAGCCATATGCACCATTTCTGTAGCAGTGCCCTCAAGGTCTGTGACAACATCCTATATTACTCACCATTTGCAACCACACCCTTCCATACTGGTAGCACTGCCTGGCAATGCCTTCCCCACTAACCTGTGCCCAGTACTCCGACCAGGCCTGGCCCTGAATGACTCAGCTCTGATGCTGTCTTGAGGCTCCTGGCCTCGTTCTACGGTCTGTTTCCACCACCTGGTACTTCTGTTTTGCCTTTCTCTCAGCTCTCCTTTTGCCCCTTTCTTGTCTCATTTTTGCTCTCTCACTCTTATTCAGCTCTTTGAATTTCTGCCTGCTTGTTTCCTCTCACTCTTTGCAGTCTCTCTCTTGCTCAGCTTGTCAGCCTTTTCCTCTTCTCCATGTTTCCCTCTCACTTTTTGCCCTCACTTTCTCTCTTGTGTCTTGCCCGTAGCTTGTTAGTCTCCTCTTCATCCATTGCTCACTCTTGCTCTTTCACTCTTCTTCTGCTCTTTTCCTTTTTGTCAATTTGTTTACTCTCACTCTTTGCACTCTAATACTTGCTTGCTATTTCAACAGTTTTTTCCCCTTTGTTTTTTGCTTTTCTTCTTCCTCTGGTTTCTGCTCATCCTTTTGTGCCCTGTCCACCATCTACAGTCTTCCCACCTTTTACCCTGCACCATGTTCTCACCTGCTTTCCCCACTGCCACCAGAACTCCTCCCACAGCTCTTACCATATGCCGGCTGCAGTGTGGACATGCATAGTGGGCATGCCACTGGTGTGCCAAAGGTGGATCTGCGCCCGGCTCTGCCACACCCAAGCCAGTGCCAGCACCCGTGGTCCCCCACCCATCCATCGCACCCCTAGATACTGCTTCTCCACAGCCCTCTTCTCCCTGAGCCCTGGTTGCTCCTCCTAACATTGCAGCCAGGCCTCCCTGATGGAGACCTAATATGAGTTCTCATGCATCACAGGTCACTTCTGCATTCACCCTTGTGCCACTCCCCCAAGCCTCCACTTCCCCTCTCCTCCCTTCGTACATGACCATACACCTGACATTGCCCACTCTCATAGCTATCTGTACACCTGTCCTAACGCCTCTTCAACACCTGCTTGCTTTTCAGACATGTCACCAAACTCTGGGACCACCTGACCTACCTATCACAGGACTTGCTCATCCTGACCAAAACCTGTCCCACCCCAACATTAGCCCGCGACATCGCCATGGTGGTACCCCCCTAGATACAAAATCATTAGACAGGATGGAGTGTGCAGAGCCAAGGGAGAACTAGCCATCATCTTTAAAAGGAACATCCACTCTTCCACATCATCCACAAACACTGACAACAGCATGGAACACCTGGCCTTTATATTGCACATCTCCAATAACTCTACCCTGGGAGGCGCGCTAATCTACGAGTCTCCTAGACTACCATCCAACTTTCGCAGCACTATTGCGGACTTCATCGCCTCTCTGGCCCTCAGCTCAAACTCCTTCATCCACCTCAGTGACCTCAACTACTACCTCGCTGACCCCAAAACCGACAACCTCCTTGAGCACCAGAACACACTCTGATTCATGCCAACCTGCACTGCCAACCACATACTGAAACCCATCTTCACCATCCTCAGCAACATCTCAGTGGACACTCCCACCTCCCTCACATGAGCAGACTACCCCCTCATCTATTTTGCCCTGCTCTCCCCCTCCAGCACGCAACAAAATTCTCCATATCTTTCTGATTAATCTGGAATAGGATTCCAGAAGAAACATGGAGCTCCAAGTCCACCAACTAAAACATCACCATGACCTTGCATAATCCATCACCAACTTCAGCACTTGGATCACTTCCTGCACCGACATCCAGGTAGTAAGCAAGTTGATACACAGAAGACATAAAACTTACCAAACATCACTGCAAGCAACTCAAGCACAGATGTAAACAGACCCATGATGAAACCACTAAAACCACTGACAAATCAGACCACAGGATCTACCATCAGCAAATAACATCCACCAAGAGTTAAGCATTGACCAACAGCATCGAAACTGCACAAAGGACACCAAATAAATATTTGCCATTGTGAAGGATTTCACTCACCCATCACCAGCTGTTGAATTATTTTGGCAACAAGTCCAGCAACATCTACAACTACTTCGAATTCCAGCCAGATCCATCCCCTCCTTGCAGCTCTCCTTCCAATTTAGATGAGCCTCCAGAATGCTGCCATGTCCATATGTCCAATTATCATCATGGCAGAAACTGCAGCAACCATGCGTTTCATCTGCTCCCGAGCACCATTGGCCCCTTGCCCACACTACATCTTCACCAAAGGATTGTATCCCATCAACACAGCTCTAACCCTGATACTCAATGACTCCATCAGCACAGCCATTTTCCTGGACACCTGGAAGCATTATACTCCCCCTTGGAGTAACCTTCAGCAAACCCACAGATGCTGGCTAACTACAGACCAATTTTCTTACTGTCCTTTCCTCCTAAAGTCATGGAGAAAATCATCAACAAACGGCAAATTAACCTTCTAAACAACAGTCACCTCCTCAACCCCACCCAATCCGGATTCAATCCCAAACACAGCACCAAAACCACTCCCATTGCTGCCACAGACAACATAATCATGGACAAAGGTGACAAAGGAGCCTTAATCCCACTAGTCATATCCACTGCTTTTGACATATTTCTCATCCCATTCTCATTCAACATCTCCACGAAGCCTACATACTAGAACCTGCTCTCCACTAAATCTACTCCATCTTCACCGGAGGCACCTAGTCAGGCAGCTTGGCTCTCCACAACTCAACTGCTGTCAACCTTTGGAGTGCCCCAAATATGATCTATCAGCCCCACACTGTTGAACATCTACATGGTTCCTCTTGCAAACATCATCCAAACACACTGAATCAACATTATTTCCTACACCCAGCTCATCAATAAATCAATCAAGCAATCAATCAACCAACCAATCAATCAATCAATCAATCATTCAACAAATTGTAGAGCGCTGCTTATCACCCGTGAGGGTATCCAGGTGTGGGGGGGCTGCTGTTGGGACTTGTCAGATGAACATCCAGGGGCTTATTTACAAGCCCCTTGCGGCATCCGTATGTCACTTTTCCCATGTTAAAAATGACGCAAAAGTGGCGCAAGGGGCTTGTAAATAAGCCCCCCCAGGCTTGTAGGCCATTTCCAAACTTCTGTAGGGTGGGTGCAGTCTGGAGGTGGAGTGGGAGGCCATTCCAGGTCTTGGCGGCCAGGTAGGAGAAGGTGCGGCTGCCGCTTCTGCTTTTGGGGAAACGGGGCATGTGGGCGAGGGAGAGGGAGGTGGAGTGTAGTTGTCTGCCAGGTTGGTGGAAGTGCAGCCTGTGGTTGAGGTAGGTTGATTCTTTGTTGTGCAGGGTCTTGTAGGCCTGGGCCAGTAGTTTGAACTAGCACCTTTTTTTTGACGGGGAGCCGGTGGAGGGCTCTGAAGAAGGGGGTGTTGTGGGATCTTCTCAGGAGTTTGAGGATGAGCCTGGCTGCAGCGTTTTGGATGGTTTGCAGTCTGCTCAGTAGTTGTGAGGTGATGCCTACGTAGAGGGAGTTTCCATAGTCCAGGCGGCTGTTGATGATGGCTTGGGTGACGATGCGTCTGGTGTTGATTGGGAGCCATTTGAATATTTTCTGGAGCATGCGGAGGGTGAGGAAGTAGGCTGAGGAGGCAGAAGTAATCTGCTTCTTCATGGTGAGCTTGTTGTTGAGTATGAGGCCCTGTTTTCTGGTGTGGTCTGTGAGAGTGGGCTAGGGGCCCATTTTCTCTGGCCACCAGGAGTTGTCCCATGGGGAAGTACTGTTCCCGTAGTTGAGTACCTCTGTTTTGTCTGTTTTGAGTTTTAAGCATTTGCTTTGCATCAAGCTGGCTACCCTGGTCATGCACCTGTGGAAATTGGTTTCAGTGTTAGTGTGGTTTGAGGATAGGGAGAGGATGAGCTGAGTGTCGTCAGCATATGATATGATGTTCATGGCATAGGATTTGACCAACGTGGCCAGGGGGGCCATGTATGTGTTGAATAGGGTTGGGCTCAGTAAGGACCCTTGGGGAACGCCAAAGATGATGCTCTTAGGGCCTGAGGTGTAATGTGGGAGGCGGACACTCTGGGTTCTTAAAGTGAGGAAGGAGCAATCCATTTAAGGGCATTTCCTTGGATCCCCATCTAAAGGAGTCTGTGTAGGAGGGTGTAGTGTGACACAGTGTTGAAGGCTGCAGAGAAGTTGAGGAGGATCAGGGCTGCAGTTTCTCCCTGCTCTACTAAAGATCGGATGTCATCTGTGGCTGCAATTAGGGCAGTTTTTGTGCTGTGATTAGCATGGAATCCCGATTGGGATGGATCCAGGAGGTTGTTGATCTCTAGCTGTTTGTAGAGCTGGCTGTTTATTGCTTTCCCAGGACTTTAGCGGGAATCAGGAGCAGGGAGATAGGCCAGTAGTTCTTGAGTTCTTATTTGCCAGGGGTAGGTTTTTTTAGCAGAGGTTTTACTTCTGTGTGTTTCCACCCCTCTGGGAAGGAGGCAGAGGTGATGGATGAGTTGAGGATGGTAGTGAGTACCTTACTGATGGAGATGCTCTCCACATTGAAAATGTGTTGGGGGCAGGGTTTTCTTAGTGCTACTGAGTGGATGGAGTTCATGATGGTAGCGGTAGTTGGCGTGGTTAGTTGATCCCACGTGGTGATTATAGTGTTTGAGGTGAAGTCGCTGCTGTTGAGGAGTTCATCAAAGTTGCTGGTTAGTTGTGGGTCTAAGTGTTCATAGATGGTGGCAGTTTTATTGTAGAATAAGTCTGCGATGGAGTTGCAGAGCTCCTGCAAGAGGGTTATGGTATTCTCGATTGCTGAGGGGTTGGTGAACTCTTTGATGATGCTGAAGAGTTCCTTGCTATGGTTAGAGCTAGCTTCGAGGCGGGTGACTAGGGCTTCCTTCTTTTGCATTTTTTAGGCATATATAATATTTATTGAGAGCCACTTTAAAGTTGGCTCGTTCGCTGGGTGTTTTGTTGGTGCACCAGATTCTTTCTAGTCGTTTGCAATTGCTCATCCTTTCCCTCTTTGATGAAACATCCAGCACCCAAACCAACTTCCCCTTCTGCATGTCTGAAGGTACCAGATGAATGAAAATCAACTGTCTGAAACTCAATACTGACAAAACGGAAGTGGCAAACTGCCGCAAGGACACCCCAGTATGGAAATCCACCTGGTGGACAGTAGATCTTGGGCCAAAACCTTCACAGCCAATTAAGCCAAGAACCTTGGAATAGTGGTGGACAACCAACTCTTGATGGCCAGTTAAGTTGGCTCCTCCTGTTTCTACACCCTCAAGTTTCTCAAAAAAATCTTCAAGTGGCTCCCAATCAACACATGCAGAAACATCAACCAGGCTTCATCACCAGCAAACCGGACTATGGCAAAACTCACTATGTCGGCATCGCCTTCCAACTAGCCAGAAGACTTCAGACCATTCAAAACACAGTGGTCAGACTCACACTCAGACCCCCACCTGCAAACACATCACCTTGCGCCATAGAGAACTCCACTGGCTTGCCATCCACAAACACATGCTTTTTATGCTCCTCACACACACACATAAAAAGCCCAGCCCTACTAACAGCCACATCAATTTCCACACCTTGACCAGAAACCTCCACTTGGCTGGCTTCTTATTTGCACACATCCCCTGCATCCAGAGAGCCAGAGTCTTTGTTTGCTCTCTCTCATACCTCACTCCCAAAGCCTGGAATGACCTCCCCCTGCACATCAGAGCTGCCTCCTGAGTTCTTAAGTACTGCAAGCAACTGAAGACATGACTCTTTACCTAGACCACTGGCTCAGCCAGCACAATCCTCTCATTTTGCTCTCGTGCCTGAATACCCTCCTGAGTGAGACACACACTCTACAAATAAACATAACATAACATAGCATACATTACATAACATACATTACATGACATGACATAACATAATATAGCTGCTAATTATTAGTAAAATGGTAATACAGAGCCTCCTCAACTAATCCACTATTTAAGGGAGCTGTACAGGGCTCATTGCTCAGTTCACAGTTTCTATACCCTTCTCTTGCTTTGATGAGTGAGCCTTTCTCTACCTTGCTGCACCTTCATAGATCCAGACTCACTCAACTCCGTTTGAAATCACCAATTCAGAGATTGGGAATTCATTTGAAGGTTCTTGCTCTTTCTCCTGGGAAGCTAAGATATCCTTCTTTCCGTTCTCTCTCGCTACAGATTAGGTGCATGTGTTTTGTAAGTGGTGGGTTGCAGATACTAACTGCTGTCTAACTTCAGCCTCACCTTACTAAAACGTCTGGTTCCAGCATGACCTTGTCTGTAATTTTATCTGCTGCTCTTAGCATCCACCACTTAGCTTAAAGACCTCTTCCATCTGCTTTGTACTGCTGCAGCATCCTCTCTGCAGGCACCTAGCAGCATGAGCTGACAACACAGTGTAGGGCAGGCTTTATTATATTGGGGACGCCATCTGAGCTCATCTGATGGGACAAGACACTTATGGGGCATTCGAGCAGCTTAACTTAATAGGTCCATGAAGAACCTTTCCTCGACTTTCCATTGTTTTCTTCCAGTAGATCCATCAGCACATAAAGATCCTTTAGCAACTGCTCACCAGTGCTGTATTGCAGGTTACAATGTGGCTCAGGAATCACATGTAAAAACCAGGTTGCTGTATTTCTTTTTTCCAGATGGGCTACAAGTTGATGCCAATATATGTCTCATAAAAATCAAATGTGTACTGCTCAGCTTGCAATGTTCACTGCCTGGAGCAACAGTCTCTGATGATACCAGGGGATATTCCATTCACTGACATTATAAACACACAAACCATTTCAAGCAGTAATTAGGGGTACACAGGATACCAGACATATGTCTGATGTTTAAAGCTGTAAGGCCTCTCTAGCCTAAGTATTCTCTCGTTGCGTGAGTCTGTAATGTCTATCTAATCGCTGGGATATTGCTGCTGTTTGAAGATTTAATCGTGAGACCTTGGTAACTTTTCCTGTTCCCAGGCAGATTTTCCATCATGCCCAATCTATCATCTGATACTCTGAGAAGACATCATTTTAGAATTATGCAAAACTACTTAAATAAATGACGACAGTGAACAGTAGAAACTAAGGCATATGCTGTATATATTTTGGTAACTGAGGTATGTATTTTATGCATTTGGTAAATAATAGCAGATCACGTTAAATTGCATACCATGATTAATAAAATTAATATTAGAGTCTAATGCTGTTTATTCTAATTTCCTATGGGTATTGTGCTTCAAAACACACAGCAACTCCATACTCCCTGTGTGCAGGGTTCTCTTCCCCTGATTGCGGAACATCCGGGTGCAGAGAACTCCGCATGCATAAGTATAGGGGGTGACAAGCTTTAAAACTCTTCACATAGCTTGTGAATACTGAAAAGTAAAAACACAAAAAAAAACAACGAAGCTATTGCAGCACAACCATTCAGCCTAACTTGTTTAGTTAACCAAAAACAGTCTTGGTCATAGGTCAAAATAATCACTTGATATAGTTTTGGATCTCTTGAGCAACGAAGATAACAAGGAAACACCAGTCCGTTCAAAGGAATCCAATCAGATCATCAAATAGAGTTTTCTTATATACATTATTAAAGTCCCAAAATTAAAATTCCCAGCACACGATTAGCCGACACGTGTTTCGTCCGATACACAGATTTTTTCAATGCACGAATTGGGAATATTGGTGAACTGCAATGTATACGCAATCCGTCACTGCAGTGCATCAGATGTGAGAAGAACCAGGTTCCAAATAAGGATACTGCAACCTATGCGATAGAACATTGATAAAAAGTCACACTGCTGGCGCTGGCCTTTCGCCCACTCAGTAGAATCCCACAGAGCACACAGCTGTACTAGGCCCCGATATGGCCCAACACTAAAATACCAATCCTTCATATGTAGAAAGAGAAACAAATATCATGTTGATGGTCACCGTAGAAATGATAAGCTTTACAGTCACCCAGTATTATCGGTCCAGAGTGGTAAAATATCACCTGGACACTGTGAGATACAACCCTGAAAAGTTGACCCTCCAAATACAAAACGTCTCCTCTGCAAACGGCCTTGTGGGTAATGGCCTTGTGAATTGTATCTATTTAACATTGTTAGAAATTGGGTTTCTGGTTGTCAGAGTATGCGCCCTGTACAAGCAGTAACCACAATCTAGTCAGGGTAAGTCAGATACACATTTGGAGATTACCTGTGCTCACCCTCTGATAGCTTGGCACAGAGCACTCAGGCTCATCTAAAGAGGCAATTTGCGCAACACACACACCCAGTAACTCAATGAAAACTCCACAAAAAAGACTCCACACAGGTTTAGAAAAATAGATCATTATATTCAGACCAAAACTACAAAAATCCAATAAGTACAAGTCGAGATATATGAATTTTAAAAGAATAAGCGTAAAAATAGCGCTTAGCAGCAAATAGCGCTTCAGAGGTTACTTGAGATCGTGCTGGACCAGGCCAAAGAAAACAGTTCAAGCTGACCACGATGGAACACGGGCCGGGTCCGGGAGCCACGCAGGCCCGCGAAACAGAGTACCTTGATCCTGGTCATAAACACGAAGTGTGAGGTCAATGCGTCGGTAGATGTGTCAATGTCACTCCCGCAGTCGAAGGGATGAGTTGATTTCACACCCGGGTTGATGGCGATGCGTTGGTTTCTGAAAACAAGCGTCAAAGCCGCAATGCATTGGTTCCAGAGCCGATGCGCCGGGTTTCTTCATGCTTGTCGAAGGAATGCGTTGATCGTCTGTCAGTGGCGATGTAGTGGTCTCAGTGCTGCGTTGATGCCAATGCGCCAGGTTTCTCCACGCTTGTCAAAGGGATGCGAGGATCGTCTCTTTGGAGTGATGGCAATGCGTCAGTTGATGCAGTAGTTTTGGTGATTCTACTCGGGCCTCAAATGTGATGCGCCCAACCTGCTCCCGCAACAGGGTTGATGCTCCTATTCTGCTTTCAGAAGACAGAAGTTGCGTCGATTTTACTAGTGCAAGTATCTGGGTACACTTACAGTGAACCAGGAACAGGGGTAGAAACTTTGATTTCCCTGAGTCTGGACAACAGGAGGCAAGCCAACAAGCCCTTGGAGAACACTTGGATGCAAGGCAGAGTCCAGCTCTCCTCAGCAAACTCAGAGAGCAGCAGGCAGGCAGCATGGCAGCCTTAGAGAAAAGCAGGCCTTCCAGGTTAGCAGTCCAGCAGAGTGTCAGTCCTTGATGCAACACAGCAGTTCTTCTGACAGAGTCCAGTTGTAGGTCCAAAAGTGTCTCATTTGGTGGTGTCATAGATCCAGTACTTCTACTCAAATATGCCTTTGAAGTGGGGGTGACTTCACAAAAGTGTCTTTGAAGTGCACAAGTGTCCTTTCTTCCTCAGCCCGGACTCCAGACTATCTGTGGGGGGTAATCAGCCCTCTGTGTGGAGTAAGGCTAATACCTATTCAGATGTGTCAGCCCCTCCCTCCCTTCCTGCCCAGGAAGAGCCATCAGAATGCAAATGAATTCAGGTGAGTACTCAGACTCACCTAGCCTTCCTGTGTTTGTGGCTGTCTAGAAGGGATGCATAAAGTGAAGCTGTCACCCACCCCAGATGTGTATTGGAGATAGGCTGCAGGCACATAAAGTGGTGAGAGCAGAGAAATGTCCACTTTCTAAACTTGGCATTCCTAAAATAGTAATGATAAATAAAACTTTGCCAGTAAAGAGGATTTATCATTACCATTCCAAAGATATAAAACATGATGAAGCTACTACTTTCTAATCAGGAATTACAGCTTAAAGGTGTATTAAGGAATTTTTAATGTTAACCTATGAGAGGAGCAGGCCTCACAGTTGTGAAAAAATTATTTGGGTGTTTGTCACTGCCAGGACATGCAAAACCTAAAAAGTACATGTCCTACCTTTTACTTACACAGCACCCTGCCCTATGGGCTACCTTAGGGGTTACCTTATGGGTGACCTATGCGGTGACCTATGTGTAGTAAAAGGGAAGTTTAAGGCTTGGCAAGTAGTTCTAAATGCCAAGTTGATGTGGCAGCAGTGGCGTAGCTGGGCACTCTGCCGCCCGTGGCGGTCCCTGCCTTTTGCCGCGGCGCTGACTGACCGGGGGAGGGGAATGGGGGGGGTGCAGGTGATGATTTTTGCGGCCGCCGCCACCCCCAAAACTTGTGCCTCCCGGGGCGCACCACCCCCTCCGCCCCCCCGTGCTACGCCAGTGTGTGGCAGTAAACTGCACACACAGGCCCTGCAATTGCAGGCCTTAAACAGGTTTGAAAGGCTACATGTGTTGGTGGCACAATCAGTGCTGCAGGCCCACTAGTAGCATTTATGTTACAGGCCCTGGGTATATGGCATACACTTTACAAGGGACTTACAGGTAAACTAAATATGCCAATTGTGTATACACCAATGGTACCATGTTTAGGGGAGAAGCACATGCACTTTAGCACTGGTCAGCTGTAGTAAAGTGCTCAGAGTCCTAAGGCCAACAAAAAGAATCAGCAAAAGATGAGGTAAGTAAATATGATTAATTTTGAGATGATTTCAAAAAGCTATACATCATGAAAACTTGCTAAGCAAAAGAAATAATATTTAAATATGTTATATGTATTAAAATAAATAAGCAGAATGCATAATGCTTGTATTATTTGAAATATACTAAAAAAATTGTTAAAAAATGGTAGTTGGAGACTATATCAGTAGAAAAGGGAATACAGAAAATGTAGGATTTACACTGAGATAAACAAATATTTTATTGCTTTGTTTGCTTTCAAAGAAAGAAATGTGAACATGAGTCTTCAAATTAAATCAATATATAATTTGTGATGCATGTTGTCTTCGGTAAAAAAACACTGAATTGTAGGAAGGAGTTTTTATCATCTTTATAGTACACATTACGTTTTTGTCCCCGCACAAAAAGGATTGCTGATTAGCAATTTCTGCGGGTAGACAAGGGACTGAAAAAGGCTTCTCACATGCACATAGTGGAGGCCTGGAATAAACAAGGAATAGGTGACGGCTGAACATGAAAACATAGGCAGTGACAAAAATATCATGCACATAGCACTGGTCAAAGAAACAAACTGCCACAGTTTTATAAGGTGTAATGCAAGCAGTACGGGACATATTTTCAAGGAGCTAAAGCTGCCGCAGCGTCACTTTTTGACGCTGAGGTGTTTTTTTTTCTTGCGCCATATTTAAAAGTGATGAGAGAGCCCTTTTGCATCACTTTTCCACTGCTAGCACCAATTTTTGTTACGCCAGATCTGCTAGCTGCAGATTTTGGTAATGATATGCAAGGTAGGCATTCCCTAAGAAAAACCATTGCAAAACTGACGCTGCTGTATGTACAAGGATTCTCGGAAATGGCTGTACTTTTGAAAAACAGGTGCTGAGTCCCCTTAGCAGCAGTTTTTTACCACTAAGGAAAAGCAGGTCTAAAAATGATACATACACACTGGTATAAAAGCAGAACATACCCCCATCACTTTGGCAAGCTCAACTACGCCATGGATCTACTACTATTGCAGCTTGGGGCACCAAGGAGATGTCTGCCACCACCACAGAAGCAGCGCAGGAGAAGGGAAAGGACATACCACCAGAGGATAGGCCTCCTTGACCTCAGGGAAGAGGAGGTCATTGCCCATTACAGGCTCAGGAGGGAGTCCATTGTTCACCTCCTGCACCAGATTGCACCGAGGCGGCAGACAACATCGCAGCGCTGCACTAACATACCTCCACAGTCCAAGCTACTGGCTGTCCTGCACATGCTGGCGTCTGGAACTTTCTAACCCACCACAGCCAGAGTGGCAGGAGTATCCCAGGCATCACCGTTCCTCCCCTCCGTCCTGGATGCCATCATAAGCCTCACATCCCAGTACCTCTACTTCCCCAACACGCAACACCAACAGGAGAACAAGCAAGGCTTTTATGCCATTGCAGAATTTCCACATGTTTTGGGGGCAATGGACTGCACACATGTGCAATTTGTGCTTCCAGTGGCTAAATCACACATCTCCCACAACAGGAACCCCACCTATTCCATGAACGTGCAGACAATCATGGACCATCTGGGCCTCTTCATCAATTTCCTTGCAAAGTACCTTGGCAGTGCTCATGCTCACTCCTTCATCTTCCTGCGTTCCACCATCAATGAGTGCTTCCAGAATGGGACCTATGAGAATGGCCTAATTGTTGGTAAGTATTTCTCAAGCACGACAGACCACATGACAGTCACTTATGTCGGAATACGTTGACATATTAGTCTTGGGTTGAATGAGACAGTGCATGCCTGGTTGGTGTGGCCCTACATACTTGAGCCATACTTCAAAGCCTATGCGCAACACAATCCTACAAGTTACACATATCGAGACCACCTACGCCTCTGTGGGCCACATGTATAAGTGAACTGTGCTGATGGAGTATCACTTTTCATGATGCTCTGGTGGATCAGCTTCCCAAATCATATCAGTGTGGCAATGCAAAGTCTGTCTGTATGACATTGAATGGCATCATAGGTATGCAGTAAGACAAGTCACAGCAAAGTGCAGCATTCCCTCACCCTACATTAAGGATGTGTGCAATGGGCCTTGCAGAGGCCTTTGCCATGCAACACCAATGAAGCTCTCACACATTTTCACACATCCTATGTCCAGAGACCCTGTGACTGTGGGTAAATAGTGTGCCTCCCAAGAGGGGGTGAAATGAGGATACATAATTACATGTCTCTTTCTCATGTCTAATTACTAGGTGTCCTGCATTCTGCAGGACACATAGAAGGAGTGAATTGCATAGATTGTGGCTTTTTGGTGCTGGAATGTGTCTCTAAAAGCATGATGTCATGTGAGGACACTAAGCTGACACACGTGCATCATTGTGCAAGGGGGGTGATGGCACTGGTCACTACCATGTGATGGTGCCTATGTGGACAAACTGTGAATGTGCTGTATGTTTGGAATGTGGCACATTCCAACCCTTCACTTTGGAAGCAGGTCAGCGCAGCCATATAACATCCATTGCTGCCCAGAGGCAACAACTGCTACATGGGGCCTTGTGTGTGCATTCAATAGTGTAAAAACGGCCTCACTAATGCAACACCATGTAAAATGCAGCATACAAACACCCTGTTGAAGCAAGGCAATCCCTGTCTCAAATCTATGTGCCCCACATGCAAATCCCGTGGCCATTAGGCAAGAGATGTATACCAGACCTGGGAAACTGACAAATATTGTCATATAGGAACCTCACAAGATCATGTCTTCTATGCTATGTTACATCACTCATCATATATACACATCACATCCTAAGTGCACAACATTTTGTAGCACACAAACCACTCTATCAGTCCTCCAAGGCCCCAGACTGTGCAGAAAGGTGCAGCCTCATGC
The DNA here is from genome assembly GCA_963921515.1 of Calotriton arnoldi. Lineage (NCBI taxonomy): Eukaryota > Metazoa > Chordata > Amphibia > Caudata > Salamandridae > Calotriton > Calotriton arnoldi. Next base: position 706,138 of record CAWUFW010003524.1, read on the forward strand.
ACAAACCATATTGTCCATGACAGTCAACATAACAGTCATCTTGGGAATTATCTGCCTGTCTAGGAGCAATGCTGCAGAGGTTCTACCAGCACAGTCACAGAACCCTAGACACTGAACCATGTGGAAAATATAGCCTACTCTGTCCACAAGCAGTATGGCACTGTAGTGTAGTTAGTCTGGCATTTGCACTGTACAGTACACGATTAACACATATCTCAAACCCCTTATGTACTGTTACCATAGTTGACACTGTGCACTGCCATGTGTACACTATCATGTCCCACATTGTTATCCACTCACTATCCTTCCCATGGCAGTACACATTGAACGACATATTCTCCAACTCTCAATGCCAAATATGTGTGACTGAAGTATCCCACATTACCTGCTCCAGTTACATGCCATCAAACCAATGGCAATAGTAGCCAGTAATAGACACAATAGATGAATGTGAGACATGTGTCTACTCAATCGCAAATTGACTCTCTTTACTGGTGAAAAATCATCACCTGCATGACAATGGCACTCATCACTATGACAAATGGTAAGTGAATTACAGACGACAGCACACCTGTATGTGTAGCACAGTGTCAGTCATTTCTAAACCCTACATGCATGCATGCCACACAATGTCATAGCACATCTCTTACAGTAAGTAAGGTGTATGAGTCAATCATAACACATAACAGAAAGGACATGAATGTTGTGTCATCTCTTGTCATGACTCTAAACTAATTGTACACCTCTTTTCTCTGTAGCGAACAAAAGATATGCTCTGATGCTGTGTGTCATGACTCCTCTAAAAAAAAAACACAAACGGAAGCCCAGCGGAGCTACAATCATGCCCTAACCAGCACCCGGTCCATCATTTGAGCAGAAATTAAAATCCCGCTTCAGGAGCCTTGGCATTTCTGGGGGCTGATAGCTATACTAGCCACCTATGGTGTGCACAATGATATTGGTGTGCTGAATGTTCCACAACATATGTGTGAGGACAAATGTGCAATGGGCTTATCACAATGGGGGGCAGGAACTGCCAGACAATGAGGAGGAGGAATATGAGGAGCCTCATTGGACTGGACCATCATTTGCCACAACACAGCGGATGGACTACTTCATACACAATTTTTTCACAGAAGCATGAATGCTGAACATGAGATCACACAATGATAACAGATCTAACATTGTTAAACTATTTGTAAATAAGTGTATGAGCACTACCACCATGTATGCATTTTGATTCCATAGTCACAGTAAACACCTAAAAATTCACGTTTGACCTGCTACTAATTGTCACACAAATAATATATGTAGCAATGTATAACAAACAGCATTGAACATCATCTGGTACAAATGAAATAGTGTGCATGCCAACTACCTGTAGCAGATAGTCCTCCATTGCCAGCCACAATTAACATGGTGTTGTAACATAGTGTCCAATGACTAGGTGTGTGTCTCCTGCTGCTAGCCATTTGTACAGCCTCATACTTGTGGATGATAGTAGAGGCCACTCATAGTATGATGACTTTGAAATGTTCCATATAGTATGAGCATGGCAACACAATCCCAAAACTACAGTTTACATACAATACATCAATGACTGTATCCACATGTCAAATCCATTAGGTGATCTCATATCACACATACAAATGCTGCATACTATACTTTGCCAGTGCAACAGTATTTTGCTTGTGAACCCACACTTATATGCACATGCAACACAGCCTTGATGCAGAGTGCAGTTAAGGTGTGATTCACGTAGCCTTACTATCAACAATATGTAGGAGGTCATGCCAAGGCATGCATGGTGATCTACCATAGCACAATCGCCATGAGTGAGGCTCATGTTGGCCACAAATGATGGCACTGTCACTTTCCTGTGGGGTATGGCCCTCGGATATGAATGGCAAATACTCAAACAATCAAATAGCGCCATCCATACATCCCCTTCCAGGTGGGTGCAGCCAATCTCTGCACACTCCCAAATTTCCCCAAAGGCTGATGCCTCCACTGTGGGATGTGGCACTTTTTGGCAGTAGGCTGAGCAGTCGTAGATGTGGGTGCACTAACCCCTTGGCAGTGATATTTTTTTGTATCCCTGGAGGAAGCTAATACAATTTCAATGGGTGCTAAGACTAATTTAGCACACAGGGCACCTCTGATAAGCTGCGCCCATGTGCTGCCACAGTGTTTGGGCGCTATGCATAGTATGATCCCTTAACAGGATGAACTCACACATATGTTCACTGAAAAGCACACATAGTAAACGAATGCAAAGACTGTAAACAGAACAACTCCACTATTCACACCCAACACTGCAATCCCTGTACAATATTACATGCATTGCACATCCCAATACACCCCAAAAAAACCTTTTGACCTATTACGTAAAAAAAAAATGATGCAAGAGCATTAAGCATGATATTTTTCAGCCGCTGCATCAGCCAAAAATGATGCTTCCCAGCCGACGCGTACTAAAAATCGCATTGTGCCTTGTCAGGCCTTCTGTGAAATCAAAGCATTGACTGGTAGCATAAAAAAAACGTATGCATCGGCTAAAAACATGACGCATCCACCCAGGAAGTGAAGTAATGGATAAAGGGAAGTGATGTAATGTATCCAGCATGCTGCAAACCAGGAACTGGTAAGTTACTTTCATTTTCACTTTAAGTCACAGTTTTTCTGTCTGAGCTTGGGAGTGGTGGTGTTTTGCTTGTGCTGGAGAGTGGTTTTGCTGTTGTTAGAACTGGTGCATCATGTCTGCTGTCCCTGCCATGTCCCTCAAGTCCTTTTTGTGCGTAATTGGTGTATATTGTTGTGTATTGTTCTGTGTGCTGTTTGGTCTTTGTATTTTGGGGTATATTTGTTATAGGGGTAGTAGTGGGTTTTTGGGGGTTTTAGTGGTGTTTGGGTGTAATTATTTTGGATGGGATCATGCTGGGGAAAAGTTGTTGTTGCCCATGAATGAGCAGGTGTTTGGGAGCCTTCTGTGGCTGGTGACACATTACCTGCCATTCTAGCCAGTGGGAGACGTGCCATACAGGGCTACCCCGTGAAGCTCAGAAAACAATGGTGGGAGTCTATACACCACCAGATGTAGAGGATGTTTGGAGTGGACCATGACATCCACCAACAAAGACATCACTGGGTCGATGTGGTCGCAGGGAGTCTGACCTCCTGGATTATGTTAGCATAGAACTTGGTGGAGCAACTAGTAAGTACCCATGATTTGTCTGCTTTCCTATGTGACTCATGTATCCATTTATGATTTGAGGTAACATCAAGTATGGCTCACCTGACTTTTGGCTCAAATTTACCATGCCCCCATGCAAAAGCCGGAAATGCCATGGCTATAGTGCTGGCATGATCTGTGCACCAGTGCTGTCTGGGACACTGTGAGGACCACACAAGTATTCGTGTCCCTATAGGTGATACAAATGAGTCCCAGGGAAGCATTGAGCTGATGTACAAGACCATAGCCCACCCGACAAATCATATGATGATAGACTAGGTAGTGCAGATCTGCTCCAGAGCTGCTTATTTCACAATAGGCATTTGTCAGGTACAGTTATGATGGGCCATTACAGAACATGTGTTACAGATAAAGGGGCATATTAACAAGCCCCTTGTACTTCTGGCATATAATTTCTTACATTGTCAAAAGTGATGCACCGGACGCACAAGGGCCTTGTAAATAAGCCCCATAGTGATGTGCTGATGATCCTCCTTGGCATACCTCCCATGAGTTGTCAAGCATTAATGAGGCCTGCCATGGCTTACACTGCTTAGCTAACCTCTGAATATGGCAAAACACATAACACTGGTCTTGAACAGCATTTCTTATGTAAAAGGTATGGTGGTTTGATGTCCACTATGGCCACGCTGTGCTTTGCACTGGCTTGACTGACTACATACATCTGAATGCATAGCAAATCCCACATGCTGTCTTTGCATGGCCTCATGGAGGTGTTTTTGAGGCGAGAGCCACTGGAGCTATCCTTACATATTAGATTCACGTAGTACATGCCTCTAGTATGAGAGGCCCAATGTATGTCAGTTGGTAGCCGACTCACATGGTACTGTATCCAAGGGTATGCTAACCTGAATATAACACATCTCCACATACCATACGTGCTAAATTTTCAATTATGAATTTAAAACTTAGGGATGCATTTAACATATGTGAACAATATCATGCTCTCAGCAGCACTGACAGGTACAGAACTCACCTAACTTAGGAAACAAGTACGCATGAAGTGAGGTGTACATAGCATACTCATTTCCTGGTGTCAGCATTTAAGAGGGCTTGGGTATTGCAATACCTTGCTGAGAATGGTATGTGATTTTTGTAGGTGCAGAGAATCATCAAAGTCAGCTACCATAGTGAAATTTGGTAGTGATGAGGTTCATGACCTGGTTCCGCAAATTGGCCAACAAGTGCATGTTTTGGCTCTTCATATGCATGTTTACTTCAGCCAGCCTTACCGATGTGTCAACTGTGTCATTTGATTACTTATAACCTGAAGGGTAACGTAGCCAATAGCCATGCATATGTACGGTGCTTCCGGTGCATCTCAAATATGTGTTGTAAGTTTACAGATGTGTTTTAAATATTATATCTTGTAGCTGGACCCCCATCATACCAGTGTGCTGAGGTGCAGGACTTCAAGCATCCAAACTTCACTGGTGAGTGCCTTTATCAATGTTAATTGTATAGTGCAAGGATTGAGTGTGATGTCAGATGCTTTGTGACATGCCAGATTCAATGTGCATTCTTATCACAAAATATTTTTTGTATGAAGATAAATAGGTCAGGAAAAGTGGACGTTAAGTGTTGCATGTGTATTAGCCTCTGACTACTGTCAAAGAGAACACATTGCCAATCTGGACCACATGATAGAGGCTTGACAGGGGAGCCATGATCATAATTGCAGATATATGTGGTGGTGGATACATATCTGGACGTGGCTGTGGTTGTGAGGTTTTCGGAATGCATGTCAGTTACACATGCTATGATATTGGGAGCATGTAATGAGTAGTGACATGGTCCACCATGGACTTACAACAGTTCAGGTATGAGAGGTTTCATATGCCTCTGTGTGAAAGAGAGGTACTTATCCAGCATCCATTGTTACATGTCATACCTGCTACATGTTCATTATAGTTAGCAATGTGTCCTGATATGTGTCCTTGCCATATCAATTACACTACGTTGTGAGACAATACATGTACTTTGCAGACATTGCACATATTACTGTGGCAAATGCCTATGGCAATAAGGCCATTGCAGGATGTAGAAGGCACACTAATCTACAGAAAAGGTGACGTGTACTATTCCATTGGTACCAAACAGCATTGTCTCAAGCATACTAAGTACTGACATGGTCATACCTAGATGTGCCATGGTGTTGCAATTGCATTGTGCAACAATTGTTCTGCCTTTTTTATTAGGGCTTAGTACATCTGATATGATAGATATTAGGCCTGTGTATGGTCACTCTAAGCTGCAAGATAAATTTAGGCTGTTGGGCCTTAGATGTTGTGTAAATAATGATGTTCCATGATGTTGGTACCTGTTCCTAGTCACCCTTTGACTGACAGTTATCCTTATCTCTTGAAGTGGACCTGAGGAGGTACATTTCAGATTTGAAGTTGCGTGTAGCAGTATTAGGAAACAAAATGGACCAAGCTTTGACTCTCCTACATGAGACCAATCAGGCAGTTAGAAGACCCAAGTGAACATAGCCATGGGTAGCTTTTCTGCCTTTTCCCCTGTATATCCTTTTAATGTTGTACCTAATGTTTTTAAAGCTAAGTTTAGGTTAGTGTAGTGATAGTATAGGGATAGTGGTTTTAGTGGTTTTGTAGGGGTGGGTTCGATTTTTAGTGGGTAGGTGTACTCTTAGTTTTTTGGGGTGGGGTTGATGTGTTTCAAATGTATGAAAAAAAGCAAAAATATGTATAAATATTTTACAAAATACAAAAAAATATATGATTGTTTAGAATTCTATGTGTAGTTAGTTGATGTTTATGTGTAGTTTGTGTTGTCCTTGTGTAAAGACGTGTTTTAGGAGGGGTGGGAGTTGATGTTTATCATGTCATGCTAACTGTGTAGAGTAAGATTGGTTAAGTTAAGGTAGTTTTAGATACTAGGTAGGATAAGATAGTGAAGGTTAGGATAGAATAGTTAGTATACAGTAGGTAGCTTTATATGTTTTTACTTTTCTATTGACATTTAAATATCATTGTTTGCTACATACAGGTGTACGTCATGAGTTACTATGTGGGAATTAGCATGTGTGCTCAGGTAATGTTATGAGCAAGCATATGTCTTTGCTAGCAGTGTTTGGCAACATGTGTGCAGGTGTCTTACCTATGGACAGGGATCTGTCTGCTTGGCCATGACTTTACATCATGTAACTAGAAGATATTGTTGAGCAGTGGGCATGGCAATTCTGATAGGAATTGTACACAATGTAAATCATGTATTCACATACAATATCTCTGTGTGGGTACGTCATGCAACATGCCTTGGAGGGATGTTGTGGCCATAAGCATTTGCCCGATTAGTAGGTTTTTGGACTCATACCCTGATTGCTGCCCCATCCCCACTCACACTTGCAGTGTTTTCTTATCAGCCCAATGTCGTATGCTTGCTAGCAACCATGGGTGGACCCGGCACTTGTGGGGTGACTTAATTCACCATTAACATTGACTGCAAGACACCAGTTGTACTTCATGCTTGCAACCCTGAGTAAGCACTTGCTAGTCAACACACAAATAGTGTTCATCAAATATGTTGCACTCTCACTGCCTAGCATTGTCACTGACTCCACAGAAACATGTCCCTGTGGCAAGTAGTTGGTGTATTTGACTCACAGAATAGCCACTGGTCAACCTGCTCCTGAATCCTACAGACAGACAACACACAGGTAGTTCTAAGTGCATTTATTTACATGTGCAAATGTTGAAGCGGCTCATAGGTAAAGTTCATTGGACAACAACCTCAAAAGATGTTTAGAGTCAGTGGATGTCCTGAAAGAGCCCATGTGGGGAACATTTCATGGGACATGTGGAGGAGAGGAGCGCTTGAGGGAGGAGGATGACCACAATGTCATTAGGGAGGATAGACCACAATGACAGTCCACAAATGGTCAAGGTGAACAGGGTAAAATCAAAATGGGGACAGTGGCAGCAGATATTCCCTGGCATGTTTATATGCACAGGGCAAAGGTGAAACTAGGTATGTGGCACAGATGACTGCTACCATACACTTTCTCTTTGTAAAGATATGCCACCCACATCTTCCTCCTCTGATGTGTGCGGTGTCTCCTGTGAGGGTGGTGGTGTAGGTGCAGCAGCCAAGGGAGGCGCACATATATCAGGGGCAGAAGATGTGCACCCATGCCTATAGCAACATTCATCTGTGCCAATACATGAGGCAGCACAGCAGCGTGGAGGATCTTCTGGCTTTGCAACACAGCAGCAACGTCACAGTGGTAGGCAGCCATGCCAGCAAAGTGGAAGTCCTGCTTTCGCTGCATGGACTCCAAGATGGTTCTTATTGCCCCCAACCGGTTGACCACGTTGCTGGTGCCACTTTTTATTCATGCCTCTGCCTGATGACATCAGAAATGTTAGCTAGGGACTGCTGGAGGCCATGGAGCAGAGAGTTGGTACCTCAATTGGGAGTGTAATACCTATGGACTCCCTCTAGGGTGGCCGCCATGGTCTCCATCCCTGCCCGCACCTGCTCTACCAACTCCCACTGGACTCTTACAGCATTGCGTTTGAAGGTAATCTGTGGGTCCTCAAAATCCATGGTTCTGGGTGGGGTGACAGGCGGTGCCTGTTGGTTGCTAGGTGGGAAATGTGGAAACCCCACAAAACTGTTGACCCTCCCCGTGTCCGGAGATGGTGTCCCGATGGACTCCAGGAGTTCTTGGAAGGTGTCCTGGTCGATGGTATGCAGGTTGTCATCATCCCCATCGTCGCTGAAGTCCAGGACAGGCTGGTGGCCAGGAGATGAGGGTTCATCCGCTGCAATCAGATGAAGAATTGCTATTGCTGATCTCTTTTAGATGTTGACATGAGTAATCCAATTGACAATCAAGGTGCAATACATTTCACTTTCAGGGGCCTATGTACGAGGAAATGGCACAGCGAGGCAGCACATTTTTCAGTGCCACACTGCATCATTTCAATAACGTAGTGATGTGGCATATTTGCAAGTATACGGCACACCCCTGAGTTTTTGCTTGTGCAAAAAATAGCTGCCTAGCACCAACACAGATACCCTTGCGCAATGGTGCAAGGATGCCTGCATTGGCACCCGACTGTTCTTTTTGCATCAGCTGAGGGGTGTACACAGGGGTGGCACATATCCCTGAAAATACAGCCCATCCCTACATTTTTGCAATGACGAAGCTCAGCGCAGCTTATTTGTTAAATTGATGTGGTGTTGCTTTTGACTGTAAATCAATGAGGGACGGAAGAGCGTATATTTAATGAGGTCCTACTTCCTGGCTCTTCCCAGGAAACGATACAATTGTTATCAAAGAAGGAGTAATTCCTCTGCCAGAACAGCGCAAGTAGTTGCGCTAAGTAGCTGGGATACGTGTCGCTAGGAGATCTGTATTTCAGATCTTAATGCCCTCACACACCTTTTAGGGTGTCATGCTTCATCATTGGGCGCTCCTCGTCTGGCCGGCGCTGCAATGGGGGCTGCTTTTTCAGAGATCTTTTGATCTGTGGATGTCGTATTGATGAATGCAAGTGGGCGATTTTATGGTGAGTCTGAGGTGTGAAAGGTGACTTAAAATAGGCTCTGGAAACCACAAACTATTACTTTAATCAGAGATGGGCCCCAGGACTAGATAAAAACAGTGGTGCTATCTTGTGGTCCTATGTACCAGGATACCTAATAGTCGAAAGAGGTCGCTAGTGTCATGAGGTCAACATGTTTCGTGCCATCTGGGCCCCACCGTCGGGCAGCACTTTGTCAGAACCTAAGAAAACAATGTGTCCCCTTTCGGGGCTAGGTGTACCCTCGCTGGTCGAGGAAGACCTAGTATTGTGTACGGGTGTCCCCTGCTGGGGTGCCGGTCTGTAATTCCACCTAAGAAAATGAGAGACAAAAGGTGGAAGAAAAACAAACGACATAAGAACTTGGTGTGCCACATTAGGTGCAGAGTTAGTACAGTTACAGAAGTGTATTTACAATTCCTACTGTACGGGGTGACGTGTAACTGCCGTGTGTCGCAGTAGAGTCATTACTCCTTGTCACAAGGGGTGCAGTAGGTGTTAGGATAAAACTAGAAATTACTTAGAGAAGTTAAAAACTGCTGGGGGTGTGGCTTAGCCGTCTAACATGGCAGACATGCTTTAGTGCAGCTCCTGCAGCCTGCCATTAATCCGCCATTTATCCTCCCTGTAAGTCGTCATCCTCCTGCCTCGGAGCTTGCAGATGCCTGTTGATACTGTCCCGTAGCTGCGGAGGACTCCCTGAACCCGCCTTGTTGTGTTGGTGTGGTGAGGACCTAGCAACGTGGGGCCTGGTGACTGCGGGACGTGCTGCCTACCTTATCGGCGCCCGCTGGTTGACCGTGCATCCGCCTGCCCTGAAGCCTGCGGCTGCCTGGAGATATTGCAACGCAGTGACGGGGGTCCCCGGAGCCTGCCCTGTGGAGGTTCTGAGGCGGGGACCCAGTGCATGGCGGCCTGATGACTGCGGGACGTGCTGCTGGCCTTGTCGGCGCCCGCTGGTTGGCTGTGCTTGGGCCTGGTGTGGCGGGGCCGTGGCCGCGAGCCCAAGGTGGTCGGGACTTGGAGGATTGGGACGGGTCGTGACGGGGGACCTGGGCCACTCCCCACTCGCCCCCGGGCCCTGCTGCAGATGACTTGCCTGCTAAGGAGCCTCCCCGATGCGGTCGCGTGGGTGAGGCCTGTGCCTGCTGTGTGGCGCTGCGGGAGGGGCCGCGCGCATCCCCCATGCTGTTGGCCTGACTCAGCCTGCAGAATCCTATCCGGACACCGCCCGCTGATCCAGTGAGTGGTGTCTGTCGGCGGCAGTAGGGAGCGTCGTGCCAAATTCCATGATGGCAGCTGCGTGGCAGTGAGCAGGAGGGGAGAGGCCATGGGCACACGGATCCGTCCTCGCCCGGCGGTTTGCAGGAGACAAGCAGGCTCTGGGGCTTACATTGGGCGCATTGATATCCTGCCGGATTATGCCTGGGGCTCGCGGCTGGTAGGTGGGACGCCCCCTACGGCGAGTGCGGGCGCCGGAGCCATGGCACAGACCTGAGTTGAGGGGGCAGCAGTCATACTTCGCCCACACGATACAGGGGGGCACTTCCTGAAACCTCTGCCTGCCTTGCACACCTGTGTTACCACCTGATGGACAGGCTAGTATCGTAGCCCACCTTGCGTGTACTTCTGGGGCCCTGCCTGCTTGCTGACACGGGGCACCCACGCTGTGCCCTTTGCGCTCCCAACGCTATGTGTGTCGCCCTGCTGCTCTACTCCTTTCCAGAGTGCTGTGTTTGGTGCCGGTGGCTGGGAGACACGGACATACAGCTTGCACTGTTGTTGCATTATGGACTGGGAGCTGTGCCAAGACGCCCGTTAGGGGAGGCTGGGGTGCCTCGCTCACGGAGGCGGCCAAACGAGGTTTGGTGCAGCTTGTGGGTGTGGTGGCCCCACCTTGTCTGACCCTTTCCCCCCGCTGTGAGCATGATACCTGGCACTTGTCGCTCACGTCCTCTCTACAAGTGCAGTGGGAGATTGCTGTGTCCCGACTGCTGGACCGCCCTCTTTGGCCCCGTGAAGCTCTACAATGGCCAAGGTTAAGCCACCTGGTGCGTCCTCTAAACAATGCACCATAGACAAATATGCTGGTACAGTGGCCTTGGGACCCTCGCTCGGCGGCCCGGGAGCCCATAAGCCGGATAATGCGGCGCTGCTGGCGGCAATTACGCAGTCGAGGGAAACATTGGAGACCAAGATAGGGGCGGTGGGCGCAGATGTTATGTTGCTGCGGCAAGATCTCCGGAATGCAGTACAGCGCATCACGGAGGCCGAGTCCCGCATTTCCAATGTGGAAGACACGGTGGGCACGTTGACGAAAAAAGTGACTACCCTCGAGTCACTTACCCGGGGCCTGGCAACGCGAAAAGAAGATGCGGAGGGACGTGCCCACCGCAACAATCTCCGCTTTATTGGATTTCCGGAGGGATGCAAAGGAAACAATGCGGAGGGATTCCTCGCCACGTGGCTCAAGGGATGGCTCGCACCCGACTCACTTTCTTCATGCTTTGTGCTGGAGCGCGTTCACCCTGCACTGCTACAGAAGCCGCCGCTGGGTGCTCGTCCTCGCCCTATCATTGCCCGTCTCCTTAATTATAGAGACAGAGATGTAATCCTACAACAGGCGAGGGCGAAGGACTCCCTTACCTATGACTCTCAGCGCATCCTCATATTTCTGGACTACACCAGGCTTGTACAGCAGCGCAGACAGTCCTTCCTCGAGGCTAAGGCTCGCCTTCGGGGTCTCAAGCTTCCTTACTCCCTGCTGTATCCGGCTCATTTGCGGTTGGCGTACCAGTCCCGCACCTACTTTTTTGAGTCCCCAGAGGAGGTGTTCCAATGGCTTGAAGAGACTGTGCGGATTAAACCCCATACTCCACCAAGGATCGACTCAGATTCATCGTCTAGCAGACCTGGGCGTGGTCCCCTGGGGGCAGATGGCAGACAGCGACGTCGTTCGCGCTCTAAGAAGAGGTCCAAGACTCGCAGCAAGTCCAGTAAGAGATTTTCCAAAGATCAAGCAGAACCCTCAGCGTCCTAAATGATGCAGCTCCGAGAACTGTAACTAGTCACATCACATGACACCTACTACACGTTATATTGCAGGGTTGCATTGTATAATGAGTCCCTGATTTTCAGTTGTTTGTTTTTCTATGTGAAGGAGACTCATGCTGGAGATCCATTGGCTGATCTTTGACCTAGATCATGCCGCAACAGATACTTCCGTGTTTGTGAGGTATTGGGGTGATGGGTTTGTTGGGGACTTCATGTGGGAATTTTTGTTGTTTTTTCTTAATGCCACTATGTTTTCTGATATGTACGATTCTGGGATTGCCACTGCCACTCAATCAGCTATGCCTATTTATACATACCAATGCCAGTCATAATGCAGGATTCGGCTGGGGTCGGGGGTAGGGAGCTCCGAGTTCTGAGCTGGAATACTAACGGCCTGCTCGATAAGATCAAGCGGGGAGCTGTGCTGCGCCAAGCGAAGCGTCACGGGCAGGTATTCTCTTCCTACAGGAGACCCACCTAGCGGGTACCAAGACACCTTGTCTGGGAAGGTTTGGATATGCACACACTTATCATGCCGGCTTCACTAGAGGCTCCTGGGGAGTTGCAATCCTTATACATCGCAGCGTCCCTTTCGTCCACAGCCAAACGTGGTCAGACCCCCAGGGTAGGTTCATTGTGATATATGGGACATTGTATGGGGAACCCATTGTCTTGGGTAGTATTTATGCCCCCCTCCTCTTTCGTGGTCTCTTGTGGAGAGATTGACAACTCTCTGGACTGAACTTCCATCGGGGGTGACCTTGGTTGGAGGATATTGGAACGATGTTATGTGCCCATCGCAGGATAGGTGGCGTGCCACGACCCGGGCAGCAGGGACCCAGGACTCTAAATTATTGCCCCTAGTTCAGGGACTGGGGTGGGTTGACTCGTGGAGGACTCTACACCCCACTGCATGTGCATACACTTATTTCTCTGGAGCCCATGAGTCCTTCTCTCGCCTTGATTACATTTTCCTCTCAGGGGCGCACACCCATCGATTGTCTGCGGCCAAAATTCTCCCTAGGGGTCTATCAGACCATTCACCGGTATCTCTACTCTTGTCTCTCGATCCCAGGCACTCCCAGTTCAGGTGGCGTCTATCACCATGGCTGCTACATGATGATAAATATGGATCGCATATCCATGAATCCCTCATGGACTATCTTCTAATAAACACAGGTACGGTAGATTCCCCAGTTATTTTGTGGGAGGCAATGAAGCCCACTCTTCGGGGAGCAGATGTTGCCTTTTGTACTGCGAAACACCAACAGCGCCGTGACAAATTGATACAAATTGAGGTCTAGCTGCTTGATTTGGAGCGCGCAAGTAGGGACACAGAGGGACACATTGCGCGCAGGCAACTGTTGAGCGTGCAACAGACATATGCCAGAGAGATCCTGGACGAGGCCCGGCTTTGTTGGCTTGCCACCCGTAGCCGGATATATCAGTGGGGGGACAAATCTAGTGCCTTGTTGCATCGTCTGTGCCAACAGACGCTGCACCCCCAGGCGCTCCCGGGCATACGAGGTCCAAATGGGACTACACTTACAGACCCGTTCGTCATTGCTGATTGTTTTGCCTCGTATTTTGCAGACTTGTATGCTCCCCATGAAGTTCTCCCTGCGGAACTAGTTCAGAAATTCATTGATGATTTTCCTCCTTGGGCCCTATCTGATGAGGTGCGAGAGATGCTGGATGCACCTTTGTCGGTGGAAGAATGGCTGACTGCGCTGCTAGCTATGCGAGCGGGAAAGGCGCCAGGCCAGAACGGCTTCCCCTGCGAGTTTTTCCAGAAATATCACCCGCAATTGTTACAACCTTACTTAGCGGCTCTCGAGGCTTCCGTGGAGAGTGGTAGTCTCCAGCCGGATTGGAGGCATGCAGAGATTGTTGTGTTCCTAATGCTGGGCCGACCCCTGGAACACTACTCGTCATACCGCCCGATTTCTTTGCTCAATGTGGAGGCCAAACTTTTGGCCAAGGTGATCGCTAATCGCCTGGTTCCACATATTGCAGATCTGGTTCACCCAGATCAGGCAGGCTTTATGCCTGGCCGTGCCACGCGGCATAATATCAGACGTGCGCATAATGCTATAGCTGCAGTTGATAGACTCGGGAGCCCAGCTGCGCTCCTCCTGGCGGATATGAATAAGGCTTTCGATTCCCTTAGCTGGACTTATCTCTTTGCCTTGCTTCGCCGTCTAAACGTTGGCCCCCGTCTCTTGAATCTTATTCACCTGTTGTATACAGACATAACTGCCTCGGTCCGGGTGGCCGACTCAGGTTCCAGACGTTTTCCCATCGGGCGGGGAACACGCCAGGGCTGCCCACTCTCTCCCTATCTTTTTGCGCTCGCCATGGAGCCGCTCGCGGCTTGGATACGAATAGATGCGCAGATGCGTGGCTTCGAATGGGCACCGGGAGTTTCCGATCGCATAGCGCTATATGCGGACGATGTCCTGCTTTTTCTCACAAATCTTGATAGGACTGGTCCGCGCCTTCTTCGTATTATGCAGATCTTTGGCGAGACCTCCGGCCTATATATGAATCGGGGGAAATCCTTTCTGTGGCCGCTGCGGGCGGGGATCGCCTGGGTGACTGGTCGCGGGCGGTAGTGGTAGTCCAAGACGGCGTCAAGTATTTGGGCGTTTTTCTTTCAACATCTCAGACATTGGCGTGGGACAAGAACCTCGCCCCCCCTATAGATACAAGTGACTGATCAGACTTGCGTGTGGTCCCACATGCCCCTAACTCTTTTTGGTAGGTCTGCCATTTTTAAAATGATTTCCTTACCCCGTCTTCTCCACCAATTGCAAAATCATCCCTATCCAATAAAGCCAACGTGGTTCCGCCAACTAAACGCTATTCTAGCCCGCTTTCTTTGGGGGGGTGGTGCATCACGAGTGGCCCTGAGAACCTGCTTCCAATCTACGTATTCCAGCGGAGTGGCCACTCCGGACGTCCAAGCGTACTACATGGCCTCCCACCTCCTCGTCCTCAATGACTGGTGGTACGGCTACCGCAGAGACCCGGCGCATGCTGTGGAGCGTTGGCTGCTGGGAGACAATGCCCTACACATGGTTCTTTATTCAGCAGCGCTGCTTAGGGGGCTGCCGCCCGCAACCGCTACGATCTTCAAGATCTGGAAGTCTGCGCTTCGTCAGATGGGTTGGTGGGGGAGGCTTACCAGGGAAACTCCATTGTGGAATAACGGGCAGCTACCACAGCTGGCGCGATTGTCCGGCTTTCGGGGCTGGGAAGCTATTGGGATAGACACGGTGGGGGCCGTTGTACGTGGCTGCACCCTCAAGTCCTTTCTTGACATACAAACGGAGTATGATATGCCCCGCACACAGTTCTACCGATATCTTCAATTTAGACATGCCTTCACTCCATACATATCACACCTAACAGAGATACCCGATTTTAACCCCGTTGAGGCAAAGGTTTTTATGGGTGAGTTGGGAGACCATAAGATAACAAGAATCTACTGTACACTTATCAATAACCCGCCCACCACATTACATAAAACTAGGGAGGCATGGCAGCAGGATCTGGGTCCCCTAGAAGAAGATGACTGGGTAGAGGCTCTGGAATACCAGCGTAGTGCATTAATAGCGGCCCGCCTGCGCCTTGTCCAGTTTAAGTATCTGCATAGAGCTTATTATACTAAGCACAGACTGTGGCGTGCTGGTTTAATTCCATTCCCGCATTGTTTACGATGTGGGTCTATGGAGGTTACTTTCCTGCACACTGTGTGGTCCTTCCCTACACTGTCGAGGTTTTGGAGGGGGGTTTTTACATTCCTGAGGTTCTGGGATGGGACGTTCCATTCTCCCCGAAACTAGCCATGCTACATATTACGGAGGATCTTGGTGGAAACAGGTACAAGCGCCACCTCTTGTTTCTAGGCCTCACGTTAGCGAAAAGAGACATTGCCCGGGCCTGGAAGGATGAATCCCCACCGCCAATTGGGATATGCAAGAAGGGCTTGGACTTTTGTATGGGCCTAGAAATCCAGGTCTTCGAAGCAAGGGGGCACCCTCAGAAACACTTCAAAATTTGGAAAAGGTGGGCAGATTATAGGGGGATATTTCTGGAGCCTCCTCCACCCCCACCTACCACTGAAGAATCATTGCTATGAATATATTGGACTGGAATATATATAGTGCACATGCTGGTTGTGGTTATTGGTGGCTAAACCTCTCCCTATATATGAGACGTTCTTATTCTTCAAACAGATGTAATGTGGCACAGTTGTTTGTCTTTTCGTTAAAGTTTTTCCTCGCAAAATTATTCTTTGTATGACCGATATCATGCTATTGTTGAAAATGTTGACATCAGTGTATGTCGCCTTCTATGGATATTGCTGCTGCCCTGTGAGGCATTCTCTTTGTCTTGGCTGTCAACAATAAAATTATGTTGTGGAAAGAAAAAAAAAAACTGCTTGCGCACATCAAGGGCCCGATTCACAGAACTAACTAACGACAAAATCCTAAACTTACTACTCATGGTATTCACAGAATGCACTTACGACTGTCCTAAGTTTATGTCCGCACTCGGGCCGTAATTTACGCACCTGGAGTGTAAGCTCCACACCCGGAGTGGAAGCTCCACACCCAGAGCGGAATTTCCACCATCGGGCCGGAATCTCCGCTTCCAGGCCGGAATACCCACAATGCATCAGATATAGTCAATTAACACCAGATTGTGGGTATTCTGGCCCGGAAGCGGAGATTCCGGCCCGATGGTGGAAATTCTGCTCCGGGTGTGGAGCTTCCACTCCGGGTGTGAAGCTTCCACTGCGGGTGCGGAAATTCCGGCCCGAGTGTGGACGTAAACTTAGGACAGTCGTAAGTGCATTCTGTGAATACAATGAGTAGTAAGTTTAGGATTTTGTCGTAAGTTAGTTCTGTGAATCGGGCCCTATATAGTCAAAGGACATCTCTGTTTGTTGTTAAAAACGTTCGCCTTATTAAATGCACTCAGGCGATGCTCTGTTGATGGCCATTTGATAACTTACCTCAATTAGAGGTGTATGGTGCTTTATAGGTGGATTGGAGGGTCCCAACCACACTGAAAGACACCTTCAGAAGACATAATAGGAGAGGAACCAGTTGACAATGCAGGCAGGCGTAATCTTATCATCAAATGTGTTTAAGTGGTACTGAAGCCCCAGCGCTGTGTGGTACTTGACTGTAAATATGGCCCATAGTCCTCTGGAGTCTATCACTTGCATTCACCCCACCCGCTACTAATATTTAGAGGAGAGGAGTTCATGTAGTCCCTAAGATGGCAGCTGGCACCTGGGTGCTCTGAGCCTGCATGCCAGGACAGCTGTGTACAATGTAGTTTAATCTAGACGACTATGGAAGTGACTCTTGAATTGTCCCTATGTGTAAGTACTACCCATGGCCCACATATCCCCCACCCCTCAGATGTTTTGTTTCTCCTCTGACATACCACTTCTATGCTATGGATTTGCAGGCTAGATTAATGTGCATAGGCCCAGGTGAGACAGAGGGACATATTTCATAGACATGTGGTGCAGATGAAGATACAACGCATCCCTGTGCTTTCCTCTATGATGGTGCACATTCAACTGGCTGGCACAAATGGAGTTACCCTTGCAAGGGTGCAAGGGCGACTGCTTTGGCGGATATTTGTGCGCTGGCACTGACAGAAAGGACAGGAATGCACCGTATCTTGTAGATATGGTGTATTCCTTCCCTTTTCTTTTGACGTAGGGTAGCACAGCTACAAGGCTTGCGGCCTGCCCTGCGCCAACATATTATCAAAATGCCCATGAGTCTTCCCTTGTTGTCATGTTTAAACAAAGATGACACGCACTTACTGATGACGAGGAGAAAACTGATAAAATTGATAAGGGAGTGCATCTCATATTTCTGACAGATAAACAAAGATGAGCCAGCATCCTACCCTTTGGCCTGCAGACAGTGCCGCAGAGCACTGGCACAGAGCTGCCTGCACTGCATGACATTACGTAGTTCCCCACATTGCCCCTTGTTGTGACTTACCTGGTGCTGCTGTAGTTCATCATAGCCAGCAGTGTCCTGTCCCGCAACTCCAACTACTGACTCCTCACAGATGACAGCGGACACCTGCTACTCCAAGGGATCCAACTTCTCTTAAGACACCGGACTACCACCTCCGGTCTGCAGTGCTGCCTTGAGATTCGTTGCCAGTTTTGCCTTTGTCTTGCACTTACAATTGTACCAGCACTTCTTACAGTCTGTCACTGTCCTCTTGACTTCGGAAACATTATTCACCTTGTCCACTTTGGACTGCCATATGGTCTTTTTCCTCCCCAATGGCACTTTGGAGCTGACGAAGAGTTGGTGTTGGTGCTCCATCACCTCCATGATCAATATCTGATTCTCCTCATTAAACTTGCACTTCCCCTTTGCCTGGGACTCTGGCTGGACATCTTGGCTGGTAGTGGGGTTGCTGGCGTTGTTGTCCTGGCCTGTGCTTACTCCTGGCTGCTCCATTTCTGCTTTCAGGTAAGTGTACATTTTTTTTTCACTTAGCAGCGCTTTTGTATATATTTTTTCCCGCTAGGCAAACCAAAGTAATGCTAGGATGGCTAAATTCTGATTTTCTGGCAGCTAATTACCTTTTCTTCAATAGCATGCATTTTTTACTGATTCGGCACACACATCTGCAGCAGTTTTTCCCATGCCGACCTCTTCCTAACGCCATGGAGTGCAATATTGTAAATACGACGCTAACGTGGCATTAGGAACCGTCGTACTGCGGCAGTAAAATTTTTGGTGCTCCACTGCTGCAAAACAGCGGAGCATCATTTCTTGTAAATAAATCCCTAAAATTGCTGAAACACTTTTGAATCAAATGAAAACAGACACACGTGCTTTAACATGCTTTCTGCTCAGACTTGATTCGAGATACTTTCGAGCGAAATTAAAGGCTTTAGACCTGTAACTTTATATCGACAACAAGAGCACAGAGCATGGCTATTCAGGGAATGCATCGATACGTGCATCTAAAGATGGGAATCGGAGATGGATACAAAAGTTTACTGTTGTGATTTGAAAATAACACTATGAAGAACATTGGTGAGTCAATGAAGACAGTGTACTATAAACAGGGCCCCTGGAATTATGCAGCAATGGGAGGACTAAATATGTGTAAGGAGCGATTCAATTATGCAGCAAAAGGGAAATGTTGTCGTATAATGTGGCTCATTCTACACCAGTAGTAGTTCACTATTTTGTAATTTTAAGGCACATTAATGTTGTCTGAGCAAAAGTATCACCTCATTTGTGCCAGTTCAATTCCTGAATGTAGCAATCAGCAACTGAAAGGCGGTGGGTTAACCTTTACAAAGGCCTGCTACTGTGCAGCTCGATGTGTGACGCTCTTTTTAGGAAACTTTCATCCCTTAGAGGTATAAACAGTTGTTTTGTTGTAATCTGCAAATCATGTCGCAGATGGTGTATTATGTGGCAAGTGCGGTGAAGCCATAATTGTTGCTGAGGCTACAGAATCGCATAATTAAATTGGCCCTGGCTAGCATCAGGAATTAAATAAACGGGATATGTTTAGGAACTAGGGGTCAAATCTTAATGCCTGCAAAAACAGGTGTTTGAACAGAGGTCAGAATTCTGAGTTGTGCGGTAATTGTCACAATCTACCGTTTTCTTCTGACATACTTCCGTGGGAAACAAATGGTGAAATATATCAGGAAATGCCTTGAGAAAGGTGAAACATGCAGAATATAATACAATAAAAATCAGATCGTCGTGTAATGCCTCATTTCCATGGCAGAAAAATGTAATAGACAGTATTTATCTCTCCACACCACACCTCAGGATTGTAGAATTTTGCGGGGCAGTAAATATGCCGCTCGTCCCCGTGTTTCGCACAATTTAGGAATCGGATCCGTGGAGGCTAGTATTTGGAAAACAGCGCATCTTCTAATGGCGAGTTACCGACTTCCACTGAAACTAATCGAGATGCATTTTACAGTCTGCGCATGGAGAGAATACAGATTATTTCTGAATTGTGGATTAGGACAAAAAATGACAATAATGAACCAGCCATCCTTCCTTCCCAATAGGCTATTCATGGATGGGGACCAAAGAAGATAAAGTGAATTTAATGTGCTGCTTATACTTTCTATAATGTCATATTTTCATTTCTCTGGAGTCTATTAAGAAACCTACACGAATAACAGTTTATTTATATAAGGTGAACCTAAAAAAATATAAATACGCTTTCAGTGACAACAAATCATTTTATCTGCCAGTTATACCATGCAATGACTGATTTAAAATGACAAAGTTTCCATTTCCTTTATTAAAGAGATGATTAGGAAATTGACAATACTTGATCTTTAGAATGAGTCTCCAACAAAAGTGACACTGGCACCTCTGCAGATTGGCTTTCTGCAAGAAATGGATGGCAATTGTCAGGGCATTTATTTTTTCTGATTAGCACTCAGGCTGAGTGGCACTAGACTGATTGGCCAAGTGTTAAAGAGACAAGCAAATTCTGCTGCTTACAATGCAAGTTGATTACCAGACGAGAACCAAACGCAGAAATTCCATTAACCAGAAAGCGGGGTTTTTGAGGTTAATATGCCCCGTCTCTGGCTTTATTACAGTTGGGAGAAATGATTGTGTACGTATACTACTGTGTGAGAAAAGCAGAAGAGATGCCCCAAAATTATTCATCAACGAGGAAAGCAAATAACCGCATGTGATTTTTTGCAATTTTTTTTATCTTTTTGATACACTTTTCTAGTCTGCTTCTTTGTTTTCGTTTTCTTCAAGTGAAATTACCAGGCAGGGTCAATTAAGGCTTTTAATTGCCCTATCACATATCAAGCTTTTATGAGCAATTCGGTAACAAAAGAAACATTTTTGATCAAAGACAGTTGCACCTAACATGAATTTTTAAACACAGCATAACAGGAATGTAATCTCTGCTTCTATCTCGAGGTAATAAAAGGCAGGTCACTGTTTCATTTAATCGCACCGAGAGGCCCACTAACTTATAACAGTTCCACAAGAGATTGTACCTATCTGAAAAACGTAACTGTAAGGTAAGTGGGACTGTATGATGATACGTGAATCAATTATATTTTAATTTATATAAGAAAGCACGCTGTAAATACTTCGCTGCTTGCATCACCTCTGTGTGCTTGTGATTTAGAATGGCAATGTGGTACAATAATACAAAAGTGAAAGCAAACATCTTTTCATTCACCTTCAGTGCGCCTCCAGCTTGTCCATGAGCTAGACACCCCGGCGGCTCTTTATTTATGTCGGGTTTTGGTGCACCAACTGCTGTGTGACACGAACTGAGTTTTGTGTTGTGACTGATCTACGAATCTGATGCAGTGCAAACTATTCACAAAGAAAGGCAAGGCTGATTTTGAAACTCCATGGAAATGACTGCAGGCCTCCATTCCTGCATGAATATTCACAGATTTTATTAAGAAGCCCCCGGTCTCATAAAGACGTAGCCTTTCTATCAGTGGCAGTGACCCCCTGGACTGCTGTCTGCTTGTCCAATGCCAAAAGGCTACATTCATAAAGTGGAAGTTGTTCCACTACGACAACTTCCTCTTCTCAAATGGATACCGACCCCCTTTCAGGGAGTGCATACATGAGTAATGGTTTGCACCCGTAACTTCGCTCGCACATCATTGATACATCCCATAGCGAATCGCAAAGCAGAGGGATGCACCTTTTAGGACTCATTCCTTTGTGATTCATTGTGGCTGGAGCATTGCAATTTGGGAGTCGAAAGACATTTCCAAATTAAATTTTCCTTTTTAGGTCGAGCCTAGCGCAGCGCGCATGCGTTGCTCTATGGGGAGGCTTCTTGTGATCGCTCTAAACTTCTTCTTGTGGGTCTGACTCCTCCCACATATTGGATTGGCCTTTGCGTGTGGCTTTCAATAATGAAAGCACGCAAATGGCCAAAGGCGGGCGCATGTCCCACCTCTTTGTTTACTGGTCACTCCCATGGCGTTTTGCTGTCGGGAGTGAGCAGGGTCGCGCAGGCTGTCAGCTGCATTCCTCGCATCCCACGGCGTTTTGCCTGTGGGAGCGAGCAGTGCCTTCTTGTTTATCTTTCCATTCCTGCCTCGCGCCTTCCTTCTTCCCCCCCTGCCTCCCTTCCCACCCTCCTCTTCGCTCCACGCACCTCCAGCAGCCCCTCTCGTGTTTTGCAGCGCCTGCTTGAGGGGGGGGGGACTGGAAATGGAACCAGAGGTTCCGAGGGGTGTGGCGAGACCTATGAGGCATAGTTCTGGCATAGAGGTTTTAACTTCCACAAGACGTGATTGTGGTCTCGTTTGCGATAAACTTCACCTATACTGCTGAACATACGCCCCTTTGTCCTGACCCCTCCCCTCCACACACTTAAATTATACATGCATTTTTGCCCGGCGCCTTTATTGAAATCGCCGTCTTCCCCTCGAGTGAAGTGCGAAGGAAAGTGTCTCCCTCAGGGTGGCTGGGAACGCTCAGGAGGGCCCGCCAGCTCCCCACAAACTGACAAACACGCTGCATCTGATGAATGACACCGTCTTAACGCATTTCCAATTACTTGCTCAGTAAAATGTTGAAAGGGGAGTCCTTTTAATGCAAAACAGATTGCCGCTCTGCACTTGTACACATAGAGAGATGGAGGCAGGGGGGAGGGGGGCATGTCAGTGTCAGGATAATAAAAGGTAACACCCCTTCACCACCTCCAGTTAATATATTGCACTTCCTTCAAAGGAAGCCCCCCTCTCTCCTCTTAACAGGACTCTGGCCACACTTAGCACTGTGACAGAGGCATACCTTGGTGGTGTAGCACCATGACGGGCGGCGGGGGTCCGGCTATGGAGCTGGAAAGTTACAGCCACCTCATCCAGCTGCCAATCTCCGTGTTTATGGGCTTTGAGAAAACATGTCGAAAGCTTGTGGTAGCCCCCCTCCCCCCGCTCGGATGATGTCCACCCGAAGTGGTTCTTTGTATGCACTGTTAGGCACTCACACCAGTAAAGAAACGGAGCTAACGAGCTCCATGAACTTGGCAATGTAAGAAAATGTGCAAGAGTCACAGGATGGAAATTATTAACAAGTTCTGTTTTTTTATTTTTAAAGCTTCCTAGTTTTTTGTAGCTTTATAAAACACGAACTCGACCCGAATATTTTGGAGTACTTTGCATGAGTACCAGTTACATTACACAAGGCCACATTCACTTTTTATTTTTAGGCATTGGGAGATTAAGGGATTTGCCCAGTATCACAGGCTGTTGAGCTGACGCCGAGATTCGATCCTGGTTCCCCAGTACCAAAGTCAGCAGCTCTGATATAACCCCACATCGATCCTCTCCCTTACCTTTCCCTCACCTATGAAGGGGTTTGCGACCACTAAAAAGTTTTTCTATATTTACCAAACCCATTTTAGGAGTCGATAGAAAATGGGCCTGTAACTGGATACTAAACACAATTTGAAAGGTACAAGTTGTGGGCATCACTTCCAAATTGCTATTTGGTATCACATGTATCAGTGGTTTGAGACATGTGATTTCAGTCGTAAGCCATTGAGAAGTTACTGATCCCCAAGTTGGGGTGGAACTCATTTGCAAAAAAGGGCAAGGGGTCCAATTTGGATCCCTTCCTTATATACGGTTTTTAGGTCGAGCCTAGCGCAGCGCGCATGCGCTGCTCTATGGGGAGGCTTATTGTGGGTCTGACTCCTCCCACATATTGGATTGCCCTTTGCGTGTGGCTTTCAATAATGAAAGCACGCAAATGGCCAAAGGCGGGCGCATGTCCCACCTCTTTGTTTACTGGTCACTCCCACCAAACTTCCAAACACCTCTGGCAAAACACTTATAAGGTCCCAGAGGCGAGACCTATTGGCTATGCCAATGCTTGTTTCCATTGTGATTAATCAGGTTTCAGAAATATTTTTTTTTAGCTCTTGTGGTGAGGCTATTAGCATATATGCTATTTTGTGGTAATGCTATATCTTCTTGCTAGGAAGTGTACTAGTGTGGCTTAAAATTTAAAATTAAATACCCATTTAGTTTATCCTTGCCTATGAAAGCTCAGATGTGAAGCCACTGCAGCAGTGGATCAACTGAAGGCAGCAAGAGCCCCTTCTGCTTGGCAGGGATCTTTGAATATGGCAGGCGGACAGTAAGTAGTTTACCGGGGAGCAGAGACCAAAGCTCGACTTACCTGGGGCACTGTCAGGTCGCTCACCATTCTCTAAATCAGGGTTTCGCTTTGCTTGCTCAAGTAATGCTTGATTATATATAAACCACATCCACAAGTACCAGAAAGTTGAAATGTCTGTGTTATTCACTATTCCAGCATTTTGGCAAGATTCAAGCCAGAAAGAACACTGACATTAATACATCTGTATTCATTTAAGCAACTTTGACAAAGAGAACACGTTCAAAGGGAAATCAACTCTGAGAATGGGAAGTTACAGGCCCTGGTAGAAACTCCTACATGGAGAACAACTGAACACAACATTACAGAGAACAAAAAAATAATCGAAGCAGAAGAGAACAGAGGCATTTATTGGGGTAGTGTAATGATGGAATGCTATGAGCAGCAAGGTGCTGCAAGGTGTTCTTGATATTTCTGCCACAATACGTGTACCCTCTCTTTAATTAAGACCAAAAAGTGAGCAGGTTCCTTGCATATGTTTCCCATGAGCTTCAAAGTTTCCATGAGCTTCAACCTGCAAACACGGGAGATTACAAAGTCAGAGTACCTCAGCACAAATACACTACATACCTGCTGCTGCAGACCTTATGTGAACCCTGTGTGTGAAAATCACACGAGGAGTGTTTGTACCACCTCTCAATAAGGGCATATCACTCACCATATACATATTAATGTTCTAAAATAAGTCCATGATTGACATAACATGCTGAATTGCAATCCCCTACGAGGACCGAGCACATTCTAGATATCCCAAATCATCCAACAGACTAGAGCCAACACAGCCAGATTTCCAAAACCATTATACAATGCTATCCTCTTGCTGTGACTACTGGATTTGATTGGCAGTAATGACCTTACCATCAGGAGCATATTATTCTTCATTCCACAAACTCTGAATGTGTACTATGTGTCTGTAGGATTTGCGCCAGGTTCTACCTGATGAAATTCATGCAGGCGAAACCCCCCAGTAAGTGCAATTTGGGGACAGACCTATAATTCTACTGCTGGCACAAAAAGAAGTTTACACCGGAATAAGGATTTGCACTCACACAGGAAAGATGGACTGACACCTATGGCTTACCAATCTCCTTTCCCACTTGCTGTGCAAGACAGCGGCACTGAAGGTTACAAGAGCCAAGTGGACAAATTGCAAATTCAAGGCAAACTATGCAGACGCATTTGGAAATTACAGTGAATAGGGATGTTAACCAAGGAAGAGGGATCAGTGCCTGGAGACTGAATGGCATGCTTATAATGTGACACATGTTGTCAAGCTGATATACAGGTAGTACCCTTTGGAAAAAACCCCTATCAAGTGACCCTGATAACTGAACTGCTGGCTTTGCAGATGCCACATTAGCACAAACAGGTCTTTACTCGATTGAGCTGAACACTCTGGGGCATATTCTCAAGGAGCCATCGCCGATTTATCAGCACTTTAGCGCCGCAAAAGTGGCGATAGACTTATTGCCCCATTCACAAGCTGGTGCAAACTGCCGCCATCGCTAGTTTCCCTGCAATAGCTGCCGCAAAACACATTGCCACGGATGAGAGTGACAATTAACGCTAATGATATGCAGAGTAGGCGTACCCGTGCAAAAACACATGAAAACACCACTTTGCGATATTCACAACGAGCAGCCAGATCTGCGATGCGACCCGAAAACAGGCGATAAGGCGCGTTAGCAGCAGGGATTTAACACCTGCCTTTTACTGGTGTTAAGCAGGACGACAACCTGCAGTATGAGAGGGAGCCCAGCCCAGAGCCACATCTGAAGACCAACACATGTCATGGATCTAATGATCATGCAGCTCGGAGACCATAGAGGTCCACAACACCAACCGCCACCACCCCCAGCCCCCCTCCCGAACCCTCCCGGACTACCACCGAGGCAGTGCAGAACAAGACAGCTGACCTTCCAAAAACGGCATGGCCCCTCAGCCACACAATTGCAGAATGTGGGGAGAGGTGGGAACCAAGTATGTGTGAAGGAGGCAAGTCACCCATGAATAAGAATGTACACAATGCCAAGTGTGGCGGTGATGTGCTGGACAGACTCCAATATGCAGAGCACAGACATGTCCCTGTGGACATATACTGCTGGTGTGTGCAGTGTTGTGGACAATGGACGCAACCCTCTTACCTCAGGCAGTGTGGAAGACCACGCTCATGTAGCAGTGTCGTCCTCCCCTGTACTCGGAAACGGAGTGGGCTGGTCCGACGTACGCCACACCAGCGTAGGAGTGTAAATAAATAGACCGGGGCTCTGGGCGTGGTTCACTTCTGGGATGACCAACGTGTCTGCCAGGGCGGCGCCCCTCACCCTGCCATGAGTACGCCGCCGTGACCGCCAGCCTCCTCAGCCGATCGCTGCCTTCCGCGACACAGGCCCCCAGCGCACCCAGTGGCACAGCACCGTGGAGTAATGTGTGTGCTGACTACTGCCTTCAGTCAACACTGCGGTCAGCAGGGTGCTCAAATCCAATCCAATCCTGACCTGCGAGGATACGCCATCATCACTGGCTGCACACCCGCTGAGCGCTTCAGGTGCCACTAACTCAGTGCACCACAAGTCATCACCACGTGGCTGTGGGCCCTTCCTGACTGCTGCCTCCGGCCTACACTGCAGTCA
The DNA here is from genome assembly GCA_963921515.1 of Calotriton arnoldi. Lineage (NCBI taxonomy): Eukaryota > Metazoa > Chordata > Amphibia > Caudata > Salamandridae > Calotriton > Calotriton arnoldi. The sequence goes on from CAWUFW010003524.1 coordinate 732,857, forward strand.
GCAGGTCCCCCAAGTCAAACGACGCATCATCGCTGGCTGCACACCCGCTGAGCGCTTCAGGTGCCACTAACTCAGTGCACCACAAGTCATCACCACGTGGCTGTGGGCCCTTCCTGACCGCTGCCTCCAGCCTACACTGCGGTCAGCAGGTCCCCCAAGTCAAACAACGCATCATCGCTGGCTGCACACCCGCCAAGCGCTTCAGGTGCCACTAACTCAGTGCACCACAAGTCATCACCACGTGGCTGTGGGCCCTTCCTGACCACTGCCTCCGGCCTACACTGTGATCAGCAGGGCTCACAATTCAAATTCAGACTTGATTTATTTATGGCACAGTCCAGTAGGCAACAGACATTGCTTCCAGTGCGGCCCGCCCGGACGACGCATCATCGCAGGCCGCGCACCCGCCGAGCGCTTCAGGTGCCACTAACTCAGTGCACCACAAGTCATGGACTCTTTATGTTTAAATCTTGTGTGTGTGATTCCAGAACTGGCGCCACTAACTCTGTGCACCACAAGTCATCACCACGTGGCTATGGGCCCTTCCTGACCGCTGCCTCCGGCCTACACTGCGGTCAGCAGGGCTCACAATTCGAATTGAGTCTTGATTTATTTATGGCGCAGTCCAGTAGGCAACAGACATTGCTTCCAGTGCGGCCCGCCCGGATGACGCATCATCGCAGTCCGCGCACCCGCCGAGCGCTCCAGGTGCCACTAACTCTGTGCACCTCAAGTCATCGCCACGTGGCTGTGGGCCCTTTCTGACCGCTACCTCCGGCTACACTGCGGTCAGCAGGGCTCACAATTCAAATTGAGTCTTGATTTATTTATGGCGCAGTCCAGTAGGCAACAGACATTGCTTCCAGGGCGGCTCGACCGGACAACGCATCATCGCAGGCCGCGCACCCGCCGAGCGCTTCCGGTGCCACGAACTCAGTGCAGCTCAAGTCATGGACCCTTTATGATGTAATCTTTTGTGTGTGAGTCCAGTTCTGGTGCCCCTACCTCAGTGCACTGCAAGTCATGGACCCTTTATGATTGAATCTGTGTGTGTGATCCAATGATCACTGTTCTAGTTGTTGCCAGCAGGGCTGGCTTACACTCACCCCACACCCATCCAGCACAGGCGTCACTGGACATGTGACCCTGGTAATAAAAAGGGGCTGGGCGCACGTGCCCGTAGCCAGTTCCACCATACATCTAAGTGTGTCCATGTGGTCATTATGTATGCGTGATGGCCCCTGGCCCTACCACATCAAATCGTGCGGTGGACAGCGGACGCAAGCATGTCACCTCAGGCAGTGGGTAAGACCATGGACATGTAGCTTTCTCCCCCCCCTGTAAGCGTAAGCGGAGTGGGCTGGGCCGGCGTACGTCAGTCCAGTGCAGGGGTGTGTAGAATTAGCCCGGGGCTCAGGGTGCAGTTCAGTTCTGGCCTGGACAAGGAAGTCACCAATGCGTGTGTATCTGTTGTAGTGTCGGCGCCACCTGGCCCGCAATTGACAATGTTGCAATGTAGCATGCACCCGGAGGGCGGTCTCGCATGAAAGGAGAAATGAAGGAGCGCAAGACCGCTCGGGGTCTTGGCTCATACATGCCAAGTGTTGTGTGTATCTGCATTGCCGCAGCATGAGCCAAATGCCTAGCCTCAATCACAGCGCGAGTTCAGCCAGGCATGAACTCCACATCTGTGTCAGCACTATCCTTACCATAGGCCTACACTCATGTGGCCGCCCACCTTCCATGGCCAACATCACTGTGTGGTTGTCAGGCCTGTGGACATGCGCAGACAGGCATGACAGTGGTGTGATGTTGGAGTGCAAGTGATGCAACCACGCAGCGTACGCAAGTGAATAGGCTCGGGGGGAGGGAGGAGCAGCTGTGAGGCAACGTAACACACAGTGATGCCGCTCATTTGCCACATGCAAGTCATGTCAAACATGAATCCCAAAGTCGCACACATCCCACCCCACACCCAACAAGCCACATCACAATTCCTGAATGCAAGCAGATGACAAACTGACATTAGGGATGAAAGCTCCTTTGTCTGAACTATCAGGCGGAAGCACATCTGCACATCCGACCTCGGAATTGCATGTGCACCCCCTGACAGATACAATAGCAGTTGAGGACGACTCCCACTCTACGCACAGCCCGACGACAGACCAACGTATATACACCCCACACACAGAAGTCCTTGCTCAGAGTTATCTTGCATGGAATGGCCTTCACACTTACTCCCACACCATCCCAGGCGTACAACCGTTGCACACTTAAACAACTCATTGATCGGAGCTGTGTCATTTCATCCACAGAACTGACGCAGGTCAGAACAGTGCCGCTTCAACGAGGGCCACTAACGCAATGGCAGAACATCCCGGACACATGCACAACCCCTGTCACGTGGAACTGTACCGTGCACGTATGCTGCATTTACTGGGGGCACTGCCATTGGTAGTGCTGCGGGTCAGTTACCGGCTGAGCTTCCGTCTTGCCAACGTCACCTGCGTTCAGCCTGTATTGCATTGTCGATCGTGCATATTCGAGTGGTCCATGGATGTCTGCCTATCCAACAGGACGGTAGCCGAACTGGATTTCGACATGTGTGTGCGCCCCCTGTTGGCCCACGACCAGAAGTGTCACCGTGATACCCGTCTATGGGATGCCTGGATACTTGCCATACATGCTGGCAGCAGGACCTGGGAATTTGCAGAACTCCTCGTGTGCAGTGACCACATTGAGCCGCTCCCCTATTGGGCTGTAGTGCTAATTGGTGACAGGGGGTGGACGCAGCACATCTGTCCGGACCTGCTAATGGCTAGCCTCGCCGTCCTGTTCGATGGAGTCAACAACGACCTCATGTTGGAAATGATTGCCTACGAAGCTGCAATCGCTTTCATGGACGTGTAACTACGTACCTGCAGCCACAACAGTTTGGAACCCATTTCACATGTCCCGACACCTTGTTGCATCTTGGGGTTCTGGTCACATATCCCACGACAACAGTGGACATGGCCGCATTCGCCTGGACCCCGAATACGTGGGCGGACAACCATGCGGGGTAACACACACCTGTGAAAGGTGAGGCACTCCCCCGGAGTGGACAGCGGCGCATGGCAACGTTCCTCATTCTGACATACTGCTGCATTGGTCCGCATGTTGTGGCACTTCTCTTGCCTGTACTAACACGCATATGCTAATAAAGTCTACACACATTCACTTGTATTCAACTGTGATGTGAGTTGTTTTGGATGGCGATGTGTGTCTCACTGCCTATCTATGTCACGGCCATACATGCGCATTGATATCGTTACCCAGGGAGTACCATTTCTGTGGAATCACTGTCCCTACATTCATCAATACTTTCATGATTAATTGATCAGGGCCATGACACATCAGTGTGAATTTGAATGTTTTATTCGCATTCAGTGGGGTGTTTTAGCTGGACCAGTACAGGGCCATGCAAACCCCACTTTACATTGTCGCCCCGTGGAGGGCCAGCCAGAGTCTTTTAGGGATGGACAGGTTCATCGGGAGAGGAAGACTTCAGTCCGCAGTGTGATTGCTGTGTCATTGGTAACCAATCCAAATATGGCAGTCCATGTCGAGGTCCAAGGTGAGTGTCGCTGACTGTAACAGGGGGACAGTGGAAGATGTTATTCCAGGGCATGATGCAGAGGGCAGAAACAAGCTGAAGCAGGCCATATGGCGGTGACGTATGCTACCACTTCAATCTTACCACCAAGCCAGATTCATCATCATCTTCGTCCTCTGATGTGTCAGGTGCCTCACATGTGGGTGGTGGTGTTTGGTCTGCCGCACTGTGTGGCACTGACACTTCAGGGGGCGGAGATGTGGATGGAGTAGTAGCAGCAGCAGTGATCCGCGCCAGGCCGTGTGGCGGCAATGCCATGATGAGGATCTGCAGGTAATGGGAGGTCCCAGCTACATCTCACTGGTGTGCAGCCGTGGCAGCCAATCGTTCCACATGCATCCGCCCCATGTTCTCCATGATCCTCTGCATGTGCCCCAACACCCGGCTGACTTCGCTGGAGCCACTCTGACTAGACACTTGTTCTTGTCTCCGAGTCATGGCTCCAGCGATGTCAGCCATGCATTTTTGGAGAGCATGGAGCGGGCAGTGGGTGTCCGTTAGGGACTGTAAGTGGACCCTGATGGGACTTAGACACCCACGTATGGCATCTAGTTTGGCTGCCATGAGGTCGAACCCCACCCGCAGATGATCAGCCATCTTCTCTTGGCACCCTAACACACGGCGTTGGAATGCCATGTGTTGGTCGTGGGCTCCTGGGAGACAGCCGTGGTGGTGGGTGCTTCCTGCTGTGTGGTCTGTGCAGGGGGTGGGGTCTCCTCGATGCAGCTGGGCTGCCCTGCTTCTGGAGGTGGGGTGCCGAAGCTGTCCATGAGCTGCTGGAGGGCGTTGGTGTTGATGTTGGGGAGGTCCTCTTCATCTTCAGTGCGGAGTTGTTGTGTCTGCTCTGCAGGAGGTGTTGATTCTCCCTCTGCAATGTGAAGGGGAGATGCAGATTGACACTGTGTTCACATGTATGTTCACGCATTGTACAAGTTTACTAACGGACTGCATGACAATGTACATTGTGTCTGTTTGTGAAAAGATGCCTATTTGATGCGGGACAGTTGACATTTCTACACCATCAGGGATGTGAGGTTGTACTTGTCCATTGTCATCTCACAGGTTCCTGCTATGCCAAATGCGAATGGCCATTTTCTACACACAAGCGGCAGCAGTTGTGTCCTCTGTTCTGTTGTGGGAGTGTTGCAGTTTGTACCACATTTTTTCAATGTTGGGGTGCTCTGCTTATTATGTGTCTGTGCTGCATTGTGGGTGTGTTGCCTAACCCTGGGCGTAGATAGCGTAGTAGCACTATGCGTAGCTACGAGAAGTACACTATGAACTATGCTCAGCTACGCTAATTGCGTAGTGCATTTTGCACAGTGCAAGTTATGATAAAATAAGTATCTCTGTCTTTATATGCTAAAATGCATATAGTCATTTCACAAAAATGAAAATGATAAATTAGCAAGCAGTGAGAGAGGTGATGATTTTGGGATCCTCCCTAACCTAGGGAGAGAACCAAGCAGATGCCTTGAAAACAAAAAGCACATCTTGTTGAACGATTCGGTGGTGGTCCCATGCTCTTAGGACCACCCCAAGCACAGTTATTGGCAAAAATACAATCCCAACCAAAGGCCCTGCAAAGCATTATGGGACGAGATTAGCAGTGGGCAGTGAATATTATAGTATCCAATATCAAAATAATTCTACAAAGAGCTGCAGTTCAACTAGTCGTTACTAGATGTCCCTCACGAGTCAAATGCAAAGCATTGAAATTATTATTACATCAAGCTGCAGTTCCACTAGTCGTTACTAGATGTCCTCACGAGTCAAATGCAAAAGCTTCATGAAAGGGTTTCAATGCTTTTGCATTTGACTCGTGAGGGACATCTAGTAACGACTGGTGGAACTGCAGCTTCAAGTAATAATAATTTCAATGCTTTTGCATTTCACTCGTGAGGGACATCTAGTAACGACTAGTTGAACTGCAGCTCTTTGTAGAATTATTTTGATATTGGACACTGTAATATTCACTGCCCACTGCTAATCTCGTCCCATAATGCTTTGCAAGGCCTTTGGTTGGGATTTTATTTTTGCCCATAACTGTGCTTGGGGTGGTCCTAGGAAGAAGGGACCACCACTGAATCGTTCAGCATGATATGCTCTTTGTGTTCAAGGCATCTGCTTGGTCCTCCCCCTAGGTTAGGGGGGACCCCAAAATCATCACCTCTCTCATTGCCTAATATTTTCATTGTCAAAGTTCACTTTTATGAATTGGTTATGTGCTTTTTAGCAAGTAAAATTGCTTTATCAAAGCATTTGTAGGTGTTGATGGTTTTGCTGGTTTTGCTGCTACGCTATGTGTTTAGTACAGTTTTTGCACTGTGCTATGTGCAGTTTGCTTTGTGTGTAGTAGCCCAAACTACGCATGCTCCGTGAGCGTAGTGTAGTACTTCACCCAGGCTTAGTGTTGCCCCTTCAGTTCTGATTTGGCTGGCCCTTCTCTCTTTCAGGCGGTGTGCCTTTCACTTCTGTGCTTATGCAGTGCTGAGATGTTGCAGACTTGGGTGAATTGGGCTCTTGGGCATGGTTTTTCCACAGATAAGCTCTACTTAATTGTGCATGTGTGCCATTGTGCCCATCTCCCCCCGTACCCCCAGTCCCTGGTCGTTACTCACCCTGTTGCTGTTGGCTCAGGTCATGTTGTGCAGTGCCCGGTCCGCCAACTCCTGCCACCGTCTCCCCAGTGATGACTCAGGTTACCATTTCCTCCATCTCATCCAGCTCCTGGTGTGTCGCTGGGCTCCCACCTCCAGTCTGCATTGCTGCTCTCAGGTTGGCAGCGATTTTCAGCTTGGTTTTGCGCTTCACATCAGTCCAGCGCTTCTTGCAGTCGTCCACTTCCCTTCTCTTCACTCCGACTGCATTCACCTTGGCCAAGATGGACTGCCATATTGTATTTTTAGTTGCCAATGTCACAGTGGAGGTGATGTACAGTTGGCGGTGGTGTTCTGTCACCTCCGTAATGAGGATCTGGTTTCCCTGCATACTGAAACGCGGGTTCCTCTTATTCTTCTCCTTGCCCTTCTCTGTCCCCGAGGTCCCAGGCTGGTCCTCCATGGGGCTTGTGGGGTTCGGGTTGTCCTCTGTACTTGCTCCGGCTCCCTCCATGGTGCTTCGCAGTTGTTTGTGTTTTATTTGTATTTCATTTTTGCCGCTTTTATAGTTATTGTTCCCGCCTTACTTGTGGGACTTGCTGGCCTGGCGCTGCTTTTCGCTGGATTTTTATCGCAGTTGGGCCCATCGCAACTTTTTTCACGTTCGGGTTTCCTTTTTTATCGCCGTCGCGGTAGTTGTATCCCGGACATTTGAGGTGTTCTCGGGAAATTATCGCATGTTACCGCCGTGTTGGGAATACGACGTTGACAAGGAGTTATTTTCCCGCGATAGACGGCGATATGGAAAATTGCGTTAGCCTATTTTGGCGATGTTTATCGCACGTTCTTGTGAATATCCCCCTCTCTCTTCAACTGATACAACTTCAGTACTGGCACAGCTCATTAATGCTCTACTTGCTAGTGTATGGATGTGGATTTTTAAAAGTGGCAAGGATAGCGGGTGCCATCATGCATCATTTGCCCCCGATGACATACATTCTTGAGCACTTGTCAACCTTATCCCCACAAAAGCTTCCTATTTGCTGCCAAATGGCTAAGAGAATGGCACAAAGTGTAAATTAAATAAACTAAAGGACCCTTTTCAGTTTCTGTTCCTACTGCTGCATTAATTACCACTGAGTAGCTGTGGGTGCATTTTTTATAATGCCAAAATAGTTGGGCAAAATTGGCATATTTAGACCTACAGTAGCCTGAGTGAGTTTTCCGATTTTACCCAACTAAGCAGGGTATACTAAAACACTTGTGCCTGTGTTCCCGTGACCGCTTCTTTCTCCAGGCTTGTTCTTTCATGGGACATGCTGGAGCAAGTGATGGCGCTTTTTCTTTATTATGTCAAATTAAAGAGCTTCTGACGCCTGGAGAGGTGTTAATCCCCCCACTTGCCCCTCAACCTGATTTCGTCAACAAAATTATAATGCAAGCTGCAATGCACATTAGGCTATACGATGAAAATGGATTATAGCGGTGGGCGGAACTCGCAGAGTTTTACTCCACAGAATTCCGCGGAGTTACATAAAACTCTGCGAGATTCCACGGGGTTCCGCCCATTCATAGTTTTATGTTTATTCATTTCTAAAGTGGGACAGCTCTTCGGCTTGCTGTGATTTGGAGCTGGAGGAGTAAAAGTCCCGACGGATGCCGCAGAAAGGACGGCTTTCTGCCCGATTGTTAATTTGAATAAAACTGCTGATGGCTTTGGACTTTCTCTGAGATAGTGCTACGGTCACAAGTTCGACTATAGGCAGGTCTGTTTCAGCCTTTCACCCTTTCCAGTCCCTCGCACTCAGTTCTTTTCTGCGCACCAACAGTGACACTGCTGCCAAGAGGTATGCAAAAATTCTATTATTACAAGTATTACTTTTAATAATAGCCTTTCATGTTCCTTGAATTGTTACCACGTGTGACACATACATCATATACATACACATATATGCACATTGAAACCGGAAACATGCAACAATGAAGCGCCTGTGGCTCACGTACATGGCCGACCAGCCTTTCCCTCCATCTGAATCTCGGGGATGTTCCTTTTGGAGGCTCTGCTTCCATATCAAGCTAGTGGATTCCCGAAAACTGGCAAGTAGTCGTACTGCCGTTTTTGCCACTGCCAGTAGTCTTGTGAGAATTCCAGACTAGGAAAAGGCTTTGAAGCTATTATTGTACCATAGTAATCTGCATGCCTGGCTATATGAGTCATATGGTGTGATACATGGATAACTAACTGGACACAAAGCACTGCACAAGTCGAAGAGTGTTTGAGGATGATAAACACTGGAAAAAACCTACATCACTTGGACACGCTCGTATTCCACATTTCCATCATAGCCAAATGAAGAGATTGGTACTTGAAATATGCACAAGTATATGCATGTACTGTTTAATCTTTCAAGGCAAAATTATTGAACAAGACATTTCAAAATTGCATACACTGAGATGGGTGCAAATGAGTTTCCAGAAGCCAGGGGATATGGGTTTCTGTTGCTGGAAAGTTGCCTTCACTAAACAAGAATGAGACTCTTTCCATAACCCCAGCAATACATCTATTATTTATTAATGGTTATTGCCTGCTCAGGTATGCATTGTCATAAGAATGCAGTAACACAGAGTGACACACTCTGTTATTAAATGAGGTGCCTTCAGCAACGGGAAGTCTGGCCCACAGATGTGCAACATAAACTTTATGACCACGGATTTCACCCTGTGACACTACCAGCCTGACGACTTTTCTCACCACGCCTTATAGCTCAATGGATGTTATGCAATTTCTACAGGGCTCTGCATGCTGCACAAAACAACCAGTTCCATTTGGATTCTCTGAACTCCAGAGGTTTCTCTTTGTCAGGAACAAGACAGTCCTTTACCTAGGAAACCTGCCCAGGCAATGCATATCACCTTCATTACTAGTACTACTTTGTCAGCCATTCCTATCACAGCCTTTATGTCACAAGGATAAGTTCCATTCTTACCACAATGAAGAAAACCTATTCAATTACAGTTGTTTCCAAAAATATAATGAATAAAAAAACAGTTTAAGGGATCGTTTATATTTTCCTTTTTACCTCTAAGTGCGATGACCACCTGTCCGCTACTTAGATAGACCATCCATGAATTCAGCATCACGTACCACTCCGTCATCCCTCTATAATGTATTATCATTGTCATTTGGCAGTAATTTTGAAAGACTTCCGGGTCGCATAACAACCAATCCCACTGTGTGTTGAATATATTCTGGCAGTCTTCCGGGACAAGCCAGAGCTGATAATCTGTAAGGCAATCTAGGATTGGAGAGTTGGGGCACCCCAGCCAATTCCACTGTGCCATACAGAATTCTGAAGTGGTAATTGGCTGTGGAGTCCACAAGTGCTTTTGCTCGTTCCATCCTCACTCACTCTTATCAAGTAATGCTTATACTGGTGAGAGGGGACCTTGTTGGGAGTTGTTATGTATGGGAAGTCTGTGCTGGATTCCTTGACAGTCTCAGGGTTTAACTGCGACTAATATGTCAGCCTAGTTTTACACTGGAGCTGTTTGCTTGTATCGACATGCGTTTTCATTTATGTGTGTAGACCGGCACCAGCAATGTAAGGTTTTTAGGGGTGGGCGCAGGTAAAGTTCGCCACGCGGTGGTTAGTGGCATTTTTCTGAACTCCGTGCTCCAAACAGAGTGCAGAGCAGTAAAATTCCACAAACTCTGACAGCAGAGCGGAGTTTGCTGCCCACCCCCAATAATAATATATTAGTAATAAAATATTGTTATAATAAAACCATGAAGGTTTATTTCAGAGTAAAATCAGCACAGAAGGCAAATTGAATAGTTAAAAGTCAGTCAATTAGTCATTTATATGAAGAAATAGCATAAAGCTCAGTAAAAAATGGAAGAATAGAGCCTGATACAGGTGCCCGTGTAGGAAAAACAGAGATGGCTACACATGATCTCCCCAATGTGTGAGTCAGCTCAATAAAGTGAATCCAATATGGCGCTTGTGTAGGACACTGAATACTAATGCTGATCTTGGTGAGACTCCCATCGTCCCTTTGTGGAAAAGTTTACAAGTACTCCGCCAAACTGACGGACTTGCACTCGCCCTATTTAGATGTGTGCTGGCTGAACTGCCGTCCGCAGCAACAGAGTGTTATCCATCGTGTAAATGGTTCACCACTGTCGATGCGGTGGACTCCTCTGCTGGCTAACATTACTCCATCACTGTCTGAGTTGCGGGATTGCGTCAAGCCTATTTAGATATAACAGTTGTGCTGGCAGTGTTCTAGCGGCGGATTGCAGACGGAGTGATACCGTTGCGGGACAGAGTCAACATTGGACTATTCCTGTGGTTGTAGGATGCATGCTGGCATCACACACCTGAGGCTAATGTGGTTAATTGTGTTCACCTGCATATTACACTATAAGGCACACTCCATTTCAGACCATGATCCTTTGCCATTCCATTGCACCACAACATTTACTAGCTGAACTCTTGGGAGTTAAGTCAGGGTTATTTTGTAGCTTTCTCTGTTCTTGTCCCTTATTTATTCTTTCATTCATATTTTTGTGCGTCATAACATCTACCTAATGTTTGTTTATTGATAATGGCAGGGAGGAGAAATCCCCGTTTTACAGAGGGAGAATTGTCAGTCATGGTGGATGAAATTATTTGAGCAGAGCCACAATTGTTTGGTACAAAATACAACCATATTTCTGAAAAGGCAAATGTGGGCTAGAATAGTTGACAGAGTGAATGCTGTAGCAAACAACTTGCACACACAGGAGAAAATTAGGAGGAGTTAGAATGACCTGAGGGGGAGAGTGTGTTCCCTGGCCTCCAAGTGCCACCTGGAGGCCCAGAGGACTGGTGGTGGTTTTCTGCTTGCCCTGGAAAGAGAAGGCCTTGCAGATCCTGCATCCTGAAGGCTTGACAGTAATCCCTGATGGAACGGAGACTGGAAAGTTACACTTTTTTTGTCATAATCTCTTTATTAGGACATTTCTTTTTTCCTTTTGCTAACAGGGCATTGTCTCATACAGGTACAGTACAGTAAAAAAAAGTCATGTTTAATCATATTCAGCATGCCAAAGAAGGATTCAGTTGCAAAAAAGAAACAGACCAAGACATGCTATCAAGCAAAAATCAAGTATGGTACCATTAGCAGGATATTGTCACATTGAATCAATCTATTGCCCAACAAATGCCCCCTCCCCAAAAAGGAAACCAAAACTTACCTGATCATGAGTGATTGAGGAATAAAAGATCTCTATAATGTGTGATGGGTGGGAAATAAGCCGGCGGGTACAGAGCCTTGAAATACCTTCCATCAGTCAACCGGAGGTGGTCAATTGACCCTTAGGAAGTCTAGAACTGGAAGAGGTGGAGTGCTCATGTGCGCTTAGGACAAGTGGTAAGAGGGAGGCCTTCTGACAAGAATCTAACAAGGGCTCCCCATTGGTACTCAAAATTGTTAAAGTTGTCCAACAATATTTCTGCCATTCTTTCCATTGTGAGTGCATGCCAGAGTCTGGAATAAAATTGGCAAAGCATTGGTGCGGTGGTTTTCTTCAATGCTGCTGCTAGGGCTGTTTTTGATGCTCCTAGACAAAGCCACATAATGGAATGGTCGCTGGACATTTGACACTTTGGTATCTCAACCCTCATACCTAAGAGAGCAGTGTTCAAAAGTGAGGATATCCCAACCATAGAACAGATCTGTGATCATGACAGCCTCTCTCTCACCACAGATGGAAAGGGGCCTGGCTTGAGAGTGGGAGGGAATGCAGGATTGAAGTGGATGGGGGTATGGGAGAGGGGAAACTAATCTAACCCGGTATCCGGACAACCGAGTCCCATACTGTAACAGCTGTTTTAGTGGGTGTACTGAGGTAAATATTATGGGGTTGGTCATTTTTTGGTTTCCAAAAGATGTCCCAGACATAGCAGCCAATTACCGCCCAGTTCATGTGGAGCCAATATTTATCTGATTCCTTCTGGGACCATTCGTTATGACCCTCAGTTGTGCCGCTTTTCAATATAAGAGAAAATCTGGCAAAGTAACTCCCCCTACTTCTCTTGGTAGTGATGACGGTTTATATGGTAGATGGGCTCTATAGTACTGCCATATAAAACGTATTACCAGGGAGTGAATATCCGAGAAAAATTATTGGTGGAGCACCATTGGAAGGCCTTTTAAAAGGTAGAGGACTGTCATTTTTACTGCGTTGATGCAAAGCAACCATTTAGGTACATGGGGGTCCAACTTTTGAAATCTATTTTAAGTTGGCGTAGGAGTGGGGGGAAATTGGCGCAATAGCGATCTGAAATCTTTGGGGTGATCTTGACCCCCAGGTAGGTGATTTCTTTCCATGCCCACTGTAAAGGGGTTGTGCCCACTAAAGTTTCGATTTCATGTGTAGGGAGTGTGAGATTGAGAAGAAAAGATTTGTGGAGGTGTATACAGTAGCCTGCTGCTGCCTCATAAAGCGCAAGTTCCTGCTGTAGGGCTGGCAGGAAGGTAGCGGGGGAAGTAAGGAAGAGTAGCATGTCATATGCGAATAGAGAAATTTTGTGGTATATAGAGCCATATATATCTGATTGAGGCTGTATCTCTGATTTTGGCTGCCTGGGGTTCTATGCTAAGTGCAAACAATGGTGGTGAGAGTGGGCATCCCTGACGTGTGCCCTGGCTAAATTGAAAGGCATTCGATCCTAGTCTGTTACCAACTACGCGCAAATATGGATTTGCATAGTTTGCTTGTATCATTGCTATAAAGTGTTCAGCAATGCTGAATTTACAGAGGGTTTGGAAGAGGAAAGACCAGTCCACCCGGTCGAAGGCCTTCTCTGCGTCTAATGCAAATAAAGTCATTGGAATCTGTATTTTAGTAGCTTTTTCGACCAGGTAGATCAACTTCCACAGGTTGTTGTGTGTTTGTCACCCCTGAATAAAGCCAGACTGATCTGGGCATACCAAATCTGGCATGATACTTTCCAGTCTTGTCACTAGTATTTTAGTGTCAAGCTTTGCATCTAGATTAAGCAGGGCTTTGGGCCTATAGGAAGCGCAACAGTGTGGGTCCTTCCCCGGTTTAGGGATAACAGTAAGTAATGCCTTGCTCATTGAGGGAGTGACCATTTTAGTGGAAGCTATGTAGTTAAATAGATGAGCAAAGTGAGGCGACAATTCAGAGCTGAAGGTTTGTAAAAATGAGCAGTAAACCAATCTGGTACTGGGGATTTATGAGTTTTAAGCGCTTTAAAAGCTGTCTGGACTTCATCCTCATTAAAAAGGCTGCTTAGTTCTTCATTTTGATAATTTGACACTTGGGGTAGTTCAACTCTTTTTAGATAGTCATGTTGTGTAATGTCGCTCGGTGTTTCGGCTGTATAGAGGGTTTCATAAAAGTCACGGAGAGCGCTCACTTTACCTTGCTCGGAAGTAATCACCTCCTCCCTCTCTGTGTTGATGTGGCCAATATAATCCCTCTCATGCTTAACTTGCAGCTGTCATGTGAAATGGGTGCCCACTTTGTTTCTCCTGTCATATGTCATGTGTTTGAAGCAGAGAAAGGTAATTCTGCTCCATTGATGTAATCCGCATTTAATTTCCCTCTAAGGGCTGTGACCTTTCTCTGTAGTGTTAAAGTGGGGGTGTCTTTGAGGGCCTTTTCTGCGGCTTGAAGTTCAGCCTCAAGGGTCAGTCTTGGTTTGTGCCGATAAGAATGAGATACACTTTTCTCTTATCACAGCTTTGAAGGTGTCCCATCACGTTTTCTGGATCTGGTGAAAGAGTGTGGAAATACCCAGAGTTGAAATTTGGGTGTAGGGACTTTCCAGTCTAGTAGTAATTCTACTGGGGCACGATTGGACTGGGCAATAGGGTGGAATGTGGCTGTCTTAATGGCAGGTTCCAGGGATTGGCTAAAAAATGTGCAGTCCAACCGTGAGTAAGAGCGGTGAGAGTGGGAAAAAAGGTATAGTCTTGAGTGATAGGATTAGTTGTCTACCAGGCATCTATCAGACCTATAGTGTGTATTGTCTGTTTTAAAACTTTAATAAAGCTTCCTGTATGAGATTGTTGGGGATGGGTGGTCTCTAAATCAGGGTCCCAAATAAGGTTAAAATCACCCATTATGACTATCCCCCCTTCCGTAACCCCCCCACCCCCAGTGGGGCGAGGAATGAGTGAAGAAATGTAGTTTTCGCCGAGTTCGGGGAATAGACTGATACTATTGTGCATAGCCTCCTTCGTAGGCTCCCCTTCACCATCACTATTCTGCCATTTCTATCTGTCTTAGTACTCAGTGGTTGGGTTAAAATTTGAGAGAAGAGTGGAAGAGTAGGGCAACCCCATTGTGTTTAGTGGGTGCTGAGGAGTGATAAATCTAATGGTACGCTTGCTGCACTTAAGGTGGGTCTCCTGTAACACCACGATGTTGTGTCTCTTATGAAGAATATATTTCCCAACTTTTTGACATTTGGCTGGGGAGTTAAGTCCCTTGACATTCCAGGTCAGGGTCGTCAACACCATTACAGTATCTTCTGATTAGTGATGTGTCTGAGGTTTCATCACTTCTTTTGGGTGAAGGTACATTATAGACCACATATGGCATTCATGAATATATATAACAAAGGGTCGAGCTAAGTAAAGGGCATATCGATTCGGTGGTGTGGCCTTTTATTAGCACCGAGATCAGTACCTAGTGGAGAGTCTCATCACGGGAATGCTGCGGGATGGGAACAGAAGAACACCCAGAAGGTATGGTTTTCCACATTGGGGCCTACCGTACATATGCATAGTAGAGAACTGTAGGTTCGTCCAAGGGCAGAGAGTCAAATTTTTGATGTGTAACAGGACAAAACCTGGCACCTAAGGTGTAGATGACTGTCTCATCTCGGGACCCAATGTTTCCCTTGTCATCTATGGCGTTGCTGTGGAGGCCATTGTCTCTGGTCGGGGCTGGTCTCAGAGG
Organism: Calotriton arnoldi; assembly: GCA_963921515.1. NCBI lineage: Eukaryota > Metazoa > Chordata > Amphibia > Caudata > Salamandridae > Calotriton > Calotriton arnoldi. Next base: position 748,092 of record CAWUFW010003524.1, read on the forward strand.
TCGGGATCTTTTCTTCTGAGTGTCTTTGACGGTGCTCCAGATTGTGAGTAGTCACTCCAAGCAGGGTCACTGCCCCTTGCAGGTCAGAGAAATGCTATTCTTTATTTTTGAAGCTAAAGGCAAGGCCAAAGGTTATGTCCATCTATACTTAATGTTCTTCTGGCATAGTTAATCAGTCAAAGGTCTGAATTGCAGTCATCTAGTTAAGGTTGCTGAAGCAATATCTTGATATAATGATCAGGAGGCCCCCTGAAAAGACACCTCTTCCACTTTCCTTGCCGCCTGTAGGATGGCATCCTTAACTTTGAATGAGTGTACTGGAACACCTCTGTAGCGTTTCCCCTCACCCTGGGTTGGAGGGTCAACTCGATGGACTCTGTCTAACTTAACTCTAAGACCTTTCTCACCCAATAGCTTTGAGAAAAGACCCACCAGGAAGGCCTCCAAGTCTGGAACTTCTGCTCCTTCCTCCAGGTTTTGCAGCCAAATATTGTCACGTCTAGCACAATTTTCTAAGTCCTTGCATTTTAGTAATGCGGCTTGAAGAGGATCTTTGAGATGCTCAGAAGAGCTCTCCAGGTGGCGCACCCTCAGCTCCAGCGATTGACATGTGGGGTCTAAGTCTAATGTTTGTGCTCCTATAGAATCCACGTCCTGTTGTAGGTTGGTAAGTTTGGAGGTGAGGTCAGTTCGAAGGTTCTCCAGGGAGTTTGTGAGGCCGGTTTGAGGCTCTTTCTGCAGCTCCTTTTTGAAGTCTTGTAGGAAGGAGAGGAGGTCTTCTTTAGTTAGGGCCATATTGCCTTCCTCTGACACGGGCGAGTGCGGTGTTCATGTTTCCACCGGTTGAAAGTAGCTGGAAATCCTATATGCTTGGGTTTTGTTTGGTGGCATATAGAACCAGGCTGCTGTTGCATGGTGTGAAGTGATCGGGTAGTGCTTCCACTTGTCCTTTCAAGGATATACCAAGAAGCTGAATCAGGCGGAGCTTCAACCTCTTTCGCAAACTTGCCCATGGATGTCCAGGCTGACACAATATATATTGAGACAATTCAGGCGGGGAAGCAGGCATTGCTCATCAGAAGCAGTGACCAGTGATGGATCTCTGTGGATCCAGAAGACCTTACTGCAGCTTATTAGTCCATCTGCTTCTGGGTGGCAAGCTTCAGCCCGTCAATGTGAATTCCATGGAATTGAGGACAATATGAGCCTAATGGGGTGGAGATGAGAGTCTCAATGGGGCATGGGGAACATCTTTTGCAAACATATATTGTCCCTTCAGTATGATTCCTGCCTCGCCTCCTGGCGTGGATTATGATTCAGTTCACTTTTGCTTGGAGATGTGACCTTAGGATCCCATCGCGGTTAGGTGCAGGATATTCCTGTGAGACTGGTATTTAAGTCCGTATGAGCATTCCTTCACTCAATAATAAACTCAGGCATGCCATGTCTGCCGCTAATATGGTTTAATGAGGGGACTCACTGCAATGTTGGGCACAAAGTTGTCACTGAAGTGCTGTGGGTTCTGGAGTCAGAACGCTGCATAATGCTCCTCCATTTTGGAGTCAGGCATTGGGGGAGGCCCACCCCTCCATCCTCAGGGCCTCTGGTCCACCTCTCCTGTGGGAGGCCAGAAGTGAAGCAGCAGGTGAGCCTGGCTTTCAGGCGGGTGCAGTTGTGGGGAGGCCACCTGCTAGAGTCGACGCTTCATCGGAGTGGGTGTCTGTTGGGCAAATGGTGCTGCTAGTGCCAGGTTTCGTAGAGCGGTTTTCGCCGCGAACTCCGGGGCCAGGCCACGGTGACAGATGGTGCCTAGAATGTCCTGCTACGCTGCCCCCAGGAGTATTTAGTTAATTTCTGAAATGGCTTTCAGGGGGAGCAGTGCGTCATACTGTCTCCGGCAGTTGTAAAGCTATGCGGACTCTCCCCGGACATCGGATGCACAGGCCATTGTGGCGCAGACAGGGACAGGCAGGGTTCTCACTGCTGTTGAGAGAGACAAATCGACAGCCCGAGGGAGTCCTCCATTCTGGGTCACTACTTTAGTGTGAGGGGGTTGACTAGAGTGACTTAGGACCCCTCAGTACCTTGACTTCGCCGCAAATGCCATGGAGCTCGTACGGATCATATCCGTACAGCCATGATGGTTGGCCCCACATCACATTACACTATTGAATGTGTCACTACATCTAAATCTGGTTTTTGATTTACATTTAGCTGTTGCTAATGTGTTTTGCACCTTTGGGAAACATACAAACATATTTATGCATTTTTATCAATTCTCTCGTGGTCTTGCTTGTTTGTTTGAAAGTAATTTTGAAATTAATAAGATTACAGGTTTCAATCACCATAACATTTCACATGATGCAATGTTGCTTGTAAGTGTTCTTACACCATATAGCAGTTCAATATATGTTTTAACAGTGTAAATGTCTGCCCTTTTTACAGCATAATTTCTCTAGGTATGTTTAACTTGCAAATTTGCAAGTGTTGTTAATGTTTAATTAAATTACTACAACTACCATGATGCCTTGTTTTTGTTTTGTAAAAATATTATTGCAATGCTATCTGTTTCATACTCTCTTTCCTAACACTTTTTCACATATGTCAAAGTGTCAGGTATTTATCAGTCTCTATTTCATGCTATGTTTTGAAATGTTTTTGGGTTGAATGTTCATGTTGTCCTATCCCTGTTATTTGATGAAATTGATGTAATTTGTTTCACAAATAAAAGTGTATTTACTAAAAACTTTAAGGAATGTAGGCCAGATGTACGACCCTTTCATTTAGCGCCTCGCAATTTGCGACACATTGCGAGTCGCAAATTGCGAGGCGCTAAATGAAATGTACAACAGTGTGTTTACACTGTTTTGCAATTCCCAATGGGGTCGCAAATTGTGAGGCTCATTAATATTAATGAGCCTCTTGCAATTTGTGAGCCCATTGTGAATGCCAGCCCTCCCAGGGATGGTGGCCTGCTGGGCTTAGCAGACCACCATGTCTGGGACTGCTTTTTAATAAAGCAGCTTTTTTTTTTTAAATGCAGCCCGTTTTCCTTCAAAGGAAAAGGGGATGCATTAAAAAAAAAAATGAAACGTTTTGTTTCATTTTTAGGGCAGGCAGTGGTCCCTGGGACCACTGCCTGCCCTTAAAAAATTATTTCACATACATTTGCAAAGAGGACCCCTTCCATTTGCAAATGCATTACCACCTACTTGAAGTAGGTGGTAATTGCAAGTGTTTTGCGACCGCAATTGCAGTCGCAAAACATTAGTACATTGTTTTGAGACCCGCAATTTGGAAGGGAACGCCCCTTCCAAATAGCGAGTCGCAAAACATATTTAGCGAGTCGCAAAAAAATTGCGACTCGCTAAATGGGCTATGCACATGGTCCAATATGTTTTTGCATGCGCTAAAGGGTTCGCAAACCCGTTTGCGCATGCAAAAACGGGTCGCACATCTGACCCGGAATTTGGTATGCTGAATATAAGTAGTTATTTCTGTGAAAATGTACTCTGCAATGTTTATAGGATGACTAATGCTATATATCCTTCTAAGTTGTGTAAATGTCAGAATAATAGCTGCTAGGCCTTGGAATGGTTTATTTCACATTTCTCCTCTCTACTGCGTTGTGTGAAATGTTTGGTATATTTCATGTATAGTTTTTAATCATCTTTTTGCATTGCAGAATGTCTTCTCACGTGCTGTTTTGAAGCGGTTTTGTGTGTCATTTAAACTGTTTGTATAACCTATTATCATACCACTGCAAGGTATAATCATCATAATCTTTAGCTTTTTACTTATACTTATACTTTTTCATATTGTAGCTTCAAAATATTTTGATGTATAATCCAGATTAGAAAAATTAGTATTTGTCATTATTTCATAATAGGTCCAACAGCCAGATTACGTTGACATTAATCTACCACTGAGGATACCTCCACTCCAGACCAGGATCAAGCCTTCTGTGAGGACTACACTCTTGCAAGTCTGGTTGAGCAAGAGCAGCCTAGTCCATCTGGTCTACCAGGGCAGACAGCTCCAGTGAGTTTCACTCGGCCCCCACCTACATTTCCCACCCCAGCTGTTACAACACCTTAGCCTATGGCTACCTCCTTTTCCTGTGTCCCATAACCTTTGTTTTTTTAGTGAATTTCTATAGTTTTTTAAAATTGTATTTCCTAATTGTAACCCATAACCTTTGAGAGTAAGTATGTGAGTGAGAGCATGAGTGTCTCAGTGGGTGGGTGAGTGTCTCACTGGGTGTGTCAGTGGGTAAAGGACTGTCTGAGTGGTTCTGTGAGTGGGTGCATGAGTGTCTGAGTGGGTCTATGAGTGGGTGTGAGTGTCTCAGTGGGTTTGCGAATGTCTCCATTAGTTTGTCAGTCAGTCTGTGAGTGAGTGCATGAGTGTCTGAGTGGATCTGTGAGTGGGAGTTTGAGTCTATGAGTGGGTCTGTGAGTTGGTATGTAAGTCTCTGAGTAGGCCTGTTCGTGGGTGAGAGAGTCTGAGTGATTCTGTAAGTCGGTGTATGAAGGTCTGACTCGATCTGTGAGTGGGTGTACGTGTCTGAGTTTGTCTGTGAGTAGATGCATGAGTGTCTGAATGGGTCTGCGAGTGGCTGTGAGAGTGTCTGAGTTGTTCTGTGCATGGGTGCATGAGTCCCTGAGTGGGTTCTGCTTGTTTTCTGCTCGATTTCTGACTTTTTTCTCCTCACTTCTGACTTATTTTGCCTCTTTCTGCTCATTTCTGAAATCTATTGTGCATCTTCCTGTTCACTGCTTACCTTTATTTAGCCTCTTTCTGCTCATTGCTGGCCATTTTTTTGCTTCTTTCTGCTCGTTTCTGACCTTTATTTTACCTCCTTCTGCTTGTTGCTGACCTCTATTTTGACTCTTTCTGCTAAGGTCTGGCCTTTATTTTACCTCTTTCTGCTTGTTTCTCACCTCTATTTTGCCTCTTTCTGCTAATTTCTGACCTTTATTTTGCCTTTCTGCTCGTTTCTTACCAGTATTTTGCCTCTTTCTGCTCGTTTCTGATCTCTATTTTGCCTCTTTCTGCTCATTGCTGGCCTCTATTTTCCCTCTTTCTGCTAGTTTCTGACATTAATTTTATCTCTTTCTGATCATTTCTGTCCTTCTGCTTGTTTCTAAACTTTATTCTGCCTTTCTGCTCATTGCTGACCTTTATTCAGCCTCTTTCTGCTCATTTCTGACCTTCATTCTTCCTCTTTCTGCTCATTGCTGACCTTTATTCTGCCTCCTTCGGCCCATTATTTTGCCTCTTTCTGCTTGCTTCTCACATTTATCTTGCACTATTCTGCTCATTGCTGGCCTTTATTCTGCCTCTTTCTGCTCGTTTTTCACTTTTACCTTGCCTCTTTCTGCTCATTGCTGACCTTTATTTTGCCTCTTTCTGCTCATTTGTCACCTTTATTTTTCCCTGTTGCTGCTAGTTTCTGACCTCTATTTGACCTCTTTCTGGCCGTTTCTCACCTTTATTTTGCCTCTTTCTGCTCATTTGTGACCTTTATCTTGCCTCTTTCTGTTTGTTTCTGACCTTTATTTTGCCTCTTTATCCTCTTTCCAACGGGACTGCGGGGGGAGCCCCGTGGGTGGGCATTCCAGGACATATTAGGAGCTGGCCCTGGGGGGGTTGGTGGTCCCCAGGGACATGTATTGCTCCAAGATGGCCCCCCTCTGTCTTGAAATAAAAAGAAAAAAGCCCCGGGGAGGTGGTGGTCTCTAGGGTGCGACGGGTCCAGGCAGTCCCCCATCCATTGTTTTAATTGTCCCGAGGAGGTGGTGGTCCCCGGGGTTACTAGAATCCCAGGAGAGTGGTCTGCGTGGACCCCCTCCTTTACTAAAAACAAAGCCCCAGGGAGGTGGTGGTCCCCTGGGCTCAAAGAGCCTCGGGAGGGGGGCCTCATGCACCCCCTCCTTTTTTCATGAAATTTCTCTGGGACCAGGCCCACCTGGAGGCTCTTTAAAAAACAATTGCGGGGCCCTGCACTTGTTTTCTTTAAAACAAAATTACTGCAAATTTGCAAACTGCAAATTCGCAGCAATTGTTTCTTTTAAAAAAAAAAAAAAAAAAAGAAGCTTTTTTGCCCTGCCAGTATCCCTCTGGGATCCCAAGACCAAGGCTTGGTGGTCAGGGTATTCCTACCCTGCCCCCTTTTCTTTTTTTCACTATTTTTTGGGGAACTTGAGTCCCAAGATGGCTGTCAACACTTCCTGGTTGAAGTGTTGGCAGCCACTCAGAGCTCTACAGTTCTCTGCACAAGCTTGTTATTGTTTGCAAATTAGCTGCAATTGCAGATATACTAATTTGAATTTCCTTACATTTCTCAACAACTACGGAACGGATTTGCACCAAATTATCAAAAAGCACAATCTGCTTTATGTCATGTCAAGGTGATAGATCAATATACAAAAATAGGATACTTAAAGGGACTTTGACAGATGGAATGTTCTGTCACATATATGTTGGAATATCCCACCTGGAAAACTCCAAATCAGGCTCAACTCAGGAAATTGTGGAAATGCATCAAGGTTTAATCTGTTGCATTTTGTGATTTGCTTTCCATTTTTAAATTTGTAAATGATATCTCAATCAGTGTATCAAATAGTAATTGGGACGTTGTACCAATTTGTGCCTGTACCACAAAGGTAGTTTTGATTTGTAAGATTTTTTGTGACATAAGTTCACAATTCAATACAACAAATCTGAACCATTCAGAACCATTCAGAGGTGTTCAACAGTTCCTGGAGAGAATTTTAAAAGGTGAAGGGAAAAGATCATAAATAATGTAGGAGCTATATGGAGCTATATTGGGACATTTGAAAACTGTGACCAAATGGTTTCTGAAGATGTTCTCTACATGCAGGAGATAATGATAAAAATGAACCAAAGTTTGAAAAACTAGAAGCAGGTGAAATTTGATAAATGTGAAAATGTTTTGAGAAACAACTTCATAATCTGTTATATTTACACAAATACATTAAAGTTATTGTATATGTCTTTTCAGCATCTTCAGGAGCAGACAAAGGGGGCAGTGGCCACGAAGGCAGGGAAGCAGATGGCCACTGTGTTCCGGGTGCTAAGACCACAGACACCGATGGACACAGTGGCACGGAGGGTGAGCGGACTGCAACGGAGGCTACCAGCTCATCATTATCATCTTCAGAGGCCTCCACAAGCCAGCAGTCCCTAGTGGTGGCATACCCTACAGGAACTGTGCAGCCTGCATCCTTGTCCGTCACCCAGAGAGCCATCTCAATCCTCCCTTCCTCCCAGTTGGCCAAACACGCATGCTAAAAGGGCTGGGGTCTCCTTCGCCACAGGCATCTCACCCCGTGCCCCACTGCTGTGCTGAGTGAGGAGGCTATTGACCTCCTACGCACCATCTCTATAGGCCAGACTATACTTCTGAATGCCATCCAGGGCCTTAATTGCCAAATGCAACAAATAGCAACATACGTGGAAGGCATTCATAGTGCTATGCCTGGCCTGCAGAGATCATTTACAGGGTCAGCCTCATCACTAGCCACAGCCTTCCAACCAGCCGAACCTTGTGCCCCAACTCAAGTCCCTTCCTCATATCAATTTTGAAGCCTCACCCCTATGCCAAGCACACTCATTTCTTAGTAGGCACCCTCTCCAACACACATAAACAGCACACTCACACACATATAAACATAAACACAAACACGCAAAGACACACAAGCAAACATACCAACAACATACAGACACTATTGACACTACTCCCACACCCGCCACAACCACCACCACACCCACAACCACCACAACCACCACCACAATTTCAAGATCCACATCCTCCACCACACCCATAACCACCACTCCCACCACCCCCCACAACCACATCACACCCATCCCACCATTACCACCAGCACCCCCACAACTACTACCAGCACCGTCACAACCACCAGCACACTCACATGCACAAGCACACCCACAGCACCACAACCACCAGCCCGCCTATCAGCACCAGCATACCCACAAGCACCAGCACACCCACAGCCACACTGTTAGACCTGGCACCATTGGCGTGGGTCTACCTTCCATTTTTCACTGTTGCCTTCTATGTCTTTGCTATGTTTTTGCTGGTCTAGATGCTTTTGGCACTTTGCCACTGCTGGTCAGTGCCAAAGTGCAAGTGCTCCCTATTGTAAATTGTTGTAATGGATTAGTGACTCCATGATTGGCTTATTTGATTTACTTGTCAGACCCTAGTACAGTGCAACATGAGTGCCCAGGGCCTGTAAATCACATGCTGCTGGTGGGCTTGCAGCACTGATTGTGCCACCCACAGAAGCAGCTTGTGAAATATGGCTCAGGCCTGCCATTGCAGAGCCTGTGTGCAGTCTGGGACTGCCATGTCGACTTGGCAAGTGCACCCACTTGCCAGTTCCTAAACCTTCCCTTTTCTGCATGTTAGTCACCCCTAAGGTAGGCCCAAGCTAACCCTATGGTCAGGTGCATTGTATGTGAAAGGTAGGACATGCCCTGGTGTGTGGCATGTCCTGATAGTGAAATAGTGCCAATTTCGTTTTTCAATATTGCAAGGCTATCTGTTCCCATAGGCCAGAATGGGCAGTTTGATTATAACATCTTATAAGCATAACTGACCCTAGGAACAAGATAGAAAAATAAAGTTTAGTATGCCTGAACTCAGAATGTTAAAATACATCTTTTAGTGTGGGTTATTTTTACATTCTGTGTTTGAAAATACCACTTTTAGAAAGTAGGTATTTTCTTGCCTAACCATCCAGTATGCCTTTGCTAGGTTTGTGTATTACATGTCTGGTTTGTGAGTGACAGGGGGCTGGAGAGGGCTTTGGCTCCAGCAGTCTGATGAGTCAGGGCTGGGCTGAATAGGACCTGGGTTGAATAGAGAGTAGGGGGAGGAGATTTCTTTTCAGATACGTGGGCCAGGTCTGTTTTCAACAATGGTGTCTCCACCTCCTGCCAGGAAGCTGCACCAGGGAGGACAGAACTGGTTTGGGCTGGGTACAGACACTCTCTGCCTTCAGAGAACAAAGGATTGAGGAGTATAAATTTTGGGGCCCAGACCCCAGAACTTTAGATCACTTCTGGGAATCAAGACGAACCTTTGCCAAGGATAGAAACCAAGGAAGCTGAAAGAGGAGACTGCCCCTGCGCTGGTGACTGTTTGGGGTTGGCCTGCAGTGGTTACTTATTGCCAAGGAAAGGAGAAAAGGAACTTTGTGTGTACTTTAATCATCTTGAGGACGATCTCCAAGGGCTTGAAGCTGAGCTTGCCTCCTGTTCTGAAGTCTCAGGGACACAAAGACTTCACCCCGAGCTCCCCCCTGAATTTCCTTGCTGGGAATTCTACCTGCAGAGAGATGCCTGCTGTTTTTTTGGGCCCTCTAGAGACTGCGTGTCGCTGGGAGCTGGAAGCACGACGCAACGAGGAAGAAGCGTGTCGCATCACCGGAGAAGCATGCCGCCGCCGCAGAGGTTGCCATCGCATCACTGGAGAAGTGTGTCGCAGGGCCTGTCGCGGCTCATGAAACCATCGATTTCGCCACACGGCCGTCGGGCGTGCACGGATCGCATCCAAGTTGTCGCATCGCAACAAAGACGCCATTTTGTCACATCGCACCGGATCGTCGCATCGCATCGAGGCGCCATCTTGTCGCATCGCACCGGATCGCAGTAAGAAACAGACGCTTCGCTCCTCTCCGGTAAGGAACAGACGCATCGCCTCCCCTGCGCTGCAGTAAGGAACAGGTGCGCCACCTCCCCCGAAGCAAGGTCCTGACGCATCGCCTTCCCTGCGACCCTTTTGTTTATATTGCGTTACGCATCCAAGGTACTTTGAGAGTAAAGTGTCGCATTTACCATCTACATTGAACTAAGCTATTTCTACCATTTGAAAGTCATATTTTGTTTACTGTATTGTGGATTTTTGTCGTTTGATCTTCTGTTAAGTCTAGATAAAGATTACTTATTTTTCTAAACTGGTGTGGTGTCCATTTGTAGTGTTTTCACTGTATTACTGTATGTGTTCACAAATGCTTTACACACTGCCTCTGAGATAAGCCTGCCTGCTTGTGCCAAGCTACCAAGGGGGTGAGAAGGGGTTATTTTACGAGTGTAGCCCCCTTACCCTGACCAGAAGCAAGGGCCCCTACTTGGTCAAAGGTACCTACCTCTGCCAACTAGAGACCCCCATTTCTAACACTCACCCACACCCACAAGCACCACAAACATTCCAACCACCTCAACAGCACACTCATATAAACAAGTACACTCACACAAACCACACCTACAACCCAAAACAACATCAACCAAAACCAAATGCACACACTCACCTGAATATCAAACTCCAGCCAAAAACACAACCAAATGTACAAAACATACACCAGACCCACATACAACTGTACAACAGACAGACACACGCACATGACACATTCCAGATCCCTCTATCTCTAAAACCCAGTCCTCTCCTACCCCTCCCACCCTTCCTACCCTTTATCCTATTTCTGCTTTTTTTTCTGCTATGACCTTGACCCTTTCCAAACCTAAACCCACCCCCCCCCCTCCCAAGTCCACCGTTCCCAAACCCAAACACAACCCTACCACCCCTTCTAAACTCAAACCCACCCCTCCCAAGCCAACCCCATCACCACTTCCAAACCCACCCCTCCCACCACTCCCACCTTTAACACCCCTCCGAAGCCAACCTCTCTCAAACTCACTCCTCCCAAGGAAGATCTTTGAGGTGCCTGCTCTGTGCCCACTAGATGCCCCTACCTGAGGAGGTTACCCTTTGGCAGTCTGTTTAGGAGGCAAGTTCTGGGCAACAATGACACAGGCTGTTGCTGTGTATAGTGTTTGTCCCCCCTGTATGAAGTATCTCATTTATAAATAAAAATATTTTTTTTTATAAAGTTTGTCCCGACATTTTTATTCTTTTACAAGTCATTGATTATGAACAATGTTAATAATGCAAATGTGTGATACATATTAGTACTTACATTTATGACAGTATAGACAAAGGTTTTTTTATTTTACAATTTTTGTATAGTGCAAACATTAGTGATAAAAAATTGTTATGGGCATAGTCATTTTGGTGCAAGCATTCATCATGATAATGGACACTTAGGGCCTGATTATGAGTACAGCAGTCCATAGGATCGCCGTATTTGCAGTGGCAGTCTGACCACCGCCACACTGCGGCACCGTGTGCCACATTCTGAGTGTAGTGGTATGACTGCCACAGGACCGCTGCCTAGATTCAGGATTTTGCGGCGTGGTGGTCTGAGACAGGAATATGCTGGTGGTGCTGCAGCGGCACCGCCAAGCATATTCCAAGTTGCCAAACCACCACCCTTTCCATGTCGGTAAGCCTACAATGATAAGGGTGGTGGTGAGGCAAATAAGGGGGCCCTATTTAGGTCCCCTTAGGCCTCAGGGCCTGGGGCTGCATGCGGGGGGGGCACATGTAGTGCCCCCTGGATTTGCACCCCCAGTTCCTCCACGTTGTGGCATGTATGCCACATGATGCAGTCCACGCTCTGACACCGGCGGTCGACATGTTAGGCTCTTAAATGAGCCCAACAGACTGCCGCTGGCAGACTGCACCAGCACCGCCCGTCAGACCAGGATTTAACTCCTAATCTGGTGGGTGGGCGCTGCGGCTTTGGCAGTTCTACTGCAGATGATGCGTATGCACCACCGCTGTTGGACCGCCAAAGTTGTAATCAATCGTAATCAACCCCCTACACCAAAATAAACTTTTTATATTCAAAGTGTTAATACAGGTGTGTTTATCTTAACTTGGCAAGTGATTAAAATAAACACATGTGCATTACACCTTAAAAATAAAAATTGTGACGATTGCAATTTATTAAAGTACAGATAATGCACTAGACAAGGGGAAATGTTACTGTAATAAAAATCTTAATGATTCAAGTTTAGATCTAACATTGATTTTACAGTTATTTAAACAAAACGTTACACCATGTCTAGTGCAATTTCTAAATTATATTGCATTTAAATTATCCCAATAATGTGTAATGCACATGTTTATGATTTTGTAATATAGTAAAATTACTTAACCCCCTTTTGTTTTTCTTTAATTGATGTCAATTTTTGTGTAAGTACCCATCATCATGAAGGCAGCTTGCACAAACTTTGCAAATACATAAACATTATACAGTTGTGTTTCATTAAATTTCTTAAACTGCAACATTACAAACATATGCATTACACATCAGTTAAATATTGGTTATATGCAAGATTTCAAAATGCACAAGTCCCAAGTTAATGCGGACAGACAATCCAAATGGAAACAAGTAAAAAAAGAAGCTTATCTTTGTTTCCAGTGATGACGGGGTTGATTAGCTACGTGGTCCAGTAGCAGCAGCAATGGCAGGAGTGGGACAATAAGGTTCATGTCGACAACAGAGGTGGGAAAAAAAATATGTAAGTTTCTAACTTATATACCTTCAACACTGCCAACTCAGGTTTGGAAGTTTACCTGCCGCAGTTACGGTGACAGGAAGGCACATCGTGATTGGCCCAGTGGTCAAAGTAGCTGCACTCCCTTCAAAAGTCGTTTTTGCCATCGACGCGGGTGAACAAATCTAGCAGTGTCGGCGGCACCCCGACGGTCTTTCGTCCATTGACCCGCCTGCATCTAAACAGAGCTGGTGGACTGCCTACTAGGAGGACGGGGAATCTGATAGAAAAATGACAGTGGGACCGATTCAGTACAGCTCTTAATCAGGCCCTATGGGGCCGATTCCGATTCGGGCCGGAAAACATACCGACCGACTCGGTACGGGAATATAGTCCGACCGACACGTACCGGTGTTGCCCGACCTGGGAAGTATGATTAAATGTATGTGAATCACGACCGACTCGTACGGAACACAAGCCGAACGACCGAACCGGACGGAAACAAGCTATCCGGCCGGGAAACCACGCGAATAGAACCAACCGACACGCACCAGGAATCAACCCAAACGAAACGTACCCGCGAACTCCAACCCGCGCAGTACGATGCAATGCGTGGAAAAACAGACCGAGTCGCACGGAGCGCAAGCCGAACGACCGACACGCATACAAAAGCCAGCCGAAGGAAGCCAATACTCGGCGACCGACGCGTACGCCGCACAAGAAACCCTGCAGAAACACAGCGTGGACGACTCGGAGAAGCTCGCACGAGACAACTGCAGCGTCCTACTCGGTCAGAAGAACGTCTCCTACATGCACAAAAAATACTAAGGAAAAAAACAAAAAAAAGGGCCAAACAAGCAATGACAAAGTCAATAAATACAGGGGAAAAAAACATGGAACAAGGACACACCCCCAACTCCACCTATATAAAGGCCACAAATCCCTACCATGATCCTTTGCAAATTCCACTGACCTGCCAGCACAGAACACCATCAGACAGCAACCACAGACACACTCACAGCTCATCCATCACACAAGCCACACACCATTAGCACCTCAACAAATAGCACCCTCACATACACCCAGCAAAACCTACACTCACACACCCTCACCTGCACACACACACACATCAATCCCCACCACCACCCATCACCATGGCCCTAAAGAAGAATCCAAAGTTCCTAGACAGTGAATTGGAAGTCCTGGTAGATGAGATCCTCAGGGTAGAGCCACAGTTGTTTGGTACATTGGTACAACAGTCCCCCATGTCGCAGAAAACCAAGATGTGGCAGAGGATCGTCGACAGGGTGAACGCACAATCACCATGTTTGCGCACAAAGGAAGACATCCAGAACAGGTGGTATGATGTGCGCAGGAGGGTCAGGGACCTACTAAAGAAGGATTACATCGTGAGTCAGCGCACCAGCAGTGGCCCTCCTGCCAAACCACTATACCTCAGGCCCTGGGAGGAGAAGGTGCGGGCCATCCTACCACCAGTGAGCGTATATGGACTATCAAACATCCCAGAGCCTGGTGAGTACACAACAAATATACACAATATTGTGTGACAATACACACACATCACTGTCAAGGGGATAGTCAAACCATGCACCCTTAGCAAATACACAGCAATCAAAAGATAATCACCCCAAGATTTGTCTGTCAGTCAGATAAACACAATACATGCCATCTCATAGTGACATGTAACTGTGTCAAGATATGTACAAACATTTTGCCACCACTAGAACACCACCTCACAGGGAAGCTCACTCAAAGGAAGGAATTCTGTGTATGCTGGTGAAGTCAGTGTAGCCGATAGCATGATGGGAGTTGTAGTCACAGATATTGGTCACACTCACAAATGGCCCATCAACACCACTCTGAACCATGCTCACATCACAGGGAGTGGAAAACAACTGACAAGATGGCTGACACTGGGTACTGCTGTGGGGAGCACAAGGCCCTGCTGGGAACTGTGCACCAACCAACAGCAGGACACCACTGTGAGCCATCTTGCCATTGCTGTCACACTCACGCACAGTGAAGCCCACTCAAAAGGAAGGAAGTATGGGCATGCTGGGAAGGGGGGTGTAGGCCATAGCATGATGGGAGTTGTCATCACTAACCCAGGGCAAAGCACTACACTATGCTCGCGTAGTTTGCGAAGTTTGTGCAACTTCGCACTACGAGAATTGCACGTAGCACAGTGCAAACACGCGTAGCGTAGTGCAGCGGTCATTTTTTGCTTGCTCGCGGTCCTCAACGTCAAGTTGGCGACCGCAAGCAAGCAAAATGACATCCCGGCGAGACTTTTTCTTCGTTCGCGATCAGCAACATCAAGTTGCCGATCGCGAGCGTGGAAAATAAACCTCCGGCGAGATTCTCAACGCGGGAGGTCAGGTTTCTCATTGCGAGTGGTCGCGTATGCTCGCGACCGCTCGCGATGAGAAACTACCAGTCCGCGTTGAGAAAGCTGCCGCTCGAGTAAAAATCTACTCGAGTGGCAGTAAAAGACAGCTCGCACTGTGCAAGATGCCGTTTTCAATGATTGCACAGTGCGGACAAGCATCCGGCACTGTGCAATCATCGCGAACAGCACACTACGCAGATCGCGTAGCTCGCGTAGTGCGAAGTGCACTTCGCGTAGCGCTACTTCGCGAACTACGCCCAGGGTTAGTAGTCACAGATATTGGTCAACCTCACAATTGGCCCATCAACACCACTCTGAACCATGCTCACATCACAGGGAGTGGAAAACAACTGACAAGATGGCTGACACTGGGTACTGCTGTGGGGAGCACAAGGCCCTGCTGGGAACTGGGCACCAACCAACAGCAGGACACCACTGACTGACATCCTGAAAGCCAACTTGCACTCCCTGCAATGGAAGCACCTTCCATTGTGGGATATCTGGCTGGGTGGGAAGGAGGACTGGCAGCTCTGACCATAGTCACCAGCAGCTTTTCTCACACACCCCCTTAACACAAACTCCACACAACTCACCTGGGAGAATGCATTGCCTCACACTCTAATTAAATATCCCACAAAGAACAACCACACTGGGTTATGCTGTGTGAAGCACAGGGACACTCTTGGGACTTGTAGCCAAACAAACGCCAGGACAACACTGTCAGCCATCCTGTCAGCACAGGCACACTACCCCACAGGGAAGCAGAGTCAAAAGGAAGGAAGTATGGGCATGCTGGGAAGGGGGGGTGTAGGCAATAGCATGATGGGAGTGGTAGTCACAGCTCAACATCCCCCACCCACATGGCCCAGCAAGCTCACACTGAAGCATGCACACCTCACAGCCAGTGAAAAGCCACTTCAAAGATGTCTGACACTGGCCTCAGCTGTGGGGAGCACAAGCCCCTGCTGGGAACTGGGCACCAACCAACAGCAGGACACCACTGACTGACAGCCTGAAAGCCAACTTGCACTCCCTGCAATGGAAGCACGTTCCATGGTGGGATATATGGCTGGGTGGGAAGGAGGACTGACAGCTCTGACCAAAGTCACCAGCAGCTTTTCTCACACACCACCTTAACACAAACTCCACAAAACTCACCTGGGAGAATGCATTGCCTCACACTCTAATTAAATATCCCACAAAGAACAACCACACTGGGTTATGCTGTGTGAAGCACAGGGACACTCTTGGGACTTGTAGCCAAACAAACGCCAGGACAACACTGTCAGCCATCCTGACAGCACAGGCACACTACCCCACAGGGAAGCAGAGTCAAAAGGAAGGAAGTATGGGCATGCTGGGAAGGGGGGTGTAGGCAATAGCATGATGGGAGTGGTAGTCACAGCTCAACATCCCCCACCCACATGGCCCAGCAAGCTCACACTGAAGCATGCACACCTCACAGCCAGTGAAAAGCCACTTCAAAGATGTCTGACACTGGCCTCAGCTGTGGGGAGCATAAGGCCCTGCTGGGACCTGTGCACCAACAAACAGCAGGACACCACTGTCAGCCATCTTGCCATTGCTGTCACACTCACACACTGTGAACTCCACTCAAAAGGAAGGAAGTATGGGCATGCTGGGAAGGGGGGTGTAGGCAATAGCATGATGGGAGTTGTAGTCACAGATATTGGTCACCCTCACAATTGGCCCATCAACACCACTCTGAACCATGCTCACATCACAGGGAGTGGAAAACAACTGACAAGATGGCTGACACTGGGTACTGCTGTGGGGAGCACAAGCCCCTGCTGGGAACTGTGCACCAACCAACAGCAGGGCACCACTGACTGCCATCCTGAAAGCCAACTTGCACTCCCTGCAATGGAAGCACGTTCCATGGTGGGATAACTGGGCTGGGGGAGAAGGAGGGCCGGATGTCCACCAAATACCACCAATGCTGGCCATGCACACACCTCAACATTCACATAGAAAAGCTTCAGGTTGGCAGGACAATGTGCTACACCAATATCAACCTCTGACTGTGACAACTTAGGACAATGCAATGTACAGGCCCGCATCCAGAGGTACAGTCACAACTGTCAGGTGTGTGAACCATTGATGCCCGTAGAAACATAACATACATTGTGTGTCTCTTCCAAAAACAGGTGATGATGGGGACACAGCACAGACGATGAGGAGTCCCTGTCCCAGGCTCTGGGGGACACTGAGCTCACTGGTGTGGAACAGCCTCTGCACTCCTCGGATGGCGAAGACCTACCTGGCCCCTCCGGTGCGAGTCATCATGCAGTACCAGCAGGACCAACATCTGCACCCCCTGCACCCACCCCTCCAACAACTGCCAACACACAGACCACCCCTGCCAACACGGACAGACCAAGGACCACCGATGACAACAGCACAGGGACCCCGGCCCAATGTGGAGCAACGGACAACGACCCCAGTAACAACCCCCAAGTGGGCCTACGGTCACCTGTGCGTGCCACCACAGGTCCCGCACGTGTCGCCAGGGGTGGTGGGAGGGGTGGTAGACATAGGTCGCTGTTTGCAGAGGGGCCTGGACTGCATGATGACCCACAACTGGCACGCATTGCTGAGGCGTACCAGAATAGCACCGGAGAGGTCAGCCAGGTAGTGGGGATCCTCAAGGACATTCAACAGCAGCAGGCTGCCCATCATGCCCGCTTGGACTCACACATGTCCCGTGTGGAGACACACATGTCCCGTGTGGAGACACACATGTCTGGCATGGAGTCCAAGTGGGACACATTGGAAGAACTGACAGCGGTGCATAGGGACATATTGACATGCCTCCGCCAGATTAGCACCAACATGGCCACACCTCCCTGTGTGCCCACAACATCTGGTGCTGCAACAACTGCAACTGCCACAGGGAGGGAGGAGGACTCTGGCGGAGAGTCCTCTGCACCGCAGCAGCCTGCACGTGAGGGTCCCCCGCCGGAAGAAGAGGGGTCGTCCGAGGAAGGAAAACTGAGAGGCCGATGGCCATGTACATCCCCCAGGAACCCAACACCTGTTCTGGAAATTCTCCTTTGTGTGCAAACTGTTTACCCTGTCGAATGCAACACAACTCTCCCACATGACATGGGGAGCTTAAGTTGGCCCAATGTATCAGATGACTGTGGACTTTACTCAGGACATTTCTGCTACCAAGCCTTCCAACTCATCTGGGAACTTTGGATTCCAATCCCAATGTACAGCACCCACCATCCTGTGCACTATCCTCACACATGTATGTAAATAAACTCACTAATACACCATACTTGCCTCTGTTGTGATTCCAACGTGGTTTTTGTCATGTAGATGGTGATCTGCTAAATGACACTGTGCATGCTAACTGCTACAGCAAGTTCAACACCGTCATGTGAGTCATGGCGACGTGACACATATGAGGGAGACACACCACTAGGGCTACACAACACATACACACCAGGGCCATCAGACTCATCGCCTACACTGATGTTGCCAGGAAATACGGTGGAATGCACAGACACCACACCTAATCACAGTCTGTGTTAACTAGCCCACAGGTGCAGTAAGCACATGTCAGTCAGATGTGTGACCACAGACAACGCACAACCCAAAGTGAAGCACAGGTTTATTACACATTTGCAACATGTTGTTTCCACTACAGATGCAAGGTAATCCTACGTGGCAGTGACCACACAGTCAACAAGTGTAGAAGAAATAAAGTCCAGGGGTGTGTGGCACATCACCTGTAGGGAAACGACTGCTTCCACCCTGGAAGTTGAATCATGGTGTCGGGGTATCACAGTTCACCAAACAACTCTGAAAGTACCCTGTGAAGGACAGACATGACACACAGTCAAAAGCACGGAAGAACAGGACAGAACTGCAATACTCATGGCCAATACGTCACAAGATACTCACAGAAAACCAAGTTAGCATGTCAACACTGTTGGGGAGTACAGACTACCTGTAAGGACACATCGCTGCACGCTTCCAGTCAAGTAGCACATGGCCACACTCAAACAGCACCAGAGCACCACCAACACATATCACGCAAACACACATCATTGACATGACATCTCTGGATACTCACATTCAGCTGAAGAAGTTGGTGATGAGCTGTGTGCGGACATCACCATCATCATCATCATCACTGGCATCGTGGCCCAGGCCAGGATCCTCCACAGGTGGCGGATGTTGGTCATCGTCATCCAGGATGAGAGGCAACTCCTTCCGCACTGCCAGGTTGTGTAGCATGCAGCAGACGATGACAATCTTGCACACCTTTGCTGGGGCATATGGGAGGGCCCCTCCTGTCTTGTCCAGGCAGCGGAAGCGGCTCTTCAGGAGACCAAATGTCCGCTCGATCACTCTCCTGGTCCGACCATGTGCCTCATTGTAGCGCATCTGGGCTGGTGTCACAGGGTTCCTGAGGGGTGTCAGCAACCACGGCATGTTGGGGTATCCGGAGTCACCTACAGACAGACAATTGCACATTAGCAGAGTTGGAAAAGAGGGCGGAATGCAACATAGCAGAACACACACAATGGTACAAAGTCAGTACACACCGACAAGCCAGGCACGCTGGTTCTGCATCTGTGACATCATCCTCGGGATGCGACTACTCCTCATCACGTAGGCATCGTGTGCCGAACCAGGGAAACGGGCACACACATGTGAGATGCTCATATCTGCAAGACATACCACCAGAGCATTGATCGAATGATAATGTTTCCTGTTCCTGTATGCCTGCTCATGTGCCTGTGGTGGTACCAAAGCCACATGTGTCCCATCAATGGAGCCAATGACATGTGGCATCCTCCCCAGGGCATAGAAGTCACTCTTGACGTCAGTGAGTTGTTGACGTGTAGGGAAATAGATGTACTGGTTCAGGCATCTCAACATTGCCTCCAAAACATCCCGTAGCACACGGCTGAACATAGTCTGTGACATCCCACCAGCAGTCGCCACAGTGTGTTGAAAGGTACCGGTGGCAAAGAAGTGTAGGGCAGCCATCACCTTCACCTTGGGGGTCAGCGCTGTAGGGTACGGCCGGCCAGGTTGCAAATGTGGGGCCAAGCGCACTGCCATATCCTCAATCAGCTGCCTGGTGAAGCGGTACCGTCGGATGCTGTCACGTTCCACCATCGTTGCCAGGTCAGGGAATGGTCTTTGGACAGCTGGTGCCCTGCAGTGCATAGGTGAAGAAAGAAAGATTGTCAGTCACCCCACATATGTGCCATTCACCATACTCAATTTCACATGATACATCATTACGAGACACAAGTACTTGATGTGTGTGCCGTTCTGTATGGATATATATGGCACCTACATGGACATCATCTAACATCTCAGTTCAACATGTGTTGACAACAGGTTCCAGGTTGTGCTATGGGAAACCATTAGGCTGTGTCACAGCATCCATTTACTGCTGTCACGTTCCACACACACACCACAGTGACATGTCTGGACAGATGCGCCACAGGCATCACAGCTCATTGACAGGTAGATTCCCAGTGACCCTGTCTTGCCACATGGACACTGGCATGACATGGCGTATCATGTACACGTCAGAAAAATAAACATGACTCCCATAGGTAGTGGCCCCTGTTGCCTCCGCAGGACAGACATGGACGTCTGTGACACACACACGCACAACATCAAAGTCCATGCACAAACAACGTTGATGTGGAGACTGTCTCCCATTGTGCACATGGAATCAGAGACATCGGAAACACAACATGCACACAGACTGTGGAGGGCCATCACTATTGTGGCAATGGGTCACCCTGTGACGTACATGCCTTCCCACATGGGACTCTGGGGGTATGTGACATGTCATACACATACACAACCTGGAAATGTGACCATGCCACATGCTCCGAAATGAACAGTTGCACATCACAGTGGTCATGTGCACAACACACAAAGGATCCTGTCCTCATGAACACGTGCACAGCCTGGGAGTGGCTGCCCCCAAGTGCCACCCCAAAAACCACATATTTACCCCCATACACAGAAAAGGTAATGCAGCCTTACATGCCTTAGGATACAGTGTGGACTGGGTGTGGTGTTGTAGGTGTGCCCCTGAGTCCCTGGCAAGTATATGTGGCTGGCATACGTTTACCAGTGACAAGCATGGTGACATATGCGAGTGACCTGTACAGGGACGCGCTGTACAGCAATGGACCGATCGGTGTGCACGCACTGGCCATTGCATCTGTTGTGAGCGGGTACGCGTTGTTTCCCGGAATACGCGTTGTACAGCAATGGACCGATCGGTGTGCACGCACTGGCCATTGCATCTGTTGTGAGCGGGTACGCGTTGTACAGCAATGGACCGATCGGTGTGCACGCACTGGCCATTGCATCTGTTGTGAGCGGGTATGCGTTGTTTCCCGGAATACGCGTTGTACAGCAATGGACCGATCGGTGTGCACGCACTGGCCATTGCATCTGTTGTGAGCGGGTACACGTTGTACAGCAATGGACTGATCGGTGTGCACGCACTGGCCATTGCATCTGTTGTGAGCGGGTACGCGTTGTTTCCCGGAATACGCGTTGTACAGCAATGGACCGATCGGTGTGCACGCACTGGCCATTGCATCTGTTGTGAGCGGGTACGCATTGTACAGCAATGGACCGATCGGTGTGCACGCACTGGCCATTGCATCTGTTGTGAGCGGGTACGCGTTGTTTCCCAGAATACGTGTTGTACAGCAATGGACCGATCGGTGTGCACGCACTGGCCATTGCATCTGTTGTGAGCGGGTACGCATTGTACAGCAATGGACCGATCGGTGTGCACGCACTGGCCATTGCATCTGTTGTGAGCGGGTACGCGTTGTACAGCAATGGACCGATCGGTGTGCACGCACTGGCCATTGAATCTGTTGTGAGCGGGTACGCGTTGTACAGCAATGGACCGATCGGTGTGCACGCACTGGCCATTGCATCTGTTGTGAGCGGGTACGCGTTGTACAGCAATGGACCGATCGGTGTGCACGCACTGGCCATTGCATCTGTTGTGAGCGGGTACGCGTTGTACAGCAATGGACCGATCGGTGTGCACGCACTGGCCATTGCATCTGTTGTGAGCGGGTACGCGTTGTACAGCAATGGACCGATCGGTGTGCACGCACTGGCCATTGCATCTGTTGTGAGCGGGTACGCGTTGTACAGCAATGGACCGATCGGTGTGCACGCACTGGCCATTGCATTTGATGTGAGCGTGTACGCGTTGTCATTTGAAATACGCGTTGTACAGCAATGGTCCGGACGGTGCGCATGCATTGGCTAGGGCCTGGCATGGCAGCGGACGCGTTTTCGAAGCTGGAACGAGTTTGATGCAGTGAATTCAGTTGGCCAGCCACAACAATGTTGCAAAAACATGGGTGTCATGAAGTTTAAATTTTGAAGGATGCTGTGGGCGTGTATAAGTGGTGCAATTCCATGGATTGGCCAGATTCAGAAGATGCAAACGACTTGGACCTATCACTTTGGACACATGGGACAGTATCTGCCTTTGCAGCACACATAAAATGCTGGCTGTTCCCCTGAGAGCTCACTTGCCTGCACTACATGCTCCAGGACGACATCTGCCACCAACACTGCTGCTGTCTCTGCATCCTCTGGCTATTGCAATGGCACGTACTGTGGAGAGAGCCCCAGACTTCAGCCTTGAGGAGAACCAGGCCCTGCTGGACAGCCTCCTCCCACAGTACAGGAAGCTGTATAGGAAACCAGGGGAGCAGGTGAGTGTGCTGTCCACTGCCTTACTAATTGTGCATGTTGTCTGACTAGCAAGACTTACAGTGTGCACACCACTGGCTAGCATGCTCACTGAGTAGTTCTCACCCCCCAAAGTGTGTAGTTACATGCACTGAACAGGTACAGTGCAGTAACAGTGCATTCCAACAAGGTTTACTTCCCATGCAATGATACCATGTAGTAACTGCTGGCAAACTGTTCATAGCCATCGTTGCACTGCCTGTGTACATCATATGCCCCTGTGATTGAGACATGTATATCCAACTGTGTGATGCACGTATATGTTGCATGTGTAGTAATGGCATTTTCACTTTGTCATCCTCACAGGTTGATGCCCACCAGAAGCAGGAAATCTGGCTAACCATCGCCCGGGCAGTAAGATCCGTGGGGTCTACAAGCGCCGGATCCGCAACTACCAGAAGAGGTGGCAGGACCTTCGGGGCTGGACCCGGAGGATCGCAAGGGTCCAGCTGAAGCTGTCGCCTCCTCGCAGGAGGGGCGGACACCGGACCCTGACCTCCCACATGCTCAGGATCCTGGCGGTGGTCTTCCCTGACCTGGATGGGCAGCTGAAGGCCAGACAGCAGCAAGGAGGGGGTGAGTCCATGACTGCACTGTGCACTTTGTCTGACATGCTATGTGCCCTCCTCTGGCCTGGTTAAACTTCCACAGTACATCAGTCTTGTGGTCCAGGACCCATGTCCCTCAATTGTGACATGCCCACTCCTCATCTGATACGCATATGTGTGGCCCTTACAGTCAGGAAATTGTGTCACTTGGGTACTGTGTCATTGCATTTTGCTTCGCTCAAGGTGGGGGACAGCATTTGTTCCCGTGACTATGTTGTGGGATTCATGGGTGGGTCAATTGCTTACACAATGCCTAAGTTCTGACATGTAATCTGGGTGTAACTTTGATATGTGGTCCACTTGCTGATCTGAATCACCACATGTCCCTGGGGTATTTGGCACACACCCATGCTGCGGGTGGGAACAATGTTTGGGCCTCAGGAGTATGTATATCAAGTGTGTCACACATGCTTAGCCACCTGCCTACTGTCCAGGGCTCATCCCTCTTTCAGGTGGAGCAGGACAGTCATGCCTACTCCAGGGCATACAATACACTCTGTACTCCCACTCCCGTGTATCAGCTGACATGTTGTGATCAGTGAAATGTTCCCTCAGGTGCCTGCCTCTGTGTCATTGTGCCGTGGCTTCGTTGTCAGGACTACTGGGATGTTTATCGTGTAGGGCTCAGCATGCCATCTGAGATGTGACCATGAGAGACGATACTTCTGTGACTCATAGGTGTTTGATCACTTGACTGTGCACACAGGTGTATGCGACTGTGAACTTCAGGCAGCTGTTTTACATTCACAGCAGACTGTGAGGTGCTCAGGTTCATAGAGTTGTGTTTCATGTCTCCCATATGTCCAATTGGCATGACGTGGCCAAATAAGAGTTCAGATGATGTGGTTTGTGGGGGATGGACATGTGCACTTGTCAGCTACATAACTTGCATTCCCCATTTCCTAGGATTGTGACACAGTGCAGACTGTTGTTGGCTGGCTGCCATGCCCATGTGACTGGAGACAGTGATGTATGACTTTGCAGGCATGCCTGTGCCATGGCATTTAACTTCCTAAGAGTGATCCTGCAGGGGAGTTACATGTGCAACATGCACCCCATTGTGGCATTGACTATCCGGACATGGGTGCATCATGGTGTCTGGTGCTGGTATGCATCACATGCATTTCTAATTAGACTCTGGCCATCCCTTTACCTGGACACCTGTACTAACTCAGTGGCAAGAGATGTGATGTGTGCATGTTCACATACTTCACCGTGTTCTCTGCAATGTCCAACAACTGTGTACGTGGTGCTTGTGTCCACACTGGGGTATTACCATCCAACAGGCACCAGACAGATGGGTGCAAGGGCAGGAGGGGTGTGAGTGCCATGGTTGACCATCAGACTGACAATTGGCTTCTCCTAATCTGTGTGAGGACTTTTGGCAATGTTCAACTGAGGATGCCAGGGCTTGCTCTGTAATGTGCTGTACTTACTGTGGTGTGTGCGGTCAGTGCAGGTGACTGATGTTTGTCTGTTTCCCTAATTGTTTGCAGATACATCCACGGCCACAGGAGGGGACAGCTCCACGGACCAGGAGGAGCTGCAGAGCCAGACTGGGTCAGCAGACGATGAGTGGTCGGAGGGACCCAGTGGCACGGAGGGCGAGGTGAGCCACACCGAGGAGTCCTCAGCACCATCCACCTCAGCTGAGGACCACAGCAGCTCGGAGGATGACTCCCTTGTGGAGGCGGGTGTCAGCAGCCACCACACCCCAGCTAGTATGTCTGGCCCCGCCACCACCACCACCACCACCACCACCGCCCTCCCATTGGCTCCCATTCCAGAGGTCCGTGGAGGCTCCCGTGTCCGGGAGCGTGTCTCCTTCGTGCCAGGCACCGCACCCCCTGCCCCTGTGTCCCCTGCTGCCCTGAGTGAGGAGTCTGTGTACCTACTTCGGCAGCTCCATGTAGGGCAGACAGCAATGCTGAGTGTCCTCCATGAACACAACACTCTGTTGACACAGCTGGTGTCGTTCATGGAGGGCATCTCGACGGGCATGTCTGCCCTACAGAGGAGCAATAGGTCCATGGACTCCTCCCTGACGGCAGCAGTGTCCCTCCTCCAACAGTCCGTCACCCCTCCTACCTCTGCCCCATCCACACTTCCTGGCACCCTACCTGTCCCAAGCACATGCACACCTGCACAATCACCCAAACACACAGACACGAGCAGCACAGAAACACACAGAACAAGGGCAAAACGTGCACACAAGCATCCTCAGGGGACTGATACCACACCCACAGGGGATGGGGAACAGACACACACACAGGCATCCACACTCACTCCGCAGTCCTCAAAATCCTCTCCCTCCAAGACCCCTTCCCTTGCCTCACCTGCAACCCCACCTACAAAGCAGCTCTTCCTCTGTGACCTCGGCCTCTTCCCCTCCGATCCCGCTGATCCAGCATACAGGGGGAAGAGGAAGTCCACCCACACAGAGGGGAGTGCCCCTCGCCCCCGGACACCCTCCCCCAGGCGCAGACAGCCTGAGGCCCCCACCCGCAAGTCCCCCCGGTCCCGGAAGAGCAAGACCCCGCCACCGCCCTGCAGGTCAACCACACAGTTTCCTTCCTCCATCCCTCAGTCACCCACAACACAGGTTCCCCCACCACACCCTGTCCCAGGTTCCCCCACCCACAGATACACCATCCCCAAAATGATGCGGCCTTCTCCTCCTACCACTTGCTCTTCCAGCCCCACACCCCCCGCTGCACATGTTTGTGCCACTGGTGTGGAGACCGTGTCCTCCCCCTCTGTCCTGCCCACCTTACCTGAACCCCATTCTACTCCCCCAGAGATGGGCACTGCAGTGGAGTCCACTACCACCCCGTCTGTCTTGGGCACTGCAGTGGGGAACCTGTCCACTCCATCTGGCTGGACCACTGCAGTTGTGCCGGCACCCACACCATCTGACTCATGCCCCCCAGTTGTGCCGGCACACACCATGTCAGACACCTCCACTGCAGTTGTCAGTGACTCTCCAGGTCCAGCCACCCCTTCCCTGCCTCCTTCTGGTGAGCCCTGATCCTGTCCCTGCGGTGCCTGGCCTGCCCCCGTATACCCCTCCGAGGGGAATGTCCCTGCTCCATATCAGTGCAGGCAAGCAGAGGGTGACATCTGCCACTGTCACCCTGTTCGGACTGAACTGTTGGACTGGCCATTGGCCTTTGTATTTTTGCAGGACTTTCATTTTTCAGACACATATGCTGAATAAAGCTCCTTTCTGTTCTCTGGTGGTTTTGCTTCAGATGTACTTGATGTTGATGATGCTAACCATGCCCTTGCTGCAGTGATGGTGATATTTGGTATCATGAAAATGAAGTGTTACTGTGCAGGACCCCATGTGGTCCAGGGGGAATGTGTCCTATCCTGGTGTGTAGCCATGTCATCCTTTGCAGCAATATGAGGGTGTCATGTTTTCAATATTTGCCAATGGGATTTCCTACATTTATTTGCAATATCACATCTGTGGCTTACACCCCTGCACATCAGTTGTGCTTGCCATTGTTCAATTTGTCTGTTTCCCTGACCGTGTGACCATCTCCACTGGACATGCAAGTTTGGGCATCAATGGGGAAGGACTCATCTGTGTTATCAGTGCAACTTGCTATACATGTGTGTTGGATCTGTGCAGATGATTTCGGTGACACTCCCATGACCAGGCTGATGTGACGAGAGCCTTCATTTTGTGCTAATTGTTGACTGAGTGACCAAGTGTACTGCTGACATGATAGAGCCCTGCAGAGACAACGTATGGCACAGCTTTCCTTACACAGGAGTGGAGTCCCCTCATGGCAGTGTGTAATTCTGTGACATTGCCTGAGCCCAAGGTGTGTGTTGTGTGAGCATGTCTGTGTGTGTTCACTTCCATTTTGCAACACAGGCTGGGATCCCTAGTGATGTTCCTGTTTGTGATGCTTGCTGAGTTGACCTATGTTCCCCCCAAATCTTCGCCCTGGGTTCTCTGTGATGTGGGTGCATGGCACATTACTGGTCATCAGGGTGTCATCCATAGGTGTGTTTGCTGTCAGGGCTGAGTTTGTGGGCAAACGCAGATGAGACACAGTCAGGATTCCCCTTGGCACTTGTTGGTTACACAAGTCATGTAATTTACATTTTGTGTTACCTTTCAGTGATTGTGACACGTTGTGTGTGTGACTGCTGCCACTCCTCAGGGTCAGAGCTGCAATGTTGGAAGTTGTCTATGTGTGTTCTTGGTGGGTGACCTTGGCTTCTTCATTGGTGTGTGACTGTGGCCGGGATCCCATTGGTTGGTGTGGATTTGACGTCATGCCCACAGCGTACTGTGCAGTGTGTCAGACATTCACAAGTCTTGTTGACTGGCCATGTGTGATGGGTATCTCCACCTTAGTTCCCCCCACCACCCCAGGGATTGTCATGGGTGCATGTGCATGTGCAATGTCACCAGTCCATGTGAGCTTCACTGCTGCACATTGGTGGAGGTCAAGGTGTGTGGTGTTGAGTGTGTGCAAATGAGAGTTGTTGCACGGCTAGACCCATACCTCCATGTTGGCCTTGGCTGACAGGCCGTGCTGATTGATTTGTGCTTGTGTAGGTGTGATGGTAGTTAGTTGCTCAGGAAACATGACTGTGGTTCACTGTGTGTACGACATCTACCTTTGTCATCACAGTGGCATTATCATGCAGGCCAGTGTCACCACAATGTGGGGTCCCTGGGGGTAGTGCTGTGGTGGGTCTGTCTCTTGCTGTGTTAGTTGCTGTTCCTACAAGCTTGTGTGACATTTGTAATTTGTGCTCCCTCTCATCTAACAATGCCTGATTGCCCACATAGGGGAATCCGATCCATGAGTTACTTTTGTGTGGCACTGTATACACATCTGTGTAATAGGGATTCAGGCCTCCTCATGTGTTGTGTGGTTGCCTGGGGACACTGGCACACCCCCATCACCTGTTGTGTTTGATATGCAGTGTGAGTCTGCCTGTTTGTGTTTGTGCATTTGCACCACTGCATTGGCATTTCTTTAGTGTGCCATTGGCTGTATGTTGTTTGGTGGGTTTCCCCTGCTGTCCCTGGGACTCCTAGTTCATCAGTCAGCACAATGATCATGGTTTGTATGTCCTATTGCTGCCATGGAATGGTATTTGTTCACCTGACATCTACAGTCTCCACAGGATATCTACATTTGTGTGTCCATTGGTGCTGATGTGTGGGTCTGCATTATGATGGTCACTTCTGTCATTGTGTAATTCGTGAATGTTGACAATGTGAGCCCCCATGGGTGAGGTTTGTCTGCACATGCCCAAAGCGATGTTTCATTGGCACTGCACTGTTTGCCTCACCCAATCTATGTTGCTATGGGACACAAGCAGTACTATGCCACTGATGTGTTTGTTGTTGTGTGACCAGGAATCATCCATGCAGTTTGGCATTTGCAGCTTTTCACATGACAACACTTACATTTTGGTTACTGTGGTGGTGGGGCTTTAGACCCCATTGCCACATGTTCAAAATGTGCTTCAGCTATGGACCCCACACTTACCTTTTGGTCACTGTGGTGATGGGGTGTTAGACCCCATTGCCACAATGTTCAAAATGTGCTTCAGTTATGGACCCCACACTTACCTTTTGGTCACTGTGGTGATGGGGTGTTAGACCCCATTTCCACAATGTTCAAAATGTGCTTCAGCTATGGACCCCACACTTACCTTTTGGTCACTGTGGTGATGGGGTGTTAGACCCCATTGCCACAATGTTCAAAATGTGCTTCAGCTATGGACCCCACACTTACATTTTGGTCACTGTGGTGATGGGGTGTTAGACCCCATTGCCACAATGTTCAAAATGTGCTTCAGCTATGGACCCCACACTTACCTTTTGGTCACTGTGGTGATGGGGTGTTAGACCCCATTGTCACAATGTTCAAAATGTGCTTCAGCTATGGACCCCACACTTACCTTTTGGTCACTGTGGTGATGGGGCTTTAGACCCCATTGCCACAGTGGTCATGGTCTGCTTGCATTGTGGAGGCCACACACATTTATGTGTGACACATGTGATAGGGGGTCACATTGTATGTTCAATGTCATGTTCAGTGTTGTAGGCATTTGACACAGACTACACACGCTTGTCATGGTGTTGGGGGGATGTATTTTTCAGACATTCCTTATGTTGGAGTATGCTGGTTGTGTCATGCATTACCCGTCCTATGAGTAGGGGTTGTGTGGGTGGTAGGCATCCAGGCCCCCATAAGTAGGGGTGGTGGTAGTGATAGGCATCCAGGCCCCCCTGAGTAGGGGTGGTGGTAGTGGTAGGCATCCATCCCCCTATGAGTGTGGATGGTAGTAGTGACAGGCATCCAGGCCCCCATGAGTAGGGGTGGTGGTAGTGGTAGGCATCCAGGTCCCCCTGAGTAGGGGTGGTGGTAGTGGTAGGCATCCATCCCCCTATGAGTGGGGATGGTAGTAGTGACAGACATCCAGGCCCCCATGAGTAGGGGTGGTGGTAGTGGTAGGCATCCATCCCCCTATGAGTGGGGATGGTAGTAGTGGCAGGCATCCAGGCCCCCATGAGTAGGGGTGGTGGTACTGGTAGGCATCCAGGCCCCCCTGAGTAGGGGTGGTGGTAGTGGTAGGCATCCATCCCCCTATGAGTGGGGATGGTAGTAGTGACAGGCATCCAGGCCCCCATGAAAAGGGATGGTGGTAGTGGTAGGCATCCATCCCCATATGAGTGGGGATGGTAGTAGTGGCAGGCATCCACGCCCCCATGAGTAGGGGTGGTGGTAGTGGTAGGCATCCATCCCCCTATGAGTGGGGATGGTAGTAGTGACAGGCATCCAGGCCCCCATGAGTAGGGGGGATGGTAGTGGTAGTCATCCAGACCCCCTGAGTAGAGGTGGTGATAGTGGTAGGCATCCATCCCCCTATGAGTGGGGATGGTAGTAGTGACAGGCATCCAGGCCCCCATGAGTAGGGGTGGTGGTAGTGGTAGGCATCCAGGCCCCCCTGAGTAGGGGTGGTGGTAGTGGTAGGCATCCATCCCCCTATGAGTGGGGATGGTAGTAGTGACAGGCATCCAGGCCCCCCTGAAAAGGGGTGGTGGTAGTGGTAGGCATCCATCCCCATATGAGTGGGGATGGTAGTAGTGGCAGGCATCCAGGCCCCCATGAGTAGGGGTGGTGGTAGTGGTAGGTATCCAGGCCCCCCTGAGTAGGGGTGGTGGTAGTGGTAGGCATCCATCCCCCTATGAGTGGGGATGGTAGTAGTGACAGGCATCCAGGCCCCCTGAAAAGGGGTGGTGGTAGTGGTAGGCATCCATCCCCATATGAGTAGGGATGGTAGTAGTGGCAGGCATCCAGGCCCCCATGAGTAGGGGTGGTGGTAGTGGTAGGCATCCATCCCCCTATGAGTGGGGATGGTAGTAGTGACAGGCATCCAGGCCCCCATGAGTAGGGGTGGTGGTAGTGGTAGGCATCCAGGCCCCCCTGAGTAGAGTAGGGGTGGTGGTAGTGGTAGGCATCCATCCCCCTATGAGTGGGGATGGTAGTAGTGACAGGCATCCAGGCCCCCATGAGTAGGGGTGGTGGTAGTGGTAGGCATCCATCCCCCTATGAGTGTAAGTCCGTTTTTTTTTTTTATATAGCGCAGCTACTCACCCTTACGGGTCTCAAGGCGCTGGGGGCCGTAGTGGAAATTAAGTGAGCTATTGCCCAGAGTCACATGGTGCTGAGCTGAGCTGCCGCCGGAGCCGGTGATCGAACCGTGAACCCTGTGCTCCGAAGTCAGCTGCCCTGACTGCTGCACCACACCTCTCCACCCCTATGAGTGGGGATGGTAGTAGTGACAGGCATCCAGGCCCCCATGAGTAGGGGTGGTGGTAGTGGTAGGCATCCAGGCCCCGCTGAGTAGGGGTGGTGGTAGTGGTAGGCATCCATCCCCCTATGAGTGGGGATGGTATTAGTGGCAGGCATCCAGGCCCCCATGAGTAGGGGTGGTGGTAGTGGTAGGCATCCAGGCCCCCCTGAGTAGGGGTGGTGGTAGTGGTAGGCATCCATCCCCCTATGAGTGGGGATGGTATTAGTGGTAGTCATCCATCCCCCTATGGGTGTGTATGGCATTGGTGATAGCCATCCCGCCCCTATTGTTCTGCTGGTGCTGGTGTACGTCATTTGTGCATCCCTATGTGTGTGTGACATATTTCGGGTACGTGTCGGTTGTTTGTGTTGTGGGTGTTTGACTTACCGTCTGCACCGTACGCGTCCGTACCGGTCCCGGTAATAGATGTAGAGTATTGGTAGGACCTGCGCGATGGGATTCATGGTTGGGTCGTCTCGTTTGGGTTTCTCGTGGCTTCGACTCGTCGCTGGCTTGTTCGTCTCGTAGCCGTGGATCGTCTTGTTGCGTGAATCGGAGCTTATGTACAGCTCTCCCGGATGCTCAAACGTGCCGGACGTAGCGACGGGTTCGGCACGTACGGAAGGCGCATCGTACTAGTCTGGCCGGAAGGTGCTGTGTATTTGCTTCCGTGCGACTCGAATCGGCGTTTACGGATCCGGCTCGGGCAGGGAACAGGAGCTGAAATGGGTAAGTACGGCTCGCTCGGAATCTGGGCTGTTGTGCACATCGTACTTGTTCGTTCGGACGAGTGTTCGAATCGGTCGGGAAACACGCGTTCGGCTTGTATTTTTTCCGGACGAATGCTGTTAGGTGCGCTTCCGGCCAAGATCGGAATCGACCCCTAAGTGTCTATACATTATTTTATAGGTTAATTTGGGAGTAGAGCTAAATTTGAGCTCACTCTAAACTCAAAATCGTCGCAGACTTGTAGGGAATGCTTGATATAAGATTGGTAAGTACGTTTTTGAAGGAATTTCATTTTGAAGATATAGAACTAGACATTTGAAGACTTTGATTTTAGTGGAGTTTGAAGGACTCTATTTTGTACATTGGGAAGGTGAGGATCTTACATAATTGATTATAATTGAGGAGAACTTTCACTTGATGTACACTTTGAAGAATGTTGTGGTGTTTTGGTTGTTACGTCACATTTAGGACTATTTGGAATGCTCTGAGAGCATGAAATTTTTAATTGGAAGATTAACACATGGGTGAAATTTTGTAATCTGACTAAAGTTGTTTTGGGTATAATGGCACTTTTTGTACATACGGATTATTGATCACAAGATGTAAAGATTCTTTGTTCTGTTGCAAAGAAAAAGAGTAATAGTATTGTATTTTATGATTTCTAGTCCTGATGAAGAATAGGCACTCTCTCCAGAGAAACACTATATTATGAAAGAGTTAATTCCAGGAAATCCTATCAATAGAACACGTTTACAAATACACCACACAACAAAGACAGATAAGGGAGAACTGCTATGTCACACCCTCAGCAATTAATGCAGGCAAAAAAGGTACATATACAACAATCAATTATACTCATAATATTTGACAAATTCTAACAAACTAAAATATATTTTGTTCCTGAAATCACCTACAGAACTACCTCTATGCATAATTTTGTTATTTGTATCATTTATACTATTCCTCAAGGTCTGATTAATGCTATGTCAGGTGAGACATGCCCAACTGAAGTGCTATATCCCACTAATAAGCCAAATATGACTATTAGTATCGTAATCACTAAAATCAGTTTAAAGATTTGCCGCAATTTCTCTTGCTATTTGCTGTATTTCTTCTATAAAAAATCTAATTACTAATTGTATGGTGAAAAGTCAATAAAACAGCACAGTTAGTTCATGTGTTCACTGTCTTTCAAGAAGGAAATCCTAAAATCTTCTGCTGGATATCTAAGGTAAAAAACAAAACAGACCCAAAACGTTTTGCAGAGTTCAAATATTCAGTTCAAATTTTCATCAAGAAGTTAGTCAGGGGTGATTGTTCCAGCTTTTAATCAGGTCATTCTCATGGTGGTTCTTAAAAAATGAATGAATAATCTGTCAAATCAACAGCTTCCACATCTGATTGCTTAGCTTGCTGGACATCAACAAGATATTGACATTCAAGAGCTGGATAAATTCCATTATGCACTCTTAGGGACGATTTATATTTTGGAGGTTGTGCTGCCCTCCACGAGGGCGACACAGAAAAATACTCCATTGCACTGGCAGAAGTCACGATGACCAAATTTGGAACTGCCCACCGGGCCGACGGTCATTTCCAGCATTCACAGGAACCGCTGTCAAAACTGTTCCTTTGAATGAATTGTAACTTTGATGTATGGCTCCATCAAACATGATTGAGCCATACAGCAGAGCTACAAATTGTCTTACTTTCAAATAGAAAATCCAGAAGCAGGATTTTCTTTTTGAAAATAAAATAAAAGCCCCCCTTGCCATGGGAGTTATCTTCCATGGTGAGGAGGGCATTAGGCAGTTTTCATTGACCCTTGCCACCAGGGGTTTCACAGCGGTGGCGGGCAGTCAAAACTGACCTGTATGTCCACCCATCTAAATTAGGTAAGAGGACATACAGGCCAACCTCCAATAGCCCATACTCTGTCGGAGCCTCAGAGGGGTGTAACCTTGGTGAAGATGGAGTAGTCTCTGCTGTTTTTTCACCAAAGGTCCTCCTACTTTTAAATTGGGCAGATGGACCATTATGTTGATGATAAGGATACTCTGTTTCAACTGTGTATCCTTACTGCCAACATAGACTTCATCACCTTAGTCTCTTTGGCCTTTTGAATTTCTGCTGTTCCCCATCACTGTCACCTTGTTCTAGTTGTTCTATTCTTCATTGATTGGCTCTTCCTTGCACCTTCTGGTCACCTTTCTTCACGATACACTTTTCCAGTTGAAGTGCAAAGGACTAACTCTAATTCACAGTGCTCATTTTCACCTTGAGATGGGTTTTCAACCACTGCACTTACCTTCACTTCATTAGGCACTGGTTGCGGACTATTCTTCATCTACACCCTTTACAGCATACCAAGGTTCACTAGGGGCTCAGGAGATACAGAGCTTTAATTTTGATCTCTGTTGCTTTTCTGATCTTGAGATAGATTTTTGAATGTCTTCACCTCGATCCTGTCCATGTATCTCAAGGGCTTGATCTAACTGGTTCTGCCAATACTCATTCTGAAGAAACCCATCTAATGCTTCTTCTCCCTTAGGATCCATGCATTGGACTGGGGTTCAATTCAGTGAACCAGTGACTGTTGTCACCACTTCTTCATCAGCTCGTTTCACCCTCTTCGTGCACAACATGTGAATCCATTGTGACAATATGGCAGATTTCACAGCTGTATTGGTCACATGAATCATTGATGCAACCCCTTCCATCAAGGCTCCAGACAAGATATACGAACATGTTTTTTTTTACTAAAATCTAGTGGTTAGAGTTGAGATTATGGAACTGCTCCTGACCAACTAGTGGCATCTCCAAGTCGACCTACTGTGAGATAGAATGCACTACATCAGCTAGTCACCTGCGATATTCAAGAATAATATTGTTTGTGACATTCACAAGTGCAGCTACGGGGGGATAAGGGATTTTCATGGAACTCCCCATCAGCATTTCATAGGGGAGAGCCGTGTTCTTCTAGTGTGTACAATTCTGAGGCACAGCAGGACAAGTGAATATGCATCGGGCCATTGTAGTGAGGTAGAGGCACACTCCTTTGCTATCCTTGATTTCAACCTTGATTAGCACCAAAACTCCTGATGTGACTGGTCTTTAGCTACAATGACATTTCTGGTTGATTTTTAGGGCTATGCAGAGTACCTCCATTAGTTCACTTTTGATGTGTGTCCCGTGATTTGATTCTAAAGAAACTGGCCTTAATCTAGGGATGAATTCCCTCAATAATAGTTTAACTACAGTGGACTATCATATCTTCTAATTGGGTATGCACCTACTCTCCTGGAGAAAAGACACACCCCACTAAGATATACCTTAATCCATTACAGACAAGCATTTTGATAAAATCTACTAGCATGCGATTGAATGGGCTGTTGGACCTCCCTACGTGACTCACGATCACAACTGTTTTCTTGTCAGGATTTAATTGCTGGCACATAATACGTCTTTGACACAACTTTTCAGCCATGAACCTAAAAAGGGGGTTAAAGCAATATTTTTGAAATGCGCCAATCATCCCATCTCTCCCAACATGAGTAGGGCCATGGAAGTTTCTGCCCATTTCAGACAACATGGAATTTGGTAACACAGGCCTGACATCATTTGAAACCCTGGTTTCACTTGCAACTTTGATGCATCCTGCTCCTACCTACTTCTCTTTCTCATCATCCGGTACTTCTCTGAGCTTATTGAATGTCTGGACTGTTGTCAACAACATATTCGTTATTGGCCACTGTTGGTTTTACATGGTTCTAAAAGAATCAGATGTCAAAAAAACCCTTTGCAAAGTCATGGACCACAGCAAAACCGTTCTGGCTTTCAGTGTATATTGTAATGCTCAACTCATTTACCACAGAACATTCTCACATTAGAGTGATCAGTTCAGCTACTTTTACTGAGGATACATTGCTCAAATAGGATGCTTCCACAATACCAAATGTGGTGCTGTTAGACCTGACAGCCTTTGGTGTCATCTTCCCCCAAACATTTAGTTTTTTCTCCTCCTATTTGCTAAAATGTGTTTTTGTTGGCATTAGGAGTCTGTGTACTTTACCAAGGCTAAGTAATGCTGAAGTGCTTGTATTCTTTCCTTTAAACATGGTAAAATTTGCTTAGACCCAATTGGCAAATTTCATTTATTGATAGGTCCCTACTAAAGAGGTCCGACATGTACCCAGGGTGTAAATTAAATGCTACTAGTTGGCCTGCAGCGCTTAAAGTTCCACCCAGTTAAATAGCACTTTCAGACTTTTCTCAGGCCTGCCATTGCAGTCTGTGTGCAGTTTTAAACTGCCAATTCAACCTGGCAAAATACACCTTTTACCAGGCATCGTCCTCCCTTTTAAATACATATAAGTCATCCCTATGCTAGGCCCTCAACAGCTCATAGGGCAGGATACATTGTATTTAAAAGGTAGGACATGTGCATCAAAGTGTTACATTTTTTGAAAAACTCCCAAATTTATTTTTCAAAGCTGTGAGGCCTACCTCTCCCATAGGATAACTTTGGGTTACCTTATTACATTTAATGAAGTCAATGTGGGATGACTTTGGGGTGACATACAAGTTATCCCACATCCTATCAACCTAGGACCAAAGAACTTGTTGAAAGATTAAACAAGACCCTCAAAGGCATGATTATGGGCCTGTGTACCACAATAAAGCCGCTCCTAGTGGGGTGTCACAAGTGCTAGTGCAGTTTTAGTCTGTGAGTGAAGGCATCTCACATAAAATGAAGGACTGGTCTCACACACCACCTGGTGTCATGCTTCATCATTGACCAGTCCTCGCCCTCTAAAACCTTGGTTTGATAGAGGGCGGGCATACACCTGACGACAGGGATGCACTTCTAAACTAAGTGGGGGCCCAAAAAAAAAGGTAGTGAGTTAAAAAGCCATTAAAGATGTCTGCTTAGATTTAATGGTGCTGGCATCTATATGGTAATTAAAACCAAAATAATCGGTGTAATGGGGATATTATTGTCCCCCACCGCTATCAATGGGGTCGACATGTTTCTGTCTAAGGCCCAATTGGGTCAGCGGCATTCATCAGGACCATAATACAAAAATACAACGGGCTCCACTCTTACCACTTAGTGGGGTGATGAGGATCACACTTCCACTGTGATATGGCTAAATTCTTAAGCCTGAAAGATAAAAACAAATATGTGCAGACAAACTGTCAAAATTGCATAGGACACAAACAAAATACAGTAAGCCACATACACCCTAAATCTATTGTGAGTGGCTATAAGTGCAACGATAATGTGACAGGAATCTGTGCACCAGCTTGGGAGAAAGTTCCTCAAAAATGCTTACCCTATAATGAGGACACTTGTGCCCCATAGGAGGGTGAGGGCAGGAGACCCCTTAGGTCAGAACGCTAGAAAAATGAGGAGAAAACACAGGAACACGAGATTTAAAAAAAGATTATGTCAAAAGCACATGAGGTTCTGAAATGCCTCCATGGTACGCAATCTGTAAAGGAAGTCAATCAACCCAACACTCATACTCTTACTGTGACTAGACGTGATCTCCGCCTCTGTGCCTAGACCTGTGCACCTCCGCTCCTCGTTGTGGACTGAGTGAGCCGGCGTTCGGTGTTAAATAGTGTCGGCATAATAAGTAAATTGTTAATCACCACCAAATGGGAAACTGCAGTGTGGGATCCGGTGTCCCAACCACATGGTAAGTAGGAGGTCCGGAGGCTTGCCTGACCTTCCAAATATGGGTTGCGGAAGTAACGGATAAGATTCAATCCGTGTGGAAAGGCAGGAAGTTCATGCCCTGGGATGGGCCAGCGTCGCCATGGTGACGTGGATAGTGTGGGCGCCTTGCACATGCGCGCCACGGAATCCGTATGTAGCGCATGATGAACTAGATATTTAACTGCGCTTGCGTGAAAAAACGACCCGGCGTCTATGAGCAAAGCTCAAGTGAATGTTACTGAACCCAGCCGGCAGCGTGAAAGATAGTGTTTACGCGCCGTACATGCGCATTATGGTCGTGGAAATGATAAAGTCAAAGTGAGCCTTCCAACGCGAATGCGCGTTGCAGGCCAAGAGTCTAAAAAGTGGGACTCCGGCCTGTATTACAAAACGGATAGTGGTCTCATAATGTAACCTGCCATGTACTCAGTCAAAATACTTGAAAATAGCCCAATTGTACTTTACAAAGTTGTTGACACACACCGGGGGGGAAAAAGAAGAGTTAATATATACTTATTCCCTAAATGCTGTTAAAGGAGAACGCAGTCTTATGCCAGAAATAACCTATATCCCTGCGCCCAATGCGCATACATTAAGTGATCATGATTCCTAGAGGTGTGATATTGAGAATCATGATAAGTGAGATGGAGACAGATGTAATGTGCAATATTCCAGTCCCACAATCCTTAAGCAAGGGAATTCTAGCCGAGGTGAAATGGTCCAAATAATAAAATTAAACATCCAGTGCATGTCAATGGGCTCGATAAAGACAATATGTACATATAGATGGTTTATAGATATAGAGAAATATGGTAATTAGAAGGCTGAAAACAGCCAAGGAATTTTTAGTGTCACGTGATGGACTGGATGCAGGTCACATGTATATATAGATGACATATAATATTTACCGGGCTAACTGAAGCCAGGGAATATCGTCATTCAAGCCTTCTTTCCATGTACGAAGACGGTAGACCCACCGCTGTTCCCTCACATGAAGTGGCCCGCTAAGGTCTGTTTTTTGTTTCTTCATGACCTCCAGGACTACCCATCTTAGGTCTGTATCTCCATGGTTCTGTCCCAGAAAATGTCTAGTTAGTTTTGTGTTGGTTTTTTTGCAACGAATGGTACTACGATGTTCGTTGATACGGGTTTTGATTTTTCTGGTGGTCATACCCACGTACCTAAGGTTGCATGGGCATGTGAGAAGGTATACCACGTTTTCCGTATTGCAATTGCTAAAGTGGTTCAATAACCATGGGCGTGTGGTGCCGATGTCAACCGTCTTGGCGGTCACTGTAAGAGGGCAAGCAACACAGCCGCCACATGCATAATGTCCTGTGGGTCTTTGAGTGTTCCATAAAGTCATTTGATCTTCCACTCTCGGTTGGGGATCTTTGCTCGGACTAGCTCGTCCCGTAAGTTCTTACTTCTTTTGAATGCAAAAAGGGGTGGTTCCCAGTATTTTCCTGCTCCTTGGAGGATATGCCAGTTCTTTCTTATAATTCTTTGTACGGCATTGGAGGCCGGTGTGAATGTTGTGACACACACCACTCTGTCTGGTTTCTCTTTCTTGTAGTTCTCTAGTAGAGCATCGCGATTCACATTCTTTGCTCTCTTTTTTGCTTTCCTGATCAATTTCCTAGGGTAGTGTCGGTCTTGTAATTTAACTTCAAGTTCTTCCGCTTGTACATGAAAGTTCTCTATCTCTGAGCAGTTTCTGCGTACCCTGAGAAACTGACCAACTGGTAGGTTGTCCCTCAGGGCCTATGGATGATAGCTTTCATATAGTAGTAAACTGTTCTTATCAGTCGACTTATTGTGGACTTTAGTACTAATTCCATCTATGTTCATCGTGATGTTGAGGTCCAAGAAGACCGCATGGTTCTTACTCATGGAGTGAGTGAATCTCAAATGTCGATCCTTGTTGTTAATCCACTCCACAAATTTGCTCGCTGTTTCCTGGTCCCCTCGCCACACTATGAAAACATCATCAATATAACGTTTCCATGTCCTCAGATTTGCAGAGAAGGGATTACTCTCATGGAAGATGTGGTCTTCCTCAAACTGGTGTACATATAGGCATGCCAAACTTGTCGCAAATGTACTGCCCATAGATGTACCAGTGATTTGATGGTACAGGGCGTCCTCAAATTCAAAAGAATTTTCGGTTAGAGCTACCTCTGCACATTCCATAATGAAATTCGGTGGTGTATGGAAGTTCCAATCTGTATTTAATAAGATTTGCTCCACTACTTCCAGGGTGCGCCTCTGAGGAATACTCGTGTAGAGTGCCTCGATGTCCATGGTGATGAACATGTCTTCCGTGATATTGGTTTCCATGTCTCTCAAAAGGCATAGTACATCTTTGGTATCTCGTAAATAGGACCGGGATTTTTGAACTATTGGTTTAAGAAACCAATCACAGAATTGTGAAAGGGGCTCAAGGATGGATCCGATGCCGGACACAATAGGTCGACCAGGTGGTAGAAATCTCTCCTTGTGAATTTTGGGAAGGGTGTAAAATCTCGGTGTTCTAGGTTTTTCATTCACAAGGAAAGCGGCCTCTTGTCTAGTGATCCAGTCGTTACACAGTGCTTCATCAACCATCCCCTTAATCTTGGTTGTGAGACGTCCTGTCGGATCG
This sequence comes from Calotriton arnoldi, assembly GCA_963921515.1. NCBI lineage: Eukaryota > Metazoa > Chordata > Amphibia > Caudata > Salamandridae > Calotriton > Calotriton arnoldi. Next base: position 788,303 of record CAWUFW010003524.1, read on the forward strand.
TTTGAATATTTCTCATAGCTCGTGTCATCCGCTAGAAGGCGGTTGCATTCTTCCCTGTACATTAATCTGTTCATAAGAACAATTGCGCCTCCTTTATCAGCTGGTTTGACTGTGAGTTCTGTGTTGTTTTTAAGTTTCTCCAGGGCCTGTCGTTCACGACTAGTGAGGTTTTGAAAGCCGTTTTCCTTTTAGAGTTTGATTTGTTCTACTTCCTTCAATACCACCTGCTCAAAAGCTAAAATGTGGCAGGGGATTGTTTGTGTTGGGGGCACGAATGTGGACTTTTTCTTGAGTCCAGTGTCGGTCTTCTCACGTTGCTCACCATTTATTTCTCCAAAATGGTTACGGAGCTTAATCTTCCTAAAGAATTGTGCCAGTTCAATGTTCAACACAAAGGGATCATTCACTGGTGTCGGAACAAATCCAAGGCCTTTGGATAGAACTGCTTCTTCATCTACAGAGAGTTGGTAGTCACTCAGGTTGACAATGTTCGTTACTCTCTGCTCGTTGATGGGCCGTTCCCTTTCCCCCTGCTCCTTGTTCCCATTGCTACTGGGGTCTGGTCTTCCCATTGTACCCTTGTGTTCTGCATTTTTTGCCTTCCTTTGCCCCGGCCTCAGCCCCGGTATAAAAAAGGGGGCGGGCCTGGTGGAAATCCAAAGCCTGGCGCATAGTATGGTTGTTGCCAGAACCCATACTGGGGCATTAGTGGGTGCATCATTTGTTGTTGATGGCTTTGTTGTCTTCTACCCTGGTAGCCGTCAGTGCTCTCATCACTGCTGCTTCCACTTGAGCTTCTCTCTTCCCCGGAACTAAAGGTCCAGTTTTGTGGTGTTGCCCTGAAGCGTTGTTGTCTTTTATTTTGTTGTGGTTGGGCAGGTCTTTCGTAGTATTCGTCAGTGGTATACGGGTATATAGTCTCTTTACTGAATTTCTGGACGTCTTTCTTCAACTTAGTGAGTTTAGACTGGGTAAGATATTCTTGATATTCTGAATGGTCTTTATTAATTTCATCCAGTTTCTTTTTAAACACCGTTGTTTGAATCATAGTTTTGAGTCTATTCTCACTCTGTTGGATCTCTACCAACAGTGCATCGGCTAGTTCCCTAGCGGTGTTGATAATAAGGACTAGCCAGTCCTTCGTGCACTTCCAGGCTATTCCCGACCAGTTGGTACGGAACTCTTTATTATTAAGGAAAAGTCTAGGCTCATTAGTAACGATCAAGCCCCTTTGTGCACTGTTCTTCCGCAGGTACTCCGTCATAAAAGCTCCATGTAGAGCTGTCCGGATTTGTTCTTTCTTTTTGGTGGACAGTGCCTCCCACTCGTCTGTGTTTTGAATCGTCTGTGCTACCACTGTCTCTGCTAACAGGGATGGTGTTCTAAGGATCTCTGCATAATTCTCCTCACTAAGTGCTAACTCGGTGTCCATTATGATTTGAACGTCACACACCTTTATAATAAAAGGTTGTGTTTTACTGGTTATGTCTCTTGAATTTCAGGAGACGCCTGGTTAAGATTCCAGAGATGTCCAGTATAGTACCCACACTAGGGTAATTTTAGACCCCTAACTATGTTCCCACGGCTATAAGCCGTACAAAATATATAACCACAACGTCCAGACCAAATCTGGGGTAAGGGAACCAGAGGCACAGAGTACTGGGAGTCGGCAGCCTACAACATAAACTGTGTACCACAATAAAGCCGCTCCCAGTGGGGTGTCACAAGTGCTAGTGCAGTTTTAGTCTGTGAGTGAAGGCATCTCACATAAAATGAAGGACTGGTCTCACACACCACCTGGTGTCATGCTTCATCATTGACCAGTCCTCGCCCTCTAAAACCTTGGTTTGATAGAGGGCGGGCATACACCTGACGACAGGGATGCACTTCTAAACTAAGTGGGGGCCCAAAGAAAAAGGTAGTGAGTTAAAAAGCCATTAAAGATGTCTGCTTAGATTTAATGGTGCTGGCATCTATATGGTAATTAAAACCAAAATAATCGGTGTAATGGGGATATTATTATCCCCCCACCGCTATCAATGGGGTCGACATGTTTCTGCCTAAGGCCCAATTGGGTCCGCGGCATTCATCAGGACCATAATACAAAAATACAACGGGCTCCACTCTTACCACTTAGTGGGGTGATGAGGATCACACTTCCACTGTGATATGGCTAAATTCTTAAGCCTGAAAGATAAAAACAAATATGTGCAGACAAACTGTCAAAATTGCATAGGACACAAACAAAATACAGTAAGCCACATACACCCTAAATCTATCGTGAGTGGCTATAAGTGCAACGATAATGTGACAGGAATCTGTGCACCAGCTTGGGAGAAAGTTCCTAAAAAATGCTTACCCTATAATGAGGACACTTGTGCCCCATAGGAGGGTGAGGGAAGGAGACCCCTTAGGTCAGAACGCTAGAAAAATGAGGAGAAAACACAGGAACACGAGATTTAAAAAAAGATTATGTCAAAAGCACATGAGGTTCTGAAATGCCTCCATGGTACGCAACCTGTAAAGGAAGTCAATCAACCCAACACTCATATTCTTACTGTGACTAGACGTGATCTCCGCCTCTGTGCCTAGACCTGTGCACCTCCGCTCCTCGTTGTGGACTGAGTGAGCCGGCGTTCGGTGTTAAATAGTGTCGGCATAATAAGTAAATTGTTAATCACCACCAAATGGGAAACTGCAGTGTGGGATCCGGTGTCCCAACCACATGGTAAGTAGGAGGTCCGGAGGCTTGCCTGACCTTCCAAATATGGGTTGCGGATGTAACGGATAAGATTCAATCCGTGTGGAAAGGCAGGAAGTTCATGCCCTGGGACGGGCCAGCGTCGCCATGGTGACGTGGATAGTGTGGGCGCCTTGCACATGCGCGCCAAGGAATCCGTATGTAGCGCGTGATGAACTAGATATTTAACTGCGCTTGCGTGAAAAAACGACACGGCGTCTATGAGCAAAGCTCAAGTGAATGTTACTGAACCCAGCCGGCAGCGTGAAAGATAGTGTTTACGCGCCGTACATGCGCATTATGGTCGTGGAAATGCTAAAGTCAAAGTGAGCCTTCCAACGCGAATGCGCGTTGCAGGCCAAGAGTCTAAAAAGTGGGACTCCGGCCTGTATTACAAAATGGATAGTGGTCTCATAATGTAACCTGCCATGTACTCAGTCAAAATACTTGAAAATAGCCCAATTGTACTTTACAAAGTTGTTGACACACACCGGGGGGAAAAAGAAGAGTTAATATATACTTATTCCCTAAATGCTGTTAAAGGAGAACGCAGTCTTATGCCAGAAATAACCTATATCCCTGCGCCCAATGCGCATACATTAAGTGATCATGATTCCTAGAGGTGTGATATTGAGAATCATGATAAGTGAGATGGAGACAGATGTAATGTGCAATATTCCATTCCCACAATCCTTAAGCAAGGGAATTCTAGCCGAGGTGAAATGGTCCAAATAATAAAATTAAACATCCAGTGCATGTCAATGGGCTCGATAAAGACAATATGTACATATAGATGGTTTATAGATATAGAGAAATATGGTAATTAGAAGGCTGAAAACAGCCAAGGAATTTTTAGTGTCACGTGATGGACTGGATGCAGGTCACATGTTTATATAGATGACATATAATATTTACAGGGCTAACTGAAGCCAGGGAATATCGTCATTCAAGCCTTCTTTCCATGTACGAAGACGGTAGACCCACCGCTGTTCCCTCACATGAAGTGGCCCGCTAAGGTCTGTTTTTTGTTTCTTCATGACCTCCAGGACTACCCATCTTAGGTCTGTATCTCCATGGTTCTGTTCCAGAAAATGTCTAGTTAGTTTTGTGTTGGTTTTTTTGCAACGAATGGTACTACGATGTTCGTTGATACGGGTTTTGATTTTTCTGGTGGTCATACCCACGTACCTAAGGTTGCATGGGCATGTGAGAAGGTATACCACGTTTTCCGTATTGCAATTGCTAAAGGGGTTCAATAACCATGGGCGTGTGGTGCCGATGTCAACCGTCTTGGCGGTCACTGTAAGAGGGCAAGCAACACAGCCGCCACATGCATAATGTCCTGTGGGTCTTTGAGTGTTCCATAAAGTCATTTGATCTTCCACTCTCGGTTGGGGATCTTTTGCTCGGACTAGCTCGTCCCGTAAGTTCTTACTTCTTTTGAATGCAAAAAGGGGTGGTTCACAGTATTTTCCTGCTCCTTGGAGGATATGCCAGTTCTTTCTTATAATTCTTTGTACGGCATTGGAGGCCGGTGTGAATGTTGTGACACACACCACTCTGTCTGGTTTCTCTTTCTTGTAGTTCTCTAGTAGAGAATCGCGATTCACATTCTTTGCTCTCTTTTTTGCTTTCCTGATCAATTTCCTAGGGTAGTGTCGGTCTTGTAATTTAACTTCAAGTTCTTCCGCTTGTACATGAAAGTTCTCTATCTCTGAGCAGTTTCTGCGTACCCTGAGAAACTGACCAACTGGTAGGTTGTCCCTCAGGGCCTATGGATGATAGCTTTCATATAGTAGTAAACTGTTCTTATCAGTCGACTTATTGTGGACTTTAGTACTAATTCCATCTATGTTCATCGTGATGTTGAGGTCCAAGAAGACCGCATGGTTCTTACTCATGGAGTGAGTGAATCTCAAATGTCGATCCTTGTTGTTAATCCACTCCACAAATTTGCTCGCTGTTTCCTGGTCCCTCGCCACACTATGAAAACATCATCAATATAACGTTTCCATGTCCTCAGATTTGCAGAGAAGGGATTACTCTCATGGAAGATGTGGTCTTCCTCAAACTGGTATACATATAGGCATGCCAAACTTGGGGCAAATGTACTGCCCATAGATGTACCAGTGATTTGATGGTACAGGGCGTCCTTAAATTCAAAAGAATTTTCGGTTAGAGCTACCTCTGCACATTCCATAATGAAATTCGGTGGTGTATGGAAGTTCCAATCTGTATTTAATAAGATTTGCTCCACTACTTCCAGGGTGCGCCTCTGAGGAATACTCGTGTAGAGTGCCTCGATGTCCATGGTGATGAACATGTCTTCCGTGATATTGGTTTCCATGTCTCTCAAAAGGCATAGTACATCTTTGGTATCTCGTAAATAGGACCGGGATTTTTGAACTATTGGTTTAAGAAACCAATCACAGAATTGTGAAAGGGGCTCAAGGATGGATCCGATGCCGGACACAATAGGTCGACCAGGTGGTAGAAATCTCTCCTTGTGAATTTTGGGAAGGGTGTAAAATCTCGGTGTTCTAGGATTTTCATTCACAAGGAAAGCGGCCTCTTGTCTAGTGATCCAGTCGTTACACAGTGCTTCATCAACCATCCCCTTAATCTTGGTTGTGAGACGTCCTGTCGGATCGTTTGAATATTTTTCATAGCTCGTGTCATCCGCTAGAAGGCGGTTGCATTCTACCCTGTACATTAATCTGTTCATAAGAACAATTGCGCCTCCTTTATCAGCTGGTTTGACTGTGAGTTCTGTGTTGTTTTTAAGTTTCTCCAGGGCCTGTCGTTCACGACTAGTGAGGTTTTGAAAGTCGTTTTCCTTTTTGAGGTTGATTTGTTCTACTTCCTTCAATACCACCTGCTCAAAAGCTAAAATGTGGCAGGGGATTGTTTGTGTTGGGGGCACGAATGTGGACTTTTTCTTGAGTCCAGTGTCGGTCTTCTCACGTTGCTCACCATTTATTTCTCCAAAATGGTTACGGAGCTTAATCTTCCTAAAGAATTGTGCCAGTTCAATGTTCAACACAAAGGGATCATTCACTGGTGTCGGAACAAATCCAAGGCCTTTGGATAGAACTGCTTCTTCATCTACAGAGAGTTTGTAGTCACTCAGGTTGACAATGTTCATTACTCTCTGCTCGTTGATGGGCCGTTCCCTTTCCCCCTGCTCCTTGTTCCCATTGCTACTGGGGTCTGGTCTTCCCATTGTACCCTTGTGTTCTGCCTTTTTTGCCTTCCTTTGCCCCGGCCTCGGCCCCGGTATAAAAAAGGGGGCGGGCCTGGTGGAAATCCAAAGCCTGGTGCATAGTATGGTTGTTGCCAGAACCCATACTGGGGCATTAGTGGGTGCATCATTTGTTGTTGATGGCTTTGTTGTCTTCTACCCTGGTAGCCGTCAGTGCTCTCATCACTGCTGCTTCCACTTGAGCTTCTCTCTTCCCCGAAACTAAAGGTCCAGTTTTGTGGTGTTGCCCTGAAGCGTTGTTCTCTTTTATTTTGTTGTGGTTGGGCAGGTCTTTCGTAGTATTTGTCAGTGGTATACGGGTATATAGTCTCTTTACTGAATTTCTGGACGTCTTTCTTCAACTTAGTGAGTTTAGACTGGGTAAGATATTCTTGATATTCTGAATGGTCTTTATTAATTTCATCCAGTTTCTTTTTAAACACCGTTGTTTGAATCATAGTTTTGAGTCTATTCTCACTCTGTTGGATCTCTACCAACAGTGCATCGGCTAGTTCCCTAGCGGTGTTGATAATAAGGACTAGCCAGTCCTTCGTGCACTTCCAGGCTATCCCCGACCAGTTGGTACGGAACTCTTTATTATTAAGGAAAAGTCTAGGCTCATTAGTAACGATCAAGCCCCTTTGTGCACTGTTCTTCCGCAGGTACTCCGTCATAAAAGCTCCATGTAGAGCTGTCCGGATTTGTTCTTTCTTTTTGGTGGACAGTGCCTCCCACTCATCTGTGTTTTGAATCGTCTGTGCTACCACTGTCTCTTCTAACAGGGATGGTGTTCTAAGGATCTCTGCATAATTCTCCTCACTAAGTGCTAACTCGGTGTCCATTATGATTTGAACGTCACACACCTTTATAATAAAAGGTTGTGTTTTACTGGTTATGTCTCTTGAATTTCAGGAGACGCCTGGTTAAGATTCCAGAGATGTCCAGTATAGTACCCACACTAGGGTAATTTTAGACCCCTAACTATGTTCCCACGGCTATAAGCCGTACAAAATATATAACCACAACGTCCAGACCAAATCTGGGGTAAGGGAACCAGAGGCACGGAGTACTGGGAGTCGGCAGCCTACAACATAAACTGTGTACCACAATAAAGCCGCTCCCAGTGGGGTGTCACAAGTGCTAGTGCAGTTTTAGTCTGTGAGTGAAGGCATCTCACATAAAATGAAGGACTGGTCTCACACACCACCTGGTGTCATGCTTCATCATTGACCAGTCCTCGCCCTCTAAAACCTTGGTTTGATAGAGGGCGGGCATACACCTGACGACAGGGATGCACTTCTAAACTAAGTGGGGGCCCAAAGAAAAAGGTAGTGAGTTAAAAAGCCATTAAAGATGTCTGCTTAGATTTAATGGTGCTGGCATCTATATGGTAATTAAAACCAAAATAATCGGTGTAATGGGGATATTATTATCCCCCCACCGCTATCAATGGGGTCGACATGTTTCTGCCTAAGGCCCAATTGGGTCCGCGGCATTCATCAGGACCATAATACAAAAATACAACGGGCTCCACTCTTACCACACTATGGTGAGAGGATTTCCACTTAGTGGGGTGATGAGGATCACACTTCCACTGTGATATGGCTAAATTCTTAAGCCTGAAAGATAAAAACAAATATGTGCAGACAAACTGTCAAAATTGCATAGGACACAAACAAAATACAGTAAGCCACATACACCCTAAATCTATCGTGAGTGGCTATAAGTGCAACGATAATGTGACAGGAATCTGTGCACCAGCTCGGGAGAAAGTTCCTCAAAAATGCTTACCCTATAATGAGGACACTTGTGCCCCATAGGAGGGTGAGGGCAGGAGACCCCTTAGGTCAGAACGCTAGAAAAATGAGGAGAAAACACAGGAACACGAGATTTAAAAAAAGATTATGTCAAAAGCACATGAGGTTCTGAAATGCCTCCATGGTACGCAACCTGTAAAGGAAGTCAATCAACCCAACACTCATACTCTTACTGTGACTGGACGTGATCTCCGCCTCTGTGCCTAGACCTGTGCACCTCCGCTCCTCGTTGTGGACTGAGTGAGCCGGCGTTCGGTGTTAAATAGTGTCGGCATAATAAGTAAATTGTTAATCACCACCAAATGGGAAACTGCAGTGTGGGATCCGGTGTCCCAACCACATGGTAAGTAGGAGGTCCGGAGGCTTGCCTGACCTTCCAAATATGGGTTGCGGATGTAACGGATAAGATTCAATCCGTGTGGAAAGGCAGGAAGTTCATGCCCTGGGACGGGCCAGCGTCGCCATGGTGACGTGGATAGTGTGGGCACCTTGCACATGCGCGCCAAGGAATCCGTATGTAGCGCGTGATGAACTAGATATTTAACTGCGCTTGCGTGAAAAAACGACCCGGCGTCTATGAGCGAAGCTCAAGTGAATGTTACTGAACCCAGCCGGCAGCGTGAAAGAGAGTGTTTACGCGCCGTACATGCGCATTATGGTCGTGGAAATGCTAAAGTCAAAGTGAGCCTTCCAACGCGAATGCGCGTTGCAGGCCAAGAGTCTAAAAAGTGGGACTCCGGCCTGTATTACAAAACGGATAGTGGTCTCATAATGTAACCTGCCATGTACTCAGTCAAAATACTTGAAAATAGCCCAATTGTACTTTACAAAGTTGTTGACACACACCGGGGGGGGAAAAGAAGAGTTAATATATACTTATTCCCTAAATGCTGTTAAAGGAGAACGCAGTCTTATGCCAGAAATAACCTATATCCCTGCGCCCAATGCGCATACATTAAGTGATCATGATTCCTAGAGGTGTGATATTGAGAATCATGATAAGTGAGATGGAGACAGATGTAATGTGCAATATTCCATTCCCACAATCCTTAAGCAAGGGAATTCTAGCCGAGGTGAAATGGTCGAAATAATAAAATTAAACATCCAGTGCATGTCAATGGGCTCGATAAAGACAATATGTACATATAGATGGTTTATAGATATAGAGAAATATGGTAATTAGAAGGCTGAAAACAGCCAAGGAATTTTTAGTGTCACGTGATGGACTGGATGCAGGTCACATGTATATATAGATGACATAATATTTACAGGGCTAACTGAAGCCAGGGAATATCGTCATTCAAGCCTTCTTTCCATGTACGAAGACGGTAGACCCACCGCTGTTCCCTCACATGAAGTGGCCCGCTAAGGTCTGTTTTTTGTTTTTTCATGACCTCCAGGACTACCCATCTTAGGTCTGTATCTCCATGGTTCTGTTCCAGAAAATGTCTAGTTAGTTTTGTGTTGGTTTTTTTGCAACGAATGGTACTACGATGTTCGTTGATTCGGGTTTTGATTTTTCTGGTGGTCATACCCACGTACCTAAGGTTGCATGGGCATGTGAGAAGGTATACCACGTTTTCCGTATTGCAATTGCTAAAGTGGTTCAATAACCATGGGCGTGTGGTGCCGATGTCAACCGTCTTGGCGGTCACTGTAAGAGGGCAAGCAACACAGCCGCCACATGCATAATGTCCTGTGGGTCTTTGAGTGTTCCATAAAGTCATTTGATCTTCCACTCTCGGTTGGGGATCTTTTGCTCGGACTAGCTCGTCCCGTAAGTTCTTACTTCTTTTGAATGCAAAAAGGGGTGGTTCCCAGTATTTTCCTGCTCCTTGGAGGATATGCCAGTTCTTTCTTATAATTCTTTGTACGGCATTGGAGGCCGATGAATGCCGCGGACCCAATTGGGCCTTAGGCAGAAACATGTCGACCCCATTGATAGCGGTGGGGGGACAATAATATCCCCATTACACCGATTATTTTGGTTTTAATTACCATATAGATGCCAGCACCATTAAATCTAAGCAGACATCTTTAATGGCTTTTTAACTCACTACCTTTTTCTTTGGGCCCCCACTTAGTTTAGAAGTGCATCCCTGTCGTCAGGTGTATGCCCGCCCTCTATCAAACCAAGGTTTTAGAGGGCGAGGACTGGTCAATGATGAAGCATGACACCAGGTGGTGTGTGAGACCAGTCCTTCATTTTATGTGAGATGCCTTCACTCACAGACTAAAACTGCACTAGCACTTGTGACACCCCACTGGGAGCGGCTTTATTGTGGTACACAGTTTATGTTGGAGGCTGCCGACTCCCAGTACCCGTGCCTCTGGTTCCCTTACCCCAGATTTGGTCTGGACGTTGTGGTTATATATGATTATGGGCCTACCAGAGCCCATCAGGTGGAAGTGGGGCGTTCTCTTAATATGCCTTATTTTTGCCTACAGGGAGGTAACACAAAATATGCTTCCGTTTAGTCCCTTTGAGATCCTTTATGGACATCCTCTTAGGGGAAATCTCAGTCTGATGAAGGACGGGCGAGAGCTAGCTCCCAAGAAGTCCTCTCACAATGTAGTTAGCCCATGTTGGCTCTCAGAAATCAGATGCAGAGCTTCTAGAAGAAGGACTCTGGGAATTGGGTATCAGTCAGGGAAGAATGAAACTCTGGCATGACCAGAAGGACACTCTTGTCATGAACCCCTCATGTGCCCTCTGTGTAATGAACCTAGTGCACAAGGTTCATGTTGCATTACACCTATGGCACTTTATGGTACGCTATGATATGACTGATGTTCCCCCAGCACCCTTATAACTAATGCCCCCCTAACACCCTCATGACTGAGGTTTCCCGAGCATTCTCAGGACCGATGTTTTCCCAGCATCCTCATGACTGATGTTCCCCCATCACCCGTTATGACTGATGCTTCCCTAGCACCCATAATTTCCATTATGCTTGAATCCCTGCAAGCTTCCTCCAGAAAACCAATTGCAAGCCTTGCTGTCACTGGGGCCTTGGTGTTGTTTTCCATTATGTATGTTCGAGCTAAAACAATGCATTTGTTTCCTGTTATTTGATTCCAATCAACAAGTTGCACTTGTCCATTCTGTAAGGTTAAATAGAGTATGCTAGCACGTGTTTTCCCCAGGGTTCGAGAAGCTTCCAGTGGGCCTTGGCCCCATGTGCCACTTGTGAAATAGCTACCTCCATTGAGCCTACGAGATGGTAAATAAACCCCGCCCAAGCCTGATATATGTATAGACCTTGTGCCAAAATCTGTACTTCAAGTTATTCCTAGGAGTGCCACACTCTAATCTGGGATTTTGGTTATTCTGCTCTCATGTCGAGCTGCTGATGAAACCTGTAAGTTTGTGTCACTGAATTTAATGCATATTCATTGTATGTAGAGACTTGTTAGTGTCCTGATGGTAACTGCCCCCTCTTGTTATTTCCAGTGGATTGCGTCATCGCAAAAACAGAGGGTTCTAGTCCCGGGCACATCTACCTCGCTAACGTAGAAGGTCTCAGAAGTGGCAGATCCTGTTACACAGTGTCACACAGCGTCAGAGCAGATACGACCCAGTAAGTCTTTTTTTTATCCTAACGAACCCACTTTCCTCTTGAGAACAGTGTGTGTTAAAGGATTTTGATTCATAGTTATTTGCTGTCCTCTGGAGGGATAGGAGAACCAGCGTCGGCTCCAGTGTTGTCTCCATGGTTGGGACCTGGTGAGTGTTTTAGATCTAGCAAGGGCTTTAGGGGATGTACAGCACAAAGTTCAGTCCTTGCGACTGGAAAATCAGTCGCTTAAGAATAAACTGGTCCGATGTCGCCCTCGCCACTCCCCATGGATATCTGAGGGAGGAGCTGGGACAGTTCCCAGTGATACAAGTTCCGTTTTGCAACCTTCACACTTTGGATAATTGGGAAATCCAACAAGCGCTTCTGTTGCTGGAAGTGCTAATCCTATTCATGTCACAGTTACCACTCCAGTCCCAGTGTCTTTGGCCCCACCCAAATGATTTTTTAGGGATAGTCACAAATTTGATGCAATCTGGAGTCAGTGCCAGTTGCAGTTTCTTTGTTCTACTGGAGCCTTTCTCTCAAATGAAACTAGAGTCGCATTTACCATATCCTATCTCAGGGGGGCAGCTGATAATTGGGCTATTCCACTCATAGAAGATAATGACCCGGATTTTGGAAGGTTTAAAGAGACGATGCACTGTCTCTTTGCTGAGCACACTTTTGTCCAGATGAGCAAAAATGGGTTGTTAAACCTACGTCAGGGCAAGAAAGATCTTCTTACCTACATTACTGCCATTGGTAAATTAATTACGGAAAGCCAGTGGCCAGAGGAAAAAAGAACCTACCTCTTTTATAGAGGGTTAAGAGATGATTTAAAGAAATCTCAGATGCAAGTTGTAGATTTACCCTTAGGTTGTTACGAGTTCATTGATTTAGTTGTCAGGCTTGACAATAGGTTAAATGAACGAAAGGGGGAACGCCCCGAGGGGATCCCAGACTACTAGTTGTGCAGTCTGAGCGGAAAGAGACAGAGTCTAAGGATCACAACACTAAAGAACTCATGCCGATTGGGGGCTTGCGCGGTCCTTTGACTGCAGAGGAAAAAAGAAAGTAGAAAGAAATTAATCCTGTGTTTGTATTGCATTAAAGTGGTGCATTTTAACGAGAATGTTCCGCCAAACCAAAGGGAATTTGGAAGACTAGTGCCTTGACATCTGACATGGTGCATGAAAACTAGAAAGCCTGGTTGCCATAGGGCTCAATTAGTAGGGTGTGGTTCTTGAACCAACCCCCCTATTACTTGACTAATACTTCGCATAAGGTTCCACAATATTTAATGATACCAGTCACCCTTATCACTTCATCCCAGCAGAGACAGTTTCTACCAATGCTGGTAGATTCGGTGGCTCCCAGAAACTTCTTAGGTCTAGCCTTGGCCTGTTGTTACGTATCCCAAGGGTGAGGAAAGATGAGCCAGCGCATGTTAGAACCATGGAAGGCTCCGAGCTCTCTTCTGGGATCACTGTATATCAATTGATTCCATTAGCTTTAGTATGTGAGAATGGGCATATTGAGACCTTCACCTTTGATCTCATAGTCACACTTACTTTTGGCACTATTTTAGGGACCTGCTAGCTTTAACTGCATAATCCTGTCCTTGACTGCTCCCTCCAACTTGTCACCTTGGGATCCTGTACTGTCGAACTCATTGCTATAACAAGACACATGGACCTCTGTCTCCTTTGACTTGTGCAGCCTCAAAACCAGGCCCTTTGAACCAGCTTCCAGTAGAATACCAGGACTTTCAAGACATCTTTGACTAACAGAGTGCTGCACAACTACCTCCCTATAGGGAATTTGATACGTGTATAGATTTAATTCTGGGTGCTGCACTACCCTGTAGTCGCATTCACACTCTCTTGGAGCCAGAGACTGAACACTTAAATAAATAACTAGATGACATGCTAGCCTTAGGGTTTATATGACATTCCACCTCCCATGTGTCATCAGCGGTTTGCGGGCGTGCCTAGACTACAGAATAGTGAAAAAAGTGACAGTAGAAAACAGATATCCATTGCTATTAATTCCTGACTTGTTAGATCAGGTTCGGAAATCCACGGAGTACAGCAATCTGGACTTATGTGGTGCATACCACCTTCTTCGTATAAAAGAGGGTGATGAATGTAAGACAGCCTTTAGGACTAAATTTGAACTTTTTATATGTACAGTTATGCCATTTGCATTGTGTAATGCCCCAGCGTCCTTCCAGAACTTCATCAATGTGGTCCTGCGAGATTTGCTGGGCATTTGTGTTGTTGTATACATTGACAACATCCTGATCTATTCACAAAACATGACTGAACACAGAGACCATGTTAGGACAGTCTTACAATGACTCCAAGACCAAGCCCTTTTTGCCAAATTGGATAACTGCACGTTCCATACCCTGTCTGTTGAGCTCCTGAGATATATCTTGTCTCCAGAGGATGTGACCATGGACAGAAAAAAGGTCCAGGCAATCCAAGATTGGCCAGCAATGACTACGGCAAAATAGGTTTTTCAAAATGTTACCAATGATTTATTACCCATTTTTATGACATTGTAAGCCCCATCACTAGCCTCTTACAGAAGAAGGTATCTTTTGAGTGGTCCCTGGAGGCCAATAATGCCTTGAAATTACTTAACGAGAAATTTACAATGGCTCCAGTACTCAGACATCTAGACCCCATGCAGCTTTACTTTGTGGAGGAGGATGCCTCCCAGTTGTCTGTGGGAGGTATTTTATCACAACGCAACAACACAACAGGACATATGCACCCAGTTGCCTTCTTTTCCAAAACATTATTGCCAGCAGAACATAATTACACAATTGCCAAATGGCAATCAAACTATGCTTTCAAGAATGGCAACATTCACTTTTAGGGGCCCAGTATATTGTCCCCATATACACTGATCATAAGAATCTCCAATTCCTCAGGTCTTTGAAAGCCTTGACCCCTAGACAAGTAAGGTGGTTATTATTTTTTACCCAATTTCATTTCATTATCACCTACCGGTCAGGCTCACAACTGATTAAGGCCAATCTACTATTTAGATGGGGTTACACAAATCATAACGCTCAAGGACAGACACCACAGAACGTTGTAGACTCCGAACAACTCGTAGGGCTCTGCGATCAAGAATCTTTCTTGGATAAAGTCAGGCGGAGTATGAGTCAAGAAGAAATATACGCTTGGGGGACTGAAAAAGATAATCATGTACACAATGAGCTTCTTTACCATGGTACCACCTTATATGTCCCCAAGAAAGAATTAAGTCAGGAAGCAGTAACCTGGTGTCATGATACTCCATTAGCAGGTCTTCCAGGAATCCAAAAGACCTTAGCAAACTGTCAGTGATGGTTTTGGTGGCCCACATTGTTCAAGGATGTGTATGACTAAGTTCAGACCTGCCCAATATGTTCTCAAAACAAGGTATCCCATTCTCCCTCATCAGGATATTTGCGAATCTTGCCTGTGCCCCCATACCCTTGGCATACCATAAGAATCGATTTTATTACAGACCTCCCCAACTTCAATAGCTATACAACCATTTGGATGGAAGTAGATTTTTTTCCAAGATGGCGCACTTTATTAACCTAAAAGAAATACCCACTACCAAGACCCTCGCCATGCTGTTTATTCAACAAATCATTGAATTGCAAGGACTCCCTGCGTTCATCATTACTGATAGGGATCCACAAATTAATTTTACGATTCTGGCAGAGTCTTTGCACATCACTGGATATTCATAACCGACTCTCAACTGCCTAACATCCACAAACTGATGGGCAGACAGACACTGTGATGTCTATGGACCTCTACTCCTAAGGGTTGGGAATCCTTGTTACCTTTTGCTGAATTTGTCTTCAATAACTCACAGCATTCAGCCACTGAGGTTTTTCCTATCTATTGTTTAACGGGTACGAACCCTCGCATGTTGGCTGAAAATGTTGTAATACACTCTGAAAATGTACCTGCCATACAAGAATTTGTAAAACATCTGGCTGATTCACAACAGCAGGTGTTATCGCATTTCCATCAGACTAAGTTGAGTATGCAAAAATATGCTAACAGATGTTAGACCTGGCATTATTGACATGGTTTTCCCTGACTTTTTGCCTCTACCTCCTGTATTTTTGACTGTATGCTGGGTTTCATTTTTGCTGGTTTAAAAGCTTTAGGCACTTTACCGCTGCTGATCAGTGCCAAAGTACAAGTACTCCCTGTGTAAATTGTGATTATGATTGGATATCCATGATTGCCATGTTTGATTTACTTGTAAGTCCCTAGCAAAGTTCACTGTGTGTGCCCAGGGCCTGTAAATCAAATGCTACTAGTGGGCCTGCAACACTGGTTGTGTCACTGACATGAGGAGCCCTTCAAACCTGTCTCAGACCTGCCACTGCAGTGTCTGCACAAGCAGTTTTTAACTTCCATGTCGACTTGGCAAGTGCACCCACTTGTCAGACCCTAACCTTCCCTTTGCTTACTATAAGTCACCTCTAAAGTAGGCCCAAGATACCTCCCTGGGCAGGGTGCAGTGTATGTGAAAGGTAGGACATGTGCTGGTGTGTTTTACATGTCCTGATAGTGAAATACTGCCAATTTCGTGTTTCACTATTGAAAGACTGTCTTTCCCATAGGTGATCATTGGAGATGCCTTGTAATATTTTACAAGTGTAACTTCAATTGGGAAGAGCTAGAGATTTGGTGTTTGGGCTCCCTGAGCTTAGAATTTATTAACACATCTTTTAGTACAGATGGTTTTTAAATTGTGTGTTTGAAAATGCCACGAAAGTGGTCATTTTCTTGTTTAACCATCCTGTGCCTCTGCGTTCCCGTGGAATCAACATCTGTTTTTTGGTGCGCAGTCAAAATATCGAATTTTAAATATCGACCTACACTAATATCGAGTTTTTAATATCGTAGGGACAGAATATCGAAGTCAAGAATATCGTTGACTAGAATATCGACTTTAAGGTAAGTAATATAGATTTTTTAAATATCGAAGTAAGTAATATCGAAGTAATTAATATCGTTAGCAAAAATATAGTTGTAAATAATATCGATTTTTTTTAGTGTTATGTATTTTATATGAATGTTTAACATTTTTTTTAAAGTTTTTTCATTATTTTTAAATATATGTATTAAATGTTTAGAAAATAGTAATTTTTTTAAAGTAAATTTTGCGTTTTAGTATCAGAGCGGGTTGTGGGTTTATAGGGGAATAGGGTGGGAAGTAATTTAATTATAATTAATTAATTAATATGTTTTTATTTATTGTTATTGATTGTTAATGTATTGTTAATTAATTATTAATTGGTAATTAATTTATATTAATTGGTTAATTTATAATTATATTAATTATAATTAATTTATTATTAATTGTTATTTATTGTTACTTAATTTATTGTAAATTAATTATTAATTGGTAATTAATTTTAATTCATTGATTAATTGGTAATTACATTAATTATGTTATTTTTAATGTGTGGTGGGTTGTGGGTTTATAGGGGAATAGGGGAATAGGGTGGGAAGTAATTTAAATATAATTAATTAGTTAATATGTGTATATTTATTGTTAATTAATTATTAATTGGTAATTAATTTGTATTAATTGGTTAATTAAAAATAATATTAATGATAATTAATTTATTATTATTTTTTATTTATTGTTATTGTTAATTAATTTATTGTTAATTAATTATTACTTGGTAATTAATTTTTATTAATTGGTTAATTGATAATTAAAATAATTGTGTTATTTTTTTATGTGTAGCACGTTGTGTGTTTATAGGGGAATAGGGTGGGAAGTAATTTAATGTTATTTAAGTAAATATTAATTTAATTTAATTTAATAAGTATTTATTAATAATTATTTTGTTAAATAATTATTAATATGTTATTTATTTTAAAAAATAATAATTTAAAAGTATGTTAATTTAACCCCTACGCGATCCTACATTTTCCCTACTGTTGCACTCACTGGAGTGGGAATAGTAATTTTTACCCCTACGCTATCCAACACTTTCCCTACTGTTGCACTCACTGGAGTGGGAATAGTAATTTTTACCCCTCCGCTATCCAACACTTTCCCTACTGTTGCACTCACTGGAGTGGGAATAGTAATTTTTACCCCTCCGCTATCCAACACTTTCCCTACTGTTGCACTCACTGGAGTGGGAATAGTAATTTTTACCCCTCCGCTATCCAACACTTTCCCTACTGTTGCACTCACTGGAGTGGGAATAGTAATGTTTACCCCTCCGCTATCCAACACTTTCCCTACTGTTGCACTCACTGGAGTGGGAATAGTAATTTTTACCCCTCGCTATCCAACACTTTCCCTACTGATGTACTCACTGGAGTGGTAATAGTAATTTTAACCCCTACGCTATCCAACACTTTCCCTACTGTTGCACTCACTGGAGTGGGAATAGTAATTTTTACCCCAACGCTATCCAACACTTTCCCTACTGTTGCACTCACTGGAGTGGGAATAGTAATTTTAACCCCTACGCTATCCAACACTTTCTCTACTGTTGCACTCACTGGAGTGGGAATAGGAATTTTTACCCCTCGCTATCCAACACTTTCCCTACTGATGTACTCACTGGAGTGGGAATAGTAATTTTAACCCCTACGCTATCCAACACTTTCCCTACTGTTGCACTCACTGGAGTGGGAATAGTAATTTTTACCCCAACGCTATCCAACACTTTCCCTACTGTTGCACTCACTGGAGTGGAAATAGTAATTTTAAACCCTACGCTATCCAACACTTTCTCTACTGTTGCACTCACTGGAGTGGGAATAGTAATTTTTACCCCTCCGCTATCCAACACTTTTCGTACTGTTGCAGTTACTGCAGTTGAAATAGTAATTTTATTTCCTCGCTATCTAATTTTTTGTATTTTTTTAGCTAATGTACTGTATAATTATTTTTAAAAAGATTTAAAATAATTTTAATTTTTTTAATTTGTTACATATATTTATTTAATTTTTATTTATATTATTGTTTTATGTGTATAGATGTATTTATAATTTATAAAAAATAAATTAAACAATTTATAAGTTATTAAAATAAATATTAAAACATATTAATAAGTAAGTATATATATATTCTATATTATATGTATATGTTTAATGTATTTTTAAGTTATATATATTACTTATAATTTTTAAGCATTTTTAAATATTTTTAACTATTTTTCTTTTAATTATATGTATTATTTACTTTATTTTACAATTTTTTTTAACTTAAATTAAAAACAATATTTTTAACAACGATATTTTTGACATCGATATTTTTTTATTGATATTTTTGTACTTACCTTAATGTAGATTGGATGTCGATATTCTTGTCTTCGATATTTTTGCTTCGATATTTTTGTAGGTCGATATTGTGACCTTCGATATTTAGTCAGTGATTCCTGTTTTTTAGCTGACAGGGGCTGGTTTGTGCATTTACTCCAGACACTCACACAAAGTGAGCTGAACTGTGCCCTGTATATGCTGATGAGCCATCCTGGGCTACAGTGGTGTGGGCAGTTCTCACTAGCACCTGAATAGGCTGTGGCTACCCTGCACAATGGAGTCTTCACCTCCTGTAGTGTGCCTGGCTAGGACAGGACAGAACTGGTGCTTTTGTGCAAGAGAGACTTTTCTTTGTGCTGACTTCAAACAAAAAAGTAGTGTAAGTATTGGTGCTTTGACCCCAGGATTTTAGAATACTTCTGGATCAGGAGGAACCTCTGCCAAGGAGAAGAACTGTTGTGAGGAGGAGTACTGCCCCTTTGCTGTGTGTTGCTATGCTCGGTTGGCCTGCAGTTGCTGCTTCTGCCTTCAAGAGGAAAAAGACTGGGCTTTGCTGTGAACCTGCTTGAGAAGATTCTCCAAGGGCTTGATGTAGAGCTTGCCTCCTGTTAAGAAGCCTCACCTACAGCAACCTTGAACTCCACTGCTGGGAGTTCTGACCTGTCTTGTGGTGCTTAATCCTGTTTCTGGGCCCTTGGAAGTTGTTTTGCTGACTTTCCTGGCGTAACTTAACGCATCGTCCTTCTAGTGCCGTTTTTCCCACAGTGCGGACAAAAAACACATGCATCCCGAGGTGCGTCCGAGAAGATCGATGCAGAGCCTGTGTGCAGCCCAATAAATTGCTGCAGCCTGGGTGAGAATAGACGCTTGTTATACTTGATAACTTGGGAAGGGTATGGTCCTGAAGATCAGTCTTGGGAACCAGCCTGGAATGTTCATGCCCCTCACCTGTTTTGTTCCTTCCATGCCTGTCACCCAGACGAATCACCCCCTATAAGTCATTCCTTGCGGGGGGAAACTCTCATGACCCGCTCATGCGCCCTCTGTGTAGTGGGCCTAGCACAAAGGGCTCATGTTGTTTTATCCCTATTGCACTTTAAGGCACGTTATGATATCATGTCTGATGTTCCCCCAGCACCCTTATAACTAATGTCTCCTCTAACACCCACATGACTGATGTTTTCCCAGCATCCTCCTGACCGATGGATCCTCAGCACTCTCATACCTGCTGTTCCCCCAGCACCCTCATGACTGATGTTCCCCCAGCACCCTCATGACTGATGCCTCCCCAGCACCCATAATTTCCATTACGCTTGAATCCCTGTAAGCTTCCCCCAGAATCCTGTGAGTCAATGGCAAGCCTTGCTCTCCCTGTTACTGGCTCCTTGGTGTTGTTTTCCATTATGCACGTATGAGGGAAAACAATACATTAGTTTCTTGTTACTTGGTTCTGATCAACAAATTGCACCTGTAAGGTCAAAGAGAGTGTAGTAACACTTGTTTTCCCTGAGGTTCGAGAACCTTCCAGACGGCCATGTGCCCACACATGCCATGTGTGATCTAGCTACAACCATTGAGCCTTCGAGAGGGAATATAAACTGGTGGTTCCTGTGGGACCCGCTCCCTTGACGTCTTCCTCCTTGCTCCCTCCTGCACAGCTACTCTGGATCCCCGTGACTCCCTTAGTCAAAGCCTCGAGATCTTCTTCGAAATTCAGCCAAGGACAAGAACTAGACTAAGTACTTGATATCAGGTTAGTGCACACTAAACCTCCTACAGTAGTAAGCATTACCGAGTATCCCCGTCTTCAGATGCTATAGACTTTCCCCCATTGTCCTCCGTGTCATTTACTCCAGCACTTCTTAGTGCTTGAACTCTATCGCGCAAGAATTAAACACTTGAGCTCCATGTTTCTCTGATGAACAGTGGTGCTCAAAGAAAGCACTTCAGATTCTTTGATATACTTATGGACTTTGACCCAAAATCTGTATTTCAAGTTATTCCAAGAAGTGCCACATTCCAATCTGTGATTTTGGTTATTCTGCTCTGATGAAAACTGTAAGTTATTGTCTCTGAATTTAATGCACATTCATTGTGTGCCCCCTCTTGTTATTTCCAGTGCATTGCATTATCGCAAAAACAGAGGTTCTTGTCCCGGGCACATCTACCTTACTAACGCAGAAGGTGTCCAAAATGACAAATCCATTTAGGCAGTGTCGCACAGCCTCAGAGCAGATCCAACACCGCAAGTCTCTCTTTTTTATTTTAACCCAGCTCCCCCTTTCCTCTTGGGGACGGTTTGTGTGCTAGGGTTTTGATTCCTAGGAATTTGCTGTCCTTGGGAGAGATAGGAGGCCCAGCATCACCTCCAGTGTTGTGTCTGCAGTTGGGACCAGGAGAGTGGATGTTAACTCTGATCGCGTTTCAGCCTGGACACAAAAGTATAGGTTATCGAGGAGGTGGAGCTTCCAAACAGCAAGATGGGTCAGTGTAAGGTGTCAACCTCTCTACTACCCTGACCCCAGAACAGCATAGGGACTGTCTCTAGTTCCTGGAGCAGTTTGCCTTTTTGTTCTCTCTCATCCCTTGGCTTGCACATTTGTGTACCCATGATATTGATGAAAGAAACAGCATGCCTGTTAAGGAGGAAGTATCCAAGAAGCTTGAATTGGGGTTGAATGAGCACTCCAGTAGCCCTTGGTCCAGCCCAGTGGTGCTTGTGCCCAAAGTCACCCCACGGGGAGCTGATCCAGAATTCTGAATATGTATGGATTATAGGGGACTCAACTCACAGACACATTGTGAGAAATTGGGTTGTTGGTTGAGGAGGGTGATACCCTACTCAAGCAACAACCACAATCCTTGTCAGGCTGAATCACAAAAAGTCACTAAATTAACCTGTGCTTAATCTTTTGGAAACTTAGCACAAAAGCAGTCAGGCTTCACTTAGAGGCAATGTGTAAAGTATTTACGCAACAATTAAACAGCAATAAAGCGAAAACACAACACAAGAAAAAAACCCACATCAATTATGAAAAATAGAGTCAATTTTAATAAATAATTTGACATAAAAATGACAAAAATACAATTATGAGAACTGGAGTTATACATTTTTAAAGTTTAAAGTGAAAAATAGTGCCTAAAAGATCAAAGCATCAACTACGGCAAAGTTGAACATTATGGCCAACCGCAATGGAGCGCGGGTCGGATACACAAAGTGGATTGGACCCCATCTTCGCTTACCTTCAGACGTTAAGGACATTTTGAAGAAAAATGTCTGATAAGATAAGAGTCCAGTGGGGCTGGGTGGCCGGTTGTGTCTGAGGAGGAGGCATCGTCCTCGGGGAGCCACTGGACAAAGTTGTGGTGAATATTCCTACGTTTGGACTTAATCTCTTTTTTGGAAGTCAAAAATCTCCAGCGGGACGAAGCTGAAGACTGTAGACAACAAGAGCTCCGGAGATGAGGTTGGATACTCCTTCTGTGAGGAGCCGCTGAACAGGATTTCCTGCAGTTGGGAAGAAAGTAACTGGAGCTGCCATGAAGTCAGGCCGACCGGAGAAGAACCTTGGGTGGATTGGCAAGCAGGTAGGTCATGGTCTCCTCTCAGTTCTCAGAGCGCTTTTTGGTTGAAAATTGTGTTAGTCCTAAGGTTTGGACTTGGGTTATCTGAATTCCTAGGCTCCGATCATAAGGCCAGCAAAGTAGCCCTTGGAGTCACTCTGGAATTCCTGGGTTCAAATAGAAAAACAGGTTTCAAGTAGCAGGGCAGTCTTCTGAAGGCACAGAGCAGGCTTCTGGCGGCAGGGCAGTCCTTCTTAGTACAGAAAGGCAGTCCTCTGAAGTACACAGCAGGCAACAGCAGTGGCTAGCATCTGAGAGTCCTTCTGCAGGTCCAGAAGTGAACTAAAGAGAGTTGTGAGGGTCCTATTTTAATAACTGGTTCCCCCGTTGAAGTGGGAGAAACTGCCAGAGCCTTCCCCCACAGAAGTGCCTAGAATGTGCTGCCTCCCTTCCCTGGTCCCAGTCTGAATGCAGGTACAATAGGTTAGAATTAAGGTCTTTGTGGGAGAGCTGAGGCACAGTCTTTTGAAGTGTAAGTGGGACTGGTCACAGCTCTTCCCCTAATACTGTCTAAGATGTCTCATCTAACTTTACCATAAAAGAGGATTTTAAATTACAATTCCTCAAGCACCAAATTTGACTTTTCTAACTTGTCCCAATCAAATGTTAGCACTTATTAAATGTAATAAGGCTACCTAGAGTTATCCTATGGGATATGTAGGCTTCACAGTAGTGGAAAACAGATGTGTGAATTTTTCACCACCACGGCATGTAAAACTTAAAAATACATGCCCAACATTTTAATTACAATACACCCTGCCCTATGGGCTGTCTAGGGATTACCTTAGGGGTGACCTATATGTAATAAAAAGAGATTGTTAGGCATGGCAAGGGGATTATTTTGCCAAGTTTAATTGGCAGCTTAAAAGGGCCAGCAAGCCGCAATAGCAGGCATGAGACATGTTTTAAGGGGATACTTATGTTTGTGGCACAATAAATGCTGCAGGTCCTCTATTAGCATTTAATTTACCAGCCCTGGGTATATGTATTCCACTTTACTAGGAACTTCAAATAAATTAAATATGACATTCAGGTGTAAGCCATCTTTACCGTGTTTTAGGGAGTCAGCACAAGCACCTTAGCATTGCTTAGCGTGGAAAAGTGCACAGAGTCCTAAGGCCAGAAATTCCGAAAAATAGGAGGGAGAAGGCAAAAAATTGGATGGAAGATTAGCCTAAGGCTGATAGGTCTAACACTGTGAACTGCTGAACTCATAGATATGTTGGGAGCTACCAAGTTTCTAAGTCCCTTTGACTTGATGTCTTGGTACTAACAGATTGCCCTAATTGAGGGGCTAAGGAGAGGACTGCATTTTCCACCTCAGAGGGCCACTTCTAGTTCAGGATGATGCCCTTTGGGCTAAAGAATACCCTGACACCTTTCAGAGGTTTGTTACCAGGGTCCTGGCAAGGATGGAGGCTTTCGGTGCTGCCTACCCAGATGACATAGCTGTATTCAATTCTAGTTTGAAGGATCACCTGTTTCACCTACAGGAGGTGCTTCTGGTCCTGCAAAAGGTAGGCCTGACTGTCAATGTTAGCAAGTGCCAGATAGGACACAAATCTGTGTTGCAGCTGGAACACCTAGTGAGTAGGGGCAAGATACCAAGATCCAAGCCAAAATTTACATTATTCTGGCCTGGGAACTCTCCGAAACTCAGACTGAAGTTAGAGCCTTTCTAGGCATAACTGGATATTACATGAGGTTTGTCAAGGGACATTGTTGCCCCCTTGACTGAACTGACTTCCAAGAACAAGTCCAAAAAAGGTTTTCTGGACAGAAGCCTACCAAAAATCATTTAATATACTCAAGGAGGCCAAGTGTACAGTACCAGTACTCAAGGCCCCTCACTTCTCCTAGGAGTTTATAGTGCAGACGCTTCGGAACATGGCACAGAGGCTGTGCTATCACAGTTGAATGAGGAGGGCCTAGACCAGCCTGTACCTTCATCAGTAGAAGGTTACTGAGGGAAATGAGGCGGAGTAGTATTGAAAGAGAAGCTTATGGTGTGGTCCGGACACTGAAAAAGTTAATACCATACCTGTTTTGGACTCACTTCTGGGTTCAGACAGACCACAGGCCCCTAAGATGGCTTATGAAGATAGAGGGTGAAAATCCCAAACTGTTGAGGCAGTCCATCGCCCTACAGGGAGTGGACTCTATGTTGGAACATCGCCCTGGTTTTGACCATTCAAAAGCTGATGGTTTATCCAGGTTCCTCCATCTTAGTGATGAGAACTCCCATGAGGGTGGGTATCTCTCCCCACATTCAGCTGGCCAGGACACATGTTAGACCTGACAGCCTTCGGTGTGGTCTTACCTCAAACCTTTTGTCTTCTATCCTCCGGCTTGCTGAAATTCTTTTTGTTGGCATTATTACTCTATACACTTGTGCTTTCTCTTTCAAACATGGTAAAATTGTCTTACACCCAATCAGCACATTTGATTTACTTATAAGGCCCTATTACAGTGGTACTATATGTACCTAGGATCTGTAAATAAAATGCTACAAGTGGGCCTGTAACACTTATTGTGCCACCCACTTAAATAGCCCTTTAAGGCTTGCCATTTCAGCCTGTGTGCATTTTTAAACTGCCTATTTGGCCTGACAAAACCTCTCTTTCTAATACATGTGTCACCCCCTATGGTAGGACGTCAACAGCACAGGTCAGGGCAGGACAGGATGCATTGTATTCAGAAGGTAGCACATGTTTAAAAGCTTTACCTGTCCGGGTAGTGAAAAGATCTCAAATTCACTTTTCACTACTGTGAGGCCTACCTCTCCCATAGGATAACATTGGGTTAAGCTATTACAATTAATAAGTGCTAACCTTTGATTGGGAACAGATAGAAATATCATGTTTGGTCTTAATTCTGAAATTGCTACTTTTAGAAAGTTGGCATTTTCTTGTCTTAAACATTTTGTGCTTGCAGCCTGTTCCTGGGTCACATCACATGACTAGGTGTAGTTGGCAGTTGGCATTTGTTTTTACCTCACAGACAGCCATACAGTAGGGGACTGGGTGTTAGCAGGATTGCCACCCTGGTAGGATAAGGAGGAGGAGCTGTGCACAGCCCTAGCTGCACTTCAAAAAAGCTGCCTCAGATCACACACAAAGCCTTTTGTTACTTCAGACATCCTGGGACCGGGGCAGGAAGACAAGAAATTCAAGACAAGTCTGTGGGGGGGAAACTCCATAAGTTTATTTCACTTCAAAGTTTGCACCATGTATAAAACTCACACCCTCAGATCCACTCTTCAGTTCACTTCCAGACCTGCAGAGCAATCTCAGAGGACTGCCCTGCTGCCTGTGGCCTGCTATGTACTTCAGAGGACTGACTGGCTGCATCAAGAGGACTGTCCTGCTGACCAAAGCCTGCCAGGACCCTCAGAGAACTGCCCTGCTGCTTGGGACCTGCTCTTCTGCTTGAACTCAAGACTTCCAGAGTGACTCCAAGTGCTAGTTCCCTGGCCCTCTGAGCAGCAGCTCAGGGACAGAAATGGCTCCAACCATCTTGAACCCAAACCTGGACCCAGCCTGAGTTAGTCCTGACCCTCCAAATGGTGCCCCTCCAACCCTGGATGTCTCATCAAGAGAATTTAAAGCAGTGGTCACTGGTTCCATTGAAATTACAAGTTACACATTCCAGAGGGCTGCTCTGGTAAGAAATCTATATTCTCTTCAAACAGCCATAGAAATACAGAAAAATCAGAAGAAGAAGCGTAGGATGGTGTTGCCCCCTATACTCAGCATTTATCTGGCACCTTTCAACAGCAATTCTTACAAAAATAAATGTTTACATATAGATACAGATAAAACTAACAATAGGTCCCAAAATAGTGGTACTGAAGCAATTGACTGTGCACAGATATTATAATGATCATGGTTAATACTGCAAGAAATTATACCCATTATGTTCACAAACATCGAAAAACAAGATAAATAATAAGCACAAAAGGGGCAACATGTGACCAAGCAACTGGACCTGACATGGGATGGCCACTAAGCAGCTCATCCAGGTGCAGAAACTACAGACAAGAGATGAACATAGGTGGTCAAGAGCGATACCCCTTTGCACTACAAGAATATGGGGCACATTAAGGGCCTCCTCCCTTAGGGTGCAACAATAGGGCACCTTGAGGAACACAGGTTTGCAGTTTGAAGGGTCTCTCTAGATCAAGGGCCCTACAAACGGGGGATATTTCAAGGACAAAGGGATAATGAAGAGGATTGTACAGACTCTGTCAAACACACACAAAACACACACATGTACTTGACTAACAATAAATACATGGCGTGGGTCGGAATATAAATCTGAAAGACAAGACTACCAGGACATAGAGAGGAAATTTGTAGATATTGCCAAGACATCAATTACTTTTCATAAAGCATCATTAGTGGTTTAGAAATGGGTAGTTCTCTGTAGTTAATATGCTGCTTGCCCATTTTCTCTGTTGTATTACATTATTTTTTGTGCCTTGTAAGGTGCTTTCCTACAATTTGTATGATCCTGTAGCATTATAAAAGTCCTTATCATATCGATCTGTGAAAAGCCCGGTCCATCTTTTCTTGAGGTGATATTTGTGGATGTGAAGGACAATATACAAACAACTTCAAAAAATGCTTAAGACAAACTGTAAGTGTCCATAACAAACTGGGAGGTGCACAGAAAAAGTAATGCTTGATGTTTCCTTTTGAAATGCTTTGATTACTCTCCCCGTGGTGCATTAATTAAGAAAACATGCTCCAAACAGGACATCCATTTTCCCTGCCATTTTGAGTGAGAAAGCAATTTGGTCACAATTAGCAGAGTTCAGCAAAACAGACCTCCTCAGCTATCAGGGGATCTCAATTAGAATGACTCATATTTACTTATTGAAAAATGCTCTGTAGAATGACCAGCGTGGAATTATAGGCAATTGCAAGCTAATCATGAAAAGTTTATGGAGAAAGTCTATTGAAGGAAGAATGTACAGCAATCACATTGATCTCCATTTCTGCATCCGAAATTAATCAGGTTGGCTCACGATCCACAATATTTACTAAAACATATGAAAATAATCTTGAAAGATAGTTCTTCGAGAAAACAAGTCTTTAGTTCGCAATACTATTCCCTTTGTGGAGTCACCTATCATAGGAAAAGGCAATTTTGAATTCGACGAACAAATTCAAGGCAACAACAGTTCAAACAATTCCACACATTAGCCACAGTCCACTGTTGGACGCAACAGCATATCCACGTCAAAACAAACTACAATGGCGGACACAATACGCTGACACAGTTTGCTGCAGCTGGCAAGAAACAAAACCAAAAGTCTGCCTAGGTAAAAATATTCAGAGTGGGGTGACACTGTTTGGGTTTCCAGAAGACGCCATCAAATAAAGATATTGAATAAGCAATTCAGTTATATTAGGTTTCCTTGAGCAAATATCACCGGCCTTCAAGGCAACAACAGGCAGGTTCCATGCAATAAAGCGAATGTGAGCAATTCTACCTTTAGTGCAACTTTGCCTTCTGGCTCCTTCAGGAGAGCCTCGGCAGCTGTAGCCGGGTATTTCTCAGAGCTCATTATCTGTGTTTCTGAAAAATGTTTTGATGGCAATCTTGACCATCAGATCACAGTACCTATAGTTCCACATATGAGGCTACTCCACCCAGCTGGTAGAGGCAACCTACTATGCCATAAACAATTTTCACATGCCATAGGTGGCACTGATGTCGCATGTGCCTGATGTCTTCACCTATGGCAAAAACTCAAGACCTACCTACCGGCAAGATTCCCTAACAAAGAACTTTCAAGATAAGTAACTCCGCCCTAGTGAACCAAGGGGCATATTATCAAGCCCATTATCGCCGCTTTAGCGGCCGTTTTCGGCCGAAAAGCGGCGATAATTCCATCGCAGTATTAACAAGGACACGCTAACAGGCTTTAGCGCGTGTTTCCTTGTGATGGAGCAAGGACTCATAAATGAGACTTGCTCGAATGCAATCTCCTCACAGTATTAATTTATTAATCTTGTATTGTTTATATTAACTTTGCATACACTACATGAATAGCAAGGAAGCTTGCCTATGTGTTCTAACTAACAAGTAACGCTTGTCTTTTCCTAAAATGGCCGCTAAAGCGCGGGAACTTTACTGTGAATGTCTCAACCATATCACGTGTTGTGACGTCTTTCTTTGCTTGGTGGGAAACTCCTGCTTCTGCGCAGTGTGCATTAAAATGGCTGCTTGATGATTTCACATGCTTCAGCTTGCTCTTGTGTTATTATTAAATTGTCGTTTTCTTTACGCTACTAATGCGGGATAGAATTTATAAGTAAATGGGGATAGAGTAGAAAGAGTGGGTATACAGTGAAACATTTTTATTTGTGATTTTAATATTTTCTTCTTTGACTTTTATTAGTTCGTAAACTTGGGCCTGGGGTTGGTGAACTGAAACTCGAGAGACAATGATTCTGCGCATGTGTCCTGCTTGGCTGCCAAAGAATAAAGATGAAGTCAACCTGGACGTCGTCCAAGGCCGCGACCTAATGGCCGATATTGATATATTCATGTGTTCTTGCCAAATTTGCAACTATGTATATGAAGAATGAAAAAACTTTGTCGTGAGACGGGTGGGAAATAAAGCCAATGTATTAAATTTGATGGGCGGTATTATAAAACAATGGTCTTCAGAATTCGAACTAAAATCATATGGTGTGAGAATCAACCCCCTGTCCCTGTCCAATCAGAAGTAGTGGTCCCATATTTTTGCAACATTAATGGGAGGTACATGGGCGTAGAAGGGTATAATAGATATAAAATTAGCTAATTAGCTGCTTCTAGCTCCAGACTGCCAAGCTGATCGATTGCAGACTGAACCGCTGTCCAGAGAGGTCCTGAGGAGGGGGCGGCGGAGTCCATTAGAAGAAAGGCACGGGAGAATCGAGGAGAAGCCGAGTATCAGAGAGGGGAACGACGCAGGCGTCGTTGTAGAGAGGTCACCGGTCCTGTCCTGATCCTAGAGGAGGTCTTTGCTCTTCATCCTTCCTGGGTCCTATTCTTTTCCAACTCCTTGGCCAAGGGGTTTGGTTCTCGCACTTAGGTAAATATAAATGCAACCTTTAGTTGCGCTGCTGTCTCTATCTTCTCCTTTCTGAGGGACCGTCATTAATCAATAATTATTATTCTATGCTTCATCCTTGATATGCGATTTAGTACCATGTGGTTCTGTATTTTACTCTGCTAAATCTTTAGATAAACATTTTAAAACTTCCTGACTCAGTGGTTATTTCAGGATTATGTACTGTAATGAATGTCACTCATTTTAAACTTCCCAATTAGCAAAGGATTCATTGGTAAGTCATTACTCTTCAATCGGAAGGTAATTGGTAGCAGGGATTTTGATAAAGAGTAACAACTGACACCCCCAGCGTAAGTATTAGCATAGTATGAATGTATGGGCCCAAGTGAGTATCTAGTGTATGAATGCTGTTTGCTAATATCGCGCTGGATCAGTTTTCTGGTAGCAGAGGATGGTTTTACTTTGTTAATTGGGTAATGAGAATTTTATTTTTATGAACTAACATCCGTGTATTCAAAGTTTGTTTTATGTTGTCCAGAATTCCCCGGGGAAAATTGAATAGCGGATGGTAAGTGGAAGCCATACTGCAGTGAGGTTATCTGTCAGGCAGAAATAGTACTGAAAAGTTAAGCAGGACTATCAGTACTGGTTAGGGACTCTATGCATGTGAGTAATAGCAAAAGGAATATACTGGTGAAAATTTGATGTTATATCCCCTAGAAAGGGTAACATTGAAGAAGTAACAGGTATTTTTGATGCTCGAGTGAAGAGTAAACGGAAGGGTTTTACTCGTAGTGTATGTTTAGTAAACGGAAAGGTTTTACTAAGTGTGAGAGAAACTATCTTTTTCAATTTAGAGAAACTGGCACGATAGCGAATGTTTTATGTTGTTACTGAATTTTAATTAAAGTCGTAGAGAAAATAAAGTTTTGCGTACGAATTTGTAAAGGGAGGGTCAGCTGCCGGAGAGGGGGCTGACGTCACAAAACGCCGCGCTGGGATTGGTTGAAACAGCGGGTGTGGAACGACTCTTGTAAAGGAGGGGTCAGTAGTCAGGAGCAGTACTGACGTCACAGGTGCCGCGCTGGGATTGGTTGAAATCAGCGAGGGACAGAGAAGCGCAGATTGTAAAGGAGGGGTTGACAGACTAACGTCACAGAAAGGCCGCGCTAGGATTGGTTTAGAAATAAAAGTTAGCAGACACTTGATTAGTTGATATCATAGAAGCTAAAATCTTAGTGGATAGAGATTGCATGTTAAAACGCGATCCAACTTTAACAGGAACTTGACCGGATAGGAGATATTTAGACTTTGCAGAATATAATTTTATACATCGAGTTTTACCCAAGATGTACGGAGAGAAGAGAAAAATGTCCTTTCTGCAAAAAATTAAGAACTATTTTAAAAAGGATAAACCAATCAAAACTAGGGAAGGAATTATCATTCCACCAGCTAAAACGCCCGCTTCATTCATGATGATGGAGAGAGGTTATCATACTTGTGTATGGATAGAGAATTGGATAGAATATACCAAAAAGGATGGGATATTAGCGTTTCCCGAGAATGGTACCTTCAATGGAAGAATTCTTCAAAATTTGAGATTGAGAATGAATGATTTAGAACCCAGACCTAGATTAACTCAGTACGAAGCCTTAGAGGAATGGGAAACTGAGGCATTTGAGCGTGACCGATCTAGGAGGAATAGGGGTTAGCGAGGATTTTTCCCCAGAAACCAACATGAGTCTAAGGACGGTCAGATGAAACAGTGGAGGAGGGCAATGCTTACAGAAGGATTATATCCAATATTGACAGCAGAAGAACTGTTAGGGAGGAAATGCACAGAAAAGACAAAACACTTAATGAGAAATGGAGATTCTGAAGATGAATTTATGGAAGAGATATTAAAGAACCCCCCACCATATCAGGAAGGGGCAGGTGGATGCACCACAAGTGCACCCCCATTGAAAACTCCATTAGTACCACAGGTAATGCATGATTTCACACCTAGTAGGATACTTCACGATAAAGAAAAAGAAGCCCTAGAGAAGACCAGAGCAGAATTAATACAGAAAATAACACAGATAAAAGTACATCCTGACTCTTTGACCATACCTGTAACAATTGGTCCAGTAGTCCCAATATATAGTGACAAAGGAAACTATCCTCCACCGTTAGTTATGCCTACTCCTGTGAATGTTCCTAAACCTGAAGCAGTAGTAATGGTTGAGGATCATTTTAGTGATTGTGAATCTACGATATCGTTAATGGATTTACCAATTCGAGATTCTGTCAATAGTACTCCCAGAAGAACTACACCTGGGTGCTCGAAAGATATAAACTTAATAACTTCATCAGGAGCAAAAAGTGTCACTGTAGTTAGTCCAGAAGACTTAGAAAGGTGGGCACAAGGATCAGATCAGCAGTGTACACCTACAAAATTTTGGATATTTATAAATTAAAAGTTGAATTAGAAGAAATAATAGCAGGAAATGTGGGGTTAGATCGCCTAAATGCTTACGATGAAGAAGAATTATTGTTTGTATGCAGAAGTATCACCAGAAATGTAAAAATATTCCATGAAAAATTATCAGATTTAGCTCTGCAGATGGGAATTGAAATAGGGAGATCAAAAGTGTTACAGAAACCCTATAGAGCAGATTTTTCAGACAAAGATTTAGAAAATATGAATGCCTCTGGAAGAAAGTTACAAGTAAAGGAGTTAATGACAGTCTTGCAAAAATGGGGAGACCTAGATAAATGGAGAGTTCGATGGGCAAAGAAAAAGGAAGAGGCACGATCCAGTAGAACAGCCTCTGAATATTTAATGAAGGAAACAGGGAAGACAGATCAAATGTATCCGATGCGAGAAGTTCCAGGAGGGGGATATGTACATGTCCCATGGAGCAGACAGGATATTTTGTCATTTACGAATGATTTTCCAAAGTTAAGAGAAAAACCAATTGAATGGTACAAGCAGGTTGAGAGGTTTGTGAAGGTGTCAAAGGTATTGTTGAAGGATTTAGATGGTTTGTTTGACATAGTGGTACCTGCCGATTTGTGGACAGATTGTAAAATTACAGTTGATTGGCCAAGTGAAGAGTATCCTAGAGATCCAAAGACAGGTGCCCCGTCAAATGATGTAATGAAAAAGTATCAGCAGGTGATAACTTACCTGAAAGGCAAAATACCACCGAAAGAAACGGATTGGGTGAAAATAGACCGATACCACCCAAGAAGCCAGTGAATCGGTACACGCCTATTATGAGCATTTATTGCAGGTATTTAAGCAGTATAGTGGATTTGAGGACATTGGAGATAAGAACATGAGTCAGTTTGTTTATCGATTTGTCTATGGTCTGAAGCCAGAGATTTGTCAGATGATTAAACAACAGATGTTGTGTTGGCAGGGGAAACCCATAGATGAAATTTTGAAATATGCAAAATACTGTGGAGACGATATTGAGGATAGGCACAAGAAATTGCAGGAGAAAGTAATGTGGGCACAGGTGAAAATGGCAGAGAAACAGGGAATTAATTTGGATAATCCGAGTGAAAATCAAGGAAAGGATTCTGGAACGAATGGCGACACTGGGAATGGTGGAAAAGTGAGAGGACGAATGAGTAGAGAAGAAGCTAAAAAGAAATTTCCTTGTCATGGATGCGGAAAATTGGGGCATTGGAAGGATGAATGTAAAAAAATTCGGAATAATAATGGCCCAAATCAAAATTTAAATCCACAGATGCAGAATGACTCACAGCAGGGTGCAAATCCTCAGAGTCAGTTGCCACCTGCACCTATTCAGGGTAATGTAAACAGAGCAAAGCACTGTACAGACGTCGGATATCAAGGAGGAAGTGGTAAGAATGATTATGTAACATCACAGTTTCTTTTACAGGACGATTTCTGTCAATACAGTTCATGACGGTGCCTAGGAGAGGGGGAGAAGGAGTGCGTACTTGGCGCATCCTTACCGGTAGATCAGTCAGGTCCATATGTTGAAGGGAATGTGAAAGGTAATGATATTACTTTTCTTTTGGACACTGGTGCTACTCGGTCTACTGTGAGAACAGCAGACATTCCAGACCTTCCTCTCTCTGGAGAAGCTATCCAAGTAGTGGGAGTAGCTAATCGAAAGATTAGAACACCTCTTACTGAACCAATGGAGGCTAAAATTGGAAATTTTTGAGAAATGCATCAATTTGTAGTGTGTGATTCTAGTCCAGTAAATTTATTGGGCAGAGATTTGTTGTGTAAAATGAATTGCACAATTTTCTGCACACCGGATGGTGTGTCAGTTCAGACTCCAGATGAAGATCATGTATATAAGTTTATGATTGCAAAACAAGGTACAGAAGTAGATGAAATGTTTTCGTTAATAACAAAAGATGAGCTGCCAGAAGAATTAAAAACGACATTAAACCCCATAGTATGGGATTTCACAGGAAAAGAAGTAGGACTTATGGCCAAAATAGACCCAGTTAAAATTACTGTAAAGGAAGGTGCGATTTTCCCAAATACTAGACAGTACAAAATGAGTGCAGAAGTAAAGATAGGAGTCATTGAAGAAATCAATCGAATGGTAGAACAAAACATACTAAAAGAAGTAATGAGTAGCCCATGTAATTCACCAATAATGGGTTTAAAGAAACCTAGCGGAAAATATAGGATTGTTCAAGACCTGCGGAAAATAAATAAGATTGTGGAACCATGTTGTCCTATAGTGCCAAATCCTGCAGTAATTCTATACCAGATCCCTTGGAGTGCAGGATGGTTCACAGTGATTGATTTATGCCAAGCGTTCTTTTCAATACCATTGCACCCAGACAGCCAGTATCTTTTTTCATTTAAATTTGAGAACAAAGTCTATGTATGGAATCGTGTTCCTCAGGGGTACACGGAAAGTCCTTCTATCTTTAATCAGATATTGAAAAAGTGCCTTGAAAAACTAGTGATGCCAGGAAGCTCAGTCCTAGTGCAATATATCGACGACTTACTGGTGGCATCGAACACCAGAGAGGACTGTGTTGTTGATTCCATAGCACTATTAAATCATTTGGCTGAAGAAGGGCATAAAGTCTCACTAGAAAAATTGCAGTTCTGTACAACAGCAGTTAAATATCTGGGACACCAAATTGAGAGGGGAAAAAGAAGAATAACCTCGGAAAGAGTAAAATTGATTAAGAAAATGCAAATGCCTGTAACACAAAGAGAAGTTAGAATGTTCCTAGGAATAGTAGGTTACTGTCGACAATGGATACTAGGATTTTCCTTGTTAGCAAAGCCCCTAATACAAATGACAAAAAAGAAGGCAAAGGACCCAGTTGAGTGGGATGATGAGAGCGTAGGAGCCTTTGTAAAATTGAGAAATGCTCTGTGTTCAGCACCAGCCCTAGGCATGCCCGACTATAAGAAAAGCTTTGCATTGTTCTGTCATGAGAGAGAAAATTGTGCACTTTCAGTCTTAACTCAAAGACATGGTCTAGACAGACGTCCTATAGCATATTTTTCTGCTACATTGGATCCAGTGGCAGCCGCGTTGCCAGGATGCTTAAAAGCAGTAGCGGCTACTTGTTTGAGCATTGAACAAAGTGAGTCAATTGTGATGGGACATCCTGTGAAGGTGTATGTTCCACATGCGGTTGTGATTCTGTTGACAAGAACTCGAACTCAGCATCTTACTCCTAGTAGGCTGACTAAATATGAGAGAATAATGATGGGTGCTGAAAATGTGACCATAGTGAGGTGCACAATAGTAAATCCCGCTACCTTACTACCAGACCCATATCATGAGGAAATTAAAGATAACGAAGAAGAAGAACATGATTGTTTACAAGTCACAGAGTTATGCACGAAACCACGTCCAGATATTGAGGAACAGCCCCTTAGAAAGCCAGACAGGGAACTATTTGTTGATGGTTCATGCCAAAGGCATGAAGACGGTAAACTAACTGCTGCCTATGCGGTGTGTGAATTAACTGGAATAGTTGAAGCATCCTATTTACCAGGAGTAAAATCTGCACAAGTAGCTGAATTGATTGCTTTGATAAAAGCTTGCAAAATTGGGAGGAATCAAAAAGTAACTATATTTACAGATAGCCAATATGGTTACGGGGTTGTGCATGATTTTGGCCAACTATGGATGCAGAGGGATTTCATGACTTCTTCAGGATCCCCCATTAAAAATGGAAAGTTTGTAAGGGAATTGCTGGAAGCAATACAATCACCAAAAGAATTGGCTGTGGTGAAGTGTGCCGCACACCAGTCAGGAGATGACTGGGTGGTAATCGGCAACCGATATGCAGATGTTGTGGCTCAACATTGTGCCAGAAATAGATTGTCAGTCAATAAAAGGGTGGAAAGAATGGGAATCAGCTGCC
This sequence comes from Calotriton arnoldi, assembly GCA_963921515.1. NCBI lineage: Eukaryota > Metazoa > Chordata > Amphibia > Caudata > Salamandridae > Calotriton > Calotriton arnoldi. The sequence continues at coordinate 824,054 of CAWUFW010003524.1, forward strand.
AACTTATGCTGTATATGCCACCTGAAACATGGAATGATGTTAGAAGGTTGCAAGATGATGCTGATGAAAGTGAGAAGAAAATATGTGTCAAGGTGGGATGTTCCCAAAGAGGAGATGACGAGGTGTGGATTTGTGCTGATGGCAGACCAGTCATGCCTGACTGTCTGCTCTCTCAAATGGCCAGGATGTATCATGGAGACACACACATAGGGAGAGATGCAATGATTAGGCTTTTCAGACAGAACTGGTACAATCCCAAGTTCAGGGCTGTAGCAGAGAGTCTTTGCCAGAGATGTTTGACTTGCCAAATGCATAATCCAGGAAGAAAAACAATAATTGGGTTTGGAAAAATTGGAAAAGCAGAAGGACCATTTATAAGACTACAGTTCGACTTTATACAGTTACCACCATGCAGAGGGTTGAAATATGTACTGGTCATAGTGTGTCTGTTTTCAAAGTGGGTGGAGGCTTACCCTACCAGGAGGAGTGACAGCATTACAGTCGCAAAGCTGTTATTACGAGAACTCATTCCTAGGTTTGGTTTCCCAGTAACTTTGGAATCAGATAGAGGAAAACATTTTAACAGTGAAGTGATCCAAATAATCTGCGAAGCATTTCAAATTGAACAAAAAATGCACTGTGCATATCGTCCAGAGGCTTCTGGAGTGGTTGAACAATTGAATGGCACAATAAAATCCAGACTGGGAAAAATGTGTGCATCAACATCATTAAGTTGGCCAGATGCATTGCCACTTGTTTTAATGGGACTCAGAAGCATTCCCGATAGAAATACGGGATTGAGCCCACACGAGATAATGATGGGAAGAGCAATGAGACAAGCACATGTTCCCATAAACAAACTGCTGAATATATCTGATGATATGGTTCTGGATTATTGCAAAGGATTGGCTGACCTAGTGCGTACTGTCTCTCATCAGGTTGGAGAAGACGCAGTTTCGATGCAGCCTGAACAAGAACATGATCTGAATCCTGGTGATTGGGTGGTAGTGAAGAATCACACCAGAGAGACGTGTCTATCACCTAGATGGGGAAAACCTTGTCAAGTCATACTGACTACCAATACAGCAGTGAAGTGTGCAGGATTCCCTAATTGGATTCATGTAAGCCACAGCAAAAGAGTACCAGACCCTGAAGAAGAAAATCCTCAGTCAGCATCAATCACTGAGGAAGCTGAAGGTTGCCCAGCTGAAGAATCTCAGGCTCGAGATTCAAGAGAAGCTGCAGAAGAACACCCGAGCACAAGTCAGGACTGGATACCAGTGGTAGAAATTCCTGAAGTGTACCACAGAACGAGAAGCCAAACAAGATTGGAAGAAATTGAAGAAGATCAGATAGGTGAAGAAGAAGCAGCTCAGGGAAAAGAAGAAGATACAATAAAGGAACCTGAGCAGGACCAGATAGGGAGAGGAAACTGGGCTCAAATTAGTGAAGAATCAACAAATTTTGAGCAGGGACAGACAGGTTTAGAAGAATCCGGTCAGGCTGCAAAAGTACAAAGTGCAATAAGCCCTGATCAGAACCAGTTAGATCCAGAAAAGTACACAGAAGAAAAGGATCTCGAGAAACATGAACATGAAGAAATAAACAAAGAACAAGGTCAATTATTGGAAACTCACGGAGGAGCTGCGGAAGAAAAACCAATAAGGCCTGAAAAAGAGCAAGTAAGAAAAACAGTAATTGCAGAAAACGAAATAGTGTTAAACAGTGAAAATAAAAAGATTGCTGAAGACAAAAATAAAGAAACAGTGCAAACAAAGAAAGCAAGAAAAGGTGATCATTGGCCTAGTGTCATTAAAAGAATAAAATACCACATAAGAACCAGAAGTGAAGATCCAGATCAAGTAAATGAAGTAACAAGCCAAACCGAACAAGAAAATAAAACTGAGAAAAGAAGAAGTAAAAGACTGAAACTTGTGAATAACAAATTCAAGGGTCCTGATTGGACTTACATCATTCTTGAAGATTACGAAAGTTCAGAGTCAAGTGAAAGTGGTGACGAAGGAACACGTACAGAACTGACATATGAGAAAGAAACAAGACCACCTTGACTAAGTGAAATAATAATATAAAGAAAAGCGAAAACAGATAAGAAGAGCAATCTTCCTTGTCGAAATGCCTGATGATAGAGTTGCTGGGAGACCAAAACAGAGATGTTGTAAAAGATGCTGTGCAATATGCATATGTAGTCTAGTAATGGTGCTTATAGTATGGTTAGTCCTGATCGTAGCAGTTCCTTACCTTATGATAATGGATAAAAAGATTAATAACGAAACTAAGGGAAGGACAGCACACTTGAAAGGTAATAGAGTAGAACTAATGGCAGAAAATGAACCAGAATTTCATCATGAAATAACTGATAACGACACTAGTCTAAATGTTTTCACAAAGTTATTATTTCAATATGTAGACACCATGGAAGTTAGTAATTGTTATGTCTGTATGAAGTTACCTGAATCAGTAGCAGAAGGCTTAACATATCACCACCTACCATTAACATATGGCATATCATGTAGTGTTTTATCTAGTTTATTTTATAGAACAGGGAGACTTCAATATTATTATTCAAACATAGATGTGATATTTTCTGAGGTTCCGATTCGAAAGAGTATGAACCCAGTGCTTAGTAGTCAAGACGCACAGTTTATGGGAGAATTTTTCTTAACAATGAAATCAATAGATATAACACATGCACATAGACACAATCTAACATGTTCTTTACATGAAGAAGAAAATATATTTTTGAACTTAGTGGAAGATAGAAGACAAGATTTTCAAAAGAAAGCTTCTGAGCATAAGGCTCATTTGCCACCTTGGGCTGAGAAAGAAGGGAGTTACACACCTGGCAAGGCTCAAGCTGCTATGGCTCTGGATTTTGTAAAGACAGGGAAAATTTGTCTACATAGATTTAAGACTGATTATAACAATGTTTTCATCGGTACCAGTGAATGTGAACACAATTTCTTAATTCTTGGAGGTTGGGGAATCAAAGGAGGAACAGATTCAGTTTTTCCTGGAATACATTATGTGTGTGGGAATAAGGCTTATTTTAGGCTTCCTGCATGGTGGTATGGAAGTTGTTATTTTGGAATAGTATTTCCAAAAATATACCACGTAAAAAGAAACACTGGGAGCAATGAAAATAATGGCAAATTAACACGTAGTAAAAGAGCTAGTTTTTCTGAAACTGTAGGTGATATATTTGGTGCATTGATACCTTCAGTGGAAATAATTCTGAACTCAAGGAAAATATGTAAATTGTCTACAGTGGTTGATCGTTTATCAACGGATACTGCTGGAGGATTTCTAATGATTAATGCGGAGATGGTTGCGATTAGATCTATGGTTATGCAAAATCGACTTGCTCTTGATATTATATTGGCAAAAGTGGGCGGAGTCTGTAAATTATTGAAGACGAAACACTGTTGCACTTACATACCTGATAAAAGTGCAGAAATTGGAACATATATACAGAATATAACGAAACTTGAGAAAGAATTAAAACCACTGGAAGTTGATAGTGTATGGGAAAGATTGACAAGTAGTATTGCGTCAATTGGTACCTGGTTTGCTAATGTAGGGAAAGGACTTGTAGGTCAAATATTAGTACCCTTAGCAGGGATAGCAATAATAGTACTGACGATAATAATATGGTGCAAATGTTGTAGAAAGAATGAATCATATAATGTGACAGGAAAGGGAAAGAAGTGAAAGTTTGACGAAATTGAACTTGAAGAGTTGAGAAGTGAATTATACAAGAAATTGAAAGGGGATGTGAAAAATAGAAAGTGTAAAAATGAGAATGAAACTATTTGCTAGAAGTTGGCATCTGATTGAGGGTAGTATTTGATGGCTCTTAAACGCCATCAGAGAGGGGATTGATGGAGCAAGGACTCATAAATGAGACTTGCTCGAATGCAATCTCCTCACAGTATTAATTTATTAATCTTGTATTGTTTATATTAACTTTGCATACACTACATGAATAGCAAGGAAGCTTGCCTATGTGTTCTAACTAACAAGTAACGCTTGTCTTTTCCTAAAATGGCCGCTAAAGCACGGGAACTTTACTGCGCATGTCTCAACCATATCACGTGTTGTGACGTCTTTCTTTGCTTGGTGGGAAACTCCTGCTTCTGTGCAGTGTGCATTAAAATGGCTGCTTGATGTTTTCACATGCTTCAGCTTGCTCTTGTGTTATTATTAAATTGTCGTTTTCTTTACGCTACTAATGCGGGATAGAATTTATAAGTAAATGGGGATAGAGTAGAAAGAGTGGGTATACAGTGAAACATTTTTATTTGTGATTTTAATATTTTCTTCTTTGACTTTTATTAGTTCGTAAACTTGGGCCTGGGGTTGGTGAACTGAAACTCGAGAGACAATGATTCTGCGCATGTGTCCTGCTTGGCTGCCAAAGAATAAAGATGAAGTCAACCTGGACGTCGTCCAAGGCTGCGACCTAATGGCCGATATTGATATATTCATGTGTTCTTGCCAAATTTGCAACTATGTATATGAAGAATGAATAAACTTTGTCGTGAGACGGGTGGGAAATAAAGCCAATGTATTAAATTTGATGGGCGGTATTATAAAACAATGGTCTTCAGAATTCGAACTAAAATCATATGGTGTGAGAATCAACCCCCTGTCCCTGTCCAATCAGAAGTAGTGGTCCCATATTTTTGCAACATTAATGGGAGGTACATGGGCGTGGAAGGGTATAATAGATATAGAATTAGCTGCTTCTAGCTCCAGACTGCCAAGCTGATCGATTGCAGACTGAACCGCTGTCCAGAGAGGTCCTGAGGAGGGGGCGGCGGAGTCCATTAGACGAAAGGCACGGGAGAATCGAGGAGAAGCCGAGTATCAGAGAGGGAACGACGCAGGCGTCGTTGTAGAGAGGTCACCGGTCCTGTCCTGATCCTGGAGGAGGTCTTTGCTCTTCATCCTTCCTGGGTCCTATTCTTTTCCAACTCCTTGGCCAAGGGGTTTGGTTCTCGCACTTAGGTAAATATAAATGCAACCTTTAGTTGCGCTGCTGTCTCTATCTTCTCCTTTCTGAGGGACCATCATTAATCAATAATTATTATTCTATGCTTCATCCTTGATATGCGATTTAGTACCATGTGGTTCTGTATTTTACTCTGCTAAATCTTTAGATAAACATTTTAAAACTTCCTGACTCAGTGGTTATTTCAGGATTATGTACTGTAATGAATGTCACTCATTTTAAACTTCCCAATTAGCAAAGGATTCATTGGTAAGTCATTACTCTTCAATCGGAAGGTAATTGGTAGCAGGGATTTTGATAAAGAGTAACAACTGACACCCCCAGCGTAAGTATTAGCATAGTATGAATGTATGGGCCCAAGTGAGTATCTAGTGTATGAATGCTGTTTGCTAATATCGCGCTGGATCACTTGTGCTAGCACCCATTTTACTAACGCCTAGCATCGCATCGCATCGCTAATGAGATGCAAAGTAGGCGTTCCTCACATAACTTCATGGGAATACATCGCTAACGCAGCATCGCGTTATTAACAACGATGCCCCGGACCCGCGTAGCTACAAATAAAATCGCGCTAAGCCCCCATTAACGCTGGAATCCAACGTCTGCAAAATTCCTGACTTAGCTATATTATCCTATGGGAGGTGGATTGTCAGGATAAGTCCACCATGGCTTATCATCAAAGATTTCCCTAGCGCTGCTTTTTTATCGCTGGATTTTCAGCGATATTCAGGCATTTCGCCGCCATCGCTGGATTTTTTATTGCTTTGGAGCTAAGCGTTGATGGTAACGCGCTAACTCGGCGATGTAATCCAGCGATAGCCGGCGATATTTTAAATCGCGCTAAGCGCGCTTAGCGATAATTATCGCTGCCTGTTGGTAATATGCCCCTAAGTTCTCCCAAGACTTTATATAAGTGCCAGAACACTTCTGGAGACAGTTGCTCGCACTCTATAAATCCCATTAATGAACTAAATAATTAAGTAATTAATTAGTTTGTTTGTTTGTTTGTTCGTTGCAGCTCCCCAAATAGGGGGGCTTTAAAGGTGTAGTATGTCACACTATCCGATGTTATAGTACTGCTTTCCCCAAAAATCCCCCACCTCGACCTCCTGCCTGTAAAGTTGTGGGCTCTAGGCCCATATTCTTTGTAAATAAGAGACACCCACACACTGGGGAATTGTACTTAGAATTGGCCACGAGCACGTGCACTCTGGCTCTTTTATTGGCAGGGTCACCTAACCAGTGACGCCTGTGTTGGATGGGTGTGGGGTGAGCGTATGGGCCAGCCCTCGTGGGAGAGGCTGGTAAAACACTAGACTGTGCCCAGCAGGACACAACATTCCTCCCAAATTTTATTTGAACCAAATATAAAAAGTCCAACCTGTGGGAAGGAATGAAAAACACAACTAATACAAATTAAGTTTCACAGCTTCGAGAGGCTGTCCGCAGGACAGCGATGGGCAGGTGCAGATGGGAGCACCCAGGCATCTCAGCACGCATCCATAATGTAACCAGGTACCTCTGGACACGAACACAGTGCTGATGAAGTCCAGATCCCTCTGCATCAGGTCAGTTGGGTGACAATCCACCTATGTGATGTTGATCAGTCCAGCGCGCTCTTGCTGTGATGCAATTGGCGATTTACAGTTCAAACTTGGTGCATCAGAAACTTCGGTGGAGTCCATTGTGAATGCTTGACGATGGAGTTGCTTGATCCACTGAAGACAGACTTGGTGTGCTGTGACCTGTTAGAAGCCTCTGTTACACGGCATGGCTACCTCCAGGAATCCATTAGTGGGGCAATGTCAAGCCCATCTCTCACGCTTGGGGGAGGCGCCTTGTGTGAGTTGCCACAGGACTGCCTGTGGGCTGCACTGGGGCTGCATATGTGTCTGCATCTGGACAGCCATAAAACCACCTCGTAGCCACTACCTAGTCACTTGGGCAACATCAGGGGTGGATGTGTCCTGGTGAGGACATGCCCTCACTACCGGGATCAGGATGTAAACTAGGTGAACAGGTGGTCACTGGAACTTCTTGTCAGTTTGTATGGCAATGGTGCAGGACTTCAGTCTTGTTACTTGATGAACCAGTGGTGGAAGTGATGCACTTGGCAAGTGATGGAGTGGTTGCCATTAGACGACTTACACGGCAGGTGGCGATGACTTGTATGGAGGAAGGGTGACTATTGGACTTGGCCCTTTTTGCAGGGTCATCCCTGAACTTTTTGCCTTCCTCCTAGCCTTTTTTCTGACATGGTGTTGGTAGTTCTAGGACTCTGGGCACGTTAGCACTGCTGTCCAGTGTAAAGTGTGTGTGCTCTCTGTGGTAAACATGGTAAGATTGGTCTACGTTTGTTTGGCTAATTTATTTTACCTGTTAGTCCCTTGTAAAGCGGTATCCAAGATACCCGGGGCCTGTAAATTAAATGCTACTGGTGGGCTTGCAACGCTGATTGCGCCACCCACCAAAGTAGCCTTTCAAACCTGTCTCAGGCCTCTGCCATTGCAGGGCCTTTGCGCGCAGTGTGACTGCCGCTGTGACTTGGCACCTAAAGTGTGTGCCACATCTGTGACCCCTCTTTTACTGCATGTCAGTCACCCCTAAGGTAGGCCCTAGCTAGCCCTATGGGCAGGGGGCATTTTAGGTAAAAGGTAGGACATGTACCTTAAGTATGTGACATGTCCTGGTAGTGACAAAAAGCCATTTTGGTTTCTCACTGCTGTGAGGCTGCCCTCTCATAGGAATGCATTGGGGATTCCCTGATAAGTGTTTCAGTGGTAATTCCTAATATGAGAGGAGCAGCGTGGTCAAGTTTGTTATGGTTGGAATAGTAATAATAAATGCTGCGCAATAGTGTGCGCAGATTTATTATCACTATTTTAGAAATGCCACTTTTAGAAGTTGCCATTTCTGTGTGCTATGTGTCTGCCTGCCTGAGGTGTATTGCATGTCTGGCTCTGGAGTGACAGGGGCTGGTGAGGTGTGTGTGGCTCCAGGGAGGGCAGGGTGAGTCAGCGCTAGGCTGAATGGGAGATCTGCATTTGGAGTAGTAGGAGGAGTAGTCCCCTGACCCTGAATAGGTCTGTGCCTGCCTGGGTGAATGCTGGCTCCACCCGCTGTGGAGTGTCTGATGACCGAGCCCCCACCTGACAAAGGGGAAGAGGATCCCTGTAAACAGAGTGCTCCAATACCCCCCAGAACCAGTTGAGACTGGTTCCCCCAAGCCCTGTGCCAGGGCAGAACAAAGAAGAAATGTTGTATAAGTACTGGGGCTGTGACCCCATGTTTTGTGCTCCTTGCTACTTGGGGACTGCTGCTCCTGGGCTCCAGGAGGAACTGCCATGAGGGACTGCCTCCCTGCTGGACGGCCCTGTGAGCTGGCCTGCCTGAGCCCAGCCTTGTGCCCCTGAAACTGTGGATTGAGCGCCTCGTGAGCGCTATATCTTCTCCCAGGATGGGAGGAGCGTGGGTGGCCTGCAGCACTGTGCTGCATGAGGATTTAGAGGGAATCCCGGCGTAGGGATTCCCCTGAGGTGCTGGAGGGAAAGCGGGAGCCCACCCCGCGTTTTGTGCATCTAAAAGCGGGAGCCTACCCCGCATTGTGCGCTCCTTGAGAGGCGGGAGCCCACCCCGCTTTGGTGTTCACTTGGAAGCGGGAGCCTACCCCGCGTTGCGGTATCAGTAAAAGTGGAGCGGGAGCCCACCCTGCATTTCCAAGCCGGAGAGAGGAACCGCCGCGGCCCGACCCGGAAGCCAGGCGGCTGTGCCTGGTTGGGGGCATGGCCAGCCAGCAGGAAGGAAGACGCCAGAAGCCTGGCCGGGCGTGCTGGGAGGAAGGCGGGCCCCCGTGTGCCAGTGAGAGCCCCGCGTGTGGCAGAAGCATCGGTAGAAGTCAGGTGGGAGCCTACCCCGCACTGGCGAGCAGCTAAGAAGAGCCTCGGTGAGTGAGGGAGACCGGAGACTATCAGGAGAGGTCCCGTTAGCAGGGGCCCTCAGAGGCACACTGTCGGTGCCTGGGACCTGAGCATTGCGGTGCCCCATAGTGGCACTGAAAGAGCCCCAGTGAGAGGGGGCTCCCCTAAAGCATTGTGGCACAGAGAAGAGGGACCGGAGACAGCTCCAGAGCGGGTGAGTGAGCACGGAGCTCTCACCCCTACCATCCGTGTTGGGAGGCTGCCTGGGGTCCTAGGGCTGTCCTCGGTGAGGGGGAGACCGAGATGGAGTCTCCCCTCCCCGCCTACCTGGAAGTAGCCTTTGATGCCTAAAGCCCCGGTGAGTGAGGCTCGAATTTGCACCCTGTTGGTGCCAGTGCTGATTTCTCGTTGGGAGCAATTGTAGTTCCCTGAGTGGGACCTGAGAGGCACAGTGGTGCCAGGTCTAATTCTCCCAGCTGCACCGCGAGAGCGCGGGCAGCTGCAACGGAGGGGGGCATTTCTTTTAAGGATGAGGAGGGGGTGAGTTGCACCCCACGCCCCCAGCGCATTGCGCACCGTGGGTTCGCTGCTTTTGGCAGCCAGAGGGCAACTTGGGAGGCCCTACAATTGTAAGCCCTGACATTTTGGACAAAGGGCATTTGGGGCCCCACAAAATGCCAGTTGGCCAGGGGTCAGTGTTGGTAGGGCGCAAGGCCCTTGTATGATGCCTACCGAGACGGCATAATGTGTTTATGCTTATGAGGTAGCATAATGTGTTATGCTCATGATGATGATGCCAAATGTTATGCATAATGTGTTTATGCTTATGAGGTTGCATAATGTGTTTTATGCCCAAAGTGATGCAGACATAATGTGTTTATGTTGCAGGTGATGATGCTAAGTACAGTATATTACCAGTAGTTACTGGTGGTGTTTTATATTTGCTACCTGTGCTTGTGATGGTTATGACAGAGGCCCGATTGGCCCTGTCCTGTATATAATCACCTGTGAATATTGCCTAGTGCCAGTTCACACAGTGTATATTTTGTGATTATGATTCTAATGTGTTTCTGATAATACAAAGGCTATTTTTTATATAACCTTGTGTGGAGTTTCCTTTGTGGTGTGCCTAGTGTGTTGCTGCTGTGTGAGTGTGTTGCACAAACGCTTTACACATTGCCTCGGGGATAAGCCTGACTGCTCGTGCCAAGCTACCAAGAGGGTGAGCAGGGGTTATCTTCAGTGTGTAACTCCCTTGCCCTGACTAGAGTGGTGGTTTCTGCCTGGCTTTGGCGCATGCCCTAGCCAACCAGAAATCCCATTTCTAACATTGGTTGTCAGCGGTGAGGATAGGACTTGCGTTTGCGCAGTACCACAGCAACAACTGGTTGCACTACAAGCTCCCAAAAAACAACAAGAGAGTGAGGGAGTATAAGGGACACTCTTGATCCCCCTGATCAGTATGCACAACAACAAAAGAGTGTATCCACTTTTAAGAAGAGCTGGGAAGAAGAATCAGATGTGATTCTTTAAAAAGCCCTCACTCACCAACCTAGTTGGTGACATGCTTCATCATAGGGCCCCACCAGGGAGGTCGAATACCTCCCCGGTGTGCTGCGACGCCATGATTACTGCGGAGCTGGTTCAAAAAATGTTTTGTGTCTGGAAACAGGTCCTAGAAAAAGGCCTGGGTTTTGTTCCTACTGCACGTCTTGACAAGTTCAAATTACATTGTGAGCTAGCGGAATTTTTCAGAAAGCTCAAACTGAAAGCCTATTTTGAGGGCAGAGGAACCAATGAAACCCAGGAACAGACACTAAATACAGGACTCAGGTTAAAATCAACCTTCACCTCACCCCCATACGGTGTCCCTGCGGAGATTGTGGCCTTTGAACAGGCTGTCTTTCACGAAATTGAGACCTTTGAGGAGTCTAAGATATTCAAGAATCTGAACACCAATGAGTACCAAGCTCTTCAGGACTTGCAATCAAATACAGCGATCACCATAAAACCAGCGGACAAGGGTGGCGGGGTTGTAATTCAGAACACAGTGGACTATAAGCGGGAATGCCTACGCCTCTTGAGCGACACGAAGAATTACACCCCCCTTAATACGGACCCTGCCGCCGAATTGAAGACACAGATCACTAACATGGTCAAAGAGGCGGAAGAGCTCGGCCACATTACTAAACATGAAGCTGCCTTCCTCACAGAAGGAGACAGCGTTATACCCTATTTCTACACACTGCCAAAAACACACAAAAACAGGCTGCCTCCACCCGGACGCCCCATTGTTTCGGGGATTGGCTCTTTACTTGAGCCATTGTCACGATTTTGTGACTTTTTCCTCAAACCGTTGATACAACAGACGCCCACATACCTGAAAGACACCAAAAGCCTCCTGCATCTTCTGAAGGAAGTGTCCATTAATGATGCCACGACCATACTAGTGACCCTCGACATAGAGAGTCTTTACACCAGCATCCCTCAGGATGATACCATCAGGGTTTTAGGAGAGGCTTTGGATGCAACAACGTGGGAATACCAAACTCCAAAAGAGTTCATTCTGGAGTGTGCTTCTTTAGCGCTCAAACGAAATTTCTTTGAATACAAAGGCAACCTGTTCTTTCAGTCCACCGGTACTTTGATGGGCAGCACTTTTGCCCCGAGTGTGGCAGGATTATATGTCTACGACTTTGAGTGCAGATTCATCTTACCTGCAGATAATCCTTATGCCTCTTCCATTGCCTTTTGGAAGAGATATATTGATGACGTCCTCATGATATGGAATGGTCCGGTAAACATCCTCATCGAGTTCCTAACTTGGATTAACACCCTTGACCAGCACCTTAAATTTACCCACACCTATGACAATCAGGAGGTGGTGTTCCTGGATGTGGTCATCATCAAAAAGGCAGAAGGTGGCTTGATGACCAAAACACACTATAAGCCCACTGCGAAGAACAATTTACTGGAATTCTCCAGTTTCCACCCAAGGCCCCTCAGGGAAAACCTGCCATACGGCCAATATCTTCGCTTAAGAAGAAATTGCAGTGAACTGCGGATTTCCGAAAACAGTCAGCTGATCTCACTGACAGACTGAAAAACCGAGGCTACCCAGAGAGTATACTAAATAAGAGCTATAAAAGAGCCCGCAATCAACCTAGGGAGGCTCTCTTAGAAGAGACCCATAGAGAGACTAAGGAAATTCCCTTAACCTGTGTAACCACCTATAGCACAGCATCCACGACAGTGAAGAAGGCTATTAATAAACACTGGAGGATTATCACTAGCAGTAACAGGAAATGGGAGAAACCCCTTTTTCATTTAGAAAAGGACGAAGCCTTAAAGACTCATTAGTACACACACGACCAAGAAGTCAAGTACCAACTGACACCATGTCCATAACAGAAGCATGGGGCCTACCCAAAGTAGTAGGACACTATCCCTGTACCAATTGCAGTGTCTGTCACTTAACCACACACACCAAGACACTCAACTTAGAACCAGGCAAAACATGGATACAACGAGTCCACATCAACTGCAATTCGGTAAATGTGGTATATTTGATCACCTGCCCCTGTGGGTTACGTTATGTTGGTATGACGACACGAAAAGTTAAGCAACGGATTGTGGAACACAGGAGTAACATCCGTTGCAAGAAAATAACAACCAAATTGAGTGAGCACTACCTACTACATAACCACACTACAAACGATATGAAGTGGACTGTCATAGAACAGGTGAATACAGGCAGAAACATACAGGACTCCCTTTTTGAAAAAGAACAGAGATGGGCGTACCGGCTGGGCACTCACAAACAAGGGTTAAACGACAATATCCCTTGGGGTACTGCATTACGATACTAGCTCCCCACGCATTATTAATATTGCATGTCCAACCTCATTTTGGTAACCCCCTCTCACTATGTATACAGGACCATGCATTAGTATTGCCCTTCAGTATTTAGCCCCTAGATTAGTGGGTTAAGTTGAATATTTAGATCACTTGATTCTGATCCATGTGATTTTGTTGCATCTGTTTCATGGCTAATGGATTTGACCAAGTAAGCTGTACGAACGCTAATACCAGCAGTAGATATGCCATTCCACACTTTTTTGTCTTCACAATGCAAATAACCTCACCGTTTATTTGGTATTTTCTCCTGATCCCAGCATATCCTTCCTTAATGCTGGAATCAAGGACAAGCAATTTCGGGCTAATCAATGTTGCCCCACACGCATATTGATAACGTTTTTCAACTTATCACCAAGGATGACCGAAGTTAGCGGTCTAGCAACACCGCAATGCTAGCGGTAACGTGACTACACGTCCCGTACCCGGATTGGCCGCTTCCCCCTACGTTCACGCACGTACGTAGATGGGCGGCACAAACGGGTTCCGAAAGTGCTTTATAACATTGAATCCACACCGGTCCACCCATCGACGGGGTCCGGTGTTTTGAGGGTTTACCCAGGTCCCAAGTGGGTGCCTGGCTTTGCTTGCGTGAGTAATAGGGAAATGGCAACCATCGCCATCCACAGATAAGTACTTTGCCGATTACCCGGGGTTTAGAGTCTAACGTCAGCATGTTTCTTTTTCCAGGGTGTGCCTACTAGCCACCACCCCCCTCCCGAGACCCATGGTGTGATTATTTATCACTCCTCACGTAAGGATTTAATTTTTCCAATTGTGTGGTGCATCTCACTAGCAAAATAGCACCAGAGCGCTCCATAGAAAATCTCATAGCGTTTTGTTCACAATGACGCACCGATACCGTTAACGCCCTAGTAGGCGTGCAGGTGATATAGCGCTACATATCGCTTCGAAATAAAAAGGTACCTTCACATTACGAGTGAATTCAGTCACTATGGTAATGTGAGAGATATGTGCACCCCCCTCCCATTTCTCTTTATTCACAATTAAGCACAGTAAACTTTAAAATGCAAAGTTACAGTGCACTCCAAGAAGAGCACGTTTGTATGATGGGATTGAACAAACGAACACATTGCCATATTATTACCAATTATTTTTCTGTGTGTGTTTGTCTGTGTCTTTTCTTCCCATTTTAGATACACGTTGGGTTCCATCTTTCCCACGGGAACAGCAGGTTAAAATCCTTCCTTCTGTTTTTTCACATACATGACCTCCAGGTTAGGGTGAGCCTTAGCGCGCTCATACTGCCGGGGTCTACACTATTGGTCCTGAAGAATGCCCAGCTAATGGCAAGAAAGTGGCAGAAACATGTCGACCACCCGTAGTGAGGTATAGTTGACTAATCTATCCAGCTTAAACATCACTCACTCAGTTTTTATCCGTGGCTGGTTGGCCAACGAATAAAATTATTTTTGGACACAACCACGTCACTTTTAAACTCACATCACAATCACTTGCACTTGTCATCCAGACACAAAACATTTTTTGAACCAGCTCCGCAGTAATTCTGGCGTCGCAGCACACCGGGGAGGTATTCGACCTCCCTGGTGGGGCCTTATGATGAAGCATGTCACCAACTAGGTTGGTGAGTGAGGGCTTTTTAAAGAATCACATCTGATTCTTCTTCCCAGCTCTTCTTGAAAGTGGATACACTCTTTTGTTGTTCTGCACTACAGGCTCTGCATTTAGATAATCACAGGTTTGGGGATTATTTTTCCTGAGTTTTATTTCTCCTGAAAGTGTCATTTTTGAATTTTGTTCTCCTGTTGCACTGTGGGTTGTGTCTCTTGCCAAAAATGGAATCTGCCTTTATTGCACGAGATCTGTTCGAATACAGTATGTTGGAGTTGAGGGGGTTCTGTGAGGAGAGAGGCATAGCAGTGAGTGGGTCAGACACCCAGCTAAGCATTCAGAAAATGCTGATCCAATGGCAAGAGGATGAGTGGAGACTTGAGTACTCTGAAAGGAAGAGTGCCCTGTCCGCATACCAAGAGGGTGGCGGGTCTGAGGGTGGTCCTGAAGAGTCTGCACAGGAGGTAGAAAATAACAGGGCAGGGACGCCAGTAGTTAGTGAGGACCCCATAGATAGGGAGTCCCTTGCTAGGTCCAGTGCCGGGGGCAGTGCCCCATCCCTTTCCCTGTCCCCAGAGCAGTGGGTAGATAGGAGAGAAGAAAGGGAGCATCAGCTGGCTTTGGACATGCTCCAGTCGGAGTAAGCCAAGGAGATAGCGCGGCTGGGTTTGGAGGAGAAAAAGGCCTTGTTGGCCCAGGAGCTGAGTCTCAAGGCGTTGGTCCTTGAAGAGAAAAAGCTAGAGACCAAGAGGGTCTTAGCGCAGGAGAGGATGGCGGAGGCAGAGAGGGCCTTTGCCAGAGAGAAACTAGCTCTGGAGGGTAGATTATCACCTGAGTATAGTTTTAGTGGTCTGGATTCACCAGTGAGGGTGGTGTCCAGTGGTGGCAGCAATATGGAGTCCAGTGCAGGAAGTCCCACTCCCAGATCCCAGAGCGTGGTACCTAGTTCCCAGGAAGAGGGTGTCACACCTGAAGGGTATAGGTTGAGGTTCAGGGGCAGTAGGAAACTGTCTCACCAGTCTTGGGGGGAGTTTATGGATGAATGTTGTGATGCACTGAAAGGTTGGGTGATGGGTAGCATGGCAAATGATTTTGAAGGGCTGTTCAATCTGTTTGTCAGAGAGCACATGTTCAGTAATTGTTTTCCGGGGTTACGCCAACACCTGTTGGAGTGTGAGTTCTCTGATCCCAGGGAGCTTGCACGGGAGGCAGACCTCTGGGTGAGTGCCAGAGGGTCTGAAGAGGCATTTGGGAGTGAACCTAAAAGAAGTGGCTGAGGTATCTTCCACACCTGTGTGGTGGGAGAGGTTCAGAGTAGCCCAGCTAGGTCCCGATGTAGTGGGAGGGGTGTAGTAGGGGCTCACATCCTGTCTCAGCGGAGAAGGAGTGAGTGTGGGCTGTGTCCCAAGGTGCCCGAAACCCAGTCTCAGGGCCTGGACGGTTCCCTAAGGGAACACCAGGTTGGGGGCCTAGGCTGTACTAGTAGGCCATTTGAGGGGGATCTCCTAGTGTCAGGAGAACCTGGAGCGTCTGTAAACGGAGCTCCAGTGGTTCTGGTGTCTGGCGGTGCCATTCCTAAGTGGAGGGTGCATAAGTCCAGAAGGAGGGGTGAGAGGGGGATGTGTTCCCCAGTGGGAGAACCAGTGGGTCAGTGGCCAGCCAGAAGGGCTGAGTCTCCTAGGAGTGACCATGGTGACACCACTTCTGTCCTGGGGGATCTTTGCGCACTGTCAGATGGACAGGGGTCTGGAGATCTGCGCCAGGCACACTGTCACCCAACACATGAGGTATGTGTTACCCTCAGGGGGAAGCTGTGTGTGCCCCCGGGAGTCCTGGTGTGCCAGGCAAGTGTTCAACTGCAGGGTTTAGTCCCTGGGTTGGGAGGCCAGGTTCAGGTTCTGCCTGACCTGGAGGGAAGGACATCTGTAATCAGTGTCCCTACCGTTTTGGCTTCTAGGGGTACCACTCCAGGTGGGAGGGTGCAGAACTCTGGAAGGGGGTGCAGAAGGAGGGAGTCCTCGCCTCTGACCCCTGAGCAACCTGAGGGTTTAGACCCTAGGTTGGGAGACCAGTTGCTGGAGAGAGGTCCTGAACTGGTGGGAGAATTGTGTTCTGAGTGTGCCTCTCCAAGGAGGAGAGTGCGGGACCCCAGAAGGAGAGGTAGGGGGAGGAGAGCCTCGCCTGTGACCTCTGGTCAGCCTGAGGGTGCGGACCTTAGGTTGGAGGATCAGTGGCAGTTTAGAACTGCACTGATGAGAGGAAGAGTGGAGAATGGTTACTATGTGCCAGGGGTTACTGCCCCCCACTCTGTGAGATGGCAAGGACCAGAGACATCTGGATGGCCTAGGGCCTGGTCCTGACCGCAGACAACTAGGGAGTACCAGTGGGGTAGCTTAGTTGGTCCTGGGAGCTTTGATAGAGGGAACCACATGGGTTCAGAATGGTGTAGAACTGGAGTGTGCCCCTGCAGTTGCGGGCCCGCATCCGTGTTCTTTCGCCTAAAGCAGGGAAGTCTATCAAGGTAGTGATTGGTCTGCCCTGTGTTTTGGCTGGAAGGAGGTTGTGTTGGACTTGGCCCTTTTTGCAGGGTCATCCCTGAACTTTTTGCCTTCACCCTAGCCTTTTTTCTGACATGGTGTTGGTGGTTCTAGGACTCTGGGCACTTTAGCACTGCTGTCCAATGTAAAGTGCGTGTGCTCTCTGTGGTAAACATGGTAAGATTGGTCTACACCTGTTTGGCTAATTTAGTTTACCTGTTAGTCCCTTCTAAAGCGGTATCCCAGATACCCGGGGCCTGTAAATTAAATGCTACTGGTGGGCTTACAGCGCTGATTGCGCCACCCACCAAAGTAGCCTTTCAAACCTGTCTCAGGCCTCTGCCATTGCAGGACCTGTGCGCGCAGTGTGACTGCTGCTGTGATGTGGCACCTAAAGTGTGTGCCACGTCTGTGACCCCCTTTTACTGCATGTCAGTCACCCCTAAGGTAGGCCCTAGCTAGCCCTATGGGCAGGGTGCATTGTAGGTAAAAGGCAGGACATGTACTTTAAGTATGTGACATTAGGCCTGGGCGGAAAACTACGCTATGCTCGCGTAGATTGCGTAGTTTGCGCAACTACGAGCTACGCGAATTGCATGTAGCACAGTGCAAAAACGCGTAGCGGGCATTTTTTGCTTGTTCGCGGTCCTCAACGTCAAGTTGGCGACCGCAAGCGAGCAAAATGACATGCCGGCGAGACTTTTTCCTCATTCGCGATCAGCAACATCAAGTTGCCGATCGCGAGCGTGGAAAATAAACCTCCCGGCGAGATTCTCAATGCGGGGAGGTCAGGTTTCTCATTGCGAGTGGTCGCGTATGCTCGCGACCACTCGTGATGAGAAACTACCAGTCTGCGTTGAGAAAACTGCTGCTCGAGTACAAATCTACCCGAGCGACAGAAAACGACCGCTTGCACTGTGCAAGATGCCGTTTGCAATGATTGCACAGTGCTGACAAGCATCCGGCACTGTGCAATCATTGCGAACAGCATTTCCTACCGCACTACGCAGTTCGCGTAGTGCTAAGCGTAGCTCGCGTAGTGCAAAGTGCACTTTGCGTAGCTACGCGTAGCTACGCGTAGCGCTACTACGCGAACTACGCCCAGGGTTATGTGACATGTCCTGGTAGTGGCAAACAGCCATTTTGGTTTCTCACTGCTGTGAGGCTGCCCTCTCATAGGAATGCATTGGGGATTCCCTGATAAGTGTTTCAGTGGTAATTCCTAATATGAGAGGAGCAGCGTGGTCAAGTTTGGTATGGTTGGAATAGTAATAATAAATGCTGAGCAATGGTGTGCGCAGATTTATTATCACTATTTTAGAAATGCCACTTTTAGAAGTTGCCATTTCTGTGTGCTATGTGTCTGCCTGCCTGATGTGTATTGCATGTCTGGCTCTAGAGTGACAGGGGCTGGTGAGGTGTGTGTGGCTCCAGGGAGGGCAGGGTGAGTCAGCGCTAGGCTGAATGGGAGACTGCATTTGGAGTAGTGGGAGGAGTAGTCCCCTGACCCTGAATAGGTCTGTGGCTGCCTGGGTGAATGCTGGCTCCGCCCCCCTGTGGAGTGTCTGATGACCGAGCCCCCACCTGACAAAGGGGAAGAGGAGCCCTGTAAACAGAGTGCTCCAATACCCCGCAGAACCAGTTAATACTGGTTCCCCCAAGCCCTGTGCCAGGGCAGAACAAAGAAGAAATGTTGTATAAGTACTGGGGCTGTGATCCCATGTTTTGTGCTACCTTGCTACTTGGGGACTGCTGTTGCTGGGCCCCAGGAGGAACCGCCACGAGGGACTGCCTCCCTGCTGGAGGGCTCTGTGAGCTGGCCTGCCTGGGCCCAGACTTGTGCCCCTGAAACTGTGGATTGAGCACCTCGTGAGCGCTATATCTTCTCCCAAGACGGGAGGAGCGTGGGTGGCCTGCAGCGCTGTGCTGCGTGAGGATTTAGAGGGAATCCCGGCGTAGGGATTCCCCCGAGGTGCTGGAGGGAAAGCGGAAGCCCACCCCGCGTTTTGTGCATCTAAAAGCGGGAGCCTACCCTGCATTGTGCGCTCCTTGAGAGGTGGGAGCCCACCCCGCTTTGGTGTTCACTTGGAAGCGGGAGCCTACCCCGCACTGCGATATCAGTAAAAGTGGAGCGGGAGCCCACCCTGCATTTCCAAGCCAGAGAGAGGAACCGCCGCGGCCCGACCCGGAAGCCAGGCGACTGTGCCTGGTTGGGGGCGTGGCCAGCCGGCAGGGTGTGCTGGGAGGAAGGCGGGGCCCCCGTGTGCTGGTGGTAGCCCCGCATGTGGCAGAAGCATCGGTAGAAGCCAGCCGGGAGTCTACCCCGCACTGGCGAGCAGCTAAGAAGAGCCTCGGTGAAGTGAGGGAGACCGGAGTCGATCAGGAGAGGTCCCGTTGGCAGCGGCCCGCTGAGGCACACTGTCGGTGCCTGGGACCTGCGCGTCAGAAGCCCCGGTGAGTGGGGCTACAATTGAGCATTGCGGTGCCACAGAGTGGCACTGAAAGAGCCCCAGTGAGAGGGGGCTCCCCTAAAGCATTGTGGCACAGAGAAGAGGGACCGGAGACAGCTCCAGAGCGGGTGAGTGAGCACGGAGCTCTCACCCCTACCATCCATGTGGGGAGGCTGCCTGGGGTCCTAGGCCTGTCCTCGGTGAGGGGGAGACCGAGACGGAGTCTCCCCACCCCACCTACCTGGAAGTAGCCTTTGATGCCTAAAGCCCCGGTGAGTGGGGCTCGAATTTGCATCCTGTTGGTGCCAGTGCTGATTTCTCGTTGGGAGCAATTTTAGTTCCCTGAGTGGGACCTGAGAGGCACAGTGGTGCCAGGTCTAATTCTCCCAGCTGCACCACGAGAGCGCGGGCAGCTGCAACAGAGGGGGGCATTTCTTTTAAGGATGAGGAGGGGGTGAGTTGCACCCCACGCCCCCAGCGCATTGCGCACCGTGGGTTCGCTGCTTTTGGCAGCCAGAGGGCAACTTGGGAGGCCCTACAATTGTAAGCACTGACATTTTGGACAAAGGGCATTTGGGGCCCCACAGAAGGCCAGTTGGCCAGGGTCAGTGTTGGTAGGGCGCAAGGCCCTTATGTGATGCCTACCGAGAGGGCATAATGTGTTTATGCTTATGGGGTAGCATAATGTGTTATGCTGATGATGATGATGCCAAATGTTATGCATAATGTGTTTATGCTTATGAGGTTGCATAATGTGTTTTATGCCCAAAGTGATGTAGACATGATGTGTTTATGTTGCAGGTGATGATGCTAAGTACAGTATATTACCAGTAGTTACTGGTGGTGTTTTATATTTGCTACTTGTGCTTGTGATGGTTCTGACAGAGGCCTGATTGTCCCTGTCCTGTATATAATCCCCTGTGAATATTGCCTAGTGCCAGTTGGCACATTGTATATTTTGTGATTATGATTCTAATGTGTGTATGATAATACAAAGGCTATTTTTTATATAACCTTGTGTGGAGTTTCCTTTGTGGTGTGCGTAGTGTGTTGCTGCTGTATGAGTGTGTTGCGCAAACGCTTTACACATTGCCTCTGGGATAAGCCTGACTGCTCGTGCCAAGTTACCAAGGGGGTGAGCAGGGGTTATCTTCAGTGTGTAACTCCCTTGCCCTGACTAGAGTGGTGGTTTCTGCCTGGCTTTGGCGCATGCCCTAGTCAACCAGAAATCCCATTTCTAACAGTGACTGGAGGGACTTTGCAGTCATGTAGCTTGGTGTATACTTGGTGCAGCTCTTCTTCTTTGGCATGTGCGTTTGCAAGCAGGGATGCCATTTACTTTAAGCAGCCAGTGACAGGTGGCTGGACATTCACACTGTGAAGCGTGGGGCAGATACACGGTTCGTGCATGCAGGCGGCTTACTTTCGGTACTCCCGCTGAGCTATCTCCCGTGACGTCACTGCACCCCGGTGGCTGGCTTGTGTTAGCAGGTGCACTCAGGTAGTGGTATGAGTCCTTGTTCTTATCCCATGGTTGATTTCTCCTGTGCATCTGTGGTCATCCGTTCTTCTGCGTGACAGTATTGTCATACTCCTTTCACTCCTCTTCATTTCTTCTTTGCAATGTGTCAATGGGCCACGCTCTCTTCTTCCTACTTGCTGTGAGATGTGGCGAAAGGCCACATATTGCATGTCTTCTCAGCACATGCTGAGAAAGTGTCTGCTCTTTCTCCCTGGGACCTCCTGCCAGCTCTGTCATGTTTGTTGGACTGTGCATCATCTCCGGTCACGGACCACTCGCAGGTCCGGGCATGTCTGTAGGACTGGGCGTCTTCTCAGGTGTGTCAGCTATTTTGTGGATGGCAGTGGAGGTAGGTGTGCTTTGATGGATCTGTTCTGCAGCCTATTGCATGCCTTTCTTCTCCTCAAAAAGGTATTCTGGGTGCAACTCAGGATCGCTGTTGAAAATTAGGGTCTTTTTCCATTTGTGGTAGTGGCAGCTTGCCACTAGGGGATGTGCGACTCTCCCTGCGCCTGTAATGGGCTAATGCATGGCACAGTCTTAAGGCAGTGTTTGGGGCCCTCCCTGAATAGTCTTTGGCCCACTACTGGGCAGTGCTAGTGCACACGGGGCCCTTGCTCTGGGATCTCCTTGCGTGGGATCTCCTCGGTGCTTTGCTTCGTTGATGGCTGGTAACCTCCCTTCCACCTCCTCTGCGCTCGAGGTCACAGTGCTTACACCTCGAGGCTGAACCATTGCGGCACTGTATCCTGCCTAGGTTCGTGCTTGACAGGGCTGGTCACCAAGTGACATTCTCCTAGATGGGCCAACAGTGGCCATTCGGTGCTGGGGCAGCTGGCTGGCACAGACTCCTTTGTGCAGTCATTCATTGTGTATGCACCCAAGTGAGTAAATGCTCAGTCTGTCTCATACCTTGCACACAGTGGCTACTCCTCTCTTGTGCTTCCTGCTACTGACGACCAGGAGGTGCTCCTCCACCACTCTCCGTTTAATGTAATAGCTCCAGTATGTGGCAGAGCTTGCACAGTGGTGGGTGTAATGGTGCTGGCAAATTCAGCATGCCTGCTGTTAGAAGTACACGTTTTTTCCAGACAGCCACTTGGGAGTGCTGTTGTACCACAGGCCTGGTACAACCTCTCACCTTCAATGCCCCAGGTCAGCCTTCTGCCTGGCTCAGTGTACAGGGCTCTTGGTGCTCCTTGGCAGCCGCAGTCTCCACTGGTGCATGGGAGACAGGGAGTTGTTCATGCAGGTACGTGGGCTGCTATGGGGGCAGGTGCAGTCTTATCTCTGGGTCAGTCTCTCTCGGCTGTGCCTGCTCCTCTCTTACAGTGGTGGTGTCCTGCCACTAGGGGGCCTGCGATGTTCTTCTCTCTGTAACTGCCTTTTCCCTAGGGGAAAACTGCTCCCAGCACTGCAGGTAAGTAGCCCTGGTAGGGGAGAACGGTGCTGCACTCACTGCTTCTGTCTATGTGTGCATGCAGATGGGGAGCTGCTTATTGACCTTGTTTACAATGTAATTTGGGCGGAGACATGAGCCTGGAGCCTCATGCTCCCACCAACTGATTCTGCGCCGAGGCAACTTGTGTAAGCATTGAGGGATTTCTTTTACGTGCTTCACTGTTTTCGGGGGCCTCATGTGCTTTACTGGTTATGGGGGGGGGGGCTCACCTAATCTCTTTTATTTGGAACTGCAGCCTTTTGTGGTGGCCTCCTTGTTTGCAGTCGCTGAGTGTGATGCACTGGACTGCTGCTGGGTGACACTTCAATCAATCAATCAATCAATCAATCAATCAGGGAATTGTAAGGGCGCTACTCACCCGTGAGGATAAGCCTGGGCGTAGTTCGCGAAGTAGCGCTACGTGAAGCTACGCAAAGTGCAGTTCGCACTACGCGAGCTACGCGTAGCACTACGTGAACTGCGTAGTGCACTGTTCGCAATGATTGCACAGTGCCGGATGCTTGTCCGCACTGTGCAATCATTGAAAACGGCATCTTGCACAGTGCGAGCTGTCTTTAACTGCCGCTCGAGTAGATTTTTACTCGAGCGGCAGCTTTCTCAACGCGGACTGGTAGTTTCTCATCGCGAGCGGTCGCGAGCATACGCGACTCACTCGCAATGAGAAACCTGACCTCCCCGCGTTGAGATTCTCGCCGGGAGGTTTATTTTCCACGCTCGCGATCGGCAACTTGATGTTGCTGATCGCGAACGAGGAAAAAGTCTCGCCGGGATGTCATTTTGCTTGCTCGCGGTCGCCAACTTGATGTTGAGGACCGCGAGCAAGCAAAAAATGACCGCTGCACTACGCTACGCTACGCTACGCGTGTTTGCACTGTGCTACGTGCAATTCGCGTTGTGCGAAGTAGCGCAAACTTCGCAAACTACGCGAACGTAGCGTAGTGCTTTGCCCAGGGTTAGTCTCAAGGCACTGAGGGGGGGGTCCGCAGATCTGTTTAGCCAAAGAACCAGGTCTTGAGGGTCTTCCTGAAGGTGTTCAGGGAGGGGGCGCGTCTGATGTCTGCCGGTAGCTCGTTCCAGGTCTTGGCTGCAATGTGAGAGAATGATCTTCCGCCTGCTCAGGCTCTGTGGATGCGCGGGGTTTTGGCCAGTGCGAGGTTGGAAGATCGGAGGTTTCTTTTGGGTACGTGGAAGTTGATTCTGTCGTTGAGGTATTTGGGTCCGTTGTTGTGTAGGCATTTGTAGGCGTGAGTGAGGATTTTGAAAGTGACTCTTTTCTCCACGGGGAGCCAGTGGAGACTTCGTAGGTGTTGGCTGATGTGTTCGTGTCGGGGGATGCCGAGGACGAGTCTGGCGGCTGTTTTTCTGTACTGTCTGGAGTTTGCGGAGTAGGGACTTGTTGATGCCGGCGTAGAGTGCGTTTCCATAGTCCAGTCTGCTGGTGATGAGTGCGTGGGTGACTGTCTTCCTTGACTCAGGGGGGATCCACTTGAAGGTCTTGCGGAGGATGCGGAGGGTGTTGAAGCAGCTGGAGGTGACGGCGTTGACCTGTCGGTTCATGGTGAGTGATGAGTCGAGTACGATGCCGAGGTTCTTGGCGTGGTCTGAGGGGGTAGGTGGGCTTCCGAGGGTGGTCGGCCACCAGGTGCTGTCCTATGCAGAAGGGGTGGTACTGAGGACGAGGACTTCTGTCTTCTCGGCGTTCAGCTTCAGGCAGCTGTTGGTCATCCAGACTGCGGCAGCTTGCATTCCTTTCTGGAAGTTGAGTTTGGCAGTGGTGGGATCTTTGGTGAGGGAGAGGATGAGCTGGGTGTCGTCGGCGTAGGATACGATGTTTAGGCCGTGTTGTCGGACGATGGCTGCGAGGGGGGCCATGTAAATGTTGAAGAGGGTGGGGCTCAGTGATGAACCCTGTGGGACTCCGCAGGTGATTTTCGTGGGGTCGGAGAGGAAGGGTGGGAGTCTGATCCTTTGGCTTCTTCCGGTGAGGAATGATCGGATCCAGTCCAGGGCTGTTCCTTGTATGCTTGCGTCGTGTAGTCTGGCGACTAGTGTGCGATGGGAGACGGTGTTGAATGCCGCTGATAGGTCGAGTAGGATGAGGGCTGTGGAATGCCCTTGGTCCAGGAGGGTGCGTATGTCGTCTGTGGCGGCGAGTAGGGCAGTCTCTGTGCTGTGGTTGCTTCGGAATCCAGATTGGGACGGGTCGAGGATGGCGTTCTCTTCAATGAATCGTGTCAGTTTCCTGTTGACTGTTTTCTCTGCAACTTTGGCTGCGAAGGGGAGGAGCGAGATGGGCCGATAGTTCTTGAGGTCGGTGGGGTCAGCTGTGGGCTTCTTGAGCAGGGGTCTGACTTATGCGCGCTTCCAGTCATCTGGGAAGGTGCCTGTTTTGAAGGTGGTGTTGATGGTGCGTTGTAGTTCGGGTGCAATGGCGGCCACGGCTCTGTGGTAGATGTGAGGGGGCAGGGGTCGGTGGGGGCCCCGAGTGGATGCTTTTCATGGTCGAGGTGGTGTCTTCGGCCGTAATCGGTGTCCAGTTGGAGATGGTGGGCTGGCTGGTGTTTCTCGGGGGCGGGGGCCGTCTGTGGCGCCTGGTGGATGGTCGATGAAGTTGTCGTAGAGGTTTTTGCTCTTGAGGTGGAAATAGGTTCCAAGCTTGTTGCAGAGGTCTTGGGATGGGGTGATGTCTGTGGCTTCGCTGCGTGGGTTGGTGAATTCTTGAATGACACTGAAAAGTTCCTTCGAGTTGGTGTAGTTGGCCAGGATTTTGTTGTGGATGAAGTTCCTCTTGGTGGCTCTGATCTGGTTGTGGTAGTCCGTCATGGCGTCCTTGTAGGTGGTGTGGTTTTCGGTTGTCTTGGTGTTTCTCCAGTTCTTCTCCAGGCGTCTGCAGGTGCGTCTGGCTTCTTGGAGAGCGGTTGTGAACCAGGCGGCTTTCCTGGGGCGTTGTCTGTCGGGGTTGCGTAGCGGGGCGAGCTCGTCTGCGCAGTTGGAGATCCAGGTGTGGAGTTCTCTGGCTGCGTCGTTTGCGCCGTTTGCGTCAGGTGCCCAGGTGTGGTTGTCTCCAGTGAGGGTGGTAACCTTGCTCCAGTTCCTTCGTGGTGGGCGTGGGGCTGGTTTGGCTGCTTTACTTTGTCCTGCTGCAGAGTTACTGTACCTGTGGGCCGTTTCTGCCTTTAAGGGGTAGGGCAAGGTCACTTGGATTCATCAGGCTATTTCTTCTGGGCAGCAGCAGTGCCTACTGCCATTTGGGGGCATGCTATGCATACGGCGCGTGTCTGTTTTATTTCAGCAGAGCTCCGATAAACGAGGCCGCTCTTGCCCCCTGTACACATGTATGTAGGGCACTGCAGGAGCTTGTGATGCAGGGCGGCTTGTCTTTATTTAAAAACCTAATCCCGTCGGGGCAGGCTGTATGTGTCAATGCTGGGTGTGGTGCAACAAGCAACTGCTAGGTGGCACTGGAGCCAGTTGTACTGGTGCAGGCAGCTTCACTGATGCTGCAATGCTGGAGATGCAGGGCCCGGGGGCTTTCTTCCGTGCTGGTGCGGGGGTTTGAATCCATGCAAAATGCGCAGGGCGTCTTGTCATTTATATAATGTTAACCCGGTCGGGCCACCTTATTTCTAGTTACTTACTGGATGCAGTGCGAAGATTCACCGATAGGTGGTGCTGTAGAAGTGCACCACACTGGGATGAATGGCTTTGCAGAGGGAAAATCCCAGAACGCTGCCCCTGCGGGAGTTCTGTAGATGGCCACAGAGCTGCCAGCTTGAAGGGATGTATGCCCTCTCACCCTCAGGTAGGGACACGTAGTGAAAGCCATCTGCAGAAGGACGTCGCAGCTCCTTTTTCATTTCTTTCCTCCTTCATACAGTAGTAGGCACTGTTGGCGTTGTCATGCGAGGATTGCAGGGAGCTCCGCAGGGTGTTCCTGTGCTAGCCCTGTGCGGTGAGCCTCTTACCCCGCATTCAAAAGACAGCACTAACTGCATCACCTTGGGCCTGTGCATGGCCGGCCTCAGCAACTTACTGGTAGCTCTGTCTTTGCTTCTGCACTCTGACTCGTCTCTTTAGGATGGCAGGCTGACTTGGACAGGCAGTCCTTCATTCCCTGATGCCATGGGCACTGGTTCCTCCCTGCTGGCGCTGCATATACCAGAGCGGCAAGGCTGATGCGGCCTCAATCTTCTCCCCTGCTGGTGGGGTCCTTCCATTCAACTACCGGGGCGCTTCTCTTTAGATACTGTGCCCACTCGTGTTTTATATGTGCCTTATTGGGAAGGCGCTCCACTCCCCTCCTTACCTGGACAGAATGGCGGCAGGCAGGGGCACATTGAAGGCGCCTCAGCAGGCAGGGCATTGCATGTCATGCGTGCCTGGTCATACCTGGAGAGGCAGGGAGCGTACGTCACCTGCGTCTAGCTGATAGCGCTATTCACTCTTTTGGTGCTCTCACCGGTTGACAGCTCTCAGCGACGGGCCGGAGGCGAAGCAGTCTCTTTCCTCTCCTTCTTCACGGCCAGTAGAGGAATCCCCTCTTCTTCGGGTGATGTGACCTCTTCCTCCGGGTAGAGAGCAGCAGCAGTACTTATGGCGCTATATCCCCTCCACCTTCGCGGCAGATGGCTGCAGGCAGCACGGCGCGGGGGTTCTACATCACTCGTCGCCAATGTAAAGTTGTCGGCTCTAGGCCCACATACTTTGTAAATAAGAGACACCTACACACTTAGGTAATGTACTTAGAATTGGCCACGAGCAAGGGCACTCTGGCCCTTTTATTGGTAGGGACACCTGACTGGTGACACCTGTGTTGGATGGGTGTGGGGTGGGTGTATAGGCCAGCCCTCGTGGGAGAGGCTGGTAAAACACTGGACTGTGTCCAGCAGGACACAACACTGCCCACCCCCAGTCCTCTAATTTGATCTCCATAATTATTTGGTAGTTTTTTTAATGTCATTATTGTAAGCTTATTATGTAGAAGTAAATAATGTTACATGTGAAGTGCTCTAATACCATCAACTTAAGTGGTACTATAGAAAAACGATGTAAATAAATAAATATGGACCAATACATTGCATGCAAACAACTGCTTCAAAAACGTTGTAGCCATATTCCCAGGAGTACACGAAGGCCCAAATGTGTTGTAGCTTATCGATGGAAGCGTTGGTGTGCAAGGCAGTGCAATGAAACTTTCTAGTGCCAAAGCTAATGTGCACTTAACATTGACAATACCAAAGAGTCAAAAAACGTGTTGCATTATGCTGGACCAACTCCCCTCCAAATATAAGTAAAGACAATGTTCAGCAGAGGTGCCAGTTGTAATAGCCCTTGTATTTTAAATTGGGACAAACGACTAAAATTGTGACCTGGATTTTACGCAAACAATGGGCCAGTAGATTATCATGTGATATTAAACCAAGTGACATGCGAATTAACCAAAATAAAACATTTTAAATGCTTACCTTTTGGTTGTTGGCATCTTTTAGGACTTTGTACTTATCATGAGTACAGGTTTGATGCAAGACATTGCTGTCTCACCTTTCTGTTCTTTCGCAACAATGTTAACGTTACACAACTTTTTGTGTGAACGCTGCTGATTACATCATTGATGCTTGTTCCCACTTCCATCCACCTTTGGTCCTAAGCATTATTGGCCACCCCTTCCAATTCTGGCTCATGGAATTGGCACTCAGAATGTCATTTGTCTGGCGTGATAGGAGTCCTGCTCCAGACGACAGTGGGTGGTACATGTGTGCTACCCAGTTGTGACCACCCCCATAACCAGCACAGCCAATCCTGTCCCCAGGAGGGCACTCAAAAGCTGTGGCAGTATGTCCCATATGAGTGGTAAATTATAGTGAGTTTTGATGATATACCTTAATATTCTGGGATCCTGGGATTTGAAGATCTACTGCAGGATATGAGGATCCTGGGATTTGAGGATCTTCTTCAGGATTCCAGTTTATAAAAGCCACACCCACGGCCTGGCCATGTGCTTGACTTTCTTCCCTGTTGACGAGAGGAAGCCTCTGATTTTGCTTTGCTCTTAACCTGTGCTCCTCTGCTTGGGTTCTCCTCTTCATCTGTCTTCTTGGCTCTCAGCTGAGACAATCTGCAAGCCAGATGCCGAGGTCATCCTCTCAGCAGCTTTGTGCTTGTGGAACCTCTTGAAACTTCTTCTGCAGTGTTACTTCAAAGAATTCCCACACACTTTAGAAGCTCTTCAAAGAATATCGTTGCATCCCTGGAACTCTCTGATCTCTTCCAGTGCTGTCTACTGAGGCCTCAGCTGTGGAAAGTTAGGTGTATTTCTTTGGATTGTGAAACTATTGTTGGATTTTGAACTGCCCCTTGCAACTACTTACTGGAACTTTGCTTCCCCTTCTAAGTTTTGTTATACCATCTGTAACCTGGGCCTTCACAGAGTTATTAACAAATCCTTAGTGAATCTTTGTTTCTGTTCGGTACCTCAAGTAGTAGAGCTTTAGCAACTGTGTATAGGACCTCCAAACAGAACTAGTCTCTAAACAATTCCCATGGCTCCAGGAAGATAAAGGTACTGTGCCATTGATACATTGAGTGTTTAGTACAGTTCATCCATTGCTAGAGTGATTCTTGGGTATTTTTGTTTATTAAATATAGAATGTTGCCAGTCATGTGAAAACCATGTAAATGAAAAAAAACTGCATGCAACTGAAATTGATGTAAGAACAAAGAAAAACAGTAGTTTTAAGTTCTGTTTAGTGTAAAAGAGGGATCACCCGAGAGCAACATTTGGATATAGAGGTTTGTGATAAATTAACTCGGACAGAAAATTAAGCCCGCAAAACCTTGTGGCCTGAATGACATAGATCCAGGACTTCCTGACCATGGACGAACTGAGAAAGTTGAAGCCCTCATATTCAGCAGCTAATTATGGGAGTTTAATAGGAATCTATTACAATGCGGTTTTTCGGATGTGACCATAGAAATTCAAAACTCAGTCAACGGAATCTCAGACTGCGTCTCTTTGAGTAAAAATAACAAAAAATAAAATACAAACCTATTAACTATCCTGCCCTATCTCAAACTAAAATGCTTTAATGTGAAATTTCAGTCAGACGAAGTCATCAGAGTTAACGATTATAGTGCAGGAACACTGCACTACATCTTTGCAGGCAGCTTTCTATTCAGATTTATTAGGGACTTTGGGAACCTGGAGTAGTTCAATAGTGACCATTTTGCCCGGATGCAATCCTAGCAGTAGATTTCATCGGCAAGAGCAGAACTACAAATTTCGGTGAATGTTCCAATCTACAATGATTACAAAGGCTAAAATGGCACATGGGAGACATTGAGACACTCACAACCTGGTGAGATGAACCAGAAGTGAAGAAATGTCTGATGGGAATGGGGCAGGTCCAGGATGCAATCTTATTGCCACCCAAGCACCTAAAAAAGTGAAGCTCCCTTGCCTTGATTTGGAGGGTAGTAACGTCTCATTCAACAACCTACAACATGAATAATGGCCCAAGAAAGCTGTGGAAGAGCGCACATCAGGAACAACATCGCTTTCCCCAATGTTGAAGCAACTACAAAGAATTAAATAACCTTTGGCGCAAAGCCATAAAAACTGACACCATTCTTAGTTCCCTAGAGGCATTTTGATTCTGCAAGAAATGAAATGAAATACCAGCATTTGTAAAGCGCACAGCTACCTCCGGAGAGGTGTCCCGGCGCTGGGGGCCCTCGGGAAGATTAAGCGAGCTATTGCCCAGAGTCACATGGTGCTGGGCTAACCTGCCACCGGCAATCGAACCATGAACCCCGTGATCCGGAGTCAGGCACCCTGGCCGCTGCGCCACACCTCTTCCAAGAAGCTATATAAGAAACAGCTCTGTAAAGAGAAGCACTAGCAAAGAGACATAGAATGGTGGACTTTATTCAAGATATGGAAAAGAACCAACCCCAGAAAATTCTGTGACTGTATGAATTTCATGCACACTGGAAACTCCAGGAAACAGCATATCAGCTAGCACATGGGAATCACATGTCTTTGTTCTTTACAGTAAAAATCAAGGAAGGAATCAAGCATCAAACCACCCCTGTAACAAAGGCAGTGCCACCAGTGACAGAGAGTCTGCACCTTTGATGCACAAGACATTTAATGGTGCTGACGGGCCTTAGCTATTTTTCTAGTTTGGCCCCCTTGTGGGATTCCCCTGGTGCACCAGAGTGCCTAAGAGATAAACTAGCACAGCCACTTAAAGAGGCCGGGCTGAAGGTGTGGGGGGACTTAGCTCAAGAGGGCACACTTCTACCCTGGTCAATGTTTTATACTATTTTGGAAGGGGGCATCTCCAAATTCAAATATATTCAACTTCAAAGTTGGGCCCAAACCCTGAAATCACCTATAGGCAATAGGCAATACTCTAGAGGAACAGCTGGTGAAAAGACCGAGAGGGAAGAAGGAGGTCTCCACTTGGTATTGGAGCATTGCAGAGGCAATCGATGGTGACTTTAAACTGGCAGAGGAACTGTGGGGCGCCTGCTTGCCTGATGAACCTTGGGAACACCTTTGGCCAACATCTTTTAGCATCCTGTTCGCCACAGTTAAACCGGCATTGTTAAGAAGAAACCGCCTGTTCACAATTCACAGGGCTTACCTAACCCCCCAAAGGTTGTCAAAAATGACGGTAGGGCCCCCAGTCAGATGCAAGAAATGTGGTTTGGAGAAGGCATCTGATCTACATATGTTTAAGGAATGCCCGGCTATTGCTGACTTTTGGGTAAAAGTAGGTAAAACTATCTCAGATATTTTGGGCCTTCAAATTCAAATAAGCATCTCCCTGATAGTTTGGGGATTTCCAGCGAAGTTACTGGCTCAGCAAGGTCCTTCCTTTTCTACGCTATACTTTTGGCTAGGAGGGAAATATGCAAAAAATGGGTAGAATGCTCATCTCCACTGCATGCTGAGTGGTTGTCTTCGGTCTTTCTGATATCCAGGCTGGATTTGAGTGGGACCCAGAGTAGGAGGAAGAAAGCATACTGGGATTTTCTATTGAGATGGACAAATGCTGAGGTATGTGAGAACAGATAAGAAACCTAAAACGTGTATCCTCTTTTAACGGAAATGGGCCCTATGATTATGCCTCTCTGGATCTCTCTAGACTGTGTTGGGCACTCCCCGTTCCTATATCACCAACATCAACAGTCGTCAGTGTTAACTGGATTACATTGGAGAGTGACCGTGCCCTTTCTTTTGGGACTGTGCCATCCTAGTCCGCAGATGTACCAGCAGGTGGGTGATTCCCCCCGGCCTTCCAATAACGTACAAGGTACTGGCGGCTAGTTTGCTCACTGTGGTCTGAGGTGCAAGAGGACAAAAAAAAATTATAAAAAAAAAAAAAAGACATTTAATGGTCTCTAGAATCGAGAAAGGCAGATTTGACAGGGCCCCTCACCCAAATGGACTGTAAGTGAAATTGTGCAAACTTGATGCAGATTATTGGTCCCGCTGGCTGCTTCCACTATTTAATGCCTGATATTTTTCGGGCCTGATTCCTCTATCATGGCAAAGGTCTATCATCTGTACACTGCACAAAAATAGATCCTGCACATGTCCAACAAACTACAGGATGATCGCTATTAGACCTGGCATCTTTTGGCATGTATCCCCTGTCTTTTTGCTTTCTGATCTACTGTTTTTGATGGTATGTGGAACTTGGTTTTTACTTGTTTTGTCGTGTAGTTCCTATATTACCCATACAGGACCTGCACGTTCGGATGACATAAACTGTGGGTTTGGTGGCAGACTGATTCTGAGCACCCCCACCGAGAATGTTAGCCTGTTTGTATTAGCTAGCTCACAGTGCCACTAGTGTCTCCTCTTATCGGGGAGAGAATAGTTTCTGGCAACCTCAGAACATGACAACCCTGATCCCTCAGAATCGTGGAAACAATGTACTACTTTTCGCTCAGTCACTCGTGCTCACTTATCTTGTCTCAGAGATTCACAGAATAAACAGCCTGGGCGTTTCAATAAGGTTTATTGAACAGTCGTTATTCTTGTGTAGAATATATGAGGTGCAAAAACCATTAGACAGTAGCAGAGATATATGATTAGCAGTACAATGAATATAAATGGATAGTATAGTTCTACCATTTTGTAATAATCATAAATGCATACATGAATATAAAATGTATGATAAAAGAAAGCACGTACTCCTACGATGCCTATCTAGATGTACCTAAGTGTACCTAGCATGTGAGTAGGTGTAAAGCCAAGAATCCCTCTAGGATTTAGTCGAACCCCATTACCTGAAGTGAGCATGTAGGAGCCCTTCTTGTCTCGAGCTGGACACCCCGCGAGGGATGTTCAGACCACTGTCAGCTGGAGCGTCTGCATGCAGGAGCATCAGCGTCTCTGGTCAGTGTTTC
The DNA here is from genome assembly GCA_963921515.1 of Calotriton arnoldi. Lineage (NCBI taxonomy): Eukaryota > Metazoa > Chordata > Amphibia > Caudata > Salamandridae > Calotriton > Calotriton arnoldi. Next base: position 856,904 of record CAWUFW010003524.1, read on the forward strand.
GGCTTGGAAGTCTCGGTTCCCTCTAACTAACACTAGCAAGAGGTGCTGTATTTATACAGAAAGTGTCTAAGGTTCCTTTGTCCCTTGTTGCTTGTATTAGCCATTGTTGGATGTGAGGATGACATATGGGATGAACCATGTACGTAGATATGGGGAGGAAGGTGGTGTAGGCCCAGCCTGGTTTCTAAGAACCCTTATGAATATTCATTCATACTGTCTGAGTCTATTGATGGAGTTATAGTACTCTATTGTTAGGAGAAACCCTCCTTCTGCACCCAGGAGTAGAACTAGGTAAATCCTAAAAGGCCTGTGACAGTGTAATGTAGGGGAGATAATGTAGGTGAAGGGGTATGATGTTACCCGGGCCTATGCTAGGGTACCTATATGGAACATAACACCCACTCCTCTTCCGAACAGTCAATCTTGATAAAGGCTGGCGAACCACTATTAGGTAGTAGTGCATTAAAACCCTTAAAAACCATCACAAAGTGTTTTAAAAAGATTTGCCTTAAAATCATCTAAAAACATTTTTAAGAGGTGAAAAAGAAAAATATAAAAATAAAAAATCTATTTACTTCGAAAATCAGCTTTTTGGAATTGATACTTAAGCCAAAGTCCTAATTGAGTTAGTTTATATAAGTCAAAGTACTACAAGCATTCGAAGGCCATGCTTTTTCCAGCGAAAGAGTCAATTTAAAGGAAATGTTCCAAATTTAGTCAAAGTTTAGAGAAAAAGAAAAACTGAATTCTTTCCCAGCACACGATGAGCCTATTATAGATTAAGTGTCCTGGCTGGGAGACACAACATCGTCGTTGCTTGCTGCTGCAGGGGACGGTCCTTGTAACACCTCGCAAAGTACGTCTATGGAGCACAGACGATATTCAGTACTGCCAATAGCTGGTGTAGAGGCAGCCGGTGCTGTTGTCGATTATCTGGGTGCTAGTGGTGCTAATGGTGGAGCTGATGCTCAACCCAGTTGTAAAAGGCACCTGCGGATTCTCGAGGAATGCAGCCATCAAGATGGGAATATGCTGGGGACATTGCCGAGCATGGGCCCCAGGGGTTCCAGCCGGGTATTCAAGTCCACAGGCATGTCCGTTGCAAGTGTCAGACAGAGATCCAACACGCATTCTTCACCGCAAAACAGGCATCGAAGAACAGGTAAGATGCAGTCCATCAAGACTGGTCTAAACGATAGGAACCAAGAGGCGCTTAGTTCCCGTAGGCGAGGTGTGCCCAGATGCTGTACCATGCGCTCACAATATTTGCACTCAAAGAGTGCTTTTGCCATCTCGTTGGTAATTGGGCCGTCCATTGCAGAGCAGAAAAATGACAATCAGGATTCCTGCAATAGAAAGCAGGATCAGTGGGAGACCTCCAAAAACGCTTCCCAATACGGAGTGTATAAAATTTGGAATAACTCCGAGGATTGTCTGAAAGGTGCTTAGAAATCCTGACCCTATGGTCTTAAATAGGTGTACAATACCACTTATATCAGACATGTTAAAGATACGACTCACCATTTCTGCGAAATGAAAGGGGCAGTTTGTACGTATGAGTGCCTGTATCTCAGTCGAGGTCCTTGCGACTTGAAGATCAAAGGTCTCTCGAGCGGAGGTTAAGGGTACGGGTTGCTGCAAAAGCATGGCTTTCAGTCTGCTCAAAGTATCAAATTGTATAAAGGAAACATTCAATGAAGGCCATAATGGCGCTTCCCTGACTGTATTAGTTGGGGGAAACAATACTTGCATACAGCAAGTAACCCTGGAGTTCACAGTGATCAGATAGGCAATGGCCGGAAGCATCCCAAAGCAACCTTAATCGTTCAGCATCAAGTAACTCCCATTCGAGAGCAGCTCGAATACCCGTGTAATCACGGCTGCTGGAGTCCCTTTCATGTGGCAGGACAAGTTTGCTACCTACCGAACCATTGCAAGCTCCGTGCAGTGAAATGTCCTGGCACATGAGAGAACCGCTTAAAGCATTCTTGCAGTTTGTACCGCTTAGAAACACTTCTCGATCCCCACTCCGGCATCGGAATCTGTATGGTAACTCCCAAGATTCCTTAATGTATTCCTTACCCATCTTTTCATATTTGCCCGCCTGCCTTTGCTCAAGGCAATATTGAAACTGAAAAGTAGTGACTGGTAGAGTGATGTGGCCATGGATAAGCCATTCCGTAGATGGAGATTCCGCTACCGTGAATGGTAACCTGTCCAGTTTTTCAATACGCAGAATTGTATATTTTGCTCCCCTTTGTGCCATTTCCATCTGTTTATCTGTTAGATTATATTCAGAAAACAGAGACGTATTGTTGATATAACGCCAAGGCACATAGCCTGCACGCAAAGATTGCAGCGTCCAGCTCAATCGCATAACAGAACGTAACTGCGATTGCCCGTGTTGTAATATGGCTAAATCTTGTTTCAGTATGTCTATTGCAGAACATACAATGTTGCCTAAGGAATATATCCTGGAGGGCAAAGTTGTTAACCCGTTGAACTACCACTGCTAGAGATTTCTCCAAGTTAATACGGTCTATTTCCTGTATTCTCTCTGCGGCCTCTTGTTGGGATAGTTTCCAGTTTTCATTATAGGCAGCGTAAATGCCAGCATATATGAAACGTTTCTGACGAGGTTTCCTGGGACCTAGTAAAAAGTCCCTAAGATCCATGTCTTGTGAGAGTAAGGCTAAGTGTTGTTTCACTTCTGTGAGTGTTGAGGTTTCTAGCCAATCAAGGCACAACTTCCCAACACTGTAGGATGTCACTACCCCTAGATGTTCTCTTTGTACATAACGTGGGTCTGGCCTGTGGATACTGTACCCTTCGGTAATACCCAAGAATCGTTTCTGACATTCATTCGTGTCTAAGGGCCAAACCAACCATTCTTTCCAATTAGGGTCTGAATGACCCCCCCCCCCATCTGTGATGGTGTTGGAAATCGAAGTGAGTTCAGGTCCTTGTTCTTGGCTAGTTCAAGACAGGATGTCTGTTGCACAGTGTTATTCAGAAATATCATCTGCTGTGGAATGAGGCATGCTCTAAATAGCGCTTCTGTTCCCTGGACCTGCCAGTCCCTAGAACCCCAGACTAATTTTAAGTCTATTGTGTCCTTCCATAGGTCAAAACCCTGTTCAGACAATTGGGCAATAAAGTAAGCAGAGTATATCTGTTTGGTGTTAGTGAACTTAATTTTCAGTGCTGATGTTGGTGTAACCTTATAATAATATGAGGTCGGGTCAGTGGTGTTAAAACCTGAAAAATATGCAAATTTCTGTGCAAATGTATTGTGAACTACTTTTAGGTGGTGTAGGGCAATGTTCCCACTGGTGGTATTAATAATACCGACACTTATAAAGCGCAAAACAGCTACCTCAAACAGAGGTGTCCCGGCGCTCTAGCAGTAGGCAGTAAGCCGACGAAAAGCTCAAAGCAAAGACCCTAAACCACTACTCTGCCCTAAAGAGCCAGGTTTTAACTTCTTTCCTAAAAAGAGGCTCTGAATCAATGTGATGGAGGTTGCTTGGCAGGGAGTTCCACAATTTGGCAGCCCGACCGTGAAGGACCTGCCGCCTAGGCGAGCCTTCCTAAAGCGCGGGGTACAGAGCAGCTTTTGTGAATTGGACCTTAATGAGCGAGTCTGCTTATAGCAGCATAACCTTTGTTTTAGGTAGCTAGGGCAGTTACCATGCATGGCTCGAAATGCCAAAGTCAGAGCCTTGAATTCAATTCTTTTTACCACCGGTAGCCAATGGAGCTCTTTTATATGCGGAGAGACAAGATGACGGAATGGAACATGTCTGATCAGTCTCGCAGCCGCATTTTGGACCATCTGCAGTCGTCTAATTAGGTACTTTGGCAAGCCCAGATAGAGGCCATTAGCATAGTCCAGCATAGATGTCACTGTGGCGTGGACTATGGTTTTGCGGCAATCTTCTGGTAGCAAATGCAGAAATTTCGTCAAATTTCTCAATTTGCTGAAACAGGTGGCTGCCACCTGCCGTATTTGAGCCGAGAATGAAAGATCAACCTCCCACTTCACGCCTAGATTTTTTATAGTAGCTGAAGGGGCAGGGGATGGTCCCATTTCCAACGGCCACCAGATATCTGGCACTGGAGGCGGCTCTTTCCCGAAAAACATCACCTCTGTTTTTCCAGCGTTGAGTTTGAGTTTATTATTGTTCATCCACAGCACAATATCTCTCAAACAGCCCTTGAAGCTCTTGAAGGAGTCCTCAGACTGCTCTTTAAAGGAAAAAACCAGCTGTGTCGTCGGCGTATGAAATCGCCTTCACCCCCCAGTTAGCTATCAGAGAGAACAGCGGAGCCAGATAGAGATTGAACAGAAGTGGACTCAACGCTGACCCCTGAGGGACTCCGCACCAAAGATGTTTAGGTTCAGACTGATAGGGTTGCAAAGCGACCTTCTGTGAACGATTATTGAGGTAAGACTTCAGCCAGGCCAGGGCCATGCCCCCAGTGCCCATCTCCTGCAGTCTTAGAGCCAGCAAGGAGTGGTCAACTGTGTCGAACGCAGCAGAGAGATCCAGGAGCACCAGCATCGCCGATGCCCCCGAATCTACTGACAGTCTTACTGGCTCAGCCACCTCCAAGGGTGCAGTCTCTGTACTAAAACCAGACCGAGAACCGGATTGGGTGTCATGTAATATGCCCTTGCTCTCAATGAAGTTAGTTAATTGCCGCTGCACCAGTTTTTCCAGCATTTTTGCTGGAGCCGGCAACAGAGAGATTGGCCTGTAATTATTCAAATCCCCAGGATCCCCATTCGTTTTTATTTCCAGGGGGAGAAGTGTGGCATGTTTCCATAAGTCTGGGAAAATGCCAGATGCAAGGGATGAATTCCATATGTGAGACAGTACATGGTTAAGCGAGTGAGCCATCACTTTCCATAGTTTAGGGGGGCAGGGGTCGTCCGGTGCCCCTGACTTACATCTCTGGATTTCCGCCAGAGCTTCTTGCTGGGAGATGGGGAGAAATTGCATAAGGGAAGGCTCAGGCATGCAACCCCCGCTCCTATCTGTTTTCTCTGTCTCTAGTACCTCTGAGAAGGAATTGTAAACCTTCTGAATTTTGGTGTCAAAGAAGTCGGAAATATTTTCACACAGAGCGAGGGAGGGTTGCGTCATGGTCTCAAATTCTCTAGGTTTGAGAAAGGCGTTGACCACCTTGAATACCTCTTTGGTAAAGTTATCGGCCTTATAGATGCAACTAGTTATATGATCCCTCCTGGCTGCTTTTATCAGTTTGTGCAGCTCTTTCAGTGCTTTATTATATGTAATTTTAGCCGTCAGACAATAATTCGCCCTCCACTGACGTTCCAGGCGTTTACAACTGCTCTTAACTGTCCTGAGCGACTCCGAAAACCAAGGGCCGAGGGAGACAGCCTCATTGATCTAGCGGGTCTGGCCGGGGCGATGGACTCCACAGCTGCAGAGATCCACTGATTTAGAGCAAGGGTATCAGCATCTGGATCGGTAGAGAGTGGTGGTTGGCTGGCCTGTAGAATGGGACCTAGGGCTGCAGCAGTTAGTTTTTTCCAACTTCTTTTAATGAACGATTGGTTACCCTTGCTCTGACAAGGTTTATCCAGACTAAAGGAAAATGGAATTAGGTAATGATAAGACCAGACCAGTTTGCTAGGGGCCTCTGTGCGCAGGGACGCCATGTTGGAGAACACCAGGTCAAGGGTGTGACCTGCCTTGTGAGTGGGGAAGGTAACATGCTGAATTAGATTGGCCCCAGCGAGGGCTGACACAAGCTGAGCTGCCTGCTTGCAACTAGGATCATTAATGTGTAAATTAAAATCCCCTAATGCGGTAAAGTTCGAGTACAGAAGCGATTTCTGGGCAATGTAATTACAGAGATCAGGACTAATACTAGGCGCACAATCTGGCGGTCTATAAATAAGAACACCAGAAAAGGAGGATGAAGGATCAATTTGAAAGCAGAAGTTAAGACCTTCTATCCCCTCCATGTTAAGTGGTGCAGAAGCCACTAATTCCCATGAGTCCTTAAATATAATGGCTACCCCCCACCTCTTTTCCTGCTCTCCCTGTTGGCACGGCACATTTTAAAACCGGGTGGAATGGCCAAGGCAACAGTAGCAACATTATCCATGTTCAGCCAAGTTTCTGTCAGGAACATGACATTCCAAGCATTATCAGCTAAGGCAAGCCATATATCCTCAGCATGCTTGGGCAAAGATCTGCAATTGACTAGGCATGCCTTGATCCTGTCAGTGTGTCTGCTCAGCCCATGAATAGAGCCTTCCATCTCACTATTGTATTCAAAAACATTTCTAGGCGAATTAGATTTGTGTAGGAAATGATGACCATAATGTTGATAACAGTACAAAGTGTCATAGTCTGAATTACCTTCTAACATTTCAGTGTTTGGAAATGCAGCAGTTTTTTCTAAATCAGACAACATGTTATTACCAGTTTCAGAGTCCCAATCATCAGAAAATGTACTGGATGTAATGATATCACTTAATGAAATTTTAAATACATGTGAAAGTTTTAAAAGTTCAGTCGGACCGAAGCCATCAAAATCAACTTTGTCCCAGACTATACCGTCCGGTATAGGAACCGCTGTGATGTTCACTGTTGACAAGTCTCTTTGTTCACGATGTGAACATTGATGTGGTTTTAAAATCAAATTAACTTTTTGTGCTGTGGAGCTTTGTTGCAAATATCGTCCATTAATAAGCATGCTAAAAGTTATAACTAAGTCTAGCCAGAAAAGAAAAAATTGAATTCCAGTAATTACCCATAGTTTTACCCAAGCTGATACCAGGTAAGTCTTTTTAAGAAAGTTCACAAAGTCTTTAGCTTACTGTTGACGTGATTTTTGGGCTGGCGTCGTTTCCGGTTCACTTGGATCCAAGGAAAACGTATCAAAGTTCATGAAGTAGCCAGAAGCAGTTCGATCAATTGTAGGAATTGCATCGGGATTTGTTGAAATCGCATTTTGCTCTCGTCGAGGCATGTTGATGTAGACGTCTGTATTTGGTCTAATTGCAACTTGTGTGTTGTTTTGAGTTTGATTTTGAAGTTGAACTTCTGGTTCAAGGGGAACGAGTTCCATATCATTGTTGCTTAGTCCTTCATTCCGCACAGGAGGCTCTTCAAACGTGATGAGTCTTTCTGTTTGAACTTCTTGGATGGTAGCGAAAGGAGGGCGTCTGCTACTGTGGAGTCCACGAGGCCTACTGTTCAGTATCGGCCACATAGTGTGGTTTGATTAAGTCAATTGAGACAAATCTTTTCTCCTTTTTCCCGGCAAGAGGTGCAAAAGCACAGTTCTTGTTCCTTGAACTGCTAGGACAGGTACAGGCTTGCTGTATGATGGCCCAAATTCTTTTTTCTCCGCTATTTTCTCTCTGACCAGATCCCCGACTTTTGGGATCCAGACAGGTCTTGCCGTGTTTGCCTTGACTTCCCCAGTGGCGGTCTGTTTCTGGACTACGTTGCTTTGTAGTGTCCTGGATTCATTTAGATGCTGTAAAACAGCCAAACGATCATCGATATCTAATGGTTTTTCATCCACTACTGCGCCTTTATAATCAAGATCAGGTACCCACATTCTCGTCCCAAATAGGACCTCATATGGAGTGACATCCCCTAGAAAGTTTCTTGGCTGGTTATTAATTGCTCTTTGTACCCCATAAAGGTGACTGACCCAACTACCGCCCATGCCTAATACCCTAGCTGTTAAAGATTGCTTTAAGTCCCTGTTTTTCCTCTCCACAACCGAATTGCCCTCAGGATGGCACGGAGAGGAGTACCGCAGTGCAACGCCCATACTTTTCATGGCCTCTTTGTAAGCCCGAGAGCTAAACGCCGGGCCACGGTCAGAATGTAACGTGCCAACTGCATATGTCCCGATAAAGACTTGCAAATCTTTTATAACAGTTCGAGCGTCAGCCGAGCGCTGAGGCCAAACCCATAGGAATCTTGAGCAGGAATCCACTGCAACCATGATATACTTGTAAGCCCCATCAGATTGTAAGGGGCCGCAGTGGTCCAGATACACACATGCAAGAGATTTGTCAGATATCAATAATGGTGTCTGCGCCGGGTGTGTTCTGGTGGTGCCTTTCATCTGTTGGCAGATGTCGCATTTCAAGACATAGTATTTAGTTTGCTTTGTTAGACCGGGCCACCAATAGCGCAGTTTCAACAATGAAGTAGTCGCTGTAACGCCTGTATGTGCAGAGCTCAAACCCTCGTGTCCTGCTAGTATTAAACCCTGCCTACAATCCTTTTTTGGAATTACTCTATCCCCCACTCCAGGAATCTGAGCAAATGGAATGTTGTTTGCATCTAACTTGTAGGAGTACTTGAGTGGGAATTTCTTTGGTACTGCACCGCTGTTTTTGCTTGAAGCATTAACAGCCACCATAATCTCACCGTCTATCCTCGATTTTGAACGAGTGACTGCAGCTATGGAAGCTGTACTTACAGCCCCCTTTGCGGCTTCCTCAGCCAATGAATTCCCTTCAACGTGAACGCCATCATGCTGATGACTCAGTGTATGGATCACGTGAGCCCTCAGTAGTCCGTTCTTTAACTCAACTACCTGGTGCCATAGCATTTTATGCTTAATTGTGCCACCTTTTGCATCTTTAAACCCGTTTTGTTCCCAATGATACAAATATTCATTGTATGACTGTACACAGTAAAAGGAATCACACACAATTAGTGTGGGGAATTAGTGATCCGTATTTACAAGTGCCAGTATCAGTGCTTTTAACTCTGCCAACTGAGCCGTGGCTATGTTTGCGGGATGTCTGGAGGGAGCGTCATCCAACTGTGCAACACTTTTCGTGTTATACACCGGCCACAGAAACTTCCAGTAGGCTGGATCATTGGTTTCTGTCCTCAGACGTGGGTTGGGTTGTGGGAGGAATAAAATACCAGACACGATACCTCTCTGACCATGCCCCGTTCCTATTGGAACTGGGAACCAGGAGAGTGAGACCCGACATTCCCCTCTGGACGGTAAACACCGATGCACTTACGGACCCGCCCTTTGTAGCCACAATCACCACACAGCTAAGTAATTATTTTCAAGAAAATTGGGGTTCGGCCTCGAGCCGCGCTGTGGAGTGGGAGGCGATGAAGGTAGTGCTCCGAGGCATATGTATAAAGACCACGTTTGGTGTCCGAAACACAGCTGGAGAGGGATGTCGCTCAACACGAGTCTAAATTGGGGAGGTTGGAGACGGAGCTTAATGCGGCCCCACAAAAATTGACAGAATGGACTGAAGCCAAGGAAGCGCTTATGACGGATATCCGCAGGTTAGAAAAATATATTTACACAACGTATAGGCAGCGGCTTTACAGGGAGGGGGATAGGACTGGGACACTCCTAGCACGGCTAGTTAAACAGGAAACATCTACTACTCAGATATTACAGATGAGAGATGAAACAGGGGCCTTGGTGTACACACAACATGCTATCACAGAGGCGGTGGTGGCCCACTTGGAGCGAGTATGCACTAACCTCTCTGACCCCGATTTGGGGATAATGGGCAGCTACTTAGACGCGCTGGGGCTCCCCCGGCTTACCAGAGAGGAGCAAGAGGTTTTGGACACCCCGATTACTAAAGAAGAAATACAAGGAGCTAGAGGCCGCCTCAAGGCAGCCAAATGCCCGGGCTCTGATGGCCTCCCAGCGGAGTTTTATAGGTGCTTCGGGCCACTCTTGGTGGACAGACAACTGGAGGTCTACAACGAGGCATTGGACAGGAATGAACTCCCACCTACCATGAGTGAGGCACTAGTCGTCATGATCCTTAAGAAGGATAAAGACCCTGATCTACCCAGCTCCTACAGGCCGATATCGTTGTTGAACATCGACGTCAAAATTTTGAGTGGTATTCCGGCTGAGCGCCTTCTACCGTTGATGAAACGCTTGGTACACATCAGTCGGGGTTTATACCGGGGTGGAACACGACTTATAACCTACGCCGCCAGCACATGTGTGGCATGCTCCTGATCTCTTGGAGACTAACGCTGCAATCCTGTCACTAGATATTGCCCAAGCCTTCGACTCGGTGGAATGGCCGTATATGTGGCACGTTCTGAGTGGAATTGGAGTGGGTGCGCAATATCTGCAATGGAGCCATTTGCTCTACACGGCCCCTACGGCCCGAGTACGGGTGGGTAAAACAGTGTCGAGATCTATAGCATTAAAGCGTGGCACCCTCAGGGTTACCCACTCTCACCGCTATAATTTGCCATCTCTATGGAACCCATGGCTATGCGGCTGAGAACAGTCATGGATCCCTGGGGTATATGTTTGGGGACTACCAATCATGTGGTTTTGTTATATGCGGACGATACACTGGTGTATTTGAGACAACCGGAACACTCGGTCCCACTGCTTGTAGCTGAAATGTGTGCGTTTGGCGATATCTCGGGATTGCATGTCAACCCCGCAAAACCTAAATTGATACCGATGGGCAGGCTGGCGGCGACTACCCCGGAATCGAGATCACCCCTGGATATTCCCTGGGTGGGAGAAGGGACGAGATATCTAGGGATTTATCTGGCAAGCTCCGCCGACGCCTTCCATAGATTTAATATTAACCGGGTGGTGGAGGGTCTGAGGAGCTCCATTCGCTTTTGGGCGGAATTGCCGATTTCTCTAATGGGGCGCATAGCGATCATTAAAATGATTATATTGCCACGTTGCCTCTATACACTGCAGCACTCCTTCTTCATAATTCAGCGATCCTACTTCACTACGTTGGAAGTTTTGCTTGGAGATTTACTATGGGGCAGGAAACGTAGGCGCGTGAGTTTACAGACATTGCAGAGAACGTGGGGGGTGGGGGGACTTGAGGCTCCACGGTTAGAACTCTACTATATGGCCTCCCAGCTTCAGTTTGCGATTCACTGGCTTGGTGACAAAGACAATAGGGAAAAGTAAGTCCCTTTTGGTTGGGACATATCGACAGCATACACTTGCGGGACTATTGATGATGGGAGGAGCGGTACCTGAAAGTTATCCGTATATAATACGTCATGTTGCTACACTGTGGGAGAGGGCGGTTCGACGAGTAGTCCGACACGCTCCATACGTGCCGGATATGCTGCTGTGGAAGATCCGACCCTTTGCTGCGATTGCCGACTCCATGTCGATCAGACGGTGGAAAGAGGGGGGTTGTCTACTTATGGGAGATCTTTATAGGGAAGGGCAATTCATAACGCGAGAAGATGCACAAACTGAGTTTGGGCTGGGGACAGGGCAATTCCTCCAATACGCAAAAATCTGAATTGTAGCTCGGGAGCTCTGGCCGGGTTTCCCCTCCGAGCCACCTAACACTAACATACTAGTGACAATGTTATATATGACATTTCACAGGAGCCGTTAGGACTGCAACATAAATGGGACTCGATACTACCCACGCCTCTGACGGAGGCGGAATGGAGGAAGGTACATGAAGGGGTCCATAAGATTAATGCTAACGCAAGATTTAAACTACTTCATTACAATGTCATTCACCAGGTGTACTTAACCCCACACACGCTCCACACGATATACCCACACCGCACAGACACCTGCCCCAGGTGCGCTGCTGGGGGAGCGGACTTTGTACACATGATCTGGCAGTGCCCCAGACTCCAGCCTTACTGAGACAGGGTTTTAAAATGACTGGGGGAGGCAGGGGTGGATTATACCATGGGAGATCAGACAAGTGATCTTGGGCCTACTACCTAAACCAAAAAATAAGGCACTGTGTAGGAAATTTGTGAACCTGGGATTGGTGTTGGCTAAACGTCGAGTAGTTATCCAATGGATGCAACCCCAACCCCCGATATACATAGACTGGCCAAGAGATATGAAAGAGTGGGCAATGGCGGAGTTAATTAGGATTACATTTGTGAGAAAAGACGACAAAGCAGAAGACAATAGGATGGCGTGGAATTACATGATAGTAGACCTCCAGGGAGACCAAGATCAGACCTCCCAACAAGCTGGGCGGGGGGGATACTACACAGAGCGATGCGAGTATGGCTAATTCAGCCCGGGAGGTGTTGATACGCTAGTAGATGGTGCACACTACATTGAGGGTGATCATGACAGTATGAATCATGTTGCTCCAAGGACGGGCGGGATTGGGGGGGGGTTTGTTTGAGTTGATTGCAGTATTATAAATTACTGGCACTAAAAGTTGGAACACACCACAATGTCTCGAAATGTTTTCCCTCTGTTTATGTGAAGTGCGGAGATATACTCACAAGATTATGTACAGCTTTCTTGGATTGAATTGTAAATGGCACACAGCAGAATACTGTAATTTGCTTTGTGATACGATAATGTATGCTGTAAATGAGACTAAATACCAATAAAAACAAATAAAAAAAAGAATGTGGGTACCTGATCTTGATTGTGAAGGCACAGTGGCGGATGAAAGGCCTTTTGACTTCCATGATCGTTTGGCTGTTTTACAGGATCTAAATGAATCCAGGCCACAACAAAGTAACGTCCACCTGAAACAGACCGCCACTGGGGAAGTCAAATCAGTCACAGCAAGACCTGTCTGGATCCCAGAAGTCGGGGATCTGGTCAGAGAGAAAATAGCGGACAAGAAAGAATTTGGGCCATCCTACAGAAAGCCTGTCCCGGTCCTATCAATTGAAGGAACAAGAACTGTACTTCTGCTGCCTCTTGCCGGAAAAAGGAGAAAAGATTTGTCTCAATTGACCTAATCAAACCACACTATGTGGCCAAAACTAAGCAGTAGGCCACGTGGACTCCAAAGTAGCAGACACCCTCCTCTCGCTACAATCCAAGAAGTTCAAACGGAAAGACTCATCACGTTCGAAGAGCCTCCAATACAGAATGAAGGACTAAGCAACAATGCTATGGAACTCGTTCCTCTTGAACCTTAAGTTCAAATTCAAAATCAAACTCAAAATAACGCACAAGTTGCTATTAGACCAAATACAGATGTCTACGTCAACATGCCTCGACAAGAGCAAACCACGATTTCAGCAAATCCTGATACAATTCCAACAATTGATCGAACTGCTTCTGGCTACTTCATAACTTTGATACGTTTTCTTTGGATCCAAGTGAACCTGAAACGACGCCAGCCAAAAAATCACGCAAGTAGCAAGTTAAAGACTTTCTGAACTTTCTTAAAAAAACGTACCTGGTGTCACCTTGGGTAGAACTATGGGTAATCACTGGGATACTTTTCTTTCTTTTCTGGCTAGGCTTAGTAATAGTTTTTAGTATGCTTACTAATGGGAAATGCATTCGACAAAGCTCTGGAGCCCAAGAGGTGAACTTACTTTTAAAACCACACCAATCATCTCATCGAGAACAAAGAGACTTGTCATGAGTGAACATTACAGCAGTTCCTATACCTGATGGTATAGTGTGGGACAAGGTTGATTTCGACATATTTGGTCCGACTGAAATTTTGAAAATTCCACATTTATTTAAAATATCATTAAGTGATATCATTACCTCAAGTACATTTTCCGATGATTGGGATTTTGAAACTGTTAATAACATGTTATCTGATTTGGAAAAATCTGCTGCGTTTTCTAGTAGTGAAACATTGGAAGACACGTCAGATTTTGAGGCTATGTATTGTTATCAACATTATGGTCATCATTTTTTACATAAATTTGCTAATCTTAGAAATGTGTTCACATACCACCAGTGGGAACATTGTCCAACACCGCCGAAAGGCAGTTCAAAAACATTTGCACAGAAGTTTCCATATTTTTCAGGGTTTAATATGTCTGACCCAGCCTCATATTATTATAAGGTTGCACCAACATAAGCACAGAAAAATATGTTAACAAACACCAAACAGATTTACTCTGCATCCTTTATTGCCCAGTTGTCCGAACAAGGTTACGACTTATGGAAAGACACCATAGACTTAAAATCAGTCTGGGGTACTAGAGAATGGCAGGTGCAGGGGTTAGAAGCTTTGTTTAGAGCATGTCTCATCCCTCAGCAGATCATGTTTTTGAACGAGACTGTGCAACAGATGTCTTGCCTTGGACTAGCCAAGAACAAAGACTTGAACACACCTCGAGTGCCGACTCCATCGAACACCGAGGGAAACCAAACATCACAAACAGGGATTACATTAGATAACATCATACAATACAATAGATCAGACCCCGATTGGAAGAAATGGTTGATTTGGCCCACAGACATAAATGGTTGTCACGAAAAACTCATAGGTAAAACCGAAGGGTTCACAATCCATAGGCCAGATCAGCGCTATGTACAGAGTCAACATCAGGGGTAGTGACGTCATACAGTGTTGGGAAGTTGTGCCTTAATTGGCTAGAAACCTCAACACTCACAGAGGTGAAACAACACTTATCCTTACTCACACAAGACATGGATCTTAGGGATTTTTTACTAGGTCCCAGGAAACCACGCCAAAAACGCTTCATATATGCTGGCATTTATGCTGCCTACAATGAAAATTGGAAAATATCCCAACAAGAGGCCGCAGAAAGAATACGGAAATAGACCGTATTAACTTAGAGAAATCTCTAGCAGTGGTAGACAATGGGTTAACAACATTGACCTACCTTAGGCAACATTGTATCTTCTGCGATAGACATTCTAGAACAAGATTTGGCCATATTACACACGGGCAATCTCAGTTACGTTCTATAATGTTGTTAAGCTGGACGCTGCAATCTTTGCGTGCAGGCTATGTGTCTTGGCGTTTTATCAACAGTACGACTCTGTTTTCTGAATACAATCTAACAGATAAACAGATAAACAGATAGAAATGGCACAAAGGTGAGCAAAATATACAATGCTGCGTATTGAAAAACTGGATAGATTACCATTCACAGTGGCGGAATCGCGGTCTACAGAATGACTAATCCATGGCCACATAACTCTACCGGTCACTACTTTTCAATTTCAATATTGCCTCGAACAAAAGCAGGCAGGCAAATATGAAAACATGGGTAAGGAGTACATTAATGAATCTTGGGAATTACCATACAGATTTCGATGCCGGAGTGGGGATCGAGAAGTGTTTCTCAGTGGTACAAACTGTGAGAGCGCTTTAAGTGGATCACACAGATGCCAGGATATAATGTTGCACAGAGCTTGTAATGGTTCTGTAGCAAACCTGTCCTGTCATTTGAAGGGTGCCCCAGCTGAAATGATTACTCCAGCATTTAGGCTACATTCAAATGGGAGTTACTTGATGCTGAACAGTCAAGGCTGCTGTGGCATGCTACCGGGCATCGCATATCTGGTAACCGTGAGCTCCAGGGTTACTTGTTGATTGCAAGTATTGTTTCCACCGACACATACAGTCAGGGAGGCGCCGTTATGGCCTTCACTGAATGTTTCCTTAATACGGTTTGATACTCTGAGCAGAATGAAAGCCATGCTTCTACAGAAGTCTGTGCCCTTAACCTCCGCTCGAGAGACTTTTGATCTCCAGATCGCAAGGTCTTCAGCTGAGATACAAGCGCTTATTAATACTAACTGCCCTTTCCATTTCGTAGAAATGATGAATCGTATCTTTCACATGTCTGATACGACTGGCATTGTCCACCTATTTAAGACCATAGGTTCTGGACTTCTAAGCACCTTTCAGACGGTACTTGGAGTTATACCAAACTTCATACACTCCGTATTCGGAAGCATCTTTGGAGGACTTCCGCTGATCCTGTTTCTAATAGCAGGTATCCTGATTGTTATTTTTCTGCTACGCAATGGACGTCCCAGTCACCAAGGAGATGGAAAGAGCGCTCCTGGAGCGTAAATACCGTGACCGAATGGTACAACACCTAGGCACGCCTCGCCTGAGAGAACTAAGTGCATCTTGGTTCCTGTCATTTCAACCAGTCTAGATGGACTGCATTTTATCTGTCCTCCCATGCCTGTTTTGCGGTGAAGAATGCATGTTAGACCTTTGTTTGACACTCCCATCATGTGCGCAACCGGACGTGAATGCTCTTCTGGACCCGAAAACGGCCCATGTTCTGCAGTGTCCTCAGCGCATTCCAAGTTGTTGGCGCCATTCCTTGAGCCACCACAGGTTGTAACTACACATGTTGGTATGAACACCGGCTCCTCCACTGGCACCCAGGCTTTGGACGGCGCACAGGCTGCCCCAGCGCCAGCTGCGGACAGCGCGAAAGATCATCTGTGCTCAATTGACGTACTCTGCGAGGTGTTACAGGGGCCGTCTACTGCTGAAGCAGGCAACAGATATGTTGCGTCTACCAGCCAGGACACATAAACAATTGACTCATTTTGGCTTGTCGTGTGCTGGATACAAATTCGCCCTTTTTTAATAACAAGCTCAAATTGGAACTCAGATACGAAATTGACATTCTTTTTCATTTATTTGGGCATGAATGGCTTTCTAAGGCTTATAGTGTTTCGGACTATAACTACGGACACTTTTAGAGCTATAGTTTGCAAGCATTTTTCTCGTTACTCATTTTAAGGTTTTTTAGGCTTTTTTTTAACGTTTTAAAATTTTTTAGCAAAAGAAATGTTTTTACTTTAGTGCGTACCAATGTCTAATTATAATGGTAATACACTTATAAGTTACATATGTCGTCCAGTCGGAAGAGGAGTTGGTGTTATATTCCATATAGGTACCCTATATAGGCGCAGGTAACACTGCAACCTTTCACCTATATCCTTCCCTACATTTCATACATAACAGTTCATAGGGACTGACCTTTTACCTAGATACAGCACTGCATTCAGAACGCAGGTTTTTCCCTGGTTCAATACTCAGACATTATGCATGAGGCTTCTTGGAAGCACAGCAGGACTCACAGCAGGACGAACATCTCCTGTATAATATCTATGTTAAAGTTCAGGCCTGACGTCATCCTTTAGGCCAACACAGTAATGCAGCAAAGTAGGACCCCTGGGGAGACCTATGGGTATATATACATCATGTCTTGCTTAGACAGACAGAGGAGACCGTGACTTCCCGGCTGACACACTGACAAGAGACGCTGAGGTTCCTGCATGCAGACGCTCCAGCTAGCAGTGGTCTAACATGCCTCGCAGGGTGTCCAACTCGAGATCAGGACGGGGTCCCGTATTCTCTAAACTCTCAGGTAATGGGGTGGACTAGATCCTAGAGGGATTCTTGGCATAACACCTACATAGATGCTAGGTGCATTTAGGTACATCTAGTTAGGGAGGCATCGTAGGAGTACGCACTTTTAGGTTGCACCTGTTATCATGTGTTTTATGTACATGTATATATTCATGATTTCTGCAAGATGGTAGAACTATACCATCCCTTTACTTTCATAATATTGCTAATCATATATCTCTGCTACTGTCTAATGGTTGTTGCAGCTCATCTATTTTACACTAGAATAACAACGGTTCAATAAATACTTATTGAAACTCCCAGCCTGTTTATTCTATGTAACTCTCTGAGACAAACTAAGTGAGCACGAGTGACTGAGCGAAAAGTAGTATATTGTTTCCACGATCCTGCGGGATCAGGGTTGTCATGTTCTGAGGTTGCCAAGAACTATTCTCTCCCCAATAAGAGGAGACTCTAGTGGCACTGTGAGCTAGCTAATACAAACAGGCTAACGTATCCGGTGGGGGTGCACGGAATCCGTCCGCCACCAATTCTACAGTTTATGTTATCCAAACGCGCAGATCCTGTATAGGTAATATAGGAACTACACGACAGCACAGTGAGTTGGTCAATGCCCTAGTTGAGTGAAATTACCCTTTGTTATACAACTTTGCTGCCTTCATGGAACACATAAATAAGTTGTTCGTGAAACACCAACTTTTGCAGATGATGAATAATAAGTTCCTTAACCTAAAGCACGAAAATATGGATCTCCTTGCTTATCTAAACATGTTCAGTTAACTAGGTCAAGAAACAAACTGTCCAGAAGAGAACCGCTCATCTTTCTGTTATCAGGGCTTTTGCAAAGACATAAAGACATCCTGAAACAGGCAGTTAATTCTCCCTACTCCTGTAATGTCTTAATTGACTCAGTAGTGAATCTGTATCACAGAATTGGGGAGAGAAAATGAGACAGGTCTGGGGGGCCCTAAGGTAGTTGTCATTCATCAGGACAAAAAGAATATCAAACTGTGCACCTCAACCAATGGATAGGGGCTTATGCAGTTTGGAGTGGTGCATGGTCCACTGATCAAGGTATAGAAAGAGGGGTGCCAGAGTCAGAATTTGTGTTTATATTGTAGTAAACCAGGATACTTTGATAAGGAATGTGTAGCAAAGCCTAAATCAATCAAAGTACTGCCAATAACACTAGAAACGACCATGGAGACTCAGGAAAACACCAGCACCCAACAGTAAATGAGGCCCCTCTGTTGAGCTCAAATCTCATACTTGTCTCTCATATTGAAGCCAACATCTTGACCCAAGAATGCATTCATCTGCCATACCTGTTATCTTTGTCCTGTTTACACAACTCGGAGTAGCCAAACAAGTCTTCCTGGATTCAGGAGAGATGTGGAATATCATAGATATTGCCTACGCCAAGCCTTTAGACATACCTATTCTTGAGAAAGAGTGCTGGAACCTGATCACGCTGTAGACAGCTCTGAACTGTCCTGAAGGCTAATCATGGCATCATGAAAGGCTTATATTCCATCTTATTGACACACCTTTATTTGGTGTTATGCTGGGTATCCCCTGGCTCTATGCACATAATCCAAAGATTGATTGGTGCTTACAGAATTTGATCCTTGATTCGATTCATTGTTACCTGAATTGCTGTGAGGAACCTTCACCACCGGGTTTTCCTGTAGTCTTGTGCAGTGGTACAAACCACTCTTGAAAATTATCTACATCTCTATACAGTGATTTCCAAGAAAACAAAAGCTTACTTTTGGACCCCACACCAGAGTTTACTTGCTGGATATTGCTGCCAGCAAGGACAATTTTATCATGCAGTTTAGTATAAGTCTTAACCGAAAAAGAAAATTAACATCTGCAAGTATATCTTGATGAGCTCCCGGCAATTGGGTTTAAACGACACTTGACATCTCCTGTGTAGCAAAAACAGAACAGAGACCTGAACAGAGTCACCATCAAGAACAAGCTCTCATTATGCTTGATCCCAGTAATCCTGGCAGGCAGCCTTTTATACAGAACTGGACTGGCATGGAGCGTACCATCTTGTCAGAGTCTGAACATCTTGTCAGAGTATGAAAGTAAGAAGAGTCGAAGACTGCATTTAATATGAAATATGATCTGTTAGAGTACACTGTTTGCCTCTAAGGCTCTGTAATGCTCCAGAGAAGTTCCAGTTTTGTTTTGTATATATGTGTGGTAATCTACATTGACAATATTTTATTCTACTGCAATACTGAAGCTGAGTGCATGGAGCAGGTGTGAGCTGTTATTCAATGTCTACATTAGGAAAATCTTTTGCTAACTCAGAAAACTGCATTCTTCACACTACAAATTTTTAATTATTAAGATTCTTCATCATCACAAAATGGCTCAAGGAAGGTAAATGCTATTTAGAATTGACTTTCACTCTGCTGCATACGTGTGCAAGGTGGCCAGGTGGCTCCTATAAACATGTCTCCCTAAGCATGTCTCCGTATCTCTATATTTCTTATGGACAGATCTCAACGAACCAGACCACAAGGCTGGAAAACTGCAGCAGTCTCCAAATCTCTCATTCCATGTCGAGGAGTTCTGCCGTCATGACCTTGCGGACCCCCCATGTCGCTCCAAAGCAATGACCCCTCACTACTACCTTATGTGCCTCCCATTCCACCACCCTAGATCTTGTCTCAGCATTCAACTCAAAGTAAGTGAGGATCTGGGTAGACAAGGCTTTCTTGTACTGTGGATCCAAGAGGGCCTCCGTTTGGAGCCTCCAGGTTGGAAACCGAGACTGTACTCTCCCCCAGGTGATCTTGAGCATCAATGGACAGTAGTCTGTGAGTGTACGCGGCAGGTATTCTGCACCTGTGATGCACCCAACTAAGGATTCACTACAGAGAAAAAGATCTAATCTTGTGTGGATGCCATGTACTAATGAGAAGGAGTATTCCTTCAGCATGGGATTGAGCAAGCACCAGGTGTCCTATAGGTAATGAAGGGTCATCCATTCCCGGACGTACTGCACCACTAGGGTGCTCTCAGCTCCCTGAAGGGGAGGAACCGAGCAGTCCCTATTCACATCATGCACACAGTTCTAATCTCCGCCCCATAACCGAGGCGACTGGGGATCTCGGAATAGTGCTGGAATCAGATGATCAAAGATGATTGATTGGACAAAGTTTGAGGTGTATATACCCACCACTGAAAGTCGCAAACCATACAGGTGACCTTTTAAGATCACAAATCGGTCTTCCGTATCAATCCTGTGGTAGTCCAGTTCATATGGGACACCTGGGACAATCCATACCAGTATTCCCTTCGCATAGGCAGATGATGTGGTGCCATACACCTGTCTCCTCCATTTCACCCGCAGTTTACCTAGTTCTCTCTGAGTGAGATGTCTTTCCTGCAAAATTGCAACATGTATGTGGCAGTGCTTGATGTATCTTACATCACTTAGAAGGAGCAGCCATGCTGCGCACATTCCATGCCAACAATTTATAATGGGGAGTAATAGTGCATCTAGGGTCATCCATATGTAATGATATGCAGATTGACTAAACTCCTGAGACGTGCACCAAGGCAGCAAGGGCCCATCGCATACCTTTGTATCAATGAGCTAAGGGCCAAAAAATGCCAGCATAAACATTGTGTACTCCCATATGTACACACAACTGCTTCCATTGGGCATGTATTGCACAATATAAAAAAAGAAGAAAGGAGGAAAGAAAGTACAATGAAAAGAAGGAAAACAAACAAGTGTCAGCCCTACCCTTGCCAGTGAGACTGCAGGTCCCTGGCCCACAACCCCCATACATACAACAACAACAACATACAGAAGAAAGAAAACTCTCCCTCACATAAACCCCTTCCATTTCAGTAGCCTTCCGGGGCATGGCACAACTAGAGTAGCATAGTTTTGGCCTCGGAGCCCACCATTATGCTTATTGTAGGGGGGCCAGATCCAAGAGATAGAGGGGCATATTATCAAGGATAAGCGATATTTATCGCTAACCGCGCTTAGCGCGTTTTTTTTTAACGCCGCCTATCGCTGGAAATTATCGCTGAGATAACACCCTATTAGTAAGGTTTATCTCCATAGCGATAATATTTCCAGCGATAGCGGCAAAATGTGAGAATATCGCTGGAAAACCAGCGATAGTCTCGCATTAACGCTATGGTGGATTTAGCCTGACAATCCACCCCCTATGCTACAAACAGGTAAGTCACCCTCAGTAGCAGGTGTAAAAATCTAGCGATAAACGCGCTTAGCGCGATTTATTTTATTGCTTCGCCTGCCTTGCTAATAGGGGGTAGTTGTGTTAGCGACTGTTTTCAGTCGCTTTTAGTAGGGAACGCCTACCTTGCATGTCATTAGCGATAATTATCGCTGACATGCAAGGCGATGTGAAAACTGGCCGCTATCGCCTGAAAGCTGTCGCTAACGCCTGTTAGCGACAGCTTGCTAATAGGGCGATTAAAATATCGCCGCTTTAGCGGCAAAAAGTGCCGCTAAAGCGGCAATAAAGCCCTTGATAATATGCCCCAGAGTTCTTATCACCGGGTAGTTGATTAGACAAACAATGAATTTGAGGTGAAAACAAGGACTGACAAATAAGGAAGGAGGTATGAAGGCATCCAATCAAGTCATTCACCAGCCTGGGTGTCACAGCTGGTCCCTGAGTCGTGGCATCAGAGGAAGTCCCCAAACTGCTTGCTACCAAGCTTGTGTCTGATGGGCGCTGTTAGTGTAACAATACAAATGAATTTGCCACAAAAAGTGAGGCTTCCTCCACTGCCTGTGCCTGTTCCCTAGTTACCTGTTCCAGGGTAAGTCGATGTGTTGTTTTCTTGCCTCTTTTGCGGCGTGATTTATGCACAAAAGCTTGAATATGAATGGTAGGTTTTTGTAGCCCTGCAGAACTCCACCCAATACATAGCTGAAGTAGCGACAATACTTTTGGGTTACTAACAGTCCCTAAACTGGGTGATCAAAAACAAACCTTTTTCATTCTATTCAATCACACATACACAAGATGTGCTAAGACAAAAGACATTTTAACTAAAAAGCAAGTTTTTTTCAAAAGGTGCACCATGTGGCCCAACACATCTAAAATAACCACATAGAATATGATAAAAAAACAGCACAAATGCACATTGAAAATGGCCAGAATAAAATGAACATTTCAAGAATGGTTAAAATGTCATATAAAAATCGAATACCCTGAAACCTACTTCTTTGCACTACATTATGAGAGCACGGAGTAGAAATAACTTACATCTAGATTTTCTTAGGGAGGATAATCACAGTGCATACCTGTTTACAGCAGAACACTGTAATTATCAGGAGTCAAGGAGGCTGTGTTCCCTGGGAAAGGCAAACATGCGTTCAGCATCAGCTCCTCCTGGACTTGGGCTCTGTAAGAAATTGCGTTATTGGTTGAGGGGGTTAAAACCCTACTCAAGCAGCAATCACAAATATTGTCAGGGTGAAGTCACAAGCGAACCCAAAATTAACCTGTGCACAACCCTCTGGTAGCTTGGCACAGAGCAGTCAGGCTTAACTTAGAGGCAATGTGCGAAGTATTTATGGCACACATCAAACAGTAATAAAGTGAAAACACCATGCAAGAAAAGTCCCACACCAATTTTTAAAAAATGGAGTGAAATGTAATAAATAAATTGACACCAAAACGCCAAACACCCAATCAGTAGAACCGGAGAAATGCAATTTTAAAAGTATAGGTGAAAATAGCACCTCACCTAAAAGTACAAAGCACCACTTGCAGCTATCTGGATGTGCGAGATGGGGAGAAAGTCACAAGTTCAGCCCAACCACAATGGATTGCAGGCCATATACAGGGACCAGGCTAGCCTCGCTGAAAGGGGTACCTTCTCAATGCAGTGCCATAAGTTCCGTTTGGGGTGTAAGGGGCCGTAAGGAGCAGAGAGAGCATTGCGGATGGCTGTTGAAGTAGCACGAAGGCTCAGCCAGGCACAGTGGATGGCTGTTGCTGTACTGCCAAGAACTTGTCAGCGTCACTTTTTTTTTGCTGGCCTTTGGACTCTGAGCATTTTACCATTGCTAACCAATGATAAAGTGCTTGTGCTCTCTCCTTGAAACATGGTATGATTGGCTTATACCCAATCGGCATATTTAATTTACTTTAAAGACACTAGTAAATTGGTACTACCTGTGCCCAGAACCTGTAAATTAAATGCTACTAGTGGGCCTGCAGCACTGATTGTCCCACTCACTTAAGTAACACTTTAAATATGTCAAAGGCCTGCCATTGCACCCTATGTGTGTGCAGTTTTAAACTGTCATTTCAACCTGGCAAAGTAAACCTTTTGCCAGGCCCACATCTTCCCTTTTAATACATAGACGTTACACCTAGGATAGGCCCTGAGCAGTCCAGAGGACAAGGTGCAATGTATTTAAAAAGTGGTCTAGCCATGGAGTAAGATGGCCGCCTAAGCTGTGGGCTCTGCCGGGAGAGGAGCCTTTGATGTAAGCGGTGCCCTTACCTACATCGTTCAACCTGCAACTTCGGTAAATTCGGCTTTGTGACGACCTGCGGAACTGTTTTGTGTGCAGTACGGGGCTGAGCGACGCTCGCAATGGCATCTTCTGCTCCGACGAAGTCCTGAGGTGAGCGTGACGTCGGCCGGCCTCCAACACTTCAGGAATCCCCAGTCCTCGCATGCGCGTAGACCGGGATTCCTCTCACTATCTCCGCCCCCTCTCAGCGCGTCTCCCTGACGTGACTGGACTTGCGGGCGGAGTCATGAGGAGAACGAGCACGTTTCATGAAGAAGGGCTCCAACGTTACAATTAAGCCTCGCGGCAGTCCTGTAAAGAGGACGATGTTGTTACAGTGAGGAGGAAAATCATAATGTTGCCCTGCATTATTTAAAGCAAAGGAGGAGAAAATAATATATGGATTAATATATGGATTAATCTCAGCGCTAAAAAAAAAAAAAACTTTAATCTCAACTTTACTATATATTGTCAAGCCACATATTTTGAAGTAAACGCGCAGTTAATTTGCTTCTTATTTTTCACATGCGTAGAAATCAACATCTTGGTGAATAATTTTATTCCTCAAAATATCCTTCTACATATAGCCCCACTCCTGAATACTCCTAAGTGCAACGTTGAAGGCAGCTTATATGACTTTATATATGCAGTAGTGGTGGTTATGACCGCTATACTGCAGTTCTAACTCAATGCATATTGAATGAAGTGAGGTGAAAACATATACCTAATGAAATGTGACCCTTTCTGCATATGTTTTACTGCCTAATATAGCGCTCACGCACATCAAACCTCACAAGTTATCAAGCATTTAGGTCATAGGAAAAGATATACGGCATACTGAAGTGATTGGAATTAATAATCAGTCTTAACTCTTTTTGATAATTACTGTCACTAAGATATATTTGATAATTCAGTGCACAGAAATATCATTTTAGAAAGATATTACAGAGGATAAGATACATCTTTGTGCACGGCTGTGGGGCTAATCTTAATGTCAAACATTAAAAGTGACAGTAAATCCTCTACACCACTTCTATTTGCTGAAGTTCTTAAGCAGTCAAGCAAGATTCCTGGCAAAGGATCTGCCCCTACATCCAAAGAATCACCTCAGAATGTTAACATTTCTTCACAAGGTGATACACTGAATCACATATTACTGGAAATTTCTGCGGTCAGTAGACGTCTAGAAGGTATGGATGCTAACATTTCATCCCTAACAGCTGAAACCAAAGCCATAGTTGTAGAATTGGCGGGTTTTCATACAAAAACTGATGCTCTAGATTTGAGACTGACAAACGTGGAAAATCGTCTTGATGCAGTGCAAAATAAAGACCAAGAGCTGTTATTCCTTCGCAGTAAGGTAGTTGATTTGGAGGACCGTAGTAGGAGAGATAATATTCGCTTTTTGGGTTTTCCGGAAAATATTGAAAATCAAAATGCTAGACTATTTCTCTGTGACGTTCTTCCGAAGCTAACTGGCATTACCTTTGACCCTCCATTAGAAATACAAAGAGCCCACCGCATAGGTCCTCCACGAAAAGACCACTTATTGCTTGTTTTTTAAGACATGAGCAAACTCGACTTCTACTAACTACAGCGCGTTCGCATGGCTCATTTTCATATAAGGGTCACATCATCCAAATGGCTGCGGATTTCTCTAAAGAGACCAACGAGAGATGCAAAGCATTCCTTGCTATTAGACCTCAGTTACGACAATTGGACATTAAATATGGTCTATTCGAACCAGCTTGCTTTCAGTATTACGAAAAATGGGGACTCTAGAGACTTTTATGATCCAGCAGATTTGCAGCAATTCCTAGATCAGATGAAAACACAAGACATGGATACACAAGACACTTCAATTGATCATAACCATGCGAGCTTGAGTTCCACACAACAACCATTTGATAATAGAAGACGTAATGTTAGCAATCCTCGCCAAAGAGGAAAAGATCTAGAAAGACCTACTCGTGCCCAAGATGATAAATCTTCAGCGTTGCACGCTGCTTCTGTTTTTCCACAAGATCAACGTAGAGATAAATCTTGTTCCCCTCTTAAGCCTGCTTCAGAAGAAGACTAACAATTGTAATATGACAAATTTAGCTATTTAGTAAGCATTCATATTAGTGAATTTGAAATAAGATAAACACTGCATTATTTCTATTTCTATTGTAAAAGTTAAATTGATTAGACAGTGTCAACCTATACAATATAAATGGAAATTGTATTCAAGTTTTGCATAATAGAATGTTATCTATTCACCATGCATTGCAATATTATGTATTGGATTTTACTGTTTTATTAGGATGTTCAGCTTCTCGTATTATAATATTTAATAGTATTTGCTTCAGCCTTTACTCCTTTATCTGTTCTATTTAGTATATTTATTATATTATATCAATTAATTCTTAATTTATGTGCATTTATACATAGCAATGAATGTTCTCATATCTAATATATACTATATTTATTGAATTTCTGAGAGGGTAAAATCTACCATGCTTCATTGAATTACTCATTCGATCCTATATATATATTTATACTATGCGCTTTCACATAGATTTAATACATTATTGTAATTTATGTTGTGCTATGATATGTATACTCTTTGGAATTGGCAGTGTTTACTATCCTTTCGTCGGGGCTCCTCTCCGCGGTGGTGCTCCGGGAGAAACAGACCCGCGGTTCACAGTTTAGTATTTTTGATACTTATATTATTATCTACCAATATATAAACTATATTCACCTCATTTTTCTTAATCTTACTGTATCTACAAATGTCCTATTCTGACACCTTATATTTTCTTTGTGTAATTGATTATCTGTATTTCTGCTAAAACCAGGGGTTTCACTTCCTATTTTCTATATTTTCCCCTCCCTCCTATTTTATTGATTCAGACCATCCTTCTGCTTGGTAAACATTTTATACATTTATTTTTAAAGCTTACTTAAACTCATTGGCATTTCATAAACATGTCCAACACATCCAACACATGCCCTCTTTCTGTGATTACATGGAATGTGCACGGACTTACTCACTACATCAAAAGGAAGAAAGTACTGTCATATCTTCAATCCAAAAGGACAGATGTGGCTTTACTTCAAGAGACACATTTGGACACATTGGAGTCAGAGAAACTTTGTAGAGACTGGGTAGGCAAGGTAATTCACAGTAGTATACAAAGGGATGAACATACAACCGCAGGTCCCACCCGCAAATGTGGAGTAGCAATTCTAATCCGCAAATCTCTACAAATCACAATATCAAAAACATGGACAGATCCTGAAGGTCGTTATGTATTTGTCAAGCTGCGTATTGGAGATACCTACATTTGTGTTGGCTCTGTTTATGCTCCAACGGGAACAAAAAATCATTTTTTCTTCATCTAAATCGCTTAGCTAATTGAGATGGGTGCATCACAGTATCTCATAGGTGGCGACTGGAACATTGTGAGGGAACCAATTTTAGATAGAACAGGTCCCTTAGATAAAAATAATAATGCTGATAGGGCATTAATGGATGCCATATTAGCTGATAATGGAATAATTGATCATTGGCACCTTTCACATCCGTCAGATACTGAGTACACATTTTCTTCTCCAACGCTTGGTACCTTATCTCGATCGGATTATTTTTTCATATCTCAAAGATTAATTCAGTCCATTCAAGAATCTTGTATTTTGGAAGCAGCATTATCTGACCATTCCCCGGTCTTCTTAGCCATAGAAGTTGGCATATCCAGACCAGGACGTAAACCCTGGCGCATGAACATACAACGACATAAATCTCCAGAGGGTAAATATCAATTACAAACATTTTTTCAAGACTATATTTCCATGAATCAGGGTTCTGTGACCTCAGATAAAGTGATACGGGCTGCGGCTAAAGCTACTATCAGAGGTCAACTGATGCGAGAGGCGGCATTAGCCAACAAATGGAATGCTGCACGACAAAAAGAACTAGAGGAAAACATTCAGTGATATACCCATCAATACACCATAGCACCAACACTCCAAAAACGTAAATCTTTAGAGCAAGCTCGAATGGCGTTAAATGGGCTCTTCACATCTAAGGCGGAATTTGCCCTTCAAAAAATGAAAACAAGACATTATGAACAAGGTGAAAAGGCAGGTAGATTATTAACGGCACAACTAAGACAAAGAGAAACAGCCCTGGCCATCCCAGCTATCAAATCATCTCAAGGTACTATTCTCACTAGACCGCAGGACATAGTGAATGAATTTGCTTCCTTTTACACATCTCTCTACACACCAGACACGCAAGTAGATATAGATAGACTAAACGACTTTCTTTCAAAGGTAGATTGTCTTTCCGATGAGGGAAGGGCTCTTCTTGAAGGAGAAATTAGCAGGGATGAAATTGCGTAAGCAATATCTAAATTACCATATCATAAAGCCCCTGGAGAAGATGGTTTCCCAGCTGAATTTTATCGTTGGACTGGACATAACATAATTGACTCCCTACATGCTGCTTTTCAAGAAGCTGAACGAGATAACTCCTTAAGTCCTCTTTCTAACAAAGCAATAATCGCAGTACTCCCTAAACCTGGAAAGGACCCTTTCATTTGTACCAGCTATCGTCCCATTTCACTCTTGAATTGCGATATCAAAATATTTGCCAGTATTCTGGCTTCTCGTCTTAAAAAGGTATTACCTTCCTTAATTCATTCAACTCAAGTAGGGTTTGTTCCAGGACGTTCCTCTAGGAATCATTTACGTACACTAGTACATACCCTATGGTATGCTAAAAACCTTCCACAAGACGCATTAGCCTTATCATTAGATGCTGAAAAGGCCTTTGACCGTATTGAATGGGATTATCTTTTCAAAGTGCTTGAATGTTTTGGACTTGGAAGCCAGTTTATTGAGAAAGTACGACTATTATATGATAATCCTTCTGCACAAGTAAATTGTGGAGGCTTCATATCAGAATCATTTCCGATCCGACGAGGAACACGTCAGGGATGCCCTCTATCCCCACTTCTTTTTCTTTTAGCAATGGAGCCTTTAGCAGCCACTATTCGTCAATCAGAAGTAGTCACAGGCATACATCTCCCTTCAGGTGAATCAAAACTTTATCTATACGCAGATGACATATTACTCACCTTAACAAACCTTTCTAATTCATTGCCATCCTTGCTTCAAATCATAGACACTTTTTCTTCATTTTCACGTTATAAAATAAATTGGGACAAAAGTGAAGCCTTACCTATCTCTAATTGGAACCACTAAAGCGGCTATACACAACTTCCCCTTTCATTGGCAACCCTCACGTCTTAAATACTTAGGTATCTTAGTAAATAAAGGTATGGAAGGTATGATTACAGATAACCTGAATCCACTGATTGTTCAAATGCAACGTGACTTTGATAAGTGGAAAATTCTAAATCTTTCCACGTGGGGTAGAGTTCAAGCTGTTAAAATGGTTAACTCCCTCGTTTTCTGTATACCTTAGGCATGCTTCCTCTCCATATTCCCTTATCTACATTGAGACTTATAGATTCCAAAATAAAAACCTTTATATGGGGTTCAACAAAACCTCGCTTAGCCGTGGCAAAATTAAAGGCTCACCATTCTTCTGGAGGTATGAGCCTTCCATCCATTGAACATTATAACTTAGCATTACAGATTTCTCAATTATCATATATGTTACCGGGAGTTTCTGATGTTCCGCAATGGGTCCATTTAGAACGTCATCTTTTATCTTCAGACTCTGATATTTCTGCACTTTATGGCACTAAAATTACACGTCAGAAACCCACAAATCCAATTCTATCAGCTATGTCCAAATCATGGCAACGAGCACACCGTTTATTAGCTTTAAACTCACATATACATGAAAAGGCACCCATATGGAATAATTCCAGTATTCGTATTAATACGAAGGTATTATCATGGCCATTATGGAAACCAGCAGGTATTCAAACATTGGATACAATTTTTTATAAGGGTGACTTTAAAACATTCACACAAATACAAGATGAATTCGGTCTTCCATCACATCAATCCCTAAAATATGACCAGCTTAAGCAATGCTTGAAAACAATTAGGTTCACCTTCTCCGACTCTTTCAAATTCACAAATAGTATCATATCTAAATACTTGTGGCAAACATAAAGGAGTGATAACTGGTTTGTACAGAGTTTTTACAGCACATCTTTTTTCTCAACCCTTAACACAGACATTACAATTCAAATGACAGTCACGACTTTCAATTTCTTACACTGCTGGTGAATGGGAGGAAATAATGGAGAATCTAGACAAAAGAACTCGTGAAGCTAGACTTAAATTTTGTTTATTTAAAATGCTTCATGACTGGCATTGGTCTCCTGCAAGATTAAAGAAGGCTGGTTTAATTCCCCATGCCAATTGCTGGAGATGTTATAACACCAACTGTGATTTAACACACATTGTATGTGACTGCCCGTTGGTTCAATCTTTCTGGTCATATGTGGGAAAAATGTTATCTTCTACTATGCCTTTACATCTTCCGCTCACTCCTGCTGTTATTCTCATTCATGATCTTCGGCCATCTCCAAAACTCACCAAACCCCAATGTCGTCTATTTCACACAGCAATGGCTACAGCAAAAATATGTATTTTACGACATTGGAAATCGCCATCTCCTCCTTCACAAGAAGAATGGTTGACAACTATGTTCCAAACAGCATCACATGAAACAATAATTTATAATCTTCAAAATCAAACTGACATATTTCTTCGTGTTTGGTCACCCTTCCTGAATATGAATAGTGGCATAGATATTGATGATAATACTCCAAGTGCTGGTACAAATACCCCTTGATTTGACATTTGACATTATTTTTTCTTCCTCCCCCTCTTCTTCCTTCCCACCCCTGGTTCTCATGCTCTCCTATTATCATATTATTCTATCATTTTGTTGTTTTATTATTTTACTATTTTATTACCTTATCATTCTTTCTTTCTAATTCACTCCTATCCTTTCATTCTTACTATATGTTATTGATATTTCACTTCTCATCTCCCTTTGTATACCTTATATTGATATGCTTTGTTAGTTCTTATACCAACTATTTTTCTCTATTCTATTCACTCTTCTTTTTTTGACATATTTTACAGTATTCGATCTTTTAAATGAATTAGTTCTCGAGGGCTGAGGAGATTTGCCATGTTAATATTTATCTATATTTATAGCTATATATAATATTTAATCTATATATTTAATCTATATATTTAATCTATATATCTGATGAGTTAACCTATGATTGATTCTTTAAGAATTTTATATTTATTATATCTGTTGCTTGCATTATTTAAATATTTAATATTTTCCATATTCTACTTATTCAACTATTTATCCTATTACTTATTTCTATAGTTGTATGTGTTATTTATTGGCGCATAGTATTTACCGTATATGAATTTTCTCTTCTTTTTTCATATCTTCAATATATTTATTCATATCATTCAAATTGTAAGTTGCTATTATCATTATTGTACTTATGATGACATTTTTTCAAAATGTTAATAAAAAAATTAGAACACAAAAAATAAAAAGTAGAACATGTACTTTAAAGTTTACATGTCCTCGTAGTGAAAAACTTGTAAATTCATTTGCACTACTGCAAACCCTACCTCTTCCATTGGATAACATTGGAGTTACCTTGTTACATTTTATGAGTGTAATTTTCAAATGGGAACAGGTACCCTGTTCATGTATGGTGTCTCTAGAATTGTAATGAAAAATCTTAAATTATGGTGAAGTTGGAATTGCAATTTTAAAAATAACACTATTAGAAAGTTGGCATTTTCCAGCTTTAGCCATTTGGTGCCTGCAGGTCACCTGTGTACTTCAAAGACCTGCCTCTAAAAGCTCCTCCCCCACTTCAAAGGCACAGCTGGGTATAAGTACTGGACCTCAGACACCAACTCTTAAGTACACTTCTGGACCTGTGGATACTCTGCCAGGATGAAGGACTGCTGTGCTGCAGAAAGGACTGCTACTCTGCTGGACCACTGCTCTGAAGGACTGCAGCCCTGCTGTGCTGACCTGCTGCCTGCTGCCCTCTTGACTGGGTGAGAAGGACTGGACCTGCACCTCTTGAACCCAGAACTCAGAGGGACCCCAAGGGCTAGTCGTCTGGCCTCTCGATCTGAAGCCTCAGGGACACAACAGGCTTCCAACAACCTTGCACCTGCACCTGGACTCTGCTATCTGTGAGTCTACCATGCCAAGTGGTGACACCCCAGTCCCGGACCCTTGGAAATGGGCTTAAGGTGCTCTGCCAGCCTCTGTGGATCCAGCAGAACTGACCCATCTCCTCTGCTGAGTGGCTCAAACCCAAGCGGAGCCGACACATCGCTGCTGCTGCATGGATTGGACCGGTCGCAAAGACCCGCATTGCATCGCAGCCCATCAGAACTGCCACTGTGCAACGCATACTCGGCGCAGGCCCTCACATTCCTCGTTGATGGCAGACTCGATGACGACGCCAGACTCCGCATCCCAGCTCCTCGGAATCGACGCATCACCTTGACTGCATGACACATCCTCAACGCCAGACTTCACATTCCAAGCCCTTATTGGCAGGATCCTCGATGACGATGCAGGACCTCATACCCCAGGCCCACCACATTCCAGAATCAATTAATCGATTTGGCTGCACGACGAATCTTCAACACAGATCCTCGCAACCAGGATTTAAGGTACTTTGTTCAGAAGGCCTAACTGGGTCCCTGTAGCTGGTCTGTGGCCCATCATTGTTGGCCTCAACTTGTGACTTTGTCCTGGTTCTGCGCGACTACATTCCACAGTTCGTGCCTTGTGCTTTTAGGCACTATTTTCACTAAAAATCTTTAAAATTGCATATCTCCGGTTCTACTGATTGAAATTTTTGCATTTTGGTCTTTTTATATTTTTTAAAGGACGTTCTATTTTTCAAACTTGGTGTGTGATCATTTTAGTGTGGTGTTTTCACTTTACTACTGTTTAAAGTGTTGCACAAATACTTTAGACATTGCCTCTGAGTTTAGCCTGACTGCTATGTGCCAAGCTATCAGAGGGTTGAGCACAGGTTAATTTAGGGTTGGCTTGTACCTCACCCTGGCAAGGATCGTTGTTGCTGCTTGACCAGGGCTCACAACCCAGTCAGCCAACAGTCCTAATTTCTTATATAAGTCAATAACTAATTTTCAGCACTGGAGACCACTCTGCAAAACTGTATTTAAATAAATATAATGAGTTGTTTTAACTAATTTCACATCTTGCATTAAAATACATTATTTGCCACTGAATTTTCCAAGCATTACTATCGCCTGTGTTGAACTCCTAGCTTCAAGCAGTCCTCCAACTCCAATGTGCTTTAAATTTTATAATTGCCTTATCCTTTTAATCAAATATTCACTGGGGTGGAAAAATAGTAATATTTTTAAATGATATTTACTGTGTTTTTTACTATCTCACAATAATGTACCAATACTTCACATAATTTCAGGAAGTATTCCCCCTCTTATCTGACGAGACCACTCTTATACTGTCGTCGTCTCTGCAGCCATGCCCCTTTACACGTATAATCTTGGTTATAGGTCTGTCATTCGGGGTGTAAATCTCCCTTTATGAAAGGCTTTTGTAAAGTGACTAGATTTGGGCGCCTGGGAAGTGCAATATTACATTTCTGGCCTTTATGCACCATACAAATGCCACCTTACAAATGCCTCATAGGCATGAGCAATTATGTGCCTGACACAGAACTACTGTTTCGTTCAGGCTTGTTCTATTAGGTCTTGTATCTTATGTGGGCTGCTTAATATTATCAGATATTAGAAGTGGCTAAACCACTGTGCTACTGTTGAATCTCCTCTTGCTTGATTGGCCTTCTCAGCCCCACTACTATACATAATGATTGATATGTCCTTGCAAGTTGTTATCTAGCTTTCTTAACAGAGTGGCATTCTGTGGACTAAATAACTGAATCTGAGCAATACCTTTTCTTGATAAATGTTATCATGTCTAGCCTTGATGGGATTATGTAAACCATCGGGTACCTCATAATGTAGCCAAAGAGTTTGTGTAGCTGGCCTATTATCGTGGGTGAAATGTAGTTGTGATATGTGCCCCCAGGTATTTGAATGCCGACTTAGGGGGTCATTACGATGTCGTAACGTTCGCCACCGCCGAGCCGGCGGTGGCGACCGTTATGGCATCATAACGAGTAATACCCCCCGCCATATTATAATGACAGGGGTATCGCGGCGGACGCAAAGTGTGTCTGCCGCTTCGCCGGGCCGGCAATCGCTCCGATTGCCGGCCGGGCGTATTTGGCCCCTGATATGGTGGCGGTGCCTAGCTGGCACCGCCATCCATATTAGGGTGCGTGCGGTGTTTGGCCTTTCCATGGCGGCGATGCCGCCATGAAAAGGCTGGCAGGGATTTGCTTTGGGGGCCCGTTGCGGGCCGCAAGGGGGGTGGGGGGTGCACTTGGGGGGTAACCATGGTACCCCCCTCCATTTCCATGCAGAAGGTGGCAGGCACCGCGCAGTGCCTGCCACGTTGTGCATGGAAATGCACAACATGTTATTTTGACATTGCGGCGGGTGCTGCTGTAAGCAGCACCCGCCGCAATGTTAAAATGCGGAATGCGACTGCCAGGGTGGCGGTCGCATCCTAATCAGGGCTGCGGGACTGCCGCATGTCTGGCGGCCGGTCCCGTTGCCACTGGGATGGCGGGCGGACTAAAGTCCTCCCGCCATCCTAATCGGCCCCTTATTTTTTCAAAGAATGATTGAGAGAGATATTGGGACCTTTTGACTTAATCATTTTATTTGAAAGTCTGATACTAATTACTAAGCTTTCAGTTCTTTCATTATAACCGATAAATAGAGAGGTTTCAGGGCATTCTAACTTGACAACGATTCATTCCTGAAAATGGCAATCCACTTTTTAAATAGATGCCTTTCAGGCTTAGCATTTGTTAAGATTATCTGAGCCAAGGTTCTATTGCGATGCGAAAGGTAGATGCAATATCAGCAGTCTTGCTTGGTCCTTGAGCATAAAAGATCATTGTTCAACAGTAGAAATTTACTTTACCCTGATGTTTGCTTTATGATATTGAATTAATGCCATTTACCAGGCCCAAGGGTACAATTCAAAACTCATGTGAATTATCATCTGATTGGAAAAATCCTGTCTACCCAACGGATTTTTCATTGCCTTAAGAGAGCAATATAGTAGTCCCTCAAATATTTTATAATATGGGTACTTGCATTTAGTTGTATTACTTTTATTTACACCACAGCAACGATCGTTTTTATATGAGCCACTAATTTTTTTGTTGTTGATTTTTATGCTCTGAAAATCACGTATTCCACCTTTGAAGTGGTTAAGTCCTCTTATTTGGACTTTTACACCATATGCTTTGCCCCAAACGTGACAAAGATTTTCTTTAAAAGTGCACTTTTCTCAAATCTGCAAAGGTCAACTGTAATTGTACACAAACGGTTTGGTTGTGGGCCTATACGTGGCAGATTGTATATCAAGATGTATAGCATGGAGTTAGACAATCACTTTACATGCACAAAGGTAAACTAAGACCAAAGGTCTAAGTTTCTGACTTTCGGTATTCACAAAAGGAATTTACGAGTACTATCTTCACGCTCCCAGTCGGGCGGAATCTTGCCCCGAGTGTGGAGATTCCACCTCAATAATCAACTAATAGCATTTTTATTTGATATTATCGATCAAAAAATTATAATTATGTAAATTGTTTGTTTTGAAAATATATATATATATAATTCTTAAATTAATAGTTTGTATATTTTTTAATTAATACATGTATTAAAAAATGATATGTGTTTGAAGGGAAGTACTTCCCCTACTGCTGCACAGATTGGAGTGGGAATAGTAACTTTTAGCCCCTCTTGAGTCCAACGCTTTCCCTACTGTTGCACTGACTAGAGTGGGAATAGTAAATGTTACCCCTCCGCAGTCCAACTCTTTCCCTACTATTGCACAGACTGGACTAGGAATAGTAAATGTTACCCCTCCTGAATCCAACGCTTTCCCTACTGTTTCACCGACTGGACTGGGAATAGTATATTTTACCCCTCCGCTGTCCTACACTTTTCTTGCTGTTGCACTGATTGGAGTGGGAATAGTAAATTTTACCCCTCCTGAGTCCAACGCTTTCCCTACTGTTGCACTGACTGGAGTGGAAATAGTAAATTAAATCCGTCCTGAGTCCAATGCTTTCCCCACTGCTGCACCAACTGGAGGGGGACTAGCAAATGTTACTCCTCCTGAGTTTAACACTTTCCCTACTGTTGCACGGACTGGAGTGGAAATAATACATTTTACCCCTCCTCAGTTCAATGATTTCCCTACTGTTGCATCGACTGTAGTTGGAATAGTAAATGTTACCCCTCCTGAGTCCAACGCTTTCCCTACTGTTGCACCGATTGGAGTGGGAATAGTAAATTTGACCCCTCCTGAGTCCGATGTTTCCCTACTGTTGTACAGACTGGAGTGGGAATAGTAAATTTTACCCCTCCAAAGTCCAGCGCTTTCCCTACTGTTGCACTGACTGGACTGGGATTAGTAATTCTTACCCATCCTGAGTCAAACCGTTTCCCTACTGTTGCACCAACTGGAGTGGAAATGGTCTATTTATTATTTCCAAAATTATATAGTTTGTTAAAGTCAGTGCAGTATCTGTCTCCAGTTAAGATACCAACCATCAAAACCATCGTCCCCAGCGCTGCTTTTCCGCTCTTCGTATACTCAATGCCTTTTTGTAGGAGGTGAACTATTTATGAATGTCATCCCCCACTGCAAAGCTAGCCACCAGATCATTTGGTAAAGTGAGGGATTTGTGGCCCTCCTGTAGACACCTCAGCATTGCTGCCACCATGTTCATGGGACCAGACAGGTCCTAAAATGTCTCTCTTTTCCTCAAGAGCATCCTTTTTTCCTCTGGGGCAAGCCGTTTCTCTTCCAGTGCTCGAGCTTCTTGTTTCTCCTCCACGTCCAGCATAGCCATATGAAACTTAACTCCCTCTCAGCCTACCTGTCTGCCAATTCCAGCTTGTGATCTTCCAGCTCTGATGGTGTGAGAGGATACACTGCACCCAGCATAGACTACACAGTTAATGTTGTTCCTGAGGGCTCATCATCTCCATGCACTCGTGCTTCCTCTACTTTTTTCAGCATTTTCCTCATAAGTGATCTGTAGCTGATGGACCTTTTCCCAGGCCCTGATGGCCTTCTTACAGTCCACCTTACTAGTATTCAGACCCATCTTCAGCTGGCCTCTCTACCACAGTAAGTCTAGCCAGATTCACCTCCATGTTCCACAAAAGAAGTAAGTTGCAAATATTGGACTCGAGAATCAAAGACTGTATGCCAATTAAAAATCAAAATCAATTTTGCTGTCAATTAAATGTTGAGATTTAAATTTTTGAAATTAAAAAAATGAGTCCCACTTTTAAACAAAAGTTCTGGATCCCACCGCGGTCCGCGGTCACCAATGTAAGAAAGGGAATCATTAGTTGGGGAATGGTAGTCCACCACAAGTAATGAAGTCATTAGCCTGTTAGGTGCAGGCAAACATTTCTGTATTATAAACCTGAGCTCAAGCTCTGGTATTTATGGCACAGAGTAAACTTTATTAACCCAAACAACGCAAAATTGAAAACATCCACTAAGGGGAACCAGAGATGTGACTTTTTAAAGATATATCAGAAATAGCAACAAGAAAAAGTAAACCACCAATAAGTAGTCAATGTTTGTTGGTGACTGGGACCTAGATGTAATTTGAGGCCGAACGAGATAAAGAGTGGCTCGGATATTGCAAGCAGGTTCATCCCAGTCAAAGATTTTATCTTAGAAAATTGTCTCTGAAATGGAATGCAAACACCTCCAGAGGGACAAGGTTGCAGGCTGTATCAATCAATCAATCAATCAGGCGGTACTTGTAAAGCTCTGGTTATTACCCAAGAGGGTATCCAGGCACTGTGCTGTGGTGTCAGTCCAAGAGCCAGGTCTTGAGTCCCTTCCTGAAGTGGGTTAGCGAGGGTGAAGTACAGAGGTGGAGGAGAAGGGTGTTGCAGGACTGGACGGCGAGGTGGGAGAAGGAGTGTCCTCCGGTGCGGCAGTGGCAAATGTGTGGTATCTGTGTGAGGGTGTGGTGAGTGGAGCGGAGATTCCTGTGAGGTAGGTGGAAATTCAGGCGGTGGTTCGTGTAGGCAGGTCCTTGGTCATGGAGGGCTTTGTAGGGGTGGGTCAGGAGCTTGAATTGGCATCTTTTCTAGATGGGGAGCCAGTTGAGGTCTTTCAGGTGCTGAGTGATGTGGGTCCTCTTAGGCAGGTTGAAGACCAGTCTGGCTGGTGCGTTCTGGATCATCTGACATCTTCTCATGAGTTTGGAAGCGGTGCCTGTATAGAGTGCTTTGCCGTAGTCCAGCCGGTTGGCGATGAGGGCCTGCATCACAATTTTCCTGGTGCTGATGGTGTTATATTCCATATAGGTACCTTATATAGGCGCAGGTAACATTGCAACCTTTCACCTATATTCTTCCCTACATTACATACATAACGGTTCTTAGGGACTGGCCTTTTACCCAGATACGACACTGCATTCAGAACGCTGGGTTTCCCCTAGTTCAAATCTCACACATTATGCATGAGGCTTCTTGGAAGCACAGCAGGACTAACAGCTAGGACGAACATCTCTGTATAATATCTCTGTGTATAATTCAGGCCCGACGTCATACTTTAGGCCGACACAGTAACACAGCAAGGTAGGACCCCTGGGGAGACCTGTGGGTACATATACATCACATCTTTCTTAGAAAGACAGAGGAGACTGAGACTTCCCAGCTAACACACTGACCAGAGACGCTGAGGTTCCTGCATGCAGACACTCCAGCTCGCAGTGGTCTAACATCCCTCGCGAGGTGTCCAACTCGAGACCAGGACGGGGTCCCATATTCTCTCATTCTCTGGTAATGGGGTTGACCAGATCCTAGAGGGATTCTTGGCATAACACCTACACAGATGCTAGGTATATTTAGGTACATCTAGCTAGGGAGGCATCGTAGGAGTACGCACTTTTTATCATGTGTTTTATATACTTGTATATATTCATGATTTCTCCAAGATGATAGAACTATACCATCCATTTACTTTCGTAGTACTGCTAATCATATATCTTTGCTACTGTCTAATGGTTGTTGCAGCTCATCTATTCTACACTAGAATAACAAATGTTGAATAAATCTTTATTGAAAACGCCCAGCCTGTTTATTCTGTGTACCTATTTGAGACAAACTAAGTGAGCACAAGTGACTGAGCGAAAGGTAGTATATTGTTTCCACAATTCTGAGGGATCATGGTTGTCATGTTCTGAGGTTGCCAGAATCTATTCTCCCCTTGGTAAGAGGAGATTTTAGTGGCACTGTGAGCTAGCTAATACAGACTGGCTAATGTATCCGGTGGAGGTGCACGGAATCAGTCTGCCACCAGTCCCACAGTTTATGTTATCCAAACACGCAGATCCTGTATAGGTTAAATAGGAACTACACGACATGGCGCCGCCAACATTGGTTGGGTACTTATTTAACAGTAGAATCTGAGTAGTTCAGTCGTGCTATTCTCAGAGACCCCTACTCACAAAACACCAGTGATGTCTGGAGTGGGTGGGCACAAAACTCCACCACAGCTGAGCAGGCTGAAGAAATCCTGTTTATTGGCTCATGGTTAATCAAGCTTGAAGGACACAGTGTTCCTAAAATTGTGCAAAAACACCTTATCTTAATTTCCTTGAGATACTTCTTCCTCTAAAAAATGACTGAAAGCGCGGAAAACACGGAAGGAGTTGTGCACAGTTTGCACCTCTCAGACGAAGAAGAAAATGTAGATGCAATTCCGATTGCAGAAAATCTTATAAATACAGTCACCCTGAAACTACTTGCGCATGGTGTAACAGCCAGGGGTGGCATAGTAGCTTTCGTGATTGAGGCACATGAATCATATAGAACAGAGGTATTTTATCCATGGGTTACATTCCCAGCAGCAAATGCAAGAACAAAAACATTTCACTCCTACATAGAAGGAGATGCATCAGCGGAATATTGTCAGTTTGAGGATATTGAGGTTCCGCTCACATACCAGGAACACTTATACTGGTTTAAAGGCGCCCTACCCCACATAAGAAGAAGAGTGAGACTCGGCCCACTCGGAAGAGAAGGGGAAACATGGCCAATATTAGCGGCCTACACACCACATCCTGACATGGAAACAATGCCACCAGGAGACTTACTCACACAACACAAAGAATTAATAAAAATTTACAGAAACTTGACGCAATTTGTCATGAGGACACTTACAGTCCAACCAGCAATGGTTGCAATAAATGGAACTCAAACTCAGAGTACACCAACTAAAATCACACCACAAACATTACACGCGGTGATGGGTAAAATGCCCACAAAATGTGAACAAATACCATTCTGGGTAGCTCAGAAAATAACACAGCTAGAGGCAGTATTCCTGAATACTACCCCGTATGAAAAACACAGAATGCTAACAATCTGCTTGCCCATAGGGATAACACCACAAATAGAGGATTGTACCACTTGGGGTACAGTCTTTGCTGCCATTTAACCAGAACTCATGGTATCCCGTCATTAGCAGTAGTGCCAGATGTATTGAGACAAATACAAAACGAGTATGGAGCAGAGCCTGCTCTGAACTTAGGGATGAAGTTACTAGGTAACTATGCCCAGGTATCAGCCATAATACTAGCTAACATTAAGGGGGAAGCAGCTTCAGTGTCTATCCGCCAACGCCTAAGGGAGTACAGTCCTTTAGAACAACAACACGAACTACCAAAAATAATTGAAACTGCGTTTGCAGAATTAGGCAGAGACAGTTTGGGTGGGAAAGCTTTAACATCTCAACTGACGGGCAGTCCTGAAAAGGACACTTCTAAGCAGACACCTGCTTCAACAAAGAAGAAGTGGGCCAATAAAAAAACAACAACATTTTAAAGGAAACAGATCTCAATCCAGAGGTAGATCTCCTCCACAGGAGCACTCCGAAAAGAGGTATAACCTTAGGAATAGGGATAATATTAGGAAACCTGACAGGTATCAGGATACTGATACACGTTCCTCTCGTTCCTTTCAGGGTTCATCGAAAAACTCTGAGAGGGAAGGATGGTCAGACAGACAAGAAGAGCGTACAAAGTCCAGAGACAAGCAGCACGCTCAAGATTACACTTCTAAAAAAGAAGAGAAACCAAAGCAAAAGCTACAGTTCAAAAATAAGAAGGTTGCAGGTCTAAAGATCAGACATGCCCAGAATTCTGAGTACTCGACTACTGAACGGGGAATGGACTCTGACGATGCTAGACAGTGCGGCAGAAGTAACAATAGCTCGCCAGAACCTGATGGAATTTCTGGTGACAACGGACTTGAATGATTATATCACGGTGGAAACACCTGATACTAGGGTAAGTGTCCCACATAAGTTATATGAAATAACACTCCAAATGGAGGGGGACAAATGTAGGACAGTTAAAGGTAACTTTTGGGAGAACTTGTCATTTGGCTATGACATTTTGTTAGCTGAACAAGATTGGCCGCCAGCGTTCGTCATGGATTGCCCTAAAGGAGAAACGGTAATTTTACCGGCATTCTCAGACCATATTCCCAGGCAAATAAAACACACATATGCGCAGGAGTGGGCGGTTGCCCAACGCCCTGCATTATACAAAAACCATGTTGGATGGGATTCAACCCATCACATAATTCCTTTAAAAAATACTGCAACTGCACAGAGGCAATATCCAATAAAGCAAGAAGCTAAAAAATAGGTCAGAGAGATCTTAGATCAACTTGAATACCAAGGGGTGATCGAAAATTGCACCTCATCGATGAACAATCCTTTGTTCCCGGTCATGAAATCTGACAATTCATATCGTTTAGTTTTAGATTATAGACATTTAAACACTTGCACTAAGGCATTTGCAGTCCAAAATGCACACAGAGCTGCATTAATGAATAACATTGTGCGGAATTTTTTTTAGAACACTTGATATCTCAAATAGATTTTTCTGCCAAAATATAGCACCTGAAAGCAGGTATCTAACAGCATTCTCAGCGCTAGGGTCCCAGCGTCAATTTTGTCAACTCCCCCAGGGGTATAAGAACAGCCCGAGGTTGTTTTCGGCTAGAGTAACTGAGTTACTTCAAAATTTGGATGAAGAGGCATTGTCCTATGTGGATGATATTTATCTAACGGACGATGACCTAGGGCAACACTTGAACAGAGTGAACACCATAATTTTGGGATTTGCATCTGAGGGCTACAAATTCAACTTTAAAAAAATCAAAAATTGCCCATCTCAGTGTCCTATTTTTAGGATATGAGCTTTCAAGTGAAGGGAAAAGCCTGGCAGCCAATTTTTTAGAAAAGTGCGTGCTGCTCCAATCTCCAAAATCACTGAAAAACTTACAATCAATCCTGGGATTCCTGAACTTTGGCAGAACATACATTTTGGATTACGCAGAAAAAGTAAAACCTTTCTACGATTTAATAAAACCTGATTTTTCAGTAAAGCAATGGACACAGGAACACACAGATACACTTCGTTCCTTACAAGCTGACATGATAGCTTCCAAACACTTACAGACACGCGTAAACATTCGCAACCTGGTGATCCATATAGTTACGGGTCAATCTGGGTACACCTATCTAACATATAATGAAGGTGAGACAGTACCAAATGCATACAAATCACATTTGTACACAAATGCTGAGATGCGCTTCGCATCTACAGAAAAGATTCTAACAGCAGTACAGACTGCTGTAGTTAAAGAAAGAGCACTGGCTCAGGGGAAACGAATAATAGTAGAGACTCCAGTTCCAGCCTTAGAGGCTGCGACAAATGCAAGCATACCTAACGCTAAAGCCTTACATCCAAGATGGATACAATGGGCTAATTCTCTCACTGCAACAGATGTAGAATACAGGTACGACCCAAATTTAAAGACACAAGTATTT
Source organism: Calotriton arnoldi (assembly GCA_963921515.1). Lineage (NCBI taxonomy): Eukaryota > Metazoa > Chordata > Amphibia > Caudata > Salamandridae > Calotriton > Calotriton arnoldi. The sequence goes on from CAWUFW010003524.1 coordinate 899,639, forward strand.
CTGCAATACGAACAAGAATATCCTCTACCAAACGAAATAATGCCTCTAGATCAGTATGAATATATAATTTACACTGAGGGATCTGCTCAACCGGCCATAGGAAGTAAGTAACAATATAGTGCAGCATGCACAATCGTTAAAGGTCGCATGCGTGATGGAAAGTTCCACCCAAGTTGCACAAAAACGCAGTCTCTAGGAGACTGCACGGCACAGCTGGCAGAGTTAAAAGTCTTGATAGTGGCACTGGTAAATACGGATCGAGAATTCCCCACATTAATTGTGTGCGATTCCTTTTACTGTGTGCAGTCATATAATGAATATTTGCAGCACTGGGTTCAAAATGGGTTCAAAGATGCAAAAGGTGGCACAATTAAGCATAAAATACTATGGGAACAGGTAGTGGAGTTGAAAACCGAACTACAGAGAGCTCACGTGATACATACACTGAGTCATCAGCGTGATGCCGTTCACGTTGAAGGGAATTCATTGGCTGATGAAGCCCAATGGGGGCTGTACGCGCGGCTTCCGTAGATTCAATCACTCGTTCTAAAACGAGAATAGACGGTGAGATTATGGTAGCTGTCAATGCTTGTCGCAAAAACAGTGGAGCAGTACCAAAAAGGTTTCCACTCAAGTACTCCTACAAGTTAGATGTCAATAACATTCCATTTGCTCAGATTCCTGGTGTGGGGGATAGAGTAATTCCAAATATGGATCGTAGGTTAGGTTTAATTCTAGCAGCACACAAAGGGATAGGTTCTGCACATGCAGGAGTTACGGCGACTGTTTCCTTATTGAAACATTGCTATTGGTGGCCTGGATTAACTAAGCAGACTAAAGACTATCATGCACATGCATCAAGACAGGTTTTTTGCGAGCGCAAATGGTGCGATTCGCAAAAAGCAGCCGTTTGCGCCCGCAAAAAGGCATTTTCCGATGCATTAAAGTGTTAGGCATTCGCAATTTAAGAAATCGCATTTTATTGCGATTTCTTAAATTGCAATTGCATTTAAGGAATCGCAATTTGCGATTCCTTAAATGCAATCCTAGAAGCACTTAGAAATAGCGAATTCGTTATTTGGGGCCGCAGAATACAGAAAAATTACTATGGTCTGTATTTTGCAAAAACCTTGAAAAATGCATTAAAGTGCATTTTTCAAGGTTTCAGGTTACACACACACATGCCCTTGGGGCATGTGTGTGCGCAACATGGGTGCACATCACAATTTCAGGGGTGCAACAGGGTGTCATTTTGACACCTTTGCACCCTTGAAATTGCATGCACAATTTGCGAGTACCTATTGGTACTCGCAAATTGCGCATGTACTTCCCATTCATTCCTTTGGGCCTGTAGGCCCATAGGAATGAATGGGAAGCCATTCCTTAATTGCGACTCGCAATTAAGGAATGTTTAGAAATCGCTATTTTAATAGCAATTTCTACATGCATAGGCTTTTGAGAGTCCCTAATTGCGATTCCTTAATAATCGCAATTAAGGACTCGCAAAACCATTTCTTGATGCATGTACCCCTTCGTCTTGAAATGCAACATCTGCCAACAGATGAAAGGTTCCACCGTAACACGTCCAGCACAGACACCTTTATTAATATCTGATAAACCACTAGCGTGTGTTTACTAGGACCACTGCGGCCCCTTACAAAGAGATGGGGCTTACAAGTATATCATGGTTGCAGTGGATTCCTGCTCAAGAATCCTATGGGTGTGGCCACAACGCTCGGCTGACGCTCAAACTGTTATAAAAGATCTGCAAGTCTTTATAGGGACATACGCAATTGGCACATTACATTCTGACCAGGGCCCTGCGTTTAGCTCTTGGGCTTACACGGTGGCCATGCGAGGATTGGGTGTAGCATTGCGGTACTCCTCTCCGTACCATCCCGAGGGACAACCAGTCGTGGAGAGGAAAAACCGAGACTTAAAGCAGTCTTAAACAGCTAGAGTATTAGGCACGGGTGAAAGTTGGGTAAAACATCTGTATGGAATACAGCGAGCATTGAATAATATGCCAAGAAGTTCTCTAGGGGGGGTCCCTCCATATGAGGTCCTATTTGGGACAAGAATGTGGGTACCTGATCTTGATTGTGAAGGCGCAGTGGCGGATGAAAAGCCTTTTGACATCCATGATCGTTTGGCTGTTTTACAGGATCTAAATGATTCCAGGACATGACAAAGTAATGTCCATATGAAGCAGACCGACACTGGGGAAGTCAAATCAGTCACGGCAAGACCTGTCTGGATCCCAAAAGTCAGGGATCTGGTCAAAGAGAAAATAGCGGACAAGAAAGCATTTGGGCCATCCTACAGAAAGCCTGTACAGGTCCTAGCAGTTGAAGGAACAAGAACTGTACTTCTACCGCCTCTTGCCGGAAAAAAGGAGAAAAGATTTGTCTCAATCGACCTCATCAAACCACACTATGTGACCGATACTGAGTAGTAGGCCACGTGGACTCCAAAGTAGCAGACGCCCTCCTCTCGCTACAATTTAAGACTTTCAAACGGAAAGACTCATCAAGTTCGAAGAGTCTCCTGCACTGAATGATGGACTATGCAATAATGCTATGGAACTCGTTCCCCTTGAACCTGAAGTTCAAATTCACAACCAAAATGAAAGACAAATTTTAATTCGACCAAATACAGATGTTTACATCAACATGCCTCAACAAGAGCAGACTACGATTTCTACAAATCCTGATGCAATACCAACAATTGATCGAACTACTTCTGGCTACTTCATTAACTTTGGTACGTTTTCTTTGGATCCAAGTGAACCTGAAACAATCCCAGCCCAAAAATCACGCAAGCAGCAAGTTAAAGACTTTCTGAACTTTCTTAAAAAGACTTACCTGGTGTCACCTTGGGTAGAACTGTGGGTAATCACCGGGATACTTTTCTTTCTTTTCTGGTTAGGCTTAGTAATAGTTTTTAGCATGCTTGTTAATGGAAAATACCTTCGACAAAGCTCTGCAGCCCAAAAGGTGAATTTGATTTTAAAACCACACCAATCATCTCATCGAGAACAAAGAGACTTGTCATCAGTGAACATTACAGCAGTTCCTATACCTGATGGTATAGTTTGGGACAAGGTTGATTTCGATATATTTGGTCCGACCGAACTTTTAAAAATTCCTCATTTATTTAAAATATCGTTAAGTGATATCATTACCTCGAGTACATTTTCCGATGATTGGGATTTTGAAACTGTGAATAACATGTTGTCTGATTTGGAAAAATCAGCTGCATTTTCTAATAGTGAAACATTGGAAAGCACATCAGATTTTGAAACAATTTTTTGTTATCAACACTATGGTCATCACTTTTTACATAAATCTGCTAATCCTAGAAATGTGTTCACTTACCACCAGTGGGAACATTGTCCAATACCGCCGAAAGGCAGTTCAAAAACATTTACACAAAAGTTTCCATATTTTTCAGGGTTTAATATGTCTGACCCAGCCTCATATTATTATACGGTTGCACCAACATCAGCACAGAAAAATATGTTAACAAACACCAAACAGATTTACTCTGCTTCCTTTATTGCTTAGTTGTCTGAACAAGGTTTCGACTTATGGAAAGACACCATAGACTTAAAATCAGTCTGGGGTACTAGAGAATGGCAAGTTCAGGGAACAGAAGCTTTGTTTAGAGCGTGCCTTATCCCTCAACAAATTATGTTTTGGAATGAGACAGTGCAATAGATGTCTTGACTTGGACTAGCCAAGAAAAAAGACTTGAACACACCTCGGCTGCCAACTCCATCACACACCGAGGGTAACATAACATCACAGGAAGAGATTACGTTGAATGACATTTTTCAATACAACAGATCAGACCCCGATTGGAAGAAATGGTTGATTTGGCCCATGGACACGAATAGTTGTCAGGCGAGATTCATGGGTAAAACCAAAGGATTCGCTATCCATAGGCCAGATCCACGTTATGTACAGAGAGAACATCCAGGGGTAGTGACATCCTACAGTGTTGGGAAGTTGTGCCTTGATTGGCTAAAAACCTCAACACTCACAAAGGTGAAACAACACTTATCCTTACTGTCACAGGATGTGGATCTCAGGGATTTTTTACTAGGTCCCAGGAAGCCACGTCAGAAACGTTTCTATTATGCTGTCTACAATGAAATATGGAAAATAACTCAACAAGAGGCCGCAGAGAGGTTACGTGAAATAGACAGTATAAATCTAGAAAAATCTCTAGCAGTGATAGACAATGGGTTGACTAAATTGACCTCCAGGATATACTCCTTAGGAAATTGTATCTTCTGCGATAGACATACTGGAACAAGATTTGGCCATATTACAACACGGGCAATCTCAATTACGTTCTATTATGTTATTAAGCTGGATGCTGCAATCTTTGCATGCAGGCTATGTGCCTTGGCGTTATATCAACAGTACGTCTCTGTTTTCCGAATACAATCTAACAGATAAACAGATAGAAATGGCACAAAGGGGAGAAAAATAGACAATGCTGCGTATCGAAAAACTGGATAGATTAGCATTTACAGTGGCAGAATTACCATCCACTAAATGGCTAATCCATGGCCACATAACTCTACCGGTCACTACTTTTCAGTTTCAGTATTGCCTTGAACAAAAGCAGGCAGGCAGATATGAAGAAATGGGTAAGGAATACATGAAGGAATCATGGGTATTACCATACAGATTTTGATGCCGGAGTGGGGATCGAGAAGTGTTTCTAAGCGGTACAAACTGTGAGAACGCTTTAAGTGGATCATTCATATGCCAGGATATAATGCTGCACGGGGCTTGTAATGGTTCTGTAGCGAACTTGTCCTGCCATTTGAGGGGTGCCCCAGCAGCAGTGATTACTCCAGCATTCAGGCTACTTTCAAATGGGAGTTATTTGATGCTGAACAGTCAAGGCTGCTGCGGAATGCTCCCAGGCATCGCATATCTGGTAACCGTGAGCTCCAGGGTTACTTGTTGTATGCAAGTATTGTTTCCACCGACACATACAGTCAGGGAGGCGCCGTTATGGCCTTCACTGAATGTTTCTTTAATACGGTTTGATACTCTAAGCAGAATGAAAGCAATGCTTCTACAGAAGTCCGTGCCCTTAACCTCCGCTCGAGAGACTTTTGATCTCCAGATCGCAAGGTCTTCGGCAGAGATACAGGTGCTTATTCATACAAACTGCCCTTTCCATTTCGCAGAAATGGTAAATTGTATCTTTAACATGTCTGGTACGACAGGCATTGCCCACCTATTTAAGACCATAGGTTCTGGACTTCTGAGTACCTTTCAGACGGTACTTGGAATTATACCAAACTTCATACACTCCGTATTCGGAAGCATCTTTGGAGGATTTGCGCTCATCCTGTTTCTAGTAGCAGGTATCCTGATTGTCTTATATCTACTACGCAATGGATGTCCCAGTCACCAAGGAGATGGAAAGAGCACTCCTGGAGCGTAAATACCGTGACCGCATGGTACAACATCTAGGCATGCCTCGCCTAAGAGAACTAAGTGCATCTTGGTTCTTGTCATTTCAACCAGTCTGGATGGACTGCATCTTACCTGTCCTCCGATGCCTGTTTTGCGGAGAAGAATGCGTGTTAGACCTTTGTTTGACACTCCCATCATGTGCGCAATCGGACGTGAATGCTTTACTGGTCCCGATAACGGCCCATGTTCTGCAGTGTCCTCAGCGTATTCCAATGTTGATGGCGGCATTCCTTGAGCTCCCACAGGTAGTAACAGCACCTGTTGGTATGGACACCGGCTCCTCCTCTGACATCCAGGCTTTGGACAGCGCATAGTCTGCCCCAGCACCGGCTGCGGACAGTGTGGAACATCATCTGTGCTCAATTGACATACTCTGCAAGGTTCTACAGCGGCCGTCTACTACGAAAGCAAGCAACGAAGATGTTGCGTCTACCAGCCAGGACACATAAACATTTGACTGATTTGGCTCGTCGTGTGCTGGAAGAAATTCACCTTTTTTTAAAACAAAGATCAAATTTGGATCTCAAAACAAAAATTGACATTCCTTTCACTTATTGGGCATACATGGCTTTCTAATGCTTATAGTGCTTCGGACTATAACTAAGGACACTTTAGAGCTATGACTTGCAAGATTGTTTTAGACAGTTTTAAGTTTTTTAGAAATGTTTTAGAAGTTTTAAACATTTTTAGCTAAACAGATTTTTTAAAGCTTTGTGCGTACCAATATCTAGTTCGGCTAGTAGTACAGTAATAAGTTACATATGTTGTCCAGTCGGAAGAGAAGTGGGTGTTATATTCCATATAGGTACCCTATATAGGCGCAGGTAACATTGCAACCTTTCACCTATATTCTTCCCTACATTACATACATAACGGTTCTTAGGGACTGACCTCTTACCTAGATACGACACTGCATTCAGAACGCGGGTTTCCCCCTAGTTCAAATCTCATACATTATGCATGAGGCTTCTTGGAAGCACAGCAGGACTAACAGCAGGACTAACATCTCCTGTATAATATCTCTGTATAAAGTTCAGGGAGGCATCGTAGGAGTGCGCACTTTTCATCATGTGTTTTATGTACTTGTATATATTCATGATTTCTGCAAGATGGTAGAACTATACCATCCCTTTACTTTCGTAGTTCTGCTAATCGTATATCTTTGCTACTGTCTAATGGTTGTTGCAGCTCATCTATTCTACACTAGAATAACAACTGTTCAATAAATCCTTATTGAAAACGCCCAGCCTGTTTATTCTGTGTACCTATCTGAGACAAACTAAGTGAGCACGAGTGACTGAGCGAAAGGTAGTATATTGTTTCCACGATTCTGAGGGATCAGGGTTGTCATGTTCTGAGGTTGCCAGAATCTATTCTCCCCTTGGTAAGAGAAGATTATAGTGGCACGGTGAGCTAGCTAATACAGACAGGCTAACATATCCGGTGGGGGTGCACGGAATCAGTCTGCCACCAGTCCCACAGTTTATGTTTTCCAAACGCGCAGATCCTGTATAGGTTATATAGGAACTACACGACAATGGGGAGCCACTTAAAGACTTTGAGGAGCATGCGGAGAGAGTGGAAGCAGACTGAGTAGACAGCATTGACCTGACATTTCATGGAGAGGTCACTGTCCAGGATGATGACGAGGTTGCGGGCGTGGTCTTTTGGAGTGGGGGTAGGTCCGAGTTTCTATGGCCACAAGGAGTTGTTCCCTAGAGAAGTGTGTCTGCAGAAGATCAGTACTTCTGTTTTGCCTGTGTAGAGCTTCAGGCAGTTGTTCTTCATCCAGGCTGAGACGTTATTCATGCAGTTGTGAAAGTTTGTCTTCGTCATGGTGGAGTCCGCTGAGAGCGAGAGGATGAGCTGGGTGTCGTCTGCGTAGGGGGTGATGTTGATGTGGTTCTGATGATGTCCACTAGTGGTGTCATAGATGTTGAAGAGGGTTGAACTGAAGGATGAGCCTTGAGGGACACAGCAGATGATACGCTTGGGTTCAGAGGTGAAGGGAGGGATACAGATTTTCTGGGTGTACCCCGTGAGAAAGGATGCCATCCATTTAAGTGCGTCGTCTGTGATTCCGATCTGTGAGTGTGTGGTGGCAGATGGTGTCGAAGGCTGTGGAGAGGTCGAGCAGGATCAGGGCGGCTGATTCTTCTCTGTCGAGTATGGTGTGGATGTCATCTGTAGCAGCAATCAGGGCTGTCTCGGTGCTGTGAATGGCTCTGAATCCTGATTGGGATGGGTCCAGCAGGTTCTTTAACTGTAGGCGTTTGGTGAGATGGAGGTTGGTGGTCTTCTCCAGGACTTTGGCTGGAAATGGAAGTAGTGAGATGGGATGGTAGTTCTGGAGCTCAATGGGGTCTGCAGAGGATTTCTTAAGGAGGAGTCTGACCTCTACATGTTGCCAGGCATCGGGAAAGGTGGCTGTGGCGATGGAGGTGTTGATGGTGGTGAGCTGGCAGCTGATCTCATCTCTTCTGAGGTTGAAAGGTTAGTGGGGGCAAGGGTATATCCGTGGAAGGCTGTTTCCGTGGAAGTTCTATGGAAGGTAGGTATCTACTGGACAAGGTCCCTTTGAAGGTGTGTGTTGGGGCAAGAAAAGCGCAGTGGGAAAAGTTTAAATTTTGCACCCAGCAAAGTCCTGTTGTCTGCCAGATAATTTTGAAGCCTTTGCCCAATAACAATTTCTATGTTCGGAATTAGGGCCTGATTACTATAGTGGCGGACAGGATTACTTCATCACAAATGTGATGGATATCCCGTCTGCCAAATTACAATTCAATTATATCCTATGGAATTGTAATTTGTTGGACAGGATATCCGTCACGTTTGTGACAGCGTAACCCTGTCCACCAAGATTGAAATCAGGCTCTTAGTCTCTTTTTCAGAGCAGAGAAATTTCAAGCGTATGACACCTCTTTCTTCAGCCCAGTGAAGATAGGCTCAGGTGGTTGATCTCAGACCTCTGGCGACTTGAATTCAGGATTTCTTTAAGCCCCACAGCTTATCAGAGATTGGATGAGAAGCCTATTTGCCACAGGCAAGGTCCTTGGACCTCAGGGACAGCACTTAGCGGTCATGGCTCCATTGGGGCTCTAGTCCCAGTCCAGTTCCAACTTGCCAGGTGGACGCTTTAAGAAAAAGGTTTCTTGCAGCTAGCTGTGTCTCTGTAGCTATACAGGATGAAATTCGACTGACTCTTGAAGTCCTCTTATTCCTGGGTACAAGTGGGAGCAGGTCCAACCCTTCAGATTTTTTACACAGGTGTAAAACAGCAAGTGCAGTCCTTATGTTCTTCCATAGGGTCAGAAAGTGCCTTTGGGTGCCACATTTATGGTTTATTTAAGGTTGGCACCAGCTAGTGGGTAGAGGTAGCTCCTGGCTGCTTCATAACCACTGTGCTTAAAGTACCCAGAGACAACTCTACCCAATCATTGTTTGCCTTAACAGTATATTTCTGCATCTCCTACTTTGAAATACCATACTCCCTACCTTGTGGTCGACAAGGACTACATAAGTGTGGCTAATTACTGTTTAAAGGAAGGTTTTTCCCCAGTGAAACAGGTTATTTTGACAAGTTGGGAAGCAGGTTTAAACTGCAGCAGTCAAGCTTCGATGGCAGGCCTGCAGCCATGTTTTTCTCATCAAACTAGTGGATGGCACAATAAGTACAACAGTCCAAAGGTGACATTTAACTTTCTATACGATGGGTGTAGTTTCAACACCATATACTGTAGCGGTACAGGGGAGTTAAATGTGCCAATCAGGGAGCAAATGTTTACATGTTTTAGGTGTCAGAGCACATACACTGGGCACTGAATAGCAGTTCCTCGATGTGCAGAGTCTAAAAACCAACAATAAAATTCTCCAAACAAATGGAGATAACCATATGAGGCATTTTCTCACAGCGCATAAGCAAACTGTGTCATTTCAAAATGGGCTCTAACGATCCCAGGGACCCTCTAAGGGCTCTCAAGAGATTTCCGCTGTCAGGTAGATGCCTGGCCTACTCCAAAGGCAGGCATTCAGAAATGCTATGCCTATGGGGTAACACTAAGTGGTCTTTTTAGTTGCTGCTACACATATAACTGCAGCCTGTCTTTCCAGCACATTTACTGGCTTAGATAGTTAGCCTATGCACTGGAGAAAGCACACTTTTTTATGTTATCCTCTGCATGGTTCTAGTCTGCACCCACTGCATCCATGACGTAACATATCAGTAAAACAAAGGTCTGTGCACCAGGTTGCATAATCATGTGACTTGAGTCCAGTTCTCAGAGAGCTATCCATTTTTCCATACGTTGAAACAGCCGTAAACACATTGCTATTCATGGGGCTTTTTATGTCCAATCAACTGCAATGAACACTCTTCCCTTCAAGAACAATGGTTTGTAGCCTTTCTGTCCCTTCAAAAGAGCATGTTGCTAAGCCGCTAAATCTGTATCTTAAAAGCAGTTGAATACCCATGAATCAACATCATTGCGATACAAATTAACTAAATTAATGACTTTTAAGAATTAATGATAACAGGAACAGAGAGTAGATCACTTTTCGCCATCCAGAAACAAGACAGCATGTAACACCTAATAATAATGTACTGGTGACTACATTATGAACTTGGATTGAAACTTCCTTAAAGAAAGGTGGAACTCAAAAGCGGTCACACAGGCATTTTTATGATAGGCATGTTTTCCTTTTTAGTTTCCTCATCAGTAAGTTTTGGTTTCATTTTTATTCTAATGCTGTGTGCTACTGTAAGGTACCCACAGAGGGGCCGATTCACAAAGGTAATCTGAGACAAAAGTCTAACTTTACAACTTTTGGTATTCACAGAAGCCACTTACGACTTTTGGTATGCACAAAAGTAATTTATGAATCGTATCTTTACGTCCGCACTTGGGCTAGAGATTCGACACCCGTGGCGGAATCTCTGCATGTGGGCCAGAATCACCGCACCTGGGCCAGAATTTCTGAAATCGGGCCATAGTTTCCGCAATCAGGCCGGAATCTCTGAATTCAGGGCGGATGATCATTGCCTTCAATATTAAACACCTGTGTACGTGCTTACCATCCCCACCACTTGGAGAAGATGAAGTCAATTGACACCACCTGCAAGACCTGCACTACAAACCATATAAAAGCAGCACACTAACAAGGACCACGTTTGTCCACATCGAGTTCCTGCTTGGCTGCTCTGCGCATCACTTCAGGAAAATGCTTCCACAGAGGAAGAAATTTTTTACAGAGGAGATGACCACCATGATCTTAGAGTTCATTGTGAGGCTTTACAAATGCCTCCATGGTTTCCCCCTTACAGCACCAGTGGCACACAGAAGGCATCCCTATGGCATCCCTATGGCAGCATTTAGCCACTGCAGTCACAGCATTGGAGGAGGATGTCCGCACTGTCAATGACATCAAGAAGAAGAGAAGAGAGAAGAGGCGGCCAAAGGAGAAGTATGCCAGGATTTAGCTGGCCAGAATTCTCCCTGGTCTACAATCTGGACCCTGCCTCTGTCTCACCCCACTAGAGGAGGATGTCCTCAACACCATAGACCCCCACATGCTCCATGGGCTGCCTGTGAGTGATGTCCACAATGTGGTACCAGAACATGGATATGAAATGTCTCTCTGAGTGCACCACAATTGTGACTAAGGAAGTTGTTCCAAGAATGTATAAAAAGCATAGTGTGTCAGCACCTCATTTGTCTCCTTCTGTACATTGCACCACAAGTCCCAGAATCCTTAGAGATGGGGATGGCAAATCCCATTCCCACCAGCCAAAACATGGGTCCAGCACTGCTGGCTCATATACCTAACACTACTAAATAGAAATAGTCAAAGTTTCCCTTCCACTTATCCAGCCACAGCAGGTGCAGGTAAGGGGGGGGGAGTGGGTGGGGTGGGGGTAATCCAACAGACAACATAATTGGGAAAATAAAATGAAAAGAACAATCAAAAACACTTACCTTGCGCTCACTGCATCGCCGAGCACAAAGTGAGAGACTATTACAGTGTTATGTGGGCTGATGTACCTCCTACTGATGTCTGGGGCCAGGGCTGTGATTGAAAGGGGGTGTTGTGCACTTCTAAGGGTTTTTTTGAAGTCAACTCTACATCAAGTACATTTGGAGTATAAGTACAGGAGCACTGACCCCATAATTTTAGATACTGCTTGGGACTTGTACCCAGACACTGCTGGCTCTACATTCTGCACATTACCAGAAGGAAGTGCTGTGCTATCAGGAGGGGCTGCCACTTTATTAACGTCTTTTCTGTGTTGGCCTGCTGCTTGCTGTGTGCTGAGCCTGCCACTCTGCGACCTGTTGCTGTGTGCTGGCCTGCTGCCTGCTGCATTGCTGCTTGTGCCCTCAAGTTGTCTCCTGGGACTGATGGTGGCCCCAGAATTGGCCGTGGGACTCTGAGTCCAGCCTTAGCAGTCATTTCCAAACTAGCCCGTGGTGAGCTCTTTAATTTTCACGTCATTCTGTCCAACAAACTAGCCCGTGTTGAGCGCTTTGCCAGCGCAGCCTTTGTTAGTAGTACGCCTCCCCCAGCAAAGGGGTCATTACGTGCAGCGGTACTGGGAGAGGTGCTGTCTGTGGCACCATCTCCTCGCCTACAGGCACTGCAGCTCAGTAGGTCCCCCATTCCTCATTGGAGAGCCATGGCACTGAAGAGAGACACGACCAAGGAGACCATGTCCATGTCTCTCTCAGCCTGCAGCTCATCGTCAAAGTCGGTCAAATCAGAGGAGACCGTGGCAGTACCCAAACTGACAGGTACTGTACTTTGGCAGCCACAACTCAAGCTCGCGGGCAGTTGCCTTTATTCCACTAGAGCCAGGGAGGACCAAGCGTGGTCTGCCCGCGTGATGGTCCCTGCCCCCCCTTGCCTCTGGGTCTCATAGTGGAGGGCCGCTGGGTCCTGTGGGATTACGAGGCCCAGCTTGGCCACTCTGGCCTGCTGGCTGTGGCAGTACCTACCTTGCCTTCCCGGCCCTGAGGGGCTGTGCCTTCCTACAGTTTGCTCAGCATTTACTCACATTGATTTCCCGGTCCCGATGGGCCGTAATTAAGCGGTAATTGTGGAAGCTGACCCCCTAGAAATCACCTCGGCTGGAAGAAAGCATCAGCACGATAGTGCAACCTCTTTCCCAGCAAAAAAAAAAATATCACGGTATTTTGTGTAATAGGGCTTATTGATGATGGTGATATAGGGTGATTCCTAGATCTTCTTACCGTAAATGCCCTGCGACAAATACTGATGTGTTTCTCTGTGCAGCACATGCCCAGTGATATCTGCTATGGTTATTCCCTGCAACGAAGGTGACAGTTTAATCCACAGTTCTTACAAAACATCTATGATGTATGTAGTTTTTAAGTGATTGCCTTACATGCATATTCTCTATGATTCATGTGCTTTTTCATAATCTGCTGCATTTCATGCCCTAAGTATTAGCTACGGTTATGATGTATGTTGCGTAGGTTCCTACATTGACAGAATAACGTGTACTATTTCAGGAATTACATGATATGCACAGTACTTATGATTCATGTTGTTTTGGTGTTGTGTTATGTACAATATAACCTACATAACTATATATAATTCTGTGTGGAGTCTCTTTTGTGGTGTATTGATTATGTTACGATGTGGGTGTGTTGCGCAAACATTTTACACATTGCCTATGATGATAAGCCTGACTGCTCTGCGCCAAGCTACCAGGAAATCAGCACATGTTATCTTTGGTGTGTAACTGACTTGCCCTGACTAGAGTGGTGGGTTCCACCTGGCTTAGGTGCATACCCTAGCCAATCAGAAACCCCATTTCTAACAGTGTTCTTGACATGTGTAGATTCGTGTGTACACTGCCAGGGCTGCTGGTAACACCTTGTCAAATATCCATCAGATTCAGACTCCCAGGTAAAACTGTCAGCACTTTCAATACATTCTATACAGAGCATAAGTATGAAAGAACACTTACCTAATATAATTCTTAAATAAATAACAACATCCCAGCTACTTCGGGTAATTCAGAGCTGTACTTTTGTTTAAGAAAGGAATAGCTACAATGGATCCGAGGAGTCACATAAGTAAATGATTGCTCTGTTATATTTAAGGTTTACTGCTCGACAGTTTGTTGGTAGGGGTAAGTTTCGAAAAAAATACTAAATTTAGCTATTATATATATTTACATATGTTATTTGGTCCGAATCTTTTATATCTATTATTTTATAATGTATGCACGTTAGGTTCTTGTGTAATATTGACTTCCGTGTTTCTTTTTTTCAATAGAGGAAACTTAAAGATTACTTCTGCTGCCTGCAAAAGAACTTCCCAAAAAGTTTTGTTATTGGGCACTAGAACAGTTCCAACAGCATGTGTGTCTCCTGGCATTAAGAGTTGCTTAGTAAGCTTCTAGCGTCAATAATGCCATTCTTGAAAGATAGGCCTGCTAATAATGTTGCCTCGTGTTATGCTGATTTTGCACTTTTTACTTATGTATGCTACATCAGGGTATCATTAAACATGAATTACCTTTCACGGTTTGTTTCAAAGGAGTCATATTGTGACTATGCAGTAAAAGCAAAAGAGAGGTAGCATTTTATGGTCGAGTCATTCTTTCAAGTGTTGTTCTCTTCCTTTACAAACAACCTAAGTCAGCAATACTGCACCTTGGATTTCGCATCGACATCGATTATTTCAAATATCTTTGCGAGCAACCCTGAGGAAATAAGTGATACATTTACAACTGTAAAATTAGGCTGGGTGTAAATTTGGGTCTCTTTTCTCTTACTATTAAATGTTATCTGTACTGTTGAATTATATGCAAGTGTCAAACAACACCAACCTGCATGAACTACGGATCCCAAAAGACATTAAACCAGTATTGCAAGTTCTGAAGTGTCTGATTGAATAAATGAATGAATGAATGACATATGAACAGTGCCCACTTCCCCATGGGATCTTATGGTGCTGGTCTTACATGCTGCCTTGCCAATCAAGTATGTCTTTAGCGTTTGCCTACATTTACCAAGTGAGAGAGTGGGGGCTATTCACAAAGGTAAGTTTATATGTGAGTAAATCTACAAATGAAAATGTACTCTTACACTTTGTAGTAAATTTACTAGTTGTAGCTAGTCACCATTTACAAGTCTAAATGTAATACTAAGTGTAAACTTACATGTTCCCCCACCTTGAAATCAGGGGGTGAACTCAAATTATCAAATTTAAAGTTATCTCTTGTATCTTTTCACATGTAGGCAGAGATCTCCTTGTAGTAAAATATAGGGAAATTGTAAAAATGTTATCAAAATAAATTACAATTACTTCTTTAAAGGCTTATTTAAAAATGAAAGTAAAATGTTTATATGTATTTATCATTTAGTAGTAATCACCAAAAGTTATGTATATAATTTCTGTAAACTATTTTATGTTTAAAAATTGTAAGCTACATTTATTTTTAAATTGATGAAAGATTATTAAAATATGTTGTACAAGTTTAATAATTGTTAAATTAAATTAAATGTATATATGTTTTTAAGAAGTCAAAATAAATTTATAGATTTTAGCATTATTTCCAATGGGGGCTTATTTTAAGTCCATGCCTCCATCATTCTCCATGGGAGGGTGCTGTGGTACCAGTAGTTGGCCATGTGTGGTGCTGGACATACTCCAGGTCAGACCTGAATTACACTTACTACTGTTTTGGTCCTTTTTGGCTCTAGTAACTTTTGAAGTGCAGTTTGTGAATATGAATGGATGGGCCCATGTCCATCTCCAAGCTCTTCCTTAATCTTCCCTGAACCTCTCTTTGCTACTTCATAAACCTCTCCCATTTTCCCATATGTGAAAAATACTATTGAGGTACTACTAAAAGTTCTCCAAAATGAAAATTGTGAATAGCCCCAAAGTGTTTAACTTTTATTGGAAGTGTTAGACCTGCTAGCCCTAGGGTGGTCTTCCCCCTATAGTTTTGCCTACTCCCCTCATGTTTGCTGAAATTCGTTTTTGTTGGCTTTAGGACTCTGTGCACTTCACCACTGCTGACCAGGGCTAAAGTCCTTGTGCATACTCCTTAAAACATGGTACAATTAGCCTACACCTGATTGGCACATTTTAATTCACTTATAAGTCCTTAGTAGAGTGGTACAAAATGTACACAGGGCCTGTAATTAAAATGCTATTAGTGGGCCTGCAGCACTTATTGTACCACCCACTTATGTAGCCATTAAAACCTGTCTCAGGTCTGCCATTGCAGCCTGTGTGTGCAGTTTTAAACTACAAGTTCAACCTGGCAAAATAAACCTTTTGACAAGCGGAAACCTTCCTTTTCAAGACATATACTTACCCCTAGGATAGGCCCTAAACAGCCCATAGGGCAGGGTGCATTGTATTTAAAAGGCGAACATGTACTTTTCAGTTTTACGTGTCCTGGTAGTGAAAAACCCATAAATGTGTTTTTCACTACTGTGAGGACTACCTGTCCCATCGGATAACATTGGGCTACCTTATTATATTTAATAAGTGATACCTTTTTCTTGGAAACAGATAGAAATGCTATGTGTAGTCTCTAAAGAATTATAATTTAAAATCCTCTCTAATGGTAAAGTTGGATGTTTAGTCACAGTTTTGAAAATCTCACTTTTAAAAAGTTGACATTTTCTTGTCTAACCATTTGGTGCCTGCAACCTGTGGTCTGGGTCACATGACTAATATTAGCATGGCAGTTTGCCTTTGTGTATTCCTCCCAGATAAACGGGGGCTAGATGTTGGCAGAATGGGTCATCCTGCCAGGATGTGTGGCACCAAGCTGTTCTCTTCCCCACTTACATTTCAAAGGAGCTGCCTCACCACACTCACAAAGAACTTCACGTTAGCCTTTTGTCACCAGGGCCGGACTGGCTACCGGGCGTTTTGGCATGCTGCCGAGCTGGGGGCTGATTTCGTTGATGGGGACCTGCGTGTGCTGAATGAAATTCGTTTTGCTTTGTTTATTTCGTAGCACACGCAGGTCTCCATCAACGAAATTAGCCCCCATGGCAGTGACATCAGCCCCCAGCTCGGCAGCATTCCGAAACGCCCGGTAGCCAGTCCGGCCCTGTTTGTCACCCCAGATCACTTAGAGCATGGTCAGGGAGGAAGGAAATTTCAGAACAGCCTGTGGGGGGGGAGGAAACTCCAGAAGTTTCTTCCACTTCAAAGCTGGCACATATAGAACTAGGACCCTCAGACCCACTCTTCAGTTGACTCTTTGACCTGCAGAGGACACTCAGAATTCTGCACTGCATCTCGATGACTGCCCTACTGCCGGAAGCCTGCCTTGAACACTCAGAGGACTGCCCTGCTACTGGACGACTGCCTTGCTGCTTAAACCCAGGACTGTCAGAGTGACACCAAGGGCTAGTGTGCTGGACTCCTGTTCTGAGCTACAGGTACACAAAAAGCTCCAACAACTTGAACCCTGCCTGAAGTGTGTCCCACCCTTGAATTGGTGCATACCCAGTCCTTGACCCTTGAAAGTGGTGCTCAAGGTGTCCAAACAGCCCAAAACCAAAACTTAGGACTTAAACAATGTTCAGCCAAAAAGTGCCCTGAGAACCGAAAGGAGACCAGGACCTACCTGCTCGCCGATCCACCCAAGGTGCATCACCGGACACTCTGGCTTTGCAGTAGCCCCTGGTAAATTCTTCTTCACAGTAGAAAATCCTGCTCAGTGGCTCCTTGCAGAAGGGATATTTGGCCTCATGGCCTCATGGAGCCCTTGTCAGCTAGAGTCTGCTGCTTTGTCCTGTTAAAGATTTTTGATAAGTGCAGAAATCTTCACCGTGACCTCACCCAGTGGCTCCCTGATGATGATGCCTCCTCCCTGGACACCGCTGGCTGCCTTGCCCTGTTGAACTTTACCTTCTGAGACATTTTTCTTCAAAATTTCTTCTAAGTTCGAAACTAAGTGGAGACCAAGCCCAATCCACCTTGTGTATCCAAACCACGCTCAATTGCGGTTGACCATAACATTCAACTTTGCCCCAGTCTCACGCAAGTAGATGTCTGAAGGTGGCGCTTTAATCTTTTACGCGATCATTTTTACGAAGACTTTCAAAATTCATAACTCCAGTTCTACTTACTGGATTTATGTCATTTTGGTGTCAAATAATTCATTAAAATGTACTCTATTTCTCTAAATTGGTGTGGGATTTTTCCTCTGTTGTGTTTTTACATTATTATTGTTTGAGTGCTGCATACATATTTTACACAATGCCTCTAAGTTACGCCTGACTGCTTTTGAGCCAAGCTACCTGAGGGTTAATCACAGGTTCATTTAGTGGCTCGTTGTGGTTCACCCTGGCAGGGATTGTAGTTATTGCTTGAGAAGGGCTCACACCTCCCTCAATCAAAAACCCAATTTCTAACAGGAAGTGAATTCCATGATTATGGACTTTGCAAATGAAATGAGTACTTCTCAATAGAGGTTAGATTGATTCTGTGGAATTGTAACAGAAACCTCTTTTGACTGCAAAGGGCCCTCAGAGCTATTTGTTGTTCAAACTCAGGGTATTTATATTGATGGGAAAGCACATGGAGGCAGACTAGAGAGGTTGCCTTGCATTTAATGCGATCAGAAGCAGGTAGCCCGTGCAGTGCTCGAAGGACTTGGTACAAATACTATGTTTTAAGGCTGGATACAGCTCTGACAGCATAATTCTGCACAAGCTTGAATTGTGCATCAAAATATTTTGTGGGTCTTTTTAGAGAGCGTTGTAAAAGTCAAGAAGTCAATTTATTTGTGTCTCAATTTCCCAGGAATGTTTTTTAGTGTGAGGTAAATGCAAAGATAGGCTAACAACTTTGGAAAAATGCAGGTATTTACAAATTATTTAAAAATTAAAATGGACACCTAGGTTTTTATTGGCGGGGGAATTAGAGCATAAAAATGGCACTATGGCACAAAAATGGACATATTCAGCTTTTGATTGATTGAGTTGTAAAAATCTGGCCTTAAATTTCCTCGAGCACAAGCTGATGATATAAATCATGCTCGATAAAATATACTGGTCACAACTGTGTAGTTATAGTTAGGTCAGAGTTTCCATCGGAAGAATGTTTTTTGTTTTACTAACTGTTTGACGAATCTTTGTGAAACTTTCTAAAAACTAAGTTCATTCACCTCAGAACCTTCCTGGAAAGTTTTGAGGTGATTTGACAAGCGGAAGCTGAGAAAAAGGGGGGGGATGCCAAAGCCCGTTTTTCCCATGCAGTTTTGTATAGCAATTTTATGAACCATTTTTAAAATATGGCTAAACACAATTACACAAAATTTGGCACAAAAGTAGATCTTTGCTCAAAAAGCGTGCTTTTTGCATTTTGATGCAAACCTGTTCAGCCATTTTTGAGAGATTAAGGTTCACAAATTACCGAAATCTGGACATTTGGTGCTGCCGGAGTCCCGCAATACTCCTTCGGTATTGCAAATTATAAAAATAAAGCATTCTGATTGTAAAAGAGGGCTTTTTTCCAATTGGCCCACAGGAACTTTACCGGGCCCACAGTACAGATCTCTGATTTTCATGCCACAACATCAACAGAACTGTTGTGGCTGCCATTCCAGGACTCAGGGACTTTGTTCCAGTGTCGTTATGTTAAGTAAAAAATAAGCCATAAGGGGACAGGGTAGGGGGTACCTTGACATCCTGACGCTTTTGGAGGGGTTCCAAAGGAACCCACACCAGCCACATAAAAACAAAATCATGCCTAGGGTCACGCGGTACTACAGTGGGACCCAGTGATGCCCCACGATGTACCACAGGACTGAGGGAAGGGTGTCCCTTGTGGGAATGTGCAACCATGGGAGATTGGCCAGCAATGGGTAGCTGACCACTATAGATTGGGCACCCGTGGTAGGTTGGGAGCAGATTGGAGTAGTGACGTTGTCAGTGACTTCATCACTGATGTTATCTAACATGTTGTAAGTGATGTAATATGTGATGTCATAAGTAGGCAATGGCAGTGGCTGAAGTCATAGTTAGCTTAATAAACTATAATTGGTTTTAAAAATTAAGTTTTCATATTTTTTAACGATACCTAAGTATAACGTCACTTTAGACTTTGTTTTTTCATACATATATACATATGACAAATATATCACATATGCAGATGTTTCATTTGCGTCAAGGGGGCTTACCATGGGTGGAACATGGGCAGTCCATGCATCCCCTCATGGATTTTGATGCAAATTCCTATCTACTAACAATGGTAGTCAGGGATTTGCATAAAAACATGGCACCTCTTCAAGGAAGGCGTGACATTGAAGTAACCTTTTCTTTTTTCCAAATGTTTCAAAATTTGCATGTATGCTGTGCTGTAAAGCAAACAAAAAAGTATTAAACGATGTCAGGGAATGGTATTTTATACTGGAAAGTTCCCCTTTAAGCACAAAACACATGCTGGACATCACTCATACATCACTCCGCAATGGTGCAAAAAGTTGTTTATGGCACAAGGCAGCCAGTGCAGGCACATAGAAACAACAACATATCTTAGTAGATAGGGCACTGCTCTTCTTCTCTCCCTTTGATGCAACTTAGTGAGTGATAATAATTCATTTTTCCATCATGCTCAGTAAACTCCTTAACTGAAGGCATGTAAAAACAAAAAAGGAAGCCCACAAGTACATGGTGGGGTAAAGAGTTATGATATATATTGTGTGTTGCACACCATACCTAGTGCTTTGAAGATGTTTTTGTGTTTCCTAAACCATAGCAGACAGTTAATTGTGATTTATCATTTTGTGTATATATACTTGTGTGTGTTTGTGTCAGACCTATATGGGGGGAACACAGAACAGACAGGGGCTACTGGACCTCAGGCCTTGGGAATGGGGTCCTTTCCCTTTGCTGTCCGGGGGTTCATCCTACTATGGCTCTGCAAAGTGAGGTCAAGCGCAACTCCTC
Source organism: Calotriton arnoldi (assembly GCA_963921515.1). Lineage (NCBI taxonomy): Eukaryota > Metazoa > Chordata > Amphibia > Caudata > Salamandridae > Calotriton > Calotriton arnoldi. The sequence goes on from CAWUFW010003524.1 coordinate 920,097, forward strand.
CAGCACTTAACTTTCAGAGGTAGACATGGTGAGCAGTCACATGCTTCTCCTGGAGGTTAGTATGAGTGTACGGTATGCTTAGAGCTCCACAACGTACACAGCAGTGCAATAACATGATTATCCAGGCAGGAGCTCCTCTTTACAAACGAAATGTACTTTATGCTACAATAAGGCACAATACTACACAAAGCACAAGAATATATCCGATACATGATGGATGGGTCTGAGTCCAACATGCTTTAGTGTTGCCCCCCTTCACTCTACCCTCCTGTTTCTTAGATTGCAGGGCTTGTGGTATAGCTAGTACATGTGCTTAGCTTCCCCTTTGGTAAATTATAGCTACTCTCAGACTGGAACAGTCACAAAGTCTATCAGTTGCTCCTTTAGTTAGTGGCAGGTCATGAAGGACCTTCCACTCACAGTCTGACTCACCAGAGTTGTATTGGGCTGTAGCTAAGTCCCTGGGCTGAAGCACTCGGTTTGGGCAGACGCACCCAGCAGGATCCTGACGACAGAAGGAGGAACGGCCAGAGTGGCTAACGGTGGCCCACTTCAGGGCTCCTGGCAATGTCATCTGTAGATAGACTCAGTTCCTCCAACAATGTTGCAGTCCTCCTTCCAAGTGCAAGGATTGAGCTGAAACTTAACAGCTTTAAGATGCTTGGACTATGGATGGACATGGGTGGGCAACTCTGGCCGGTTGCACATGTCTCTAGCGCCACGGGTGACAATCAGTTCTTTGAGGCAGCAACTTTGTTCTTCAGAGCATCAAAGTCAGTTTGGTGCTGAGTCAATGCCAATCTAGCCACTGAGGCAGATCAGTGGGGTACCCTGGGGTGAGCATCACAGTTTTGTAGGATTCTTCTTCTTGTGCGGGAGCGACTGCTCAGCCTGGGTCCATTGGTGGCATGGTTGTGCCATCCACAATAATGGGAACACAGCAGGTGCCTCAGAATAGCGCTGATCCCTTCTTCAGTTGAGAAGACCGCTCAGGCTAACTTGGGCAAGTGACATCACTGCATGAATTGGTATGACAGCAGAGAATGCTCAGGCATGCTTTGAAAGAGCAGTGGTTCTTTCAAGGAGTTCTTCAGTGACCAGTTTCCAGACTACAGTATACTAGTCACATGAGTTGTGAGTCTCTGGTGGACAAATTGTAGCACTAGGGTCAAATGCTTCGATAACATCAAAAACCTTCTCCTCATATAGGGTCTTCTCACTTCTTCCATCTCGCTCAGGATTCCGTAAGACAATGCAGGCAGTTCTTTCTTCATGTCAGACTACAGGTGAGGTCCCCTCACGTCTTGGAAGCTGACTGTCAGGAAGACAGAAGTTGAGTAGTATTTATCTGGATAATCTGTGGAGCACTCCCTCTTTTGTCAAAGAGAACTAGGAACTTGAACAAAGATGTGTCAACAAGTACTACAGGGAAGGCAGACAGAGGATGTGGATTCTCTGTCTGCCCTTTTAAAAGTGGTTTGGGTGGATTCTCTCTTCATGTGCCCTTCTCCAGCTGTTTTCCAGACTCAGCCTTTACCCTGAGTGATGTTCTTCAAAGCAGGAGTGTTTTCAGACTGTGACACCCACAACAATGACACAAAGAGATGTGAGCAGCCTGTACCTTTGTATCAGCAGCCACAACTGAGAGTGATCAGAAAGAGAGACAAAAAGCTGACCCACCCTTCTAAAAGGACCCTTCACACTGTAACGACAGAAACTGTTATCACACCCTTCACCCCTACCATCTACCAAATAACAGTCTCAGGAAAACTAATTGGCAGCCCTCTATACCAGAAATAATTGAGTTTCTAAAGGGAAGGCTGTTTACTCTTTCCTCAATTTAGTGTCTAGGTTCCCTCCTTCCAATCTCAGGTATATCAACAATACGCTTTCACTATCTGGGAAAGCTATCTCCCCTTCAACTTGTGCATACAAACAGGTCAAGAGTTTTTATTATGGAACTCACATGCCTGTGTCACACCGGTTCACTTAGACACTCATGCAGTTTGTAACACGCTTCTCACACACAACACACATTCATCCACATGGTCATTATCTCAGTGCTAGTCCTCCGGGAAACCGATAGCAGCAGAAATGTATATGATGGGTCTACTAGGCTCCTCCTCTTTTGGCAAAGGTAAAACGGTGTGGTTACACGGGAATCTCCTCGAAACATGCGGTGCTGCCACCACTGTGCTACACTCATCACCCTGTGACAGGGACAGTGGTCCTCTGTCACTATTGAGAGCTCATTGGGTGTGCCTCTCCATATCCAGGACCAGTCTCCTGTCAAGGTCAGGCCAAGGCCTTCATGCACAAGCTATGTTAGTGGGAAGCTGGGCCAAAATTTCAGGAACCAAGATACCAGACACTCATGGTTGGGCACGGAGGGACATGAATATTCAATTGAATTAGATAGATGATAAAATGCAACTCAAAGTGCAACATTACAGCAATATCCAAATGTTTGGCAAGTTTTGTAGGGTGGTAATAGGCCAGAAACTGGCTGGGTCAGAGAGAGATAGATCAGGGTGCTTGATCAACTGTTGTATACGCTCCACATTAAATGAGGTTGGGATCTGAGCATATTGAATGAAAAAATTTAAAGAAAATGTATGATGGAGGTAAAGATGGTAGAAGGCACCTTAAGCAGCCTGGTTGTGGTTGCGTCTCTGTTGAATTCAGTCGGACTGAGTTAAGTAAGTAAAGCCAGCATACAGTGCAAGTTAACTGTACTAATTTGAAAAGGAAGCCTCGCTGTTAGTTCAGGATTATAGGAATGGCATCCACAGACAAGGAAAGGGGCATAAGTAAAAGGAAAAGGCTATTGCTGGAAGAGTGGCTAAAGTAGAAGCCTTACTATCCCACCTCTAGTCTATAACCTTTGCAGCATCTTGAGCATGGAGAAAAACACATCAGGTATAAGCTGCACCAAATCTACAAGACTTTTAACATCCCAGCCCCACACATCATCTAACTTCAGTGAACAACATAAACTAGAAGACACCAGGTCCAATGCAAAATGCAGTTGTTGACATGCACATTAGTTCTAAAGATGCCAAGAATACAAACAACATTTTCATATGAGGGCTAATTTCACCTTATATTCAGGTGAAGAGAATTACTGAAAATGTTTAGTTGGTTCAATCTGTGATTAACATGAAAATAGAAAGTCTGCTGCTTCCACCACAAACTTACTGTCATAACCATCACGTCTGCACTGTGAACTTTAGCTGCTGCTGATGGTGATTTTTAGACTTTAATTGAACTCACTTGTATAGCATTAGCCACTTCCTGTGTCCCATTCCATTGTGGATTCCCTGTGCTGATCATTCTGGGAGATATGGCTGGATGGAGAGGGGTAGAAATGGCAAAGTGAGCTGGTGAACACTGATTGGTATGTATAGTCTTTATTAAGGGTATGTTTTGGACTTGGCCCTTTCTGAAGGGTCACCCCAAACCTTTTGCCTTCACTTTTCTGTTTTCTGAACCCATTTTATTTAGCTTTTAGGACTCAGAGTACTTTACCACTGCTAACGAGTGATAGAATGCTCATGTTCCATCCTTAAAACATGGTAGAATGGGGTTACACCCAATTGCCATGTTTAATTTACTTGTAAGTCCCTAGTAAGGTGTCATAACCTGTGCTCATGGCCTGTAAATTAAATGCTACTAGTGGGCCTGCAGCACTCGGTGTGCCACCCACTTAAGTAACACTTTAAACATGTCCTAGGCCTGCCATTCTGCTGATCCAGCGCGATATTAGCAAACAGCATTCATACACCAGTTACTCACTTGGGCCCATACATTCATACTACGCTAATACTTACGCTGGGTTTTATAAGTTGTTACTCTCTATCAAAATCCCTGCTACCAATTACCTTCTGATTGAAGAGTAATGACTTACCAATGAATCCTTTGCTAATTGGGAAATTTAAAATGAGTGACATTCATTATAGTACATAATCCTGAAATAACCACTGAGTCAGGAAGTTTAAAAATGTTTATCTAAAGATTCAGCAGAGTAAAATACAGAACCACATGGTACTTAATCGCAATACCCAAGATTAAGCATAGAAATGTTTATTGCTAATCAATGACAGTGTTTAAAGAAGAGAAGAAGATAGAGACAGCAGCGCAACTAAAGGTTGCATTATAATTACCTAAGTGCGAGAACCAAACCCCTTAGCCAAGGAGTTGAAAGGATAGGACCCAGGAAGGATGAAGAGCAAAGACTTCCTCCAGGATCAGGACAGGACCGGTGACCTCTCTACAACGACGCCTGCGTCGTTCCCCTCTCTGATACTCGGCTTCTCCTCGATTCTCCCGTGCCTTTCTTCTAATGGACTCCGCCGCCCCCTCCTCAGGACCTCTTCTGGACAGGGATTCAGTCTGCAATCAATCAGCTTAGCGGTCTGGAGCTCTTCCTGTCAGCATCTCCGCTCTCCTGTGCTTCAAGACTTCTGACTCTCGACTCTTAATTAACTAATTCTATATCTATTATACCCTTCTACGCCCATGTACCTCCCCTTAATGTTGCTAAAATATGGGCCACTACTTCTGATTGGACAGGGACAGGGGGTGGATTCTCGCACCATGTTGATTTGGCCTAAATTGTAAAGCCTATTGTCTTTACGTTCCCACCCCTTCAAATTAATACATTCGCTTTATTTCCCACCCGTCTCATGACAAATGTAAACCAATTTTCATAAACATTGTATCGATGTGTGACAGGAAAGCACTAATACAACATCTTCGGCCATCAGGTTACGGCCTTGGACTTCGTCCAGGTTGACTTCATTTGGCAGGCACACAAGACACATGCGCAGAACCATTTGCCTCTCGAGTTTCAGGTCACCAACCCAGGCCCAAGTTTACGAACTAATAAAAGTGCAAGAAGAAAATATTAGAATCACAAATAAAATGTTTCACTGTATACCCACTATTTCTATTCTATTCCCAATTGCATATATATACTATCCCGCGTTAGTAGCGTTAGGAAACGACAATTTAGTAATGACATGAGAGCAAGCTGAAGAATGTGAAAACATCAAGCAGCCATTTTAATGCACACTGCGCAGAAGCAGAAGTTTCCCACCAAGCAAAGAAAGACGTCACACCATGTGATATGGTTGCGACATGCGCATTGAGCTTTCCCGCGCATAGCGGCCATTTTGGATTACAGACAAGCGTTATTCATTAGTAAAACACATAGGCAAGCATCTTTTTCTTTTGTGTCGTGAATGCAAAGGTTAGTATTAACAATGCAAGTTTAATAAATTAATACTGTGAGAAGGATTGAATACAAGCAAGTTTCATTTATGAAACCTTGCTCCATCAATCCCCTCTCTGATGGCGTTTCTGAGCCATCAAAAACATTACCCTCAATCAGATGCCAACTTCTAGCAAATTACTTCATTCTCGTCTTTATTCTTTCTATTTTTACAATCTCCTTTTAATTTCTTGTATAATTCACTTCTCCATTCTTCAAGTTCGATTTCATCTATCTTTCGTTTCTTTCCTCTTTCTGTCACCCTATATGTTCCATTCTTTTTACAGCATTTGCACCATATTGTTATTGCCAAAATTATTATTGCTATCCCTGCTAAGGGTACTAATATTTGACCTATAAGTCCTTTCCCTATATTAGCAAACCAGGTACCAATTGACGATATACTATTTGTCAATCTTTCCCATACACTATCAACTTCCAGTGGTTTAAGTTCTTTCTCAAGTTTAGTTATATTCTGTATATACGTTCCAATTTCTGCACTCTTATCAGGAATATAAGTGCAACAATGTTTCGTCTTCAATAATTTACAGACTCCGCCCTCTTTTGCCAATATAATATCAAGAGCAAGACGATATTGCATCACCATAGATCTAATCGCAACCATTTCTGCATTAATCTTTAGAAACCCTCCAGCAGTATCCGTTGATAAACGATCAACTACTGTAGACAATTTACATATTTTCCTTGAGTTCAGAATTATTCCCACTGAAGGTATCAATGCACCAAATATATCACCTACAATTTCTGAAAAACTAGCTCTTTTACTACGTATTAATTTGCTATTGTTTTCATTGCTCTCAGTATTTCTTTTTACGTGGTATATCTTTGGAAATACTATTCCAAAATAACAACTTCCATACCACCGTGCAGGAAGCCTAAAGTAAGCCTTATTCCCACACACATAATAGATTCTAGGAAAAACTGAATCTGTTCCTCCTTTGAGTCCCCAACCTCCAAGAAATAAAAAATTGTGTTCGCATTCACTGGTACCGATGAAAACATTGTTATAATCAGTCTTTAACCTATGAAGACAAATTTTTCCTGTCTTTACAAAATCCAGAGCCATAGCAGCTTGAGCCTTGCCAGGTGTGTAACTACCTTCTTTCTCAGCCCAAGGTGGTAAATGAGCCTTATGCTCAGAAGCTTTCTTTTTAAAATCTTGTCTTCTATCTTCTACTAAATTCAAAAATATCTTTTCTTCTTCATGTAAAGAACATGTTAGATTGTGTCTATGTGCATGTGTTATGTCTATAGATTTCATTGTTAAGAAAAATTCTCCCATAAACTGTGCGTCTTGACTACTAAGCACTGGGTTCATACTCTTGCGAATCGGAACCTCAGAAAATATCACATCTAAGTTTGAATAATAATACTGAAGTCTCCCTGTTCTATAAAATAAACTAGACAAAACACTACATGATATTCCATATGTCAGTGGTAAGTGATGGTATGTTAATCCTTCTGCTACTGATTCGGGTAACTTCATACAGACGTAACAATTACTAACTTCCATGGTGTCTACATATTGAAACAATAACTTTGTGAAAACGTTTAAACTAGTGTTGTTGTCAGCTACTTCATGATGAATTTCTGGTTCACTTTCTGCCATTAGTTCTACTATATTGCCCTTTATGTTTGCTGTCCTTCCTTTAGTTTCATTATTAATCTTTTTATCTACTATCATAAGGTAAGGAACTGCTACAATCAGGACTAACCATACTATAAGCACCATTACTAGACTACATATGCATATTGCACAGCATCTTCTACAACATTTCTGTTTTGGTCTCCCAGTAACTCTATCGTCAGGCATTTTTCGACAAGGAAGATTGCTCTTCTTATCTTTTCTTCTTTTCTTTCGCTTATTCTTTTGCTTAGTCAGGGTGGTCTTGTTTCTTCTTCGTACGTCAATTCTGCACTTGTTCCTTCGCCACCACTGTCACTTGATTCTGAGCTTTCAAAATCTTCAAGGATGATGTAAGTCCAGTCAGGACCCTTAAATTTGTTATTCACAAGTTTCAGTCTTTTACATCTTCTTTTCTCTGTTTTATTTTCTTGTTCGGTTTGACTTGATACTTCAGGTACTTGATCTGGATCTTCACTTCTGGTTGTTATGTGGTACTTTACTCTTTTAATGACACTTGGCCAATGATCTCCTTTTCTTTGTTGGCACTGTTTCTTTGTTTTCGTCTTTAGAGATCTCGTTAATGTCACTGCTTAGCACTGTTTCGTGTTCTTCAATTACTGTGTTTCTTGTTTGCTCCTTTTCAGGTCTAATTGGTTTCTCTGTAACAGCTCCACTGTGAGTTTCCAATAATTGACCTTGTTCTTTATTTATTTCTTCAAGTTCATGTTTTTCAAGGTTTTCTTCTTCTGTGTACTCTTCTTGATCTAACTTGTTCTGATCAGGGCTTATTGCACTGTGAACTTCTGCAGCCTGACCGGATTATTCTAGACCTGTCTGTCCCTGATCAAAGTCTATTAGGTCTTCACTGTTTTGAGTCCAGTTTTCTTTCCCTATCTGACCGTGTTCAGGATTTCTTAATGTCTTTTCTTCTTGTTCCTGAACTGCTTCTTCTTCACCTATCTGATCTTCTTCAATTTCTTTCAATTTTACTTGACTTCTTGTTCTGTGGTATACTTCAGGAACTTCTATCACTGGTATCCAATCCTGACTTGTGCTCGGTTGTTCTTCTTCAGCTTCTCCGGAATCTCGAACCTGAGATCCTTCAGCTGGGCAACCTTCAGCTTCTTCAGTGATCGGCGTTGTCTGAGGATTCTCTTCCTCGGGATCTGGTACTCTCTTGGTGTGACTTACATGGATCCAATTAGGAAATCCGGCACACTTCACTGCTGTATTCGTTGTCAGTATGACTTGACACGGTCTGCCCCATCTAGGTGATAGACACGTTTCTCTGGTGTGATTCTTCACTACCACCCAGTCACCAGGATTCAGATCATGTTCTTGCTCGGGCTGCCTGGAAATTGCGTCTTCTCCAACCTGATGAGAGACAGAACGCACTAGGTCAGCCAATCCTTTGCAATAGTCCAGAACCATATCATCAGATATATTCACCAGTTTGTTTGTGGGAACATGTGTTTGTCTCATTGCTCTTCCCATCATTATTTCGTGGGGGCTCAATCCTGTGTTTCTGTCAGGTATACTTCTGAGTCCCATTAAAACGAGTGGTAATGCATCCGGCCACTCTAATGATGTTGATGCACACATTTTTCCCAGTCTTGACTTTATAGTGCCATTCAATTGTTCAACCACTCCAGAAGCTTCTGAACGATATGCACAGTGCAGTTTCTGTTTTATTTGGAATGCTTCACAGATTAGTTTGATCACTTCGCTGTTAAAATGTTTTCCTCTATCTGATTCCAAAGTTACTGGAAAACCAAACCTAGGAATGAGCTCTCGTAGCAACAGTTTTGCAACTGTAATGCTGTCATTTCTCCTAGTAGGGTAAGCCTCCACCCACTTTGAAAACAGACACACTATGACTAGTACATATTTCAGCCCTCTACATGGTGGTAACTGTATGAAATCAAACTGAAGTCTCATAAATGGACCCTCTGCCTTTCCAATTTTTCCAAATCCAATTACTGTCTTCCTCCCCGGATTATGCATCTGGCAAGTTAGACATCTCTGGCAAAGACTCTCTGCAACAGCCCTGAATTAGGGATTGTACCAATTTTGTCTGAACAGCCTAATCATTGCATCTCTCCCTATGTGTGTGTCTCCATGATGCATTCTAGCCATTTGTGAGAGTAAACAGTCTGGCATGACTGGTCTGCCATCAGCACTGATCCATACTTCATCATCTCCTCTTTGCGAACAACCCACTTTGATCCACAAATTCTTCTCACTTTCATCAACCTCATCTTGCAATTTCTTCACCTCATTCCAAGTTTCAGATGGCATATACAGCATAAGTTGGCAGCTGATTCCCATTCTTTCCACCCTTTTATTAACTGACATTCTGGTTTTGGCACAATGTTGAGCCACCAGATCTGCATATCTGTTGCCGACTACCACCCAGTCATCTCCTGACTGGTGTGCGGCACATTTCACCACAGCCAATTCTTTTGGTGATTGTATTGCTTCTAGCAATTCCCTTACAAATTGTCCATTTTTAATGGGGGATCCTGAAGAAGTCATGAAATCCCTCTGCATCCATAGTTGGCCAAAATCGTGCACAACGCCGTAACCATATTGGCTATCTGTAAATATGGTCACTCTCTGGTTCCTCCCAATTTTGCAAGCTTTTATCAAAGCAATCAATTCAGCTACTTGTGCAGATTTGACTCCTGGTAAATAGGATGCTTCAACTATTCCAGTTAATTCACATACCGCATAGGCAGCAGTTAGTTTACCATCTTCATGTCTTTGACATGAACCATCAACAAATAGCTCCCTGTCTGGCTTTTTAAGAGGCTTTTCCTCTATATCTGGGCGTGGTTTTGTGCATAATTCTGTGATTTGTATTCAATCATGTTCATCGCCTTCATAATCTTTAATTCTCTCATGACGTGGGTCTGGTAGTAAGGTTGCTGGATTTATTATAGTACACCTTACCATATTCAAATTTTCAGCACCCATTATTATTCTTTCATATTTAGTCAGCCGACTAGGAGTAAGATGCTGAGTTCGGGTTCTTGTCAACAGAATGACAACTGCATGTGGAACATACACTTTTACAGGGTGTCCCATCACGATTGACTCACTTTGTTCAATGCTCAAACAAGTAGCCGCCACTGCTTTTAGGCATCCTGGCAATGCGGCTGCTACTGGGTCCAATGTAGCAGAAAAATATGCTATAGGACGTCTTTCTAGTCCATGTCTTTGAGTTAGGACAGAAAGTGCACAATTTTCTCTCTCATGACAGAACAATGCAAATTCTCTTTTATAATCAGGCATGCCTAAGGCAGGTGCTGAACATAGGGCATTTCTCAATTTTACAAAGGCTTCTACACTTTCATCCTCCCACTCCACAGGGTCCTTTGCTTTCTTTTTTGTCATGTTAATTAAGGGCTTAGCTAACATGGAAAATCTTGGTATCCATTGTCGACAGTAACCTACTATTCCTAGGAACATTCTCACTTGTCTTTGTGTTACAGGCATTTGCATTTTCTTTATTAAAGCTACTCTTTCAGCTGTTACTCTTCTTTTTCCCCTCTCAATTTGGTGTCCCAGATATTTAACAGCTGTTGTACAGAATTGCAATTTTTCAGGTGAGACTTTATGTCCTTCTTCTGCCAAAAGATTTAACAATGCTATGGAATCAACAACACAGTCCTCTCTGGTGTTCGATGCCACCAATAAGTCGTCGATATATTGGACTAAGACTGAGCTTCCTGGCATCACTAGTTTTTCAAGGCACTTTTTCAGTATCTGGTTGAAAATAGAAGGACTTTCTGTGTACCCCTGAGGAACACGATTCCACACATAAACTTTGTTCTCAAATTTAAATGAGAAAAGATACTGGCTGTCTGGATGTAATGGTATTGAAAAGAACGCTTGACACAAATCAATTACTGTGAACCATCCTGCCCTCCACGGAATCTGGTGTAGAATTACTGCAGGATTTGGTACTATGGGACAACATGGTTCTACAATCTTATTTATTTTCCTCAGGTCCTGAACAATCCTATATTTTCCACTAGGTTTCTTTAATCCCATTATTGGTGAATTACATGGGCTACTCATTACTTCTTTTAGTATGTTTTGTTCTACCATTCGATTTATTTCTTCAATGACTCCTGCTTTTACTTCTGCACTCATTTGTACTGTCTGGTATTTGGGAAAATTGCACCTTCCTTTACAGTAATTTTAACTGGATCTATTTTAGCCATAAGTCCTACTTCTTTTCCGGTGAAATCCCATACTATGGGGTTTACTGTTCCTTTTAATTCTTCTGGCAACTCATCTTTTGTTATTAACGAAACCATCTCATCCACTTCTGTACCTTGTTTTGCAATCATAATTTTATATACATGATCTTCATCTGGTGTCTGAACTGCCACACCATCCGGTGTGCAGAAAATGGTACAATTCATCTTGCACAACAAATCCCTACCTAATAAGTTTACTGGACTAGAATCACACACTACAAATTAATGCATTTCTCTGAAGTTTCCAATTTTAACTTCCATTGGTTCGGTAAGAGGTGTTCTAATCTGCTGATTAGCTACCCCCACTACTTGGATATTTTCACCAGAGAGAGGAAAGTCTGGAATGACTGCTGTTCTCACAGTAGACCGGGTAGCACCAGTGTCCAAAAGGAAAGTAATATCATTACCTTTCACATTCCCTTCAACATATGGACCTCACTGATCTACCTGTAAGGATGCGCCAAGTATGCACTCCTTCTTCCCCTCTCCTAGGCACCGTCATAAACTGTATTGACAGAAATCGTCCTGCAAAAGAAATTGTGATGTCATATAATCATTCTTACCACTTCCTCCTTGATATCCGATGTCTGTACCATGCTTTGCTCTGCTTACATTACCCTGAATAGGTGCAGGTGGCAACTGACTCTGAGGATTTGCACCCTGCTGTGAGTCATTCTGCGTCTGTGGATTTAAATTTTGATTTGGGCCATTATTATTCCGAATCTTTTTACATTCATCCTTCCAATGCCCCAATTTTCCGCATCCATGACAAGGAAATTTCTTTTAGCTTCTTCTCTACTCATTCGTCCTCTAAACTTTCCACCATTCCCAGCATCACCATTCGTTCCGGAATCTTTTCCTTGATTTTCACTCAGATTTTCCAAATTAATTCCCTGTTTCTCAGCCATTTTCACCTGTGCCCACATCACTTTTTCCTGCAATTTTTTATGTCTATCCTCAATATTGTCTCCACAATATTTTGCATACTTCAGAATCTCATCTATGGGCTTTCCCTGCCAACACAGCATATGCTGTTTAATCATCTGACAAATTTCTGGCTTTAACCCATTAACAAATCGATACACAAACTGACTCATGTTCTTGTCTCCAATGTCCTCAAATCCACTATACTGTTTAAATACCTGCAATAGACGCTCATAGTAGGAATGTACTGATTCATTAGCTTCTTGGGTAGTTCGATCTATTTTTACCCAATCTGTTTCTTTCGGTGGTATTTTCCCTTTCAGGTAAGTTATCACTTGCTGATACTTTTTCATCACATCATTTGACGGGGCACCTGTCTTCGGATCTCTAGGATATTCATCACTAGGCCAATCAACTGTAATTTTACAATCTGTCCACAAATCGGCAGGTACCACTATGTCAAACAAACCATCCAAATCCTTCAACAATACTTTTGACACCTTCACAAACCTGTCAACCTGCTTGTACCATTCAATTGGTTTTTCTCTCAATTTTGGAAAATCATTCGTAAATGACAAAATATCCTGTCTGCTCCATGGGACATGTACATATCCTCCTCCTGCAACTTCTCGCATTGGATACATTTGATCTGCTTTCCCTGTTTCCTTCATCACATATTCAGATGCTGTTCTACTTGTCCGTGCTTCGTCCTTTTTCTTGGCCCACCTAGTTTTCCATTTATCTAGGTCTCCCCATTTTTGCAAAACTAACATTAATTCTCTTATTTGTAATCTTCTTCCAGAGGCATTCATATTTTCTAAATCTTTGTCTGAAAATTCTGCTCTATAGGGTTTCTGTAGTACCTTTGATCTCCCTATTTCTATTCCCATCTGTAGTGCTAAATTTGATAATTTTTCATGAAATAACCTTACATTTCTGGTGATACTCCTGCATAGGAACAATAATTCTTCTTCATCATAGGTATTTAAGCGTTCTAGTCCTACATTTCCTGCTATTATTTCTTCTAATTCGACTTTCAATTTATGAATGTCCATTATTTTCGGAGGTGTGCACTGTTTAACTGACCCTTCACCCATCTTTCTAGATCTTCAGGTGTTACTATGGTAGCACTTTTTGCTCCCGATGTTACTAAACTTACATATTTTGAACCTCCAGGTACATCTTTTCTTGGAGTACTATTTACAGAACCTCGAATAGGCAAGTCCATGAGTGATATTGTGGATTCACAGTCACTAAATTGATCCTCAATTATAACTGGAGCTTCAGGTTTTGGATTATTCACAGCAGTAGGTGTAAGTATCGGTGGAGCACAGCTTCCCTGCAGTACCATATAATGGAACTACTGGACCAATTGTTACAGGTATGGTCAATGAATCAGGATGTACTTTTATCTGAGTTATTTTCTGTATTAATTCTGTTCTGGTCTTTTCTAGGGCATCTTTTTCTTTGTCATGAAGTATTCTACTAGTGGTGAATTCATGCATTACCTGTGGCACTAATGGAGTTTTTGGTGGTGCACTTGGGGTGCATCCACTTGTCCCTTCCTGATATGGTGGGGGATTTCTTAACATTTCCTCCATAAATTCGTCTTCAGACTCCTCATTTCTCATTAAATGTTTTGTCTTTTCTGTGCACTTACTTCCTAATTTCTCCTCTGCTGAGAACAATGGATATAATCCTTCTGTAATCATTGCCCTCCTCCATTGTTTCATCTGACCATCCCTAGACTCACGTAGATATCTGGGAAAAAATCCTGGATAACTCCTATTACTTCTAGATCGGTCCCGCTCAAATGCCTCGGTTTCCCATTCTTCTAGAGCTTCGTACTGAGTTAATCTAGGTCTGGGTTCTAAGTCATTCATCCTCAATCTCAAATTCTGAAGAATTCGCCCATTGAACGTGCCATTCTCGGGAAATGCTAGTATTCCATCATTTTTGGTATATTCTATCCAATTCTCCATCCATACACAAGTATGATAACCTCTCTCCATCATCATGAATGAAGCGGGCGTTTTAGCTGGTGGAATAATAATTCCTTCTCTAGTTTTGAGTGGTTTATCCTTTTTAAAATAGTTCTTAATCTTTTGCAGAAAGGACATTTTTCTCTTCTCTCCGTACATTCTATCTAATCTTCGGTGTACAAAATTATATTCTGCAAAACCTAGGAATCTCCTATCCGGACGAGTTCCTGTTAAAGTCTGATCGCGTTTTAACATGCAATCTTTATCCACTAAGATTTTAGCTTCTAAAATATCAACCAATCAAGTCTCTGCTAACTTTTATTTCCGAACCAATACTTGCGCGGACTTTTGGTGACGTTTATCTGTCAACCCCTCCTTTACAATCTGCTCTTTTCTGTCCTTGCTGGTTTAACCAATCCCAGCGCGGCACCTATGACGTCAGTACTACTCCTGACTACTGACCCCTCCTTTACAAGGGTTTTCCACACCCGCTGTTTCAACCAATCCCAGCGCGGCGTTTTGTGACGTCAGCTCCCTCTCCGGCAACTGACCCTCCCTTTACAAAAATTTACGCAAACTTATTTTCTCTACAATTCTTAATTTTCAGTAACAACATAAAACATTCGCTATCGTGCCAGTTTCTCTAAAATAGAAAAGATAGTTTTCTCTCACACTTAGTAAAACCTTTCCGTTTACTAAACATACACTACGAGTAAAACACTTCCGTCTACTCTTCACACAAGCTCCAGAAGTACCTGTTACTTCTCCAATGTTACCCTTTCTAGGTGATATAACATCAAATTTTCACCAGCGTACTCTTTTGGTATTACTTACACGCATAGAGTCCCTAACGAGTACTGAAAGTCCTGCTTAACTTTTCAGTACTAATTCTGCCTGACAGATAACCTCACTGCAGTATGGCTTCCACTTACCATCCGCTATTCCTTTTACCCCGGGGTATTCTGGACAACATAAAACAAAACTCAAAATTTAAGCGGATGCTAGTTCATAAAAATACAAATAAAATTCTCATTACCCAATTAACAAAAAGTAACCATCCTCTGATAACCAGAAAACTGATCCAGCGCGATATTAGCAAACAGCATTCATACACCAGATACTCACTTGGACCCATACATTCATACTACGCTAATACTTACGCTGGGTTTTATCAGTTGTTACTCTCTATCAAAATCCCTGCTACCAATTACCTTCTGATTGAAGAGTAATGACTTACCAATGAATCCTTTGCTAATTGGGAAATTTAAAATGAGTGACATTCATTATAGTACATAATCCTGAAATAACCACTGAGTCAGGAAGTTTAAAAATGTTTATCTAAAGATTCAGCAGAGTAAAATACAGAACCACATGGTACTTAATCGCAATACCCAAGATTAAGCATAGAAATGATTATTGCTAATCAATGACAGTGTTTAAAGAAGAGAAGAAGATAGAGACAGCAGCGCAACTAAAGGTTGCATTATAATTACCTAAGTGCGAGAACCAAACCCCTTAGCCAAGGAGTTGAAAGGATAGGACCCAGGAAGGATGAAGAGCAAAGACTTCCTCCAGGATCAGGACAGGACCGGTGACCTCTCTACAACGACGCCTGCGTCGTTCCCTCTCTGATACTCGGCTTCTCCTCGATTCTCCCGTGCCTTTCTTCTAATGGACTCCGCCGCCCCCTCCTCAGGACCTCTTCTGGACAGGGATTCAGTCTGCAATCAATCAGCTTAGCGGTCTGGAGCTCTTCCTGTCAGCATCTCCGCTCTCCTGTGCTTCAAGACTTCTGACTCTCGACTCTTAATTAACTAATTCTATATCTATTATACCCTTCTACGCCCATGTACCTCCCCTTAATGTTGCTAAAATATGGGCCACTACTTCTGATTGGACAGGGACAGGGGGTGGATTCTCGCACCATGTTGATTTGGCCTAAATTGTAAAGCCTATTGTCTTTACGTTCCCACCCCTTCAAATTAATACATTCGCTTTATTTCCCACCCGTCTCATGACAAATGTAAACCAATTTTCATAAACATTGTATCGATGTGTGACAGGAAAGCACTAATACAACATCTTCGGCCATCAGGTTACGGCCTTGGACTTCGTCCAGGTTGACTTCATTTGGCAGGCACACAAGACACATGCGCAGAACCATTTGCCTCTCGAGTTTCAGGTCACCAACCCAGGCCCAAGTTTACGAACTAATAAAAGTGCAAGAAGAAAATATTAGAATCACAAATAAAATGTTTCACTGTATACCCACTATTTCTATTCTATTCCCAATTGCATATATATACTATCCCGCGTTAGTAGCGTTAGGAAACGACAATTTAGTAATGACATGAGAGCAAGCTGAAGAATGTGAAAACATCAAGCAGCCATTTTAATGCACACTGCGCAGAAGCAGAAGTTTCCCACCAAGCAAAGAAAGACGTCACACCATGTGATATGGTTGCGACATGCGCATTGAGCTTTCCCGCGCATAGCGGCCATTTTGGATTACAGACAAGCATTATTCATTAGTAAAACACATAGGCAAGCATCTTTTTCTTTTGTGTCGTGAATGCAAAGGTTAGTATTAACAATGCAAGTTTAATAAATTAATACTGTGAGGAGGATTGAATACAAGCAAGTTTCATTTATGAAACCTTGCTCCATCAATCCCCTCTCTGATGGCGTTTCTGAGCCATCAAAAACATTACCCTCAATCAGATGCCAACTTCTAGCAAATTACTTCATTCTCGTCTTTATTCTTTCTATTTTTACAATCTCCTTTTAATTTCTTGTATAATTCACTTCTCCATTCTTCAAGTTCAATTTCATCTATCTTTCGTTTCTTTCCTCTTTCTGTCACCCTATATGTTCCATTCTTTTTACAGCATTTGCACCATATTGTTATTGCCAAAATTATTATTGCTATCCCTGCTAAGGGTACTAATATTTGACCTATAAGTCCTTTCCCTATATTAGCAAACCAGGTACCAATTGACGATATACTATTTGTCAATCTTTCCCATACACTATCAACTTCCAGTGGTTTAAGTTCTTTCTCAAGTTTAGTTATATTCTGTATATACGTTCCAATTTCTGCACTCTTATCAGGAATATAAGTGCAACAATGTTTCGTCTTCAATAATTTACAGACTCCGCCCTCTTTTGCCAATATAATATCAAGAGCAAGACGATATTGCATCACCATAGATCTAATCGCAACCATTTCTGCATTAATCTTTAGAAACCCTCCAGCAGTATCCGTTGACAAACGATCAACTACTGTAGACAATTTACATATTTTCCTTGAGTTCAGAATTATTCCCACTGAAGGTATCAATGCACCAAATATATCACCTACAATTTCTGAAAAACTAGCTCTTTTACTACGTATTAATTTGCTATTGTTTTCATTGCTCTCAGTATTTCTTTTTACGTGGTATATCTTTGGAAATACTATTCCAAAATAACAACTTCCATACCACCGTGCAGGAAGCCTAAAGTAAGCCTTATTCCCACACACATAATAGATTCTAGGAAAAACTGAATCTGTTCCTCCTTTGAGTCCCCAACCTCCAAGAAATAAAAAATTGTGTTCGCATTCACTGGTACCGATGAAAACATTGTTATAATCAGTCTTTAACCTATGAAGACAAATTTTTCCTGTCTTTACAAAATCCAGAGCCATAGCAGCTTGAGCCTTGCCAGGTGTGTAACTACCTTCTTTCTCAGCCCAAGGTGGTAAATGAGCCTTATGCTCAGAAGCTTTCTTTTTAAAATCTTGTCTTCTATCTTCTACTAAATTCAAAAATATCTTTTCTTCTTCATGTAAAGAACATGTTAGATTGTGTCTATGTGCATGTGTTATGTCTATAGATTTCATTGTTAAGAAAAATTCTCCCATAAACTGTGCGTCTTGACTACTAAGCACTGGGTTCATACTCTTGCGAATCGGAACCTCAGAAAATATCACATCTAAGTTTGAATAATAATACTGAAGTCTCCCTGTTCTATAAAATAAACTAGACAAAACACTACATGATATTCCATATGTCAGTGGTAAGTGATGGTATGTTAATCCTTCTGCTACTGATTCGGGTAACTTCATACAGACGTAACAATTACTAACTTCCATGGTGTCTACATATTGAAACAATAACTTTGTGAAAACGTTTAAACTAGTGTTGTTGTCAGCTACTTCATGATGAATTTCTGGTTCACTTTCTGCCATTAGTTCTACTATATTGCCCTTTATGTTTGCTGTCCTTCCTTTAGTTTCATTATTAATCTTTTTATCTACTATCATAAGGTAAGGAACTGCTACAATCAGGACTAACCATACTATAAGCACCATTACTAGACTACATATGCATATTGCACAGCATCTTCTACAACATTTCTGTTTTGGTCTCCCAGTAACTCTATCGTCAGGCATTTTTCGACAAGGAAGATTGCTCTTCTTATCTTTTCTTCTTTTCTTTCGCTTATTCTTTTGCTTAGTCAGGGTGGTCTTGTTTCTTCTTCGTACGTCAATTCTGCACTTGTTCCTTCGCCACCACTGTCACTTGATTCTGAGCTTTCAAAATCTTCAAGGATGATGTAAGTCCAGTCAGGACCCTTAAATTTGTTATTCACAAGTTTCAGTCTTTTACATCTTCTTTTCTCTGTTTTATTTTCTTGTTCGGTTTGACTTGATACTTCAGGTACTTGATCTGGATCTTCACTTCTGGTTGTTATGTGGTACTTTACTCTTTTAATGACACTTGGCCAATGATCTCCTTTTCTTTGTTGGCACTGTTTCTTTGTTTTCGTCTTTAGAGATCTCGTTAATGTCACTGCTTAGCACTGTTTCGTGTTCTTCAATTACTGTGTTTCTTGTTTGCTCCTTTTCAGG
The DNA here is from genome assembly GCA_963921515.1 of Calotriton arnoldi. Lineage (NCBI taxonomy): Eukaryota > Metazoa > Chordata > Amphibia > Caudata > Salamandridae > Calotriton > Calotriton arnoldi. The sequence goes on from CAWUFW010003524.1 coordinate 939,085, forward strand.
TCTAATTGGTTTCTCTGTAACAGCTCCACTGTGAGTTTCCAATAATTGACCTTGTTCTTTATTTATTTCTTCAAGTTCATGTTTTTCAAGGTTTTCTTCTTCTGTGTACTCTTCTTGATCTAACTTGTTCTGATCAGGGCTTATTGCACTGTGAACTTCTGCAGCCTGACCGGATTATTCTAGACCTGTCTGTCCCTGATCAAAGTCTATTAGGTCTTCACTGTTTTGAGTCCAGTTTTCTTTCCCTATCTGACCGTGTTCAGGATTTCTTAATGTCTTTTCTTCTTGTTCCTGAACTGCTTCTTCTTCACCTATCTGATCTTCTTCAATTTCTTTCAATTTCACTTGACTTCTTGTTCTGTGGTATACTTCAGGAACTTCTATCACTGGTATCCAATCCTGACTTGTGCTCGGTTGTTCTTCTTCAGCTTCTCCGGAATCTCGAACCTGAGATCCTTCAGCTGGGCAACCTTCAGCTTCTTCAGTGATCGGCGTTGTCTGAGGATTCTCTTCCTCGGGATCTGGTACTCTCTTGGTGTGACTTACATGGATCCAATTAGGAAATCCGGCACACTTCACTGCTGTATTCGTTGTCAGTATGACTTGACACGGTCTGCCCCATCTAGGTGATAGACACGTTTCTCTGGTGTGATTCTTCACTACCACCCAGTCACCAGGATTCAGATCATGTTCTTGCTCGGGCTGCCTGGAAATTGCGTCTTCTCCAACCTGATGAGAGACAGAACGCACTAGGTCAGCCAATCCTTTGCAATAGTCCAGAACCATATCATCAGATATATTCACCAGTTTGTTTGTGGGAACATGTGTTTGTCTCATTGCTCTTCCCATCATTATTTCGTGGGGGCTCAATCCTGTGTTTCTGTCAGGTATACTTCTGAGTCCCATTAAAACGAGTGGTAATGCATCCGGCCACTCTAATGATGTTGATGCACACATTTTTCCCAGTCTTGACTTTATAGTGCCATTCAATTGTTCAACCACTCCAGAAGCTTCTGAACGATATGCACAGTGCAGTTTCTGTTTTATTTGGAATGCTTCACAGATTAGTTTGATCACTTCGCTGTTAAAATGTTTTCCTCTATCTGATTCCAAAGTTACTGGAAAACCAAACCTAGGAATGAGCTCTCGTAGCAACAGTTTTGCAACTGTAATGCTGTCATTTCTCCTAGTAGGGTAAGCCTCCACCCACTTTGAAAACAGACACACTATGACTAGTACATATTTCAGCCCTCTACATGGTGGTAACTGTATGAAATCAAACTGAAGTCTCATAAATGGACCCTCTGCCTTTCCAATTTTTCCAAATCCAATTACTGTCTTCCTCCCCGGATTATGCATCTGGCAAGTTAGACATCTCTGGCAAAGACTCTCTGCAACAGCCCTGAATTAGGGATTGTACCAATTTTGTCTGAACAGCCTAATCATTGCATCTCTCCCTATGTGTGTGTCTCCATGATGCATTCTAGCCATTTGTGAGAGTAAACAGTCTGGCATGACTGGTCTGCCATCAGCACTGATCCATACTTCATCATCTCCTCTTTGCGAACAACCCACTTTGATCCACAAATTCTTCTCACTTTCATCAACCTCATCTTGCAATTTCTTCACCTCATTCCAAGTTTCAGATGGCATATACAGCATAAGTTGGCAGCTGATTCCCATTCTTTCCACCCTTTTATTAACTGACATTCTGGTTTTGGCACAATGTTGAGCCACCAGATCTGCATATCTGTTGCCGACTACCACCCAGTCATCTCCTGACTGGTGTGCGGCACATTTCACCACAGCCAATTCTTTTGGTGATTGTATTGCTTCTAGCAATTCCCTTACAAATTGTCCATTTTTAATGGGGGATCCTGAAGAAGTCATGAAATCCCTCTGCATCCATAGTTGGCCAAAATCGTGCACAACGCCCGTAACCATATTGGCTATCTGTAAATATGGTCACTCTCTGGTTCCTCCCAATTTTGCAAGCTTTTATCAAAGCAATCAATTCAGCTACTTGTGCAGATTTGACTCCTGGTAAATAGGATGCTTCAACTATTCCAGTTAATTCACATACCGCATAGGCAGCAGTTAGTTTACCATCTTCATGTCTTTGACATGAACCATCAACAAATAGCTCCCTGTCTGGCTTTTTAAGAGGCTTTTCCTCTATATCTGGGCGTGGTTTTGTGCATAATTCTGTGATTTGTATTCAATCATGTTCATCGTCTTCATAATCTTTAATTCTCTCATGACGTGGGTCTGGTAGTAAGGTTGCTGGATTTATTATAGTACACCTTACCATATTCAAATTTTCAGCACCCATTATTATTCTTTCATATTTAGTCAGCCGACTAGGAGTAAGATGCTGAGTTCGGGTTCTTGTCAACAGAATGACAACTGCATGTGGAACATACACTTTTACAGGGTGTCCCATCACGATTGACTCACTTTGTTCAATGCTCAAACAAGTAGCCGCCACTGCTTTTAGGCATCCTGGCAATGCGGCTGCTACTGGGTCCAATGTAGCAGAAAAATATGCTATAGGACGTCTTTCTAGTCCATGTCTTTGAGTTAGGACAGAAAGTGCACAATTTTCTCTCTCATGACAGAACAATGCAAATTCTCTTTTATAATCAGGCATGCCTAAGGCAGGTGCTGAACATAGGGCATTTCTCAATTTTACAAAGGCTTCTACACTTTCATCCTCCCACTCCACAGGGTCCTTTGCTTTCTTTTTTGTCATGTTAATTAAGGGCTTAGCTAACATGGAAAATCTTGGTATCCATTGTCGACAGTAACCTACTATTCCTAGGAACATTCTCACTTGTCTTTGTGTTACAGGCATTTGCATTTTCTTTATTAAAGCTACTCTTTCAGCTGTTACTCTTCTTTTTCCCCTCTCAATTTGGTGTCCCAGATATTTAACAGCTGTTGTACAGAATTGCAATTTTTCAGGTGAGACTTTATGTCCTTCTTCTGCCAAAAGATTTAACAATGCTATGGAATCAACAACACAGTCCTCTCTGGTGTTCGATGCCACCAATAAGTCGTCGATATATTGGACTAAGACTGAGCTTCCTGGCATCACTAGTTTTTCAAGGCACTTTTTCAGTATCTGGTTGAAAATAGAAGGACTTTCTGTGTACCCCTGAGGAACACGATTCCACACATAAACTTTGTTCTCAAATTTAAATGAGAAAAGATACTGGCTGTCTGGATGTAATGGTATTGAAAAGAACGCTTGACACAAATCAATTACTGTGAACCATCCTGCCCTCCACGGAATCTGGTGTAGAATTACTGCAGGATTTGGTACTATGGGACAACATGGTTCTACAATCTTATTTATTTTCCTCAGGTCCTGAACAATCCTATATTTTCCACTAGGTTTCTTTAATCCCATTATTGGTGAATTACATGGGCTACTCATTACTTCTTTTAGTATGTTTTGTTCTACCATTCGATTTATTTCTTCAATGACTCCTGCTTTTACTTCTGCACTCATTTGTACTGTCTGGTATTTGGGAAAATTGCACCTTCCTTTACAGTAATTTTAACTGGATCTATTTTAGCCATAAGTCCTACTTCTTTTCCGGTGAAATCCCATACTATGGGGTTTACTGTTCCTTTTAATTCTTCTGGCAACTCATCTTTTGTTATTAACGAAACCATCTCATCCACTTCTGTACCTTGTTTTGCAATCATAATTTTATATACATGATCTTCATCTGGTGTCTGAACTGCCACACCATCCGGTGTGCAGAAAATGGTACAATTCATCTTGCACAACAAATCCCTACCTAATAAGTTTACTGGACTAGAATCACACACTACAAATTAATGCATTTCTCTGAAGTTTCCAATTTTAACTTCCATTGGTTCGGTAAGAGGTGTTCTAATCTGCTGATTAGCTACCCCCACTACTTGGATATTTTCACCAGAGAGAGGAAAGTCTGGAATGACTGCTGTTCTCACAGTAGACCGGGTAGCACCAGTGTCCAAAAGGAAAGTAATATCATTACCTTTCACATTCCCTTCAACATATGGACCTCACTGATCTACCTGTAAGGATGCGCCAAGTATGCACTCCTTCTTCCCCTCTCCTAGGCACCGTCATAAACTGTATTGACAGAAATCGTCCTGCAAAAGAAATTGTGATGTCATATAATCATTCTTACCACTTCCTCCTTGATATCCGATGTCTGTACCATGCTTTGCTCTGCTTACATTACCCTGAATAGGTGCAGGTGGCAACTGACTCTGAGGATTTGCACCCTGCTGTGAGTCATTCTGCGTCTGTGGATTTAAATTTTGATTTGGGCCATTATTATTCCGAATCTTTTTACATTCATCCTTCCAATGCCCCAATTTTCCGCATCCATGACAAGGAAATTTCTTTTTAGCTTCTTCTCTACTCATTCGTCCTCTAAACTTTCCACCATTCCCAGCATCACCATTCGTTCCGGAATCTTTTCCTTGATTTTCACTCAGATTTTCCAAATTAATTCCCTGTTTCTCAGCCATTTTCACCTGTGCCCACATCACTTTTTCCTGCAATTTCTTATGTCTATCCTCAATATTGTCTCCACAATATTTTGCATACTTCAGAATCTCATCTATGGGCTTTCCCTGCCAACACAGCATATGCTGTTTAATCATCTGACAAATTTCTGGCTTTAACCCATTAACAAATCGATACACAAACTGACTCATGTTCTTGTCTCCAATGTCCTCAAATCCACTATACTGTTTAAATACCTGCAATAGACGCTCATAGTAGGAATGTACTGATTCATTAGCTTCTTGGGTAGTTCGATCTATTTTTACCCAATCTGTTTCTTTCGGTGGTATTTTCCCTTTCAGGTAAGTTATCACTTGCTGATACTTTTTCATCACATCATTTGACGGGGCACCTGTCTTCGGATCTCTAGGATATTCATCACTAGGCCAATCAACTGTAATTTTACAATCTGTCCACAAATCGGCAGGTACCACTATGTCAAACAAACCATCCAAATCCTTCAACAATACTTTTGACACCTTCACAAACCTGTCAACCTGCTTGTACCATTCAATTGGTTTTTCTCTCAATTTTGGAAAATCATTCGTAAATGACAAAATATCCTGTCTGCTCCATGGGACATGTACATATCCTCCTCCTGCAACTTCTCGCATTGGATACATTTGATCTGCTTTCCCTGTTTCCTTCATCACATATTCAGATGCTGTTCTACTTGTCCGTGCTTCTTCCTTTTTCTTGGCCCACCTAGTTTTCCATTTATCTAGGTCTCCCCATTTTTGCAAAACTAACATTAATTCTCTTATTTGTAATCTTCTTCCAGAGGCATTCATATTTTCTAAATCTTTGTCTGAAAATTCTGCTCTATAGGGTTTCTGTAGTACCTTTGATCTCCCTATTTCTATTCCCATCTGTAGTGCTAAATTTGATAATTTTTCATGAAATAACCTTACATTTCTGGTGATACTCCTGCATAGGAACAATAATTCTTCTTCATCATAGGTATTTAAGCGTTCTAGTCCTACATTTCCTGCTATTATTTCTTCTAATTCGACTTTCAATTTATGAATGTCCATTATTTTCGGAGGTGTGCACTGTTTAACTGACCCTTCACCCATCTTTCTAGATCTTCAGGTGTTACTATGGTAGCACTTTTTGCTCCCGATGTTACTAAACTTACATATTTTGAACCTCCAGGTACATCTTTTCTTGGAGTACTATTTACAGAACCTCGAATAGGCAAGTCCATGAGTGATATTGTGGATTCACAGTCACTAAATTGATCCTCAATTATAACTGGAGCTTCAGGTTTTGGATTATTCACAGCAGTAGGTGTAAGTATCGGTGGAGCACAGCTTCCCTGCATACCATATAATGGAACTACTGGACCAATTGTTACAGGTATGGTCAATGAATCAGGATGTACTTTTATCTGAGTTATTTTCTGTATTAATTCTGTTCTGGTCTTTTCTAGGGCATCTTTTTCTTTGTCATGAAGTATTCTACTAGTGGTGAATTCATGCATTACCTGTGGCACTAATGGAGTTTTTGGTGGTGCACTTGGGGTGCATCCACTTGTCCCTTCCTGATATGGTGGGGGATTTCTTAACATTTCCTCCATAAATTCGTCTTCAGACTCCTCATTTCTCATTAAATGTTTTGTCTTTTCTGTGCACTTACTTCCTAATTTCTCCTCTGCTGAGAACAATGGATATAATCCTTCTGTAATCATTGCCCTCCTCCATTGTTTCATCTGACCATCCCTAGACTCACGTAGATATCTGGGAAAAAATCCTGGATAACTCCTATTACTTCTAGATCGGTCCCGCTCAAATGCCTCGGTTTCCCATTCTTCTAGAGCTTCGTACTGAGTTAATCTAGGTCTGGGTTCTAAGTCATTCATCCTCAATCTCAAATTCTGAAGAATTCGCCCATTGAACGTGCCATTCTCGGGAAATGCTAGTATTCCATCATTTTTGGTATATTCTATCCAATTCTCCATCCATACACAAGTATGATAACCTCTCTCCATCATCATGAATGAAGCGGGCGTTTTAGCTGGTGGAATAATAATTCCTTCTCTAGTTTTGAGTGGTTTATCCTTTTTAAAATAGTTCTTAATCTTTTGCAGAAAGGACATTTTTCTCTTCTCTCCGTACATTCTATCTAATCTTCGGTGTACAAAATTATATTCTGCAAAACCTAGGAATCTCCTATCCGGACGAGTTCCTGTTAAAGTCTGATCGCGTTTTAACATGCAATCTTTATCCACTAAGATTTTAGCTTCTAAAATATCAACCAATCAAGTCTCTGCTAACTTTTATTTCCGAACCAATACTTGCGCGGACTTTTGGTGACGTTTATCTGTCAACCCCTCCTTTACAATCTGCTCTTTTCTGTCCTTGCTGGTTTAACCAATCCCAGCGCGGCACCTATGACGTCAGTACTACTCCTGACTACTGACCCCTCCTTTACAAGGGTTTTCCACACCCGCTGTTTCAACCAATCCCAGCGCGGCGTTTTGTGACGTCAGCTCCCTCTCCGGCAACTGACCCTCCCTTTACAAAAATTTACGCAAACTTATTTTCTCTACAATTCTTAATTTTCAGTAACAACATAAAACATTCGCTATCGTGCCAGTTTCTCTAAAATAGAAAAGATAGTTTTCTCTCACACTTAGTAAAACCTTTCCGTTTACTAAACATACACTACGAGTAAAACACTTCCGTCTACTCTTCACACAAGCTCCAGAAGTACCTGTTACTTCTCCAATGTTACCCTTTCTAGGTGATATAACATCAAATTTTCACCAGCGTACTCTTTTGGTATTACTTACACGCATAGAGTCCCTAACGAGTACTGAAAGTCCTGCTTAACTTTTCAGTACTAATTCTGCCTGACAGATAACCTCACTGCAGTATGGCTTCCACTTACCATCCGCTATTCCTTTTACCCCGGGGTATTCTGGACAACATAAAACAAAACTCAAAATTTAAGCGGATGCTAGTTCATAAAAATACAAATAAAATTCTCATTACCCAATTAACAAAAAGTAACCATCCTCTGATAACCAGAAAACTGATCCAGCGCGATATTAGCAAACAGCATTCATACACCAGATACTCACTTGGGCCCATACATTCATACTACGCTAATACTTACGCTGGGTTTTATCAGTTGTTACTCTCTATCAAAATCCCTGCTACCAATTACCTTCTGATTGAAGAGTAATGACTTACCAATGAATCCTTTGCTAATTGGGAAATTTAAAATGAGTGACATTCATTATAGTACATAATCCTGAAATAACCACTGAGTCAGGAAGTTTTAAAATGTTTATCTAAAGATTCAGCAGAGTAAAATACAGAACTGTGAGAAGTTGGCCTGGCATATGCTGTCCACTAATTATAGTGGGCACCTTGCACCAGTCCAAACAACCCCTTATAGGAGATAGGTTAAAGACAACCTTTATTGAAAGCTATCCTAGTGGTAGCTATGGAGAGCAGCCTTCAGGCTAAGTCTTGAAGGAATGTAAAGCAGCTTGTTTTACCAGTCTATAATCTCTTGAGTGACCAAATGAAAGAGGACCACACCAGGTATATATTCAAAATATATGTATTTATTGCTAAACACACCCCTCTAGTCTCTTTATGAGGCTAGAGTTTGAAGTACATAAGTTATAAGTTAGTTATCTACAGTAATAGCACAAATACACGATTGAGCCCTAGGGGCGTACCAAACCATATACCAATAAAGTGGTATAAGAACCACGACTGAGCTAGACACAGGGCCTAGAGCCTGTAGAAGTGCTTGGACCACAAGGAACCACCCAAGGTAGTGACACAGGGGACCCACGGGGGACGCGTGCAGTGTAAGAACACAGCCGCGAATCGCCGTTGACTTCTATGGGGAAAGTCGCGGTTGGAAGTTTAGAGAAAAGGGACACTTAGAGGAGGACTTGGAGCAAACCCTTTTAGAACTAAGCTGTTCTAGTGTCAATACCCACGGGAGCACCGGAGTACTCGAGTTACCTCACCCAGGGGAGCCGGGTGCATAGGTGTCTTTCGGGGTCGGGTTTCGTCGTCGTTTTCAATGGCGATCTGCTGCAAAGTGCTGCTGGCGGCCAAGTCGAAAGTGTTCGGGTGGATCCAAAGGTGGATCGAAGATCTGAAGAACCTGAAAGCAGAGGGGACAGAGTCTGGGTCACTAGCCAGTGACCAGGAAGGCGATGAGCAGATGCCTACCGATGTCGAGTGCTTCAGGTAGGTTGATGGTCATATTGACTCTTCAGCCACAAGGTCCAGGAGGCGTCGACGATGACCAGGAGCTGGATTCGAGCTGTCCCACAACGTTTGTCGATTGCAGGGGTGTCAGCGACTGGATTGGACCCAACAAGCCTTGGCAACAGCAAGTCTAGTGGAAATGAAAGAAGGACGATGGTGCAGACCAGCAAGGTCTGTGGGACTCACCCAGCGAGGGTAAGTCAGGGCACTCCTGGAGCAACCAGGGAGCCCAAGCAGAAGAAGATTGGCCTTCGGGAGGGCCTACTAGCCAACGGACTAGCGACCGCAAAGGAGCCTCAAGTGGACGCACTTGGAGCTGGCTCACGGGACACTCGTGAAGTGGAGGCCAGTGATCTTCAGTGCAGTCGGTGCTGGAGGCGGGGGCTACTCGGAGCCCAAAGCACAACTTCATGGGATCCCAGGAAGAGGATGCACTTGCAAATGTGCTCGGTGTCCAGGGGTCACGGTTCCACGTTACCCACGACAGCTACGGGCCTCAGCTTTGCTGGGGACTCAGGGCAGCCTCGGGGAAGTCTGGAAATCCACCTCTGTGATGCAAAGACTTCGGCGTCCGGCGGGAGCTTCAGCGATGCAGACCGGACAATTGCTTCTTTGGTGCCTGCCAAGCAGGGGAGTCACTCCTTGACCCCAAGGGAGATTCTTCAGTCCTCTAATCTTGAAGTAGAGCGTCGAAGGTCCAGGATTCTGTGTCAGAGTTTCATCCAGGTAAATCTAAAGTCCTAAGGACTGGGGTCCCATACTTATACCAAGTTAGGGGTTGGACATACTCTGGGGACCCACCTATGGGAGGGTCAGGGCAGAGGGGTGGTTACACCCCTTTCCCTTTGTCCAGTTTCACGCCAGAGCAGGGGCTGGAAGCCCCTGAGCTGGTTTGAACTGGGGTATGCACAGGGACACCAAATGTGCCCCCAGTGCAGGACTTCAAAGCACCAGAGAGTGCTCCCGCCCAGCCCCAATACACACTATCCTGTCTGGGGAGGTGGTTACACCTCCCTGGGATAGGAAACCTATTGTCCAGGCCTCCCCTGCCGGAGTTTCGGTCAGCAGCAGGAGGCCAGACTCGTGTCTGTGGCAGCGGCATCCATTTTGTAATGCCAGGGCTTGGAAAGAAGTTACCGGGCAGGCCGGTGTGTACATGTCTCTCCCTCTAGAAGGGTGGAATGCTACCCCCACCGCCAGAACTGGCGGGGGTAGTATTCCAAGATGTTTGACACCAAACACGACATGTTTCCGTGCAGCCATCCCAAAGTTAGCATTTAACGCAAGGTTATAATGCGCTTAAGAGTATATGGTCAGGCTGCACTACAAACAGCATCAGAGAAGGGTCTCCGAACGCTGCAGAGGGGCCCTGCTCATTCAGGGGCACCCTCTCACATAGGAACCACGCACTCTGCCTCCAGGATTGATAAGGCCTGCCATAGGAGTGACTTATAGGTTTATATGTGTGTATGTATGTAGTGATATAGGTAGCCTATATCACAGTAAGGGGTGCAGGCACCACCTCACCCAGGCTGCAGTAGCAGACCTGTGGTGTCCTTTTGGCTGGCCTTCCAGGGGTGGCACAATACATGCTTCAGCCCCTGGCAGGCCTCTGAGGTACCTATGCCCTGGGTACATAGTATACCATATACTAGGGACTTATAAGGGCACTCCAGATTCCAATCAGAGATGTGCCTAAGGCACATGGAAACCATTTTAGAGAGGAAGCAGCTAGGCTGGGGTTCTGATTAGCAGGGCCCCAGCCAGACTAAAGTAGAAAAACAGTGAAGCATCAGCAAAAAGTGGGGGTACCCATGTGAAGCAGATCCTACTCTCCTACACAACCCCCCAAACGTAGGGACATTAAACTAACCTTGCCCAGTTAAGTCTTCATGTTCTAAGTGGAAGTACCTAGAGAGTCCATCTGCATTGGCATGGTTACTCCCAGGTCTATGTTCCACTGTGAAGTCCATCCCCTGTAGGGAAATGGACCACCTAAGCAGTTTGGGGTTTTCACCCTTCATTTGTTTTAGCCATAAGAGGGGCTTATGGTCTGTTTGAACAAGGAAGTGAGTACCAAACAAGTATGGCCTCAACTTCTTCAGAGCCCAGACCACAGCAAAGGCCTCCCTCTCAATGGCTGACCAACGTTTCTCTCTAGGGGTCAGCCTTCTGCTAATAAAAGCTACTGGCTGATCCTGACCTTCATCATTCAATTGTGACAGTACAGCCCCTACCCCCAATTCAGATGCATCTGTTTGGACAATGAACTTCTTGGAGTAATCAGGACTCTGTAGAATGGGAGCAGTGCACATGGCATGCTTTAGGTCATCAAATGCCTTTTGACAGCTAACTGTCCACTGAACCTTTTGGGCATTTTCTTGGAAGTTAAGTCATTCAGGGGTGTCACTATTGATCCATACCCCTTGACAAATCTCCTATAGTACCCAGTCAGGCCTAAAAGGCTCTCACCTGAGTCTGGGTAGTTGGAGCAGTCCAGTCCATGATGGTCTGGATCTTGCTCTGCAGTGGTTGAACCTGGCCTCCACCCACAAGGTGGCCCAGGTACACAACCTGACTCTGCCCTATCTGGCACATGGTGGCCTTGATAGTCAGGCCTGCTTTCTGCAGGGCCTGCAAAACATTTCTGAGGTGGACCAGGTGATCCTCCCAGGTGGAGCTAAAGACAGCAATATCATCTAGATATGCTGCACTATAGGCTTCCAGACCTGTAAGGACTGTATTCACCAACCTCTGAAAAGTGGCAGGTGCATTCTTCAGACCAAAGGGCATCACCACAAATTGATAATGCCCACTAGGGGTTGAGAATGCTGTCTTTGGCTTTGCATCATCAGCTAGTCTGATCTGCCAGTAGCCAGCTGTCAGGTCAAATGTGCTTAGATACTTGGCTGAGGCCAAAGTGTCTATTAGCTCATCTGCCCTAGGTATTGGATGGGCATCAGTCCTAGTGACTGCATTGAGACCCCTGTAGTCCACACAAAACCTCATCTCTCTTTTCCCACCATTGGTGTGAGGTTTTGGCACAAGGACCACTGGACTAGCCCAAGGGCTATCTGAGGGTTCAATAACTCCCAAATCCAACATCTTCTGGACTTCTGTCCTGATACAGTCCCTGACAAGGTCAGGTTGCCTATAAATCTTATTTTTAATAGGCAGACTGTCCCCAGTGTCCACTTCATGAGTGCACCAGGTGGCCTGACTGGGTGTCAGTGAGAATATGTGTCTGAACTGATTGAGCACCTGTCTGCAATCAGTTTGCTGCTGGGCAGTGAGGCTGCCTGCCAAGGCTACACCATCCACTGACCCATCATCAGGGTTCTGTGAGAGCAGGTCAGGGAGTGGGTCACTCTCTTCCTCCTGTCCCTCATCAGTAGCCATGAGCAAGCCCATGTCTGCCCTGTCCACATATGGTTTTAACCTGTTGACATGGAGAACCCTGTGGGGACTCCTGGGTGTTCCTAGGTCTACTAAATAGGTAACCTCACCCTTCTGTTCAACAATGGTATGGGGTCCACTCCATTTGTCTTGGAGAGCTGCTGGGGCCACTGACTCCAACACCCACACCTTCTGTCCTGGCTGGTAAACAGTCAGTACAGCCTTTTGGTCATGCCAGGCTTTTTGAAGTTCCTGGCTAGCCTCAAGGTTTTTAGTTGCCTTTTTCATGTACTCAGCCATCCTGGAGCGGAGACCAAGTACATAGTCCACTATGTCTTGCTTTGGGGGCTTGAGAGGTAACTCCCATCCTTCCTTCACCAAGCTCAATGGACCCTGACAGGGTGACCAAACAAAAGTTCAAAAGGGCTGTAGCCAACCCCCTTTTGAGGCACCTCCCTGTATACAAATAAAAGGCAGGGCAAGAGTATGTCCCATCTTCGCCTAAGCTTTTCTGGGAACCCTTTAATCATGCCCTTCAAGGTTTTGTTGAATCTCTCAACTAAACCATTGCATTGTGGGTGATAGGGTGTGGTGGACTTGTAAGTCACTCCACACTCCTTCCACATTGCTTTCAAGTATCCAGACAAAACGTTTGCACCCCTGTCTGATACAACCTCCTTAGGGAAGCCCACTCTTGAGAAAATTCCCAGGAGGGCCCTTGCCACCACAGGTGCTGTAGTGGTCCTAAGGGGAATAGCCTCTGGGTACCTGGTGGCATGATCCACTACCACCAGGATAAACCTGTGCCCAGATGCTGTTTGGGGATCCATGGGACCAACAATGTCAATCCCCACCCTTTCAAAGGGAACCCCACCACAGGTAGTGGTATCAGGGGGCATTTGTAGTGCCATCTGCCTTGCCACTGGCCTGGCAGGTTACACAGGAGCGACAAAACTCCTTGGTGTCTTCAGACATGTGGGGCCAGTGAAAGTGAGGGACAATTCTGTCCCAAGTCTTGTTCTGGCCCAGGTGACCTGCTAAGGGAATGTCATGGGCTAGGGTCAATAGGAAGCCCCTGAACTTCAGAGGTATAACCAACCTCCTGGTGGCACCAGGCTTGGGGTCTCTACACTCTGAGTACAAGAGTCCATCATCCCAATACACTGTATGGGGACCACTAGCTTTCCCAGCAGCCTCAGCAGCAGCTTGCTGTCTGAGGGGTTCAAGAGAGGGGCAGCTCTGCTGCTCCTGGCTCAGATCTGCCCTGGAAGGGCCCCTGTCCTCAAGAACTCAACCTGGTCAGGTTCAAGCTCCTCTGGGACAGTTCCTTCCTCAGGACTGAGATCATCCCCCTCAAGAGACTGATCTTCCTTGAGCCAAGGGGAAGGCACTGCCTTTACCCTACTACTCCTCTTCTTGGAGGGCACTTGGTCCATTATTCCAGAATCCAAGGCCTGTTCAGTGTTAGACATTTTGGCTTGTGACCTGGTCACAGCAAACACATCTGCAGGGATGCCCAGCATTTCTGCATGGGTCCTGAGCTCCACTTCTGCCCAAGCTGAAGTTTCTAAATCATTGCCAAGCAAGCATTCAACTGGTAGGTCTACACTTACCACAACCTTCTTAAGGCCAGTTACCACTCCCCAGGAGAAGTTAACAACTGCCAGAGTATGGTCTGTTCTGACATTGCTAGCATTGGTCACTTGGTACATTTCACCAAGTATAATCTGCCCAGGATTCACAAGGTCTTGTGTCACCATGGTGACACTTGCCCCTGTGTCCCTAAATGCCAAAGCCTCTTTTCCATTGATTAAGGGCTGTTGCCTGTACTTGCCCAGATTACTGGGACTCACAGAGGAGGTCACATCCATGCCTCCATCACAGACTAGAACAGCCTGAGTGAGTTCTCTGACTAGGTCAGAGCTCATCTCCTTACCCAGGGTCAACCCTACTAAACCCTTGGCTTGTGTAGTCCCACCACCAACTGTTACTGCACTAGGGGGAGCAGGTGCCTTAGGGGCATTGGTGGGGGCTGGAGTAGAGTCTTTGGACTTGGTGCAATCACTGGTCCAGTGGGTCTTTTGCTTACAGACCTTGCACCATGGTTTCTTTTGGCCTTTCCCTTTGTTAGACTGTGAATCCCTACCTGAAGAAGATTTTTGGGGGCCTTGTGAAGACTTCTGGTCTTTACCCTTCTCCCCACCCTTATCAGAGTTCTTAGAATCTTGCTTCTTTGGGTCACCACCTTGGTTCTGTACCTTCTGCCTCACCCTGGTTCGGACCCATTTGTCTGCCTTCTTTCCCAATTCTTGGGGAGAGGTCAGATCAGAGTCCACCAGGTACTGATGCAACAGCTGATTTTGACAGTTATTAAGAATCTGCTCCCTCATGATACAATTGTACAATCCTGCGAAGTCACACACCTTACTGCCCATCAACCAACCTTCCAGAGCCTTAGCAGAACAATCCACATAGTCTACCCAGTCTTGAGTCTGTGCTTTTTGGGTGTCTCTGAACTTTAACCTGTATTGTTCAGTTGTTAGGCCAAACCCATCAATCAGAGCACTCTTCAAGACTTTGTAATTGTCAGCATCCTCTTCTCTTACAGTGAGGAGCTTGTCTCTACCTTTGTCTGCAAAGGAGAGCCACAAGATTGCTGCCCACTGCTCCTGAGGGACCCTCTGTACTTTACAGGCCCTCTCCAGAGCAGTTATCCATTTGTGGATGTCATCCCCACTCTGGTAGGGAGGGACAATCCTGCTCAGGTTTCTATGGTCATAAGACCTTTCCCTATCTCTGGGGAAATTGCTGCCACCATGGGACTCTAGTCCCATCTTTTTTCTCTCTTTGAGGAGATCTAGGGACTCCCTGTCTATAGCCAACTGCTGTTTTCTGAGCTCAAGCTGGGCTTGCTCATACTGAATCAGTCTCTTTCTCCTGTCATGAGAGGATTCTCTCCTATGAGAAGAGACAGAGGTCCCTATTGAGGTGTCAGAGTGGTTAGACTCCTGAGAAGGAGATCTAGACCTTCTGGGCACACTCACAATTCTTCCTGGGGGGACAAAGGGAAGGTCATTCTGATCCTCCTCCTCCACAGGAGGAATTGGGTTCTCCAGGTCAAGGTCATTTTCACCTTCCTGGCCAGTTTCAGAGGGGGGGGCCTGGGTTTCTTCACCCCTACCCCTTCCTCATCTTCTGCCCCACCCTCTCTGCCTACCCCTTCAGACCCCAGGGGTCTGCTGAGATCATCAGCCAGTAACACCTCCCTGAGGTGTTGGGTGCTGGCACTTTTGCCTGCCTTCAGCTTCCTAGTATTGCATAATGCTCTCAATTCCAAGAATGGGAGTTTATCATACTTGGAGGGAAGAAGCCCACTGGCTTCTGGCAAGGACTCACTGGGTCCTGGCTTTGAAGACATTACTAGTGAGGTGTGGTGTATGCACTACCTACTCTAGTGTGGCCTACTAAACTCTCTTGAGTTGTAGAAAGGGTGTGCTATCCCTTAACACACAACTCTAAGTTCAGTAGAACTTACTGTATACTAAGCATGATTTATATGTACCTAAGGTACCCTTAGTGGTTTTCAGTTGATCAATTCAATTGAGATTATCTGGTAAAACAATAGCAAGCTGGAATCCCACCCGCTGCACACCAATGTGAGAAGTTGGCCTGGCATATGCTGTCCACTAATTATAGTGGGCACCTTGCACCAGTCCAAACAACCCCTTATTGGAGATAGGTTAAAGACAACCTTTATTGAAAGCTATCCTAGTGGTAGCTATGGAGAGCAGCCTTCAGGCTAAGTCTTGAAGGAATGTAAAGCAGCTTGTTTTACCAGTCTATAATCTCTTGAGTGACCAAATGAAAGAGGACCACACCAGGTAAATATTCAAAATATATGTATTTATTGCTAAACACACCCCTCTAGTCTCTTTATGAGGCTAGAGTTCGAAGTACATAAGTTATAATTAGTTATCTACAGTAATAGCACAAATACACGTTTGAGCCCTAGGGGCGTACCAAACCATATACCAATAAAAAGGTATAAGAACCACGACTGAGCTAGACACAGGGCCTAGAGCCTGTAGAAGTGCTTGGACCACAAGGAACCACCCAAGGTAGTGACACAGGGGACCCACGGGGGACGCGTGCAGTGTAAGAACACAGCCGCGAATCGCCGTTGACTTCTATGGGGAAAGTCGCGGTTGGAAGTTTAGAGAAAAGGGACACTTAGAGGACTTGGAGCAAACCCTTTTAGAACTAGGCTGTTCTAGTGTCAATACCCACGGGAGCACCGGAGTACTCGTGTTACCTCACCCAAGGGAGCCGGGTGCATAGGTGTCTTTCGGGGTCGGGTTTCGTCGTAGTTTTCAATGGCGATCTGCTGCAAAGTGCTGCTGGCGGCCAAGTCGAAAGTGTTCGGGTGGATCCAAAGGTGGATCGAAGATCTGAAGAACCTGAAAGCAGAGGGGACAGAGTCTGGGTCACTAGCCAGTGACCAGGAAGGCGATGAGCAGATGCCCACCGATGTTGAGTGCTTCAGGTAGGTTGACAGTCGTCTTGACTCTTCAGCCACGAGGTCCAGGAGGCATCGATGATGACCAGGAGCTGGATTCGAGCTGTGCCATGACGTCTGTCGATTGCAGGGGTGTCGGCGACCAGATTGGACCCAACAAGCCTTGGCAACGGCAAGTTTTGTGGAAATGAAAGAAGGATGATGGTGCAGACCAGCAAGGTCTGTGGGACTCACCCAGCAAGGGTAAGTCAGGGCACGCCTGGAGCAACCAGGGAGCCCAAGCAGAAGAAGATTGGCCTTCGGGAGGGCCTACTAGCCAATGGACTAGCAACTGCAAAGGAGCCTCAAGTGGACGCACTTGGAGCTGGCTCACGGGACACTCATGGAGTGGAGGCCAGTGATCTTCGGTGCAGTCAGTGCTGGAGGCGGGGGCTACTTGGAGCCCAAAGCACAACTTTGTGAGAACCCAGGAAGAGGATACACCTGCAAATGTGCTCGGTGTCCAGGGGTCATGGTTCCACGTTACCCACGACAGCTACGGGCCTCAGCTTTGCTGGGGACTCAGGGCAGCCTCGGGGAAGTTTGGAAATCTACTTCTGGTGATGCAAAGACTTCAGCGTCCGGCGGGAGCTTCAGCGATGCAGACCGGACAATTGCTTCTTTGGTGCCTGCCAAGCAGGGGAGTCACTCCTTGACCCCAAGGGAGATTCTTCAGTCCTCTAATCTTGAAGTAGAGCGTCGAAGGTCCAGGATTCTGTGTCAGAGTTTCATCCAGGTAAATCTAAAGTCCTAAGGACTGGGGTCCCATACTTATACCAAGTTAGGGGTTGGACATACTCTGGGGACCCACCTATGGGAGGGTCAGGGCAGAGGGGTGGTTACACCCCTTTCCCTTTGTCCAGTTTCACGCCAGAGCAGGGGCTGGAAGCCCCTGAGCTGGTTTGAACTGGGGTATGCACAGGGACACCAAATGTGCCCCCAGTGCAGGACTTCAAAGCACCAGAGAGTGCTCCCGCCCAGCCCCAATACACACTATCCTGTCTGGGGAGGTGGTTACACCTCCCTGGGATAGGAAACCTATTGTCCAGGCCTCCCCTGCCGGAGTTTCGGTCAGCAGCAGGAGGCCAGACTCGTGTCTGTGGCAGCGGCATCCATTTTGTAATGCCAGGGCTTGGAAAGAAGTTACCGGGCAGGCCGGTGTGTACATGTCTCTCCCTCTAGAAGGGTGGAATGCTACCCCCACCGCCAGAACTGGCGGGGGGGTAGTATTCCAAGATGTTTGACACCAAACACGACATGTTTCCGTGCAGCCATCCCAAAGTTAGCATTTAACGCGAGGTTATAATGCGCTTAAGAGTATATGGTCAGGCTGCACTACAAACAGCATCAGAGAAGGGTCTCCGAACACTGCAGAGGGGCCCTGCTCATTCAGGGGCACCCTCTCACATAGGAACCACGCACTCTGCCTCCAGGATTGATAAGGCCTGCCATAGGAGTGACTTATAGGTTTATATGTGTGTATGTATGTAGTGATATAGGTAGCCTATATCACAGTAAGGGGTGCAGGCACCACCTTACCCAGGCTGCAGTAGCAGACCTGTGGTGTCCTTATGGCTGGCCTTCCAGGGGTGGCACAATACATGCTTCAGCCCCTGGCAGGCCTCTGAGGTACCTATGCCCTGGGTACATAGTATACCATATACTAGGGACTTATAAGGGCACTCCAGATTCCAATCAGAGATGTGCCTAAGGCACATGGAAACCATTTTAGAGAGGAAGCAGCTAGGCTGGGGTTCTGATTAGCAGGGCCCCAGCCAGACTAAAGTCGAAAAACAGTGAAGCATCAGCAAAAAGTGGGGGTACCCAGGTGAAGCAGATCCTACTCTCCTACAAGAACCACATGGTACTTAATCGCAATACCCAAGATTAAGCATAGAAATGATTATTGCTAATCAATGACGGTGTTTAAAGAAGATAAGAAGATAGAGACAGCAGCGCAACTAAAGGTTGCATTATAATTACCTAGGTGCGAGAACCAAACCCCTTAGCCAAGGAGTTGAAAGGATAGGACCCAGGAAGGATGAAGAGCAAAGACTTCCTCCAGGATCAGGACAGGACCGGTGACCTCTCTACAACGACGTCTGCGTCGTTCCCCTCTCTGATACTCGGCTTCTCCTCAATTCTCCCGTGCCTTTCTTCTAATGGACTCCACCGCCCCCTCCTCAGGACCTCTTCTGGACAGGGATTCAGTCTGCAATCGATCAGCTTAGCGGTCTGGAGCTCTTCCTGTCAGCATCTCCGCTCTCCTGTGCTTCAAGACTTCTGACTCTCGACTCTTAATTAACTAATTCTATATCTATTATACCCTTCTACGCCCATGTACCTCCCCTTAATGTTGCTAAAATATGGGACCACTACTTCTGATTGGACAGGGACAGGGGGTGGATTCTCGCACCATGTTGATTTGGCCTAAATTGTAAAGCCTATTATCTTTACGTTCCCACCCCTTCAAATTAATACATTCGCTTTATTTCCCACCCGTCTCATGACAAATGTTAACCAATTTTCATAAACATTGTATCGATGTGTGACAGGAAAGCACTAGTACAACATCTTCGGCCATCAGGTTATGGCCTTGGACTTCGTCCAGGTTGACTTTATTTGGCAGGCACACAAGACACATGCACAGAACCATTTGCCTCTCGAGTTTCAGGTCACCAACCCAGGCCCAAGTTTACGAACTAATAAAAGTGCAAGAAGAAAATATTAGAATCACAAATAAAATGTTTCACTGTATACCCACTATTTCTATTCTATTCCCAATTGAATATATATACTATCCCGCGTTAGTAGCATTAGGAAACGACAATTTAGTAATGACATGAGAGCAAGCTGAAGCATGTGAAAACATCAAGCAGCCATTTTAATGCACACTGCGCAGAAGCAGAAGTTTCCCACCAAGCAAAGAAAGACGTCACACCATGTGATATGGTTGCGACATGCGCATTGAGCTTTCCCGCGCATAGCAGCCATTTTGGATTACAGACAAGCGTTATTCATTAGTAAAACACATAGGCAAGCATCTTTTTCTTTTGTGTCGTGAATGCAAATGTTAGTATTAACAATACAAGTTTAATAAATTAATACTGTGAGGAGGATTGAATACAAGCAAGTTTCATTTATGAAACCTCGCTCCATCACTGCCATTGCATCCTATGTGTGCAGCATTACATATATTATTATATATTATGTTTCTGGTCCAGGGAAGACCTGGCTTGGCAGTTCGGGCTGGACTGTTCCCATGAAGGACAGGATCAAGACTGATTTGCATATGGCTGGGTCTGAATTGGGGTGGCGAAGTGAGCTAAAGAACGATGATGGATTCAACTCAGATCTGTGACTGGGGGTGAGTGTCTGAAAAATGTCAGCGCTCCATCCATCATCTCCTTGTGTTTGCTTTGTTTGCCCTAAGTTGGCAGGGTATGCCCAGACGTGGTTACCTTGCTCACTTTGCCACCAGCTTCAAGCTAGCCTTGCTGATGAGGGTGTTACCCCGAAACCGGTCCCAGGATGCTTTTTTCGGGTCCAGGGAAGACCTGGCTTGGCAGTTCGGGCTGGACTGTTCCCATGAGGGACAGGGTCAAGACTGATTTGCATATGGCTTTGTCTGAAATGGGGTGGCAAAGTGAGCTAAAGAACGATGATGGATTCAACCCAAATCTGTAACTGGGAGTGAGTGTCTGAAAAGTTTCAGCGCTCCGTCCATCAGCTCCTTGTGTTTGCTTTGTTCGCCCTAAGTTAGCAGGGTATGCCCAGATGTGGGTCCCTTGCTCAATTTGCCACTGGATTCAAGCTAGCCTGGCTGATGATGGGTGTTACCCCGAAACCGGTCCCAGGATGCTTGTTTCTGGTCTAGGGAAGACCTGACTTGACAGTTCGGGCTGGAGTGTTCCCATGAGGGACAGGGTCAAGACTGATTTGCATATGGCTGGGTCTGAATTGGGGTGGCGAAGTGAGCTAAAGAACGATGATGGATGCAACCCAGATCTGTGACTGGGGGTGAGTGTCTGAAAAGTTTCAGCACTCCGTCTATCATCTCCTTGTGTTTGCTTTGCGCAGCATTATACTGCCTTTTACTTCAGGCAAAATAAACCTTTTGCCAGGCCAAAACCTTCCTTTTAAATACATATAGATCACCCCCAGGGTAGACCCTAAACAACCCACAGGGCAGAGTGTAGTGTATTTAAAAAGTTGGACATGTACTTTTAAATTTTACATGTCCTGGTGGTGAAAAACAATAACATTTGTTTTTCACTACTGCAAGGCCTACCTCTCCTATAGGATAACATTTTAGTTACCTTATTACATTTAATAGGCTGTACCCTCCAATTGGGACCAGGTAGACAGGTTGAGTTTAGTGTTTTAAGAATTGTACCAAAATACCTCTTTAATGGTAAAGTCTGATTTTTAATCACAATTCTGAAAATGCCACTTTTAGAAAGTTGACATTTTCTTGTCCTCACCACTTGGTGCCTGCAGCCTGATCCTGGGTCACATGACTAGTTTTAGCTTGTGATTAGTCTTTGTGTAATGCTCCCAGACAGTGAGACAAAGGTTAGATAGGTAGGTTAGGATGGGCCACTCTGAGTTAATGAGTGGAAGGAGCTGTCACCTACCACACTTGCATATCACAAAGTCCCTGCCTGAGCACTTTCACAGAGGACCTGTCAGTAGTCTATTTTGACCCCAGACAAGCTGGGGCCAGAACAGGGAGGAAGGGGATGCCTGAAAACTCAGGGGGGTGGAAACCTCCAGAAGCGTCTACAAATTCAAAGTAGGCACTTGGGATAAATATTAGACCTCAGACCCAACTCTTCAGTGCACGTCTGGACCTGTGGAAACTCTGCCAGGAGGAATTCTGCTGTGCTGCTGTGAAGAACTGCTGCTCTGTTCTGCTGTGCTTACCTGCTGCACTCTTGCCTGGGTGAGACGGACTGGACTTGTATCTGTTGAACCCAGGACCCCAAAGTGACTCCAAAGGCTAGTTGGCTGGCCTCCTAACATGAGCCTCAGGGACAGAAGGTTCCAATAACCTTGAATCCTGCACCTGGACACTGCCATTTGTGTGTCTACCCTGCCAAGTGGTACCACCCCAGTCCTGGACCCTTGGAAGTGGCCCTAAGGTGGTCTACCACCCTCTGTGGATCCTGTGGAACTGATGCATCACCTCTGCTGCGCGGCGCAACCCCGAGCAGAAGGAACGCCTCGCCACTTCTACGTAGATTAGATCCAGCACAAATACTCTTTTTGCATTGCAGCCCATCAGAATTTGCGCTGCATGACACATCCTTAGTGCAGCCCCTTGCATCCCTCGGTGATGGCATCCATGAAGATGGCACTGAATGCCACATTGCAGCCTCACAGCTCTTCAAAACCAACGCATTTTCCCAACTGCACAACCCATCCTTGATGCCTGACTTTACATCACAAGCCCTGGTCAATGGGATCCTCGTTGGTGATGCAGGACCCTACACCAAAACCTCACCACAATTTGGAACCAACACATCACATCAGCTGCACAATGCTTCTTCGACACAGATCCTGGCAATGCTCTGCAAACCAGGATTTAAGTTACTTTGTTCCAGGGACGGTGTCTCTGTAGCCAGGTGGTGGTCCATCGCAGTTGGCCTGAACTTGTGACTTCATTCAGGTCCGATACTACCAGATATTCACAGTTGGCGCTTTGTTTTTTTTGGTACTGTTTACACTAAAATATTTATCTCCGGTTCTACCCACTGGATGTTTGTCATTTTTGCCCTGTTTTTCTTTTATTAAAGTAAGTTCTATTTTTCTAACTTGGTGTGCAATCCTTTTGTGTAGTCTTTTTCACTTTATTACTGTTTGAAGCATTGCGCAAATACTTTACACATTGTCTCTAAATTATGCCTGACTGCTCGGTGCCAAGCTACCAGAGAGTTGAGCACAGATTAATTTAGGGTTGGTTTGTGCCTCACCCTGGCATGGATTGTGGTTGCTTCTTAACCAGGGATCACATCCCAGTCACATCCCAGTCAACCAACAACCCAGTTTCTTACACTGGTGATCAGTGGTGAAGATTAGAACTTGTGTTTGTGCAGTGCCATACAGTGATTTTGTGTACACTACCATATCCCATTTCTGAGACCAATTCAAGGTTAAATTCTTCTTAATTGGCCTTTTTGTTTTTCCCAAATCTTCTTACTGTTATGTCTGAAATCACACCTGCAAGAATGGAATTTGAATTTGCCAACTTAGATGCCTACACTGTGGCCCCGCTCATGGAGTTCTGCAATGAGAGGGGACTTTCAGCAAAGAGTAAAACCAGGAAGGTGGAGCTCCAAAAGGCACTGAGGGCCTTGACAGACGCCCTCCAGTCATTGGTTGGAGCTACAGAGGGAGATGATGATGAGATGGAAGGGCCTGGAGGGGATCTTCCTGTGATACAGCCTGCAGTTAAGGCTGATGGGTTGACCCCCAAAGTGGAACTCCCTGCCAGGGCAGAGAGTAGTGTATCTTCCCACAGCCTGTCCCCAGAGGAGCTGGCAGATAGGAAGGCAGAGAGGGAGTGCAAGTTGCAGGTGGCCCAGTTGAGAATGGAAGAGAAGGAACTGGCCACAGAGGAAAGGAAACTGTCCATGAAGGACACATTGCCCTTAGAGCAGCTGACTCATGAAAGGAGCCTCAAAGAGCTACACCTCAAAGCCATGGAAGCAGAGTCCAGTATTATTGGTGGTAGCATGTCTGCAGTGCCCTCTGGATATAGGAGGGCCCATGTTCCCAAATATCTGGTGCCTGACATTGTTGTGGGGAATGTATCAACAAGTGGTTTGCAGTTTATGAGGTGGCTTTACAGATGCATAGGATCCCTGAGGAGGATTGGGGGCTAGACTCTGGAAGCACATTCCTAGTGAGGGGAGGGATGTCCTACTGGCACCAGGTAAGGGGGACAAGATGAGGCTTAACCCCCATGAAGGAAATCTTTAGTCAGAAAGTCGAACCTTACCCCTGAGAAGTATAGGCAGAAGTTGAGGGTCAGCCAGAAACTGCTCCAACAGTTCTGGGTGGGTTGCGCAGACTCCTTTTGCAAGGCGCTGGACAGTTGGGTAAAGGGCAGTGAAGTACTAGGATTATCAGTGACTGTACAATTTGATTGTGAGAGACCACATGTTCAGTCTTTGTTTTCCAGGTCCTCACCAACACCTGATCAATAGTAAGCTCACTGGTCCCAGTAGCTCTGCAGCAGGGTCCATAAGAAGGTACCTGGGAGTGACCCCAAGAAGGGTGTTTTAGGTTCCTCTCAGCAGAGTAAGTGGGAGGTCTAGGGAGATGCAGACAGGTCCCAGAATACAGGAGGAGGAAAGGGTACCCATGCTCCTTCTGTGAAACAGGGAGGAGGTTCTGGTGGGCGGTGGCCTAGGGCGCCCCATTTCCAACCCTGCTGCTTTAATTGTTCTAAGCTAGAACACGAGCGGGGGACTCTGGGCCTGAATTATATTTCAGAGGACGGGTTTCTCCGTCACAATAGTGATGGATATCCCGTCTGCCGAAATATAAATCCCATTATATCCTATGGGATTTAAATTTCGGTGAACCGGATATCCGTCACCATTGTGACGGAGTAGCCCATCCACTGAGATCTAAATAGGGCCCTATGTCTGTCTTAAGAAATCACCCACTGGTGAGACCTCCACAGGGGTAGCCAATGTGGCCTTAAGGGTAAGTAGTTCCCAGGGACAGGTCATAGGCCATGCCATGATCTCCCTTAGCTGGGAAATAAACTCAGAGGGTGACCTTGTGATCTCTGAGAGTGGTAGTTGTCACTTTCACCAAGTGAAAGTGAATGGGATCCCTGTCACTGCTCTGAGAGACACCGGGGCTAGCCAGACCATGGTAATTGAAAGGCTTGTTTTTCCGGGGCACCAGCCAGGCGTATGGGGTAATTCAGGCTCATGGGCAGGACTTTGCCCACCCTATGTACCTGGCATCCCTTGAATAGGGTGAGGAGGTGACCCAGAGGAGGGTCATAGTTAGTCTCCCAGATGCCTACTGACTGCATCCTGGGGGACGAGTTGCCCTTGGTGTCAGGCGTCCTGATAGTCCAGTTTTTTGGGGATGCCACTCCCAAGCAGGGGGTACGGGAGCCCAGATGGAGGGGAACAGTGAGGGATGACCCATCCCTGTCCCCTGTTTAGTTTCAGGATACAGATCTCAGGCTGAGTGGCCAATCTGAGGATACCACACCTGAACTGGTGGGAGGTAGAGTGGAAGTAAGGTGCAAAACACCCGGGCTGCTGCCCCTCACTCTGAGAAACCTCAGAGGTGAGATAATTCTGGATGGCCTAGGGCCTGGCACCTGACACTGACAGCTGTCAGTGGCCTCTGCTGGTTACTGTCCTTATAGGCATAGTTCTCCTTGGGTTGGGGTCAGAAGTCTGATCCAAGGGTTGAAATGGGCCCATCACCTTGTTGGCCATGGTAGTACTGTTCAACATAACATAACAAGGGTATTTGTAAAGTGAACGTTCACCCGTAGGCATCTTGGTGCTGAACAACAGATGTTTATTGTTACCCAACTCAATGGTACTTTATCGACCTCAGATGGATGAAAGGATGAGCGAACCTGTGACCATGAGGTTGAACACAGACTCCTGCAGTAAACACATTATTCACTGAGCCACCAGACCTGGCTTTCTATCTACTGAGATGCATCTGTGAGCAAGTTAAGGTTAGGTGCTACACAGATGGGGACCACAGATGAGGAGAAAGGCTCCCCATGAGCCAGTGTAGTGCCTTAGGAGAGTATTGACAGAGGGATCCAACTGAGCTCAGAGAGGCATAGAACCTACAGTGCTCTACATAACAAGGCCTTCATCCATGTTCTACTGCCTAAGCAGAGAAGCCCATTGATATGGTTCACAATGTACCCCAATACAGGCCTGGGTAGTCTCCTACACTTTCACCTCCATTTACCCTGCCATTGTACTACATAACGGTTTTGGTGCTGACCTTTTACCTAGTTAGGTGCTGCATAAATGCTGTGGGGTTTTCTCCAAAAACTATCCTCATTGATTATGCATGAGGATTCTCAGACTCACAGTAGGATTACCATCTTTGCATAATAACTGTGTATAAGGTTCATCACTTTCGTCATCCTCGACCAACATGACACAGCAAGGTAGAACCCCTTAGGGTACCTTTTGGGTATATAAACACCATATCTTTGCTAGGGAAGGCAGAGGAGTAAAACTTCCATGCTGACATGCTGACACAAGATGCTGAGGTCCCTGCACGCAGATACTCCAGCACGCAGTGGTCTGACATCCCTTGCGGGGTGTCCATCTCGAGACCAAGACGAGGTTCTTCATTCTCTCACTTCAGGTAATGGGGTTGGCTCTTTCCTAGGGGGATTCTTGGCAATACACCTACTTACACGCTAGGTACGTTTAGGTACATCTAGTTAGGGTTAGCATCATAGGAGTATGCATTACTATTGTCATGTATCTATATAGCTTCATACATCCATTGTTTTAGCAGTATGGTAGAATTCTACCATCTATTTACTCTGTTGGTGCTTATAACCGTATACATCTGTTTCTTTCTTATGGTTGTTGCAGCACAAGTATTTTACACTAGTATAACGCTGGCTCAATGAATGCTTATTAAAACGTCCCCATCATTTATTCTGTGTATCTCTCTGAGTCAAAGTGAGCACAAGTGACTGAGCGAAAGGTACCGTACTGTTTCCACGATCCCTGAGGGGACAGGGTTGTCATGTTCGATAGTTGCCATAAATTATTTGCTCCGTGGTGAGAGGGGCCCATAGTGGCACTGTGAGCTAGCTGGTACACAGGCTATCCGGTGGGGGTATCTTGAATCAGTCTGGACACCAGTCCCACAGTTTATGTTGTCTAAACACGCAGATCCTATATAGATTTATAGAACTACACGACACATGAAGGTATTGATTAGTCTGCCCTGGCTTTTGGCGGGAGAGGGGTCATGTTGGACTTGGCCCTTTCTGCAGGATCATTCCCAAACATTTTGCCTTCACCCTCCTGTTTTCTGACTCCGTTTTGGTTGACTTTAGGACTCCATGCACTTTGCCACTGCTAACCAATGCTAAAGTGCTTGTGCTCTCTCCTTAAAACATGGCAGAATTGGCATACCTCCAAATGGCATATTTAATTTGCTTTTAGTCTCTAGTAAGGTATGTGGATTGGGCCTATAAATTAAATGCTACTAATGGGCCTGCAGCACTAATTGTGCCACCCACTTAAGTAGCACGGTAACCATGGCTCAGGCCTGTCACTGCATCCTGTGTATGCAGTTCGAAATAGGGGTGGGAGGAACTCGTGAAGTCCTAAAAACTCTGCGAGGTTCCACAGAGTACGGCTAGCAGTGGAATTCTGGTCCGTCTCACTGCTTGTGCTTAATTTTAGCACCAGGAGCTTGTCCCATGGTGTAAAATCACCACGAATGGCACCACACGGCACATCAGAGGGCACTGCTTCTTTCTGTTTCTCCAGCAGATTTTCTACTCGAGCGGCAGCTTTCACAATGTGAGCAGCAACTGCCCGTGTTGAGAAATCTTGCCGGGATTCGGTTTAGTGCTTGTTTTTTCTCACTCATGCAAGCCAACTTAACCCTGGTGAGCTGCAAGGGAGAAAAACTCTGCCACATGGTGGTTGGCAGAGTTTTTGCTGAACTACATGCTCCAAGAAGAGTGCGGAGTTGGCAAAACTCCATGAATTTCACCGGCGGAGCGGGGTTTACTGCCCACCCCTAGTTTTAAACTGCCATTTTGACCTGGCAAAATAAACCTTTTAGCAGCCCCAAACCTTCCTTGTTAATACATATATGTCACCCCTAGGGTAGGTCTTAAACAGCCCACTTGGTAATGTGCAGTGCATTAAAAAACTTGGGCATGTACTCTTTCGGTTTTACATGTCTTGGTAGTGAAAAAAACCTTTGTTTTTTAAATGATATTTTTTATTAACGTTTGCAGGTGACAATCACTTCACATAACGTTGTCACTACTGCTCAAACTCTGTATGGCATAGGTATCAGATGCCCGATGAGGGCATACAAGAAGTTGTAAATGAGTGCGACGGGGAGCAGATATTGAGCATTAGATATGGTAACATAAATGGTAGCGAATATTCCACCCCACGAGAAAAAACAAACTCCATCGAGTAGAGTACCTATATCTGTATATATAATCCTTGTCCATCAGTGAATGGATCACCCTGGCTGGCAGAGAGTTTAGTGATGTACTGAATTTAGTGGTCCTGTTGTGGGGAGGGGGTTACAGTGTGCCTTGCATGTTAAGCATGGGGCGCGGTGCCTGAGGAAGCGCCAGTTGTCACGATTCGGAGCATGCAAGTCACGCTCGATCTCAGACAGAATTTTACTGATGCTATGGGCACCTCTGGCAGATGTGGTGCCTGTGTAATAGTGTTTGCGGGTCTTGGAGTCTGCCTCATCCCGAGACCTGTCGAGTATGAGTAAGTTATCAGCGCAGAGGGAGACAACGTGCGTAGTCCCATTTATGATGCTCTCCATTTCGTCACCCAGTTCCCCTAGTTTTCCCGCTAAGGGCGCTAGCACTAGCACAAAAAGGATAGGGGATAGCAAGCATCCTTGCCTGGTGACTCGGGCAATGGTGTAGGCTTCAGAGATGTGCCTCCCAGCAGGGCCGGTCCTAGAACTTCTAGGGCCCCGGGCGAAAGGGCAGATGTGAGGCCCCTCTAATTTGCATGTAACATCCTGTCGCGGCCGGCATGACTGGCGGGTGGGGGGGGTCTTGCGGGGGTTCGCGCGCGGAGAGGGGGGGGTAATTTAAAAATAAAATAAACTTACCTTCCCGGGTCTCGCGTCATCTCTGCTCCTGACCTGCTTTCCTGCCTCTGGCAGGAACAGGCAGCAGGCAGCCTCCCTCCCCTAAGCCAATCACAACGCTGCAATGGCAGCATTGTGATTGGTCGGAACGCCGACCAGCCAGGCGCCTATGGGGAGGCCATTTTCTCCATGTAGGGTGCATTGCAGCCTACATGGAGAAAGGCCAGAGTGCGCATGACTGGTTTGGTCGGCCCCGGAGGGCTGACCAAACAGTCAGCGCCCTTAGCAGTGGGCAAGGCACTCCTCCCCTGCCCTAAAGCAGACCCGCCCGCCCCCAACCAAACACTTCTGCTTTCTCGCAGTGCGAGAAGCAGAAACATAAAATGGTAGTTTTAGCATTTTGTGTTTCTGCTTCTCGCACTGTGAGAAAGCAGTGGGGCGACGCTCCTCTGCCCTAGGGGAGGAGCCGCCCTTGGTAACATCACAAGAAGTGACATCACAGAAAGTGACACCACAGGACTAATGATCTTATTTGGCATCCCTGAAGAGACCTAACGTGGATATCAGTAACATGGACAAAAAGATAAATATACAAATGAAATAAGTCCATATATTTTAAAACTGTATTAAATGGATTACATTTGTCACATTGGTTGGAAAAGCTAGGTGCAGGTCTCACAAAGATGTATATTATTTACTCCTCGTTAACTGATTGTTTCCAGATGAGTGCATGATACAATTTCCAGTTCTGTCTCATAAAGGGGGGAGATCCTGTTGAGGTAATGAGGGGCGGGATCATTCAAAATATAAAATGACACAAGAGAAAACCTCTCACACCATGGATATAATTGCAAATTTCAAAAGGCTCCCTTATCTTTCTGTGCCATTATTGTGCTACCTTAGGATGACATTAATACTTCGTAATTTGTTTTAACGTAAATCCTGTCATCAGTATCCCACACGCACATGCTAAGAGACGTAGGACAATCTTTTTTGTGTGTGGGCTCTTTACTCGCCAGAATTATGTTAAGTGCAAAAACACAACACATATAGTACAAAATTACAAGACACCATTGCAAACAAATAAAGATTGTACATAAATAAAAAAAGACTTAGAACAACCGAGACCACTGCTAAATCATACATTGACTTGAAGGTATGCTTCAGATTCAAGGGGTTTTCAAATCAACGTTTTTGATTTGGTGTTAGAACTGTAGGAAGTTGAAGTGGCAGCCTTTAGCGCTGGTGGAGCCCTGTGCGACAATGTTTGTGCCCCCCAATGCTCCCTCTGCCACGGATTCCCTCACTACCACCCTTTAACAGTGCCCCTCAAGTCTCCATAACCACATTCCCGCTCAGATGCATTTAATTTGATTTACAGCGCCACTGAGACCAGTGTAGGGTGTCAGAGAACTTTATATCACCCATTACACAGAGACAATCAATCATACGTGTGTAAATCACAATAGGTAATGTTACATAAGACAAAGGACTAGGAGTCACATGACAATCATACTAGTAGGCAGTATAGTTTAATAGTGATTGATCTGGAGAAACACAAACTCTGAATTTAGAACGTAATACCATGGTTGGGGGTACTCTTTAATAACCAGAATTGATTTCTGTCCAAATGAACCCTTTTTGCAACATTAGGATAGTCAAAGACTGGGGAAAAAAACCATAACGCTGTAATTTATACCTTGCAGTTTGCATGCAGCTCTTAGATGACAGTTAATAGCTCATTGTTCTATGTTAGGATTTTGACTTATAAACTGCAAATAACAATAGGATCTCTCTGACAAAAGCAGTAACCCACTGGCCTATTTACATTATGTGGACTTAGTGATCTGCATGGTACATGTTCTTTGCAGCAGGCACATTAACCCTCTGCGCTACCTTTCCACAAGTCAAAACTTCCACTTGACAAAACTCCATCTCTCTCTAGGAAGAACATTAATCACCGGAGTTATCATGACATTTTTATTGTTGCCGAAAATTGCTGGAGGCCAGGAAGGATGCAGCAAGTGCTTTTAGAAACATAATATACTCGCAAACATGACGCCCCCACCCGAAGTCAGCGCTCAGTGCGATCTCATCGGTCGCACCGCCCTAGAGCCTTCCTGCTCAAGGGTCCTGTGACCTCAATGACAGAGTCACTGTTGCTCTACGGTGTGCTGCTTCGTAGGCCTGCCCAAAAGACTCGAGGTGAGCTTCAATAGGGGTTGTAGTGGACAGGCCTTCAAGGTTAACCCACACTTGCCACCGCTAGGGTCCACCTGCTGGTGCTCAGACACCATTCTTCTAAGGTCTTTCGGGGCCTTCTAAGGTCTAGCATGGAAATGTGCTCCCTTAGGAGAGTGGTCTGGTGGACTGGTCATGAAGGCTGAACCTGGTTCCCCCAGTTCCAAATTCGGCAGCTCTGACCATAGTGCCACATCCTCTCCCCCACTGAACACCATACTGCCCCACTGAGAGAAACTCGCACTGCCTTCAACTACAACCCAATTGCGCCCCGCTATAAACACCTGGAGGCGACTCAATTCCAATTAGGCACTAGACAAGAGCAATATGCTGCCTAAAAAAAAAGTGACAACATCCTGGAAAAAGCAAACACTCATAAGGAATGTAAGATTAAGTAAAAGCATGTGAAATGTAAGCAGGAACAACATGGTTACCTTAACGCTTTTGCACTTATTATTCAGAGATCAATGAGTGCTTTTGCATGAAAAGTTAAGGCCATGACTACAGGGCCGGAAGGGACCAGTTTCAATGTCCATTGCTTACATCCTTACAAAACGTAAGCAATATGGTTTAAAAAGACCACATTCGTGAATACAGAGCCGCGGTATGCATTTTGTTTTCCAATCCGCCCATCAAGCAGGTATTGCAGTACATCCAGGAATGGTGCACTTCCCCACCCAGGGAAAGCAATGCTGTTCAGAGAAAGACAAGAAAACAAAAGTAGCGCTTCACTGGCAAACTCTGTAAAGTGGCACTAATGTGTTTTGGGTGTGAATAAAATCAATCTGGCCCCTTTTCGACCCACTCTGTCTTGCTTTAGTTATTTTTTACATTTTGAACCTTTTATTTCTCTCCATCCCAAGGCTGCACTTTGGAAGTGAAAAATGTCAGAAAAAAGACGACCTTTCCAGCAAAAGTGTTTTTATTTTTTGGATTCATTTCACAGGGGAACAAATAAAAGAAAGGAAAGAGGGAGCTACAAGGCCCAGGGAAGGGGGCCCCCACACCTGGACCTTGCAGCTTGCTATAGTGCTTAGAGGCCCAGGGAAAGGGGGCCCCCTCCCCTGGGCCTTCGAAGCAGTAACGAGGCATTTCGTAAAACACTGCCCTAGCAGTTCTACATACATTTTAAATACACCTTCCCATTAAAAAAAAAATGGGTGATGCAAAAGTTAACAAAAGCCAGTTGATCTGGCTACTCCCTCCTCCCCTCACCCACCTCGCCTTACCTGTGTCCGGCTGGTCCTGGAAACAAAGGGGCCTTCTGTCACCTAGCAACAAAATGCAGAAAGGGAATGGCCAGTACTTAACAGAGGTGCTGCCCCACCCCTGACACTGTGAGCCATAATTGCTGGCCTGGCTGCTGTGCCTTCCCCACTCTGTTTGCCCCTTCCCCCCACCCCTGCACCCCCAGGAATGCCAACAAGCCCTGACCAGCAAGGTCGACTCGAGACATCTCCTATGTGTGTTGTGATTGTGTGGGGAGGGGGCCCTGGAGGAGCAGGTGGGCAATCTGTGAAAGTGTGGCATTTCACAGTGAAGCGGGTCCCCCTGTCTTTCAGCTGAGCCCGAGGCCCTGGGCAGCTACCCACACTGCCCATGCCTAGCGCCGGCCCTGCCTCCCAGTTCTCGCTCAGGCCGTGGGTGCAGAGTATAACAATCTTATCCATCCAATTAAGGTTGAGCCCAAGCCATATTGATTGACAACAGCATATATATAATCCCAGTGTATGGAGACAAAGGCTTGTTCAATGTCTATTGCTATACATGTCAAGTGGGGCCGGACCACCAGGGACTATTCCATGACCTGATATAGGCATCTCAGGTTAAGTGATGTATTTCAGGCAGGGATGAATCCATTCTGATTCCTGTGCACCAGATCTGGTAGCAGAGGAAGTAGCCAGCCTGTAAGTAGCTTGCTTAAGATCTTATAATTGGTATTTAAGATTGAGAGTGTCCTGTAGGAGGTGAGTGCAGTGGGGTCTCTACGTGGTTTCAGTGTAGAAGTGACCAGGGCTTCCCGAGTGGTGGCAGGGAGCGAGCCAGTAACTCTGGCCGAGTTGAATAGTGTAAGCAGTTTAGGGCCCAATAAGACTTATAAGTGGTGTAAAACTCTGTGGGCAGTCCATCTGATCTGGAATCTTCTTACTCTTACCCACTGATCATATTGGTTGTTTTATTTCTTGTTCGGTGAGAGGTCCTGATAGGTAATGTTGCTGTACTTAGGGTAATTCGAGGGAGGGCCCTCAAGAAAGATAATCATTCTCATGGTGTAGACCAGTGTGGATGGACTATCGAGGTGGGTATAGTATGTCTGGAAAGAGGTATGGTAGTGTATGCACATAGCCTGATGGCAGGTGGGACCATCCACAGTGCAGCCAGGCAGTCACCTGTTGTGGTCAGGGCAGTGCAGGTAGTCCAGGCCGCATGAGCAGCTGTGACATGGGGGGCATATTTCAGGGGAGCTGCCCAGTGTGTAGTGCCCCTTCCTCAGCTCTTGGAGGTAGTGGACAGGCGTCCGAGTTGTCAGCATGGGACAGAGCATAACAGCAAGCAGAGGACATTTATCAGGCTGCCCTCTAGTGGGCGGGTGCTTGGTCAGTGGTGGCGTGGTTGCGGCACGCCACCCCTCCCTCCATGGACTCTTGTGAGGATCTCAGGTCAGTCTTCCACGTGCCCTGCATCAGCTGTTTGGGGTCCCCCAAGTTTGTGCAGAGGCCGCTTCGAGCAGGTGGTTGTGTCGGTTCCCGGGGCCAGTAGAACGTGGGGCTTCAGAGATACTGCCTAGAAGTCCACGTGCATATGGCAGCTAATCTTCAGGTGCTCTGCCAGGCACTCAGGTGTCATGGTCTTGAGGCCCACTTCTATTTCACCCTTGTATGTCATCAGGGCCTCCTGTCAGCACCCCCTCCTCCGACCTCCAAGGGGGGCTCCGGGAAAATCCGCAGTCATTGTGGCTGCGGGCCCCATTGCAGCCCACGGCCATATCATCGGTTGTCCAACGAGGCTCAATGGACTTGCCTCCGTGTCTCCCCGGCACTCGACCAATGTCTTGAAGGCTCTGTTCATCAGGAGTGTCAGGGGTAGTTTCGGGTTCGCCAATAGATCTCCCACATTATGCGTCCACCATGCTTGGCAGTTGGACATACACCCAGTGAAAAACTCTTACATTAATTGTTCACTACTGCAAGGCCTACCTCTCCCACAGGATAACATTGGAGTTACCTTATTACGTTTAAGAGGCTGTAACTTCCAATGGGACAAGGTAGAAAGTCTGAGTTTGGTGTCTCAAGAATTGTAATGAAAAGCCCTCTTTAATGGTAAAGTCCGATTTTTAAACACAATTGGTAAAATGCCACTTTTAGAAAGTTGGCATTTTCTTGTCCTAGCCATTTGGTGCCAGGTATAAATATTGGACCCTTAGGCCCAACTTTTCAGTACACTGCTGGACCTGTGGACTCTGCCAGGAAGAAGGACTGCTGTGCTGCTGAAAGGATTGCCACTCTGCTGGACCACTGCCTGAAAGAACTGGTCCTGCTTCTCTAAACGTAGGACCCCAGAGTGACTCAAAGAGCTGGTTGGCTGGCCTTCCAATCAGAAGCCTCACTGACAGAACAGGATGTTGGCAACCTTGAACCCAGCACCTGGACTCTGCCATCTGTGGGGCCTGCCCTCCCAAGTGGTGCCACCCCAGTCCTTGACCTTTGGAACTGGGCCTGAAGGGGCTCTGCCAGCCCATCTGTGGATTCAGTAGAACTGACACATCTCCTACGCGGCACATCTCCCCCAGAACCGGCGCATAGCCTTTGCTGCTCGATACATCGGGCTCGGATACCAATGCATTTCCTCTGCTGCACAGACTTCCTCGATGCAAGGACTTTTCATCGCCCATCGGAACCACCGCTGCACAACGCATATCCACACAAGAACATTGACTCGCCCAAGGCAGCCCATCAGAACTGGAACTGTTGCGGCGCAATGTGTCACAACAGAAAGACATTGCATCGGACATTGACGATTTCTGGAATTACCGCTGCACGATGCATCTCATTACCGGGACCTCGCATCGCCTCTGTTGCAAGTGCATCCTCAACACGAGATGCAGCATCTCTTCGCAACTGGGATTAAGGTACTGTGTTCAGCTGACCTCAGTGTGTCCCTTTAGAAGGCCCACACCCCATCGCAGTTGATCTAAACTTGTGGTTTTATCCCAGACCAGCATGACCATATAAATGCAGTTGTCGCTTTCAGCTTTTTGGTGCTATTTTCACAGAAGTTTTAAAACTTGCATATCTCCGATTATACTCATTGGATTTTTGTTGATTTGTTTAATAAAATGTACTCTATTTCTCTAAATTGATGTGGGATTTTTCTTGTATCATGTTTTCACTTTATTACTGTTTGAAGTGCTGCCTAAGTAGTTAACACATTGCCTCTAAGTTAAGCCTGACTGCTCTGAGCCAAGCTACCAGAGGGTGGAGCACAGGTTAATTTGGGGATTGCTTGTGACATCACCCTGACAAGGATTGTTGGTGCTGCTTGAGTAGGGTTTCAGCCCCCTCAAACAGTAGCCCAAGTTCTTACAGTAGGTTTCCCCCAAGCAACACAACAGAAGCAATGCAACAGGTCTATTGGTCAGTGCACAGTGTTAAGTGAGGGCATCTGGGCCATTAGGCCAGTAGGCTATGATGTTGGACACTCCATGAGTAATTGCTTTCCATTTATGTTATTTTAAACTGTTAACTCACACACAAAAGAACTCTGTAAGCTCATGATTAGTCAATACTCTAAATTACATTAGCAGGGGAAGAGCCAATGAAAGATAAGGTAATTGATTTGGTCACGAGTTTCTACACCTAGATTACAATTCTTACACCTAATATTAATATTAAATATTAAAGACTTAGCACTGGCTGTCTCTAAATCTTAAATAATTGACTCATATTTTAAATGTAAAACATTATTGATCAAGCCTGCAATGAGCCCCATGGTGATCATCATCTGTTCTTAGTTTCTCCAGCTCAGTAATTTCTAAAAGAATATGTGCCTGGGCCCACCAGTGCTTTTTCACAGAAATCTGCTTGCACTGCTGCCCAAGGTCGAACTGGCCACACAGGGCATTGGGCATTTACCCGGAGGGCTGGAAGGGTGGGGGCCCAGTTTTGTTACTGGGGGCTGGTTTTGCAGCAGTGCTGCAATATCAGCTCTCAATAACAAAATCAGCAGGTCAGCATAATCCACTCTAGCTTTAGGGAGGTGTGACTGGTGCCACCCCACCACACCAAGAGCTGAGCCGGGCAGGGCATTGTGTTTTGAACTTTGTTATGGGTTTACAAGCAGCCGCTGAAGAGTTCCTTGTATATTCAGCTATTTTCAGGTAACAATAAAAGTGTCACAGTAACTCTGGTGATTAATGTTCCAGATGGAGAGAGATGGAGTTTTGTCTAGTGGTAGCTGACTCATCACAAAGTAGTGCAGAGGGTTAATATGGCTGTTATGAAGAACGTGTACCAAACAGATCACAGAACTGTTTTCTATGTGCATAGCTCAGTAGGTTACTGCTTTTGTAACAGAGATCCTTTTGTTACTTCCAGTTCATAAGTTACATTCATAATATAGTAGAGGGAGTTATGAACTGCCATCGAACAGCTACATGCAAACTGCATCATACAGGTTAGAAAGTTATGCTTTTTCCCAGTCTTTCATTATCCTAATGTTGCTAAAAAGGCTTTGTTTGGGTAGAAATAAGTTCTTATTAGTAAAGTCACCCTAACCACTGTGTTACATTTTAAATCCTGAGTTTGTACTTCTCCAGATCAAGCACTCTTAAAATATACTGACTACCAGTATGGCTGATATTAGTCCCGCACCTTATAGTTCCCCTTTGTCTTATGTAACATTTTCTATACACTGATTTACACATATATGATCCATTGTCTTTGTATGAGTGTGTGATGTAAAGTGCTCCGACACCCTACAGTGGTATGAGAGGCACTATGAAACAAATGAAATACATGTGAGAGAGGGGCTATAGCAAGATGAGTGGCACTGTTGGATGGAGATAGTGAGAGAACCATTGAAGGGCCCAACAAAGTCTTGCAGCCATCAGCACTAAAGCCGGGCCTGGTCCTCCCTCAGCGAGAAGCCCCCCTGCCCGCAAATAGTCATGAGATGACCTTGTCTTCCAGATTAGACCCCAGAGGATCTGGGGGTAATAAATTACCAGGGTGAAGTACTAAATTGTGTTATTCAGTCAACTTTGTCTTCCTTGTTAATACATCAATACAGAAATTGCTTTTTGACATGCCTATAGTGTCCTAATTTGCACAACAATAGTGTGACTCATTGAAAGGGAGTTTTAACTGCACTTTGACGTTTTATATGCAGAGTCTAATTGGACCTATAACCCAAACACGTGGAAAATGCCTAATTATAATTGTTTAAGTGGCTTGGTATTCTGGTGCACTGTAAGTCATGTCTTACTATGCTTTAAAAGCTAAGATATAATGGAAAACGTGTTTGCATCATTTTTGCCATTTTTCTCCAAATTTTCTAGGGGGGAGACCCCCTCCCCAAGTCTCCCCTTGAAGTGGTCAGGGTTGCCCACTGAGCTCACTCGCTATGCACTGTATGAGGGCTAGTTAGATAACATTTGCCAGGATTGCTTTGAGTTCCCAATCCAGTCCTGCTGGTTCCAAATATTAGTGTCGCCAAACATCTAGACTGTCAAGTGTTGATTTCACCTCATGCCTTTTTCGTCCACCACCATATACTCTCTGTCCCTTTATTTCAATCTTTCAGGTTATTTTTCATCTTTGCTTTCTCCTTTTTGTCACAGTTTTTCCATTTTTCTCTTCTGCCTTCTTTGCCTTTTCTCTCTTGTTCTGCCACCATCAGCTCAAATTGAGCACTGCCTTGCCTGTTTAACTCAGTTATGTTCATCAGTATCCTCTGACGATATACAATGCAGTTGATCTCAGAGTATTTGACTTTAGTAACAACATTGAAAGAGCAATTTCTACATCCAGAAACATTTAGAAACACAAAGAATATAGCAAAGGGGCAATTGACAAATCCAGTTAATATAGCTAATACTCAGGATTCGGATTTGCTTGGGATGGTGATGACAATGGAGAATGAACTAAGGATTAATATAGAGAATGTGGATGCCAGTAATAGGTTTGACTTAGGTCATAATAATGTGGGTATATATGAGGGTAATGTAGTTTGCCATTGTAAAAAGAAATTGAAAAACTAAAAATATTGAAACAAAGGAAAATGTTGTAAGACTAATCTAACATCTAAGGTTAACTTGCAGAGTTCCATTAGTGTTCTCGACACTAGGGACTACATCAATTACTAAACCAAACACAATGGGATCCAAACATGAGAAAGGCTACACAACAAATATGGGGAGCTAGATACCTTAGACAGCACAAAATGAAAGCCACCCCTTGGCTAACCTTCGACTTAAGACCTTTAGCTCACCAGATTTTTTCACATGGATCCTCAAAGGAGGTGGATCCTACCCATTCCATTCCTAGGTGTAGGATGTGCATTGGAGACTGTCTCTCTTCCAGAGAATCAGTCAGGACTTGCTCTGGGATTGCTGATCAACAGGCGGGTCAGGAATCTTAGGGCAACTTGACGGTTTTAATCATTCAGGGAGATGGAGACTAGGGAGCCGTCACTGCAGCTTTTGGTGTCCTACCTGTCCGAGAATGGTAGAGGTTCCCTGCATAGGGAATAATTGTTACACTAAAAGAAGATGGTCTCTAAGGGGCTGATTACAATGGCGGGCGGAGGCACATCCGCCGTGCTGGCGGTGGCGGAAAATGCCCTTTTCCGCACTCCATCGGCGGTCTTTGCGTCCACCGTATTATGATGTGCGTAGATAGCCCATTTCCCGTCCGCTGCGGTGTTCCGGGTTCCGCCGAAAATCTCCGTCCGCACCGGTAGCGAACGGAGCCAAAAGAGAGGTACCGCCATGCGGAATGCGGTCACGACCGCCGGTCAAATCACGATGCCTCAACAGCCCACCACACCAATACGGAGAATCCGGCTATTTGAGGATGGCGGTGGCAATACTGCGGATAGCTCCATGTGTTCCAGTCCGCTGGGGAAATGGCAGTCTTTCGCCTTTCCGCAGCAAATCCGTCCACCTCGGACGGATTTTCAGCTTTTCCGCCGCTGAATCCTGGAATCCGACCGCCGCGGTAGGGAGTTTCTGGCGGTGCATCCTAATCTGGCCGGCGGTAGTGCCGCGGTACCTGCGGGTGGAAATTTCCCGCTAGCACGGCGGTCGGAATGCTTTTCCGCCCACCATCGTAATCAGCCCCTAAGGTTTGTTCCCGGTCAAGATGAGCAGAGCAGTATTTAAGGCTTGCATTCTCAAACAGTCTTTGCATGGCAACTGTGTGCATTTTTGAATTATTTGATACTCATTCCAGTTTGCACCCGGCTCCCCTCTCGTTTATGCCTTTATGGTTTCTACAGTTCCTGTGGATAGCTTCTTTAGACAGGACTCGTTGTGCTATTTATGTTTCTACTTACCCCACGCGCTTCCTCCTTCAGCTCCTAAAGCCATCCTGGAATCTCTAGTTTTGTCCCATAACCATCTGGTGATGAGTGCACGTTGTTGACTGCGTGTTTTTAACTGGCTAGCTTTCTGTTTTTAAAGTTGTTTAAATCTTTAATGCATATATCCAGGGCCGGCTTTAACACTGGTGGCACCCTGTGCGAAAATGTTTGTTGGCGCCCCCCCCCCAAATAACTACCTCTGCCACGGATTCCCTCACTAGCACCCTTTAACAGTGCCCCTCAAGTCTCCATAACCACTGTCTCTCCGATTCATTTAGTTTTATAGCACCACTCACACCAGTGTAAGGTGTCAGAGCACTTTACATCACACACAAATTGTATAGAGACAATCATAAGTGTGTAAATCAGTGTGTAGGAAATGTTACATCAGACAGGACTACAAGGTGTAGTGTAGGAGTGACATTTCATCGATACTGGTAGGCAATATAGTTTGAGTCCTTATTCTGGAAAAGCACAAATTCAGAATTTAAAACATAAAATCATTGTCAGGTGTTCTCCTTAATTATAAGAATTATTTTCTACCCAAATAAACCGTTTTGGCAAGGTTAGGACAATGAAAGACTGGGCAAAAAACATATAGCTCTTACATATACCTTGCAGTTTGCATGCAGTTCTTTGATGACAATAGCTCAATGTTCTATATTAGGATTATGACTTAAAAATGACAAGTAACAAAAGGAGCTCTCCTACAGAAGCAGTAACCCACTGACCTAATTACATTATATGCACTTTGTTATCTGCATGGTACACGTTCTTAGCAGCAGGCATTTTAACCCTCTGCACCTCCGTAGGATGAGTCAAAACTTCCAATAGACAAACCTCTGGTCTCTTTCCAGGAAGACGATTAATCACCTGAGTTATCTTGACATTTTAATTGATGCCTGAAAATTGATGGAGGCCAGAAAAGAGGCAGCAGGTGCTTTTAAAATGATAATACACTTGCAAAAATGACGCCCCCACCCCAAGTCAGCGCCCTGTGCGGTGGCACCGATCGCACCGCCCTAGAGCCGGCCCTGCATATATCTTTTGCTATAGGCAGAGAAAGGGGCTTTATCCATATGGACACCCCAATATTTCTCCAGAACAACCCTCTTTCCCCTGTTTTCCTAGGGCCGATTCTAAGTGATTGTGATAACTTTAATATGTACAACAGATCTGAGGTTTCAAGGAGGCTTTGGACTACCTGCTTGGATACCATTTATTGCCTTGGGTGTGGTAGTCAGACAGAGAGACAAACAAGAACGATGAAGCAAAGGACAACACAGCTCGGATCAAGATGATGTAGAAAGGAGAGGAAATCTTCTAGCTTCATGGCAATCCTTGGGAGAAAATATCAAGATCATCATGGTAATGGGATTGGAACTCAAAGCACTGTCTAACTCTGACCTTAATACAACAGAGAAACCCTGCCTCTTCTAAACAAAAGCAATTGTGGCTTGTACTGGAGGAAAGAGAGAACTAAGTTAACAGTTAAGCACTGGATAGGAAACACCAAAGACAGGCAGACCAATTATGGAGACCTTCCATCAGCCTAACTTGGCGCTACCACCACACTAATGAGTCTTTCTACTAGCTTGACAATGAATCTAAATCTCATAAATATAGTGGAATATTGATGAAAGTCCATGCATTTGTTAGAAGCACAGATTTTAAACATAAAATAGAAAGGTTAATTGTTGGTATAGGACCAATGTTGCAAGCAGGCCACACCACAGGCCAACAGACTCCTGAATCCGAGAGATCAAATTGACAACGATTAATATCAACTGGTTTACTAATATCCGAAAAACAAGGACAGCTGTGCAGTGTGCATTAATAGAAATGAAACCAAAACCAAGCATGATACATAACAATGAGCCCGTAGAGGCAATTGGGGTCCTAAGAAAAACAGCCCATAAGTTGGTGATTGAAAAACACTAAAGGTCACATCTGGATGCAGACACAGGATCTTCACATGAACTTGGGTTCTATTTCATTATCATCATCATAGATAATTTATTCGGATAAAAAACATATCCATAAAAGAGCACGGTCAGATAATAATACAGTAAAACACACAAATTCATAACATTCATGATAAGAGAACACTTAATAACATTTTCAGTGCATTGCAAAACAATAAAATGCAGTTAAACTGTAGGCATCGAATTACGAGCTCGAACAGCGGTTTTCAAAAAAACCCCAATGCAAAACACTAATTAGTTATCTCTTAAGTCAAGGAGGGTCCTAGATGCATCTCTATAATTAACATGTAAATATCTTCTAAAAAAGGGGAGTAAAAACAATTTAGTGTATTGCACATAATATTTACAGAAAAA
This sequence comes from Calotriton arnoldi, assembly GCA_963921515.1. NCBI lineage: Eukaryota > Metazoa > Chordata > Amphibia > Caudata > Salamandridae > Calotriton > Calotriton arnoldi. Next base: position 980,845 of record CAWUFW010003524.1, read on the forward strand.
TAGAAAGTGTAATAGAGTTTGCCCTGAGCATCCATCATAGGGACAAGGAATAAAATCAAGATTGTTTTGGAAGCCAAGAGGGAAATATAACAGGTACTGCACTGTACCTGCCCTTAAACGGTAAAGAAGACAGCGCTCCCAGCGGCCCATAGGTTTGATCAAATAGCTAGCCTGTTGACGATCATACTCAATGTTCAAGAACCTGGCTACACTAGGTTTCCTAGACTCCTTGTCAAGTCTGTCCTCCCTATAGCACCTGTATAGGGCCACCCGAAGGTCTCTCTTCCTCACGCTTGTAAACTCAGAAGGGCTATCAAAAACATGACTATAATTAATCCTGCACAGACTAGCTCTCACTGCTGCTAGCCACAGGATATCCATGCCCCTCTCACATTGGAGGCAATCTATTATGATATCTCTAGTAAGGGATGCCGCTTTGTTCTTCCATATGGCTAGCCAAAATAGAGCAGGGCGTGCTCTAATAAAATCCTCAATATCATGTAAATTTAGTTTGCTATGACACACATAATGGAAAGAGGAGATAGGGACTCCCAGGAGCTTACGACAAAACCTATTCTCTTCATACTGGATGTTGTTACAATTAGAAATGCCCCATATCTCAGCACCATAAGTTGCAACCGGGGTACACTGGGTTTAAAAAATCTTTTGAATAGGTAAAATAGCTCCCCCCTCCTGGGTTGGGGAAGGCTAAGTACTGTGTTGATTGATTTAGAAAACCTATTCCTGCTAAAAATGGTGTGGTCTGTCCACAAACCATATGCTGCAAAAACCAGCCCCAAATATGGAAAGGTGCTTGTGCATTGTAAACGTTCTTTACAGACAGAAATGACATTTAGAGAGTAATTCCTTGGGCCGCAGGCATTATAAAAGATTTTTTATAATTGGTACATAAATCTAAAGAGGCCATAAAATCCATAAATCCCCGTATTAAAAGACGCAGGGCGTTAGGAGTGCGGCCCATTAAAACCGCGTCATCAGCATATAATAGGGATGAAAGTATGAGGCCATTCACTTTTGGGACATCTTTAGTGAGAGTTGTTAAAAACACATGTAAGTTGTTCATATACAAAATAAAAAGTAATGGAGCTAAAACACACCCCTGCTTTACCCCTCTAAAAACATCAATGTCGTTAGAGACTTCCCCATGCAAGTTAATTCTGATTCTGGCTTTTAGGTCTCTGTGTAGGTACGCTAAAAAATGTACTAGTGCCTCATCCATACCATTCTCTATGAGGGTGATCCATAGTTGGGACCGATTAACATAATCAAAAACGGAGGTTAAGTCCATAAAAGCCAGGTAAATCGGTGAGCGCTGGGCGATGATGTATTTCCCAATTAATAGGTTTAAGTTGAGACACTGCTCAATTAAGCCCATATTATTTCTAAAACCCAATTCGCAAGGGTGCAAAATAGAATTTTCCTCCGCCCAGATTTTAATCTTATTACACAAAACCATTCCTAAAATTTTCAGTGTTGTGTCTGTCAAAGAGATTGGTCTATAGCAACCTGGCTGCGAACGGTCATCCTTTTTTTAAAAACTGCTACAATGATAGAAGTAGACCATGTGCTTGGTAATGGAGAGGAGGCTAAGTTTTTAAAAACATTGAGCAAAAGCGGGCCCAGATATCAGGTATGTATTTAATAAGGTCAATGGATACCCCATCAGGGCCAGGCGCTTTATTGCCCAGGGACTGATCAATGGCTTCCTCTACTTCAAGCAGGGAAATTGTTACTCCCTTGCAGTTGGGCAGCTCAATAAAATCAAATCTTTATCACAAGAAGTGGCTGTATATATCATGGAAAAATGTGATTCCCATACTTCGCTACTTATATTACAGCTGATTGGTGTAAGCTTTTGACCTATCGCCCTCGTGTCTTAAATAGCAGCCCAAATGTACTGCTCTTTAGACAGGCAGTGCTAGCAAGCATGTCCCAGCATTCAAGCAATAGCTCTTCCTTACTCAGAGCGGTGGCCGAGCTATATTTTTTCCTAAGCATCTGCACCACATGGTTACACCTCAGTTTAGCTGACAGGGCCTTACGGTGCTGACGATTTATAAGTGAACATTCATGGTTGAACAATATCTGGCGATTAGGTGAGGTGCATGCAGGCATCAGTAATTTGGTTTTAATAACTGAACAGAGATTAGTAAATGCCATGATTACATCAGGAATGGGACCCTGCTATGTCAAGCTATCCTCAAATATTGAAAGGTTCTACCAGACCAATTTATGAAACAAGTCATTAGGATCCACTCCTCGCCAAACCAATCGTAAGTTATCCGTTGAAGGCTCCATGTTCTTTGTGCAACATTCAATTCTATACTCAGGCTGTGGAGAGAAGTTAAGTACTGCTTCGATTGGATTTTGATCGCCATAGGTAGTAGTAACAACTTTTGCATGCAGTAAAAAATCCTCTAAAGTATTTCTAATAAAGATATAATCAATTGTGGTGGCACAACCCCTGCCTCTAAACGTAGGTTCTGCCATGTCTTTATTACTAAAAGCGGCAACACCCATGACATTGCTCAAGTTGTGAAAAGTCAAATGTTCCATCAGCTCGGTGCCCCTATTACAGGTTTGGGCTCTGCAAAAATGACTAGGGGAGGGATCTAAGTCGGCCCGTTTGGCATTAAAATCACCTCCCAAGCAAATGCTTATTGTGTTATCAAAACCCTTTGATCCCCTTAAAGCACTGATATAATTAAAAAGATTGGTAAAAGTGGTGTTAGGAGTGCTATGGAAATCATTATTATAAAAATTAATCAGATACAAGGTTATGCCCCTTTTATATTTTATGGCCTGACATTAATCACTATAGGTTGGTAAGGCCCTGACACAGCCCCCCGCCGCGATATTCACCCAAAGGGCTAGACCGCCAAATGGCCGGCCACATTTTGCTGATACGGCCAGAGAGTTATAACACTCAAACCCTTTGACATGTATATCTTTAGTAGCCCAACTTTCTTGAAACATTAAAATATCGTATTGCCTAACTAACTCTAACCAGTCTGCTAAGACTAACTTTGAGTGTAGGCCTGCCACATTCCAGCTAAGTACATTCAGGAGCTGATTGTCATAGGTCATGGGTCTCGATTTAACTGTTTGCACATGTGTCATTCGTGCAAGGGATAGATACGCCGGTGGAGGATCAATCTCACCCAATAAGGATGGTGTTAGTCAGTCCGGGGCGTCAAGTTCAGTTACTGTGGCAAACCTGTTCAATTAGGGGGGGTCCATGAGGTAAGCTACTAAGAGATGGTTTATAAAAGTAACCTAGCAGTAGAGATCAAATTTTGGTATGTCTAGTTGTAATGGCTTCTTGTTGTTTCAGCAGGGCCCTTACAACACAAGGTCTGCAAAGGTTTATTACTACGCAATTCCCTTCGATGTTCTTGGTTGGGCCACTGACCCAACCCACCCTCCGTACCATAAGTAACTCATCCATGTTCAGGGCATTAAACTGCTTGTTCTTACAAAGCCAATCAACACATTTATTACGTAATTGTTCCCATGTTTCATTCTGTTTTGGTTTAAGAGGAGGTACTCTTGCCAGCACAAGAACATAAGCTCAAGCAGCAGGTGGCAAGCCCAACACATCCTTATTAGGTCTGGAACTAGGTCTACTCAAAGAATGAGGAGGAGCACCATTAAATAAACCAGGAATCGATTGGGGATTAGGTATGGGATTAGGCCTAGATTGTACAAAATTGTCAACCTGAATGTGCGAGCGCTCACTGATCAAAGGGTATGGCAATTCATTTACAATAGAAGGATGGCCATCAACCATCCATCTGCATTTACAAACTGGTATAATAGGTATGTCACCCGATAGACATTGTCCTCCGCAAACTAAACTGTTTATGGTTGCAGCATTTGGCAGGTGGTTGATTGTCTCAGCCATGGTAACAATATTGGGACTAGCAACCACTCCTTGGTTGTGAGACCTCTCCATCAGAGTATCTAGATGATCCAGGCGTATTATCAGAAATGCGAGTTTCATATCCAAGAGAGCGCCAATCCGGGAACATAATCCATCAATGAATGGCTGCCCTATGTCAAATGGTTCAAAAACGGCTTCAGTCTGGGTGTGGGAGCTGCAATTTACTATGCCATTCCTAGTCTTAGACTTGGATAACTGGGGGCTGGTCGGAGGTTGTATCCAGGAAGTGAGGCCGCTTCGTACACCGGTACGTGGGGGTTGTTTCCTTTAAGAGCAAGCGAGCTTCCCAGATGCTCTTTTACATTTTGCTGCCTTAACTGCGAGGAGAGCAGACTCAGTAGGTTGAGTTGTAGAAGAGTCGCAACCAGGGTTGGTAATGCTACCAGTAAGGGGCACAGAGTTGATGTTGTCCACAATATGTGTAGAGTCGCGACCAGTAGGAGCATAGTCAGACACACCGGCACAACCAGGTTCTGACTGTGGTGCCTCATAGCCCAGTGATAATCTGCGTTCAGTTAGTTCAACTTCATTGGTTACGATACTAACCACCCTCTCCAACATGCTATCAATGGTGACGGTGGGATGCATGGGTGGCAGGCCTGTTCGTTTCCCCATGATCATGGAGTCATTAATAGGCGCTCTCACTTGTGCTATTGGTGCTGGTCCGAATGTAAGAGAGGGAGCCCAGCCCAGCCTCTGGTAGGCCCTGACGGGCCCGCTCTTGGCCTGGTCTTGGCCCGGCCATGCGCCCAGGCACGTCCCGTGCTGCGGGAGCATCCCGTCCAATTTTAACAGCACCTCCAGGCGCGGTTGTGATGGTGTGTTGGGTTGCGGCGGCTGCCGGGATGCTGTTTGGGGTGTCTAGTCTGCCCCCTGCCTCCCCGGTCAGCCAAAGACTCCTGCGCTGTGGCTCATGCTGTCCAGTTGTAACAGCGCCTCCGGGCGCGGAAGTGACGATGCATTGGGTTTGCGGCTGCTGCTCATATGTTGATGGGACGTGTAGTCTGCCCCCTGCCTTCTCGGTCAGCCAAAGACTCCCATGCTGCGGAAGCACGCCATCCAATTTTAACAGCGCCACCAGGTGCAGACGTGATGGTGCATTGGGTTGCGGCTGGTGCCGCGATGCTGTTTGGGGAGTGTAGTCTGCCCACTGCCTCCTCGGTCAGCCTAATACTAGGTTCTATTTTTCATAAAAAGGGACGAAATAAGACAAGCCAGGTGGGAAACTCCGAACATGGATTCATGCACGAAAGCATTCAGAAAGAGACAGATATTGCATCACAGGAGACATTATCATGAGCTATTAATAGATAGACTTAAAATGACACACAGGATATGGAAACTGCCACGGGCTGCATCAGTCCATGATAATTACACGTCCTAACCTCCAAACTAGATAAAAAGGTGGATCTCAGATTTATTGGAACCGGAACATGAAACAACCAATCTCTTGGGAGTCGGACGGACGATTAGCAATTACTACATTTACTTCCAAGTATTGAAAAAAGTATACAAAGACCTAAAAGAAGGCTATCATATGAAAATACGGGAAAAGAACACAAAGTTAATACGATCATTACGAGGAATGAGAATCAACTCAGAAAAGAAACTAAGGCATCAAAACCTTTTGGCCAAACATTGAATGAAAATGATTCAGGCCAATCTAGGAAGCTTGATAAAAAAAAACATGAAAAACAGGCAGGAACCTACAAATATTAAGGACACAAGGAACTTAATTCTTGCTAACATGTCCAAAAGCACAGCAAGTGAAAACAGGTACTCTAAGAAATAAAGCTTACGACTAGTAAGTAGATAAATCAGCAAAATCGGCAGCCGCGATTTAAAGCTGGTAAAGAGGATCAGTATTCTGCAGTGGAGTGAAGAAAAAGACTGCCTACTGGTGAGCAAAGGTTTGGACACCCTTATATCGAGCCCTAGGGAACCCCCTTTCAGAAACTAAGGGGCATATTAACAAGGGCCTTATCTCCGTTTTTTTGGCTTTAAAAGCCAAAAAAGCGGAGATAATATTATCGCCCTATCTACAAGGGGATGCTAACATGCATTAGCGCATGTTAGCACCCGTTTTCCCGACGCCTCGCTTTGCATCTCTAATGAGATGCAAAGTGGGCGTCACTGGGCAGTACTCCCTGTAAATTATCGCTGATGTGCACATCGCGATATTTACAAGGAGGCCCACGTATTTTAGCGACGTTAGTTTTTTGCGAAAACCGCGGTTTTCGCCAAAAACTAACGTCTGCTAAAATGTTGACTTAGCCATACTTACCATTGGGGGTGGAGTATGCTGATACGACCACAGGGTTGTATTAGCAAGGTTATCACCGTTTTCAATGGAACATTGCTGAAAAACCAGCGATGTTCCATGGAAAACATCGCTATCGCTGGGATAATTATCGCCATTGCTCTCTGCGTTGTTAATACAGCGCTAGCATGGCGATAATTATCTGCGATAGCCGGCGATAAACATTTTCACACTGAGGGCGGCCAGCGATAATTATCGCTGCCGCTTGATAATATGGCCCTAAGATAGCAGTGCCTCACATGGAGAGAAGCACTTTGCAGTGCTACCTTGTAGAGTGAATGCTTTGACGTGAAAAATAGGAGAAAATATTTGCAAGCTCAAGATTATCAAAAAGGGAAGAACATCCAAGCACTAGCATGGAAGGGAAGTCAGCTTCATTAAATACCATAACTGTGATCAAGAGATGCATCATATGACCACAGCATGAAAAATCAATCCCTAAAATAGTGGAGACTGAAAAAGCTTACTACCGTCAGAGAATGTTGAAAAATGAAGGGTCTCACACACACAGGAAGAAAATAAATTAGGCCTGTTCCCACATATGACAGAACGGAGGCATAACCCAGCATAAAAAGCATGTTTGCACTTTTTGCATCATATAAGAGTACAGTGGGCTAAAGCAGGACCCTCAGCAATGGAGACATTTTTGGAAGAACAAGAAGGACCAAACTCCTAAAATAAAAAATCTTTGCAACTTTTACCCCATAACTTTGAAGCTCTCAGTGACTGTCTTAAGGTTAAAGAAAACCTCTGCTCAATCAGAATAGCACTATTGTATGTAAAAACATGCAAAAAGTGAATAGTATCAAAATGTTGGTCCTTGGTCCTATGTAACATCTCAGGAATCTCAAATAAACTATGAGACCCATATTTCATTTTGTTCCTAACTGTAGAAGCCTAATCAATGACCACATGGATACCTCAAGCCTTCTCACCTATGCTATACAAGCTGTTCCAGAAAAAGCGGAAGGCATGCACCAAGACTACAGATAAGTTCCCGAGGAATCTATGCAAGGAAAGTATTTCAGGGTATCTTACAGGATACTTCACCTATGCGGTATTGATAAGGAGCTTCCTGGATTGGGACACTATGGGGCATATTATCAATAGACGGCGATAAATATCGCAAAGCGCGCTTAGCACTTTTTTATTTATTGCCGTCTATCGCTGGAATTTATCACCCGGTTAGCGCATTATTAACAACACGTATCACCGAGACGATAAAAATTCCAGCGATAGCGGCTTTATCGAGGAGATATCGCTAGAAATCCAGCAAAATTACTACATAGATGGCGTAAACGTTGTTAATAGGCCAAGGTGCACTTAGCCTTATGATCCACCTGCCATAGGATAACTAGGGTAAGTCAGCATTTTATCAGACGTTAGTTTTTGGCAAAAACCGCGGTTTTCGCCAAAAACATAACGTCTGATAATATGCTGTGGGCCGCCTTGTAAATATCGCGATGTGCACTTAGCAATATTTTACATGTCTTTCTGTGTGAGGTACGCCCAGTGACTCCCACTTTGCATCTCATTAGAGATGCAAAGCGAGGCGTCGGGAAAACGGCTGCTAACATGCGCTAATGCATGTTAGCACTGCCTTGTAAATAGGGCGAAAAGATTATCTCCGCTTATTTGGCTTTTAAAGCCAAAAAACGGAGATAAGGCCCTTGATAATATGCCCCTATAATTTGTAAAAATGATCCACCTCATGAACTACTCCAGCTCCATGAAAAAAAAAAGATTTTCTAGAAGAGGCTTTAAAGCGAGAAAATAGAAACCAAGAAAATAGCCTCATTTTCATACACAGAGGGGCATATTCTCAAGCCCCTATCGCCATGGGAATGTCACTTTTTTTTACGTTCCCGTGGCGATTGGGTCAGCGCCATATTCTCAAGGCAGCGTTAAGCCACTTAACGTGGCTTAAAGCCACGTTAAGTGGCTTAACGCTGCCTTGAGAATAAGGCCCCTTTCACGCTAAATTTAGCGTGAAAGGGGCGTGCAGTGGGTGTTGCAGTGGGCGTTCCACCGCAACACCCATTGTGATCGACACTGCCACCTATTATCAAAGGCGGCGATAATAGGTGGCAGTGCCGAACTTAAGACCAGAAAAATCCTGGTCTTAAGGTGGCGAAACGAGGAGAAATGCTTTATTTCTCCTCGTTTTTGCTTTTTCCATGTGTGCTGCCTTGTGCAGCACACATGGAAAGAGCAAAATGCCATGGTTTGTTCATGTACAGGAAGGTGTCCCTTCCTGTACATGAATAAACCTTTTCAGAAATGCCATTTTGTAACTTTGATGTGTGCTGAACGAAGCAGCACACATGAAAGTTACAAAATGGTATTGTAGGATTGTTTATGTGCAGGAAGGGGCACCTTCCTATACATAAACAACCCTCCGCTGCACACAGACACCCTTGCATTCTGGTGCAAGGATGTCTGCGTTGGCGCTTAGTCGTGAAACTTAGCGCCATCGCAGGGGGAAACGCCAGGCTGCATCACATTCTTGACAATAGGGTGCAGCCTCGCGTTTCCGAAGTGGCGGTGAGAGGCGTTAAGCCAAGGAGGCTAACGCCTCTCACCGCCACTTCCTTGAGAATATCCACCAGAGACTTTAACTCAAAAGATAGTGAAATGGGCAGTAACAGTGAAGCCCACCATGGAGGGCATGGGCACTCTGATCACTGCACATGTGTTTTCAATTAAAGAAGCAAATGCACTACTAACATCAACGTTTGCCTCATTAGAGCTTAGTCTGTAATTTATTATATTTTGCACTAGCACATCGTTATAAACACCTGAAGTCAAGGATGATAGCGTGGCGCATGGATAGTAGCCATCACCTATTAGTTTTGAACTTCCTGTCTGATATAAAAGACACAGCTGAAGAACATTGCTAAAGCACAGCACTGGAAGTTTGAAACAAAATATTATTAACCCCTTCGATGCTCATGACGGAGCGGTTCCGTCATGAGCATCGGTTGGGCTGTGCTCATGACGGAACCGCTCCGTCATGGCACCCACCCGCGCTCCCTCCATGGACAGCCCAACATGTTGCCACAAAGGGGGATGGCAGCGGAAGAGCTTCCACTGCCACCCACGACCCCCTCCACGCAATCCCATGACGTCAGCGCGCACAGCGCGCGCCGACGTCATCAGGAAGCGCTGGATGCCTGGAAACCATTTGTTTCCAGGCGTTCAGATGAGCGAGGGGTGAGTTTTGGTGCTCCGGTGGGGCGGGGGGGCCAGATGCACATGCATTGAGGCATCGGGGGAGAGGAAAGAGTGTTTCCTCTCCCCTGATGTCTCAATGCTGGGCATTCCTGCAGCACGATCGCGCACAGCGTCGCAATGGTGCTGCAGGAATGCCCCCACTAGACACCAGGGATGTCTTTTTGGCAAAAAGGAAGTGACCCCTTGGGCAAGGGTCACTTCCTATGGGGGCAAATTTAATTTAAGACTTTTCTGCCCCCCTGGGGACAGATCGGCTGATTTTTGGCCGTTTCTGGCCCCAGGGGGCAGAAAGCCCACTAGAGCCAGGGAATTGTTTTTAATTAAATTGGAAGCGACCCCTTGGGCAAGGGTCGCTTCCAGGGGGCAAATTTATTTATAAAGTATATTCTGCCCCCCTGGGGGCAGATCAGTTTTTTTATTTGGCCTTTCTGCCCCCAGAGGGGGCAGAAAACCCCACTAGACACCAGGGAGTTTCTTAATTTTTAAATGGAAGCAACCCCTTGGGCAAGGGTCGCTTCCTATGGGGGAAAATTATTATTAAGACTTTTCTGCCCTCCCTGGGGACAGGTCGCCCAATTTTTTGGGGCGTTTCTGGCCCCAGGGGGGGCAGAAAAGCCCACTAGAGCCAGGGAATTTGTTTTTATTACATTGGAAGCGACCCCTTCGGCAAGGGTCGCTTCCAGGGGCCATATTTTTGTTAAAAGTACATTCTGCCCCCCCTGGGGGCAGATCGGTTTGTTTATTTGTCCTTTCTGCCCCCAGGGGGGGCAGAAAACCCCACTAGACACCAGGGAGTGTTTTAAATTTTAAATGGAAGCGACCCCTTGGGCAAGGGACGCTTCCTTATGGGCCTAAATAAGTCTTAAGACTTTTCTCCCCCCCCTGGGGACAGATCGCCTGCATTTTTGGGCGTTTCTGGCCCCAGGGTGGGTGCAGAAAAGCCCACTAGAGCCAGGGATTTAAAAATAAATAAATTGGAAGCGACCCCTTGGGCAAGGGTCGCTTTCAGGGGACATATATTTTTTATGTGTATTCTGCCTCCCTGGGAGGCAGATTTGCCCGTTTATTTGGCCTTTCTGCCCCCATTTGGGTAGTGACATAGCGTGTTATAATGTTAATTGTTTTATTTCTTGTGAATTGCAATTGTAATGCTTTATTTCTCCCTTTTTGTTCTAGTTCAAGGCTTTTGCTCTTTAGACTGTTCCAGGTTGCGGTTTCGTTACTGGTGGTTCTGCTGTTTGTGTAGTTGCATGAGTTTGGTAAGAGACTTTTTTGTACAATGTAAATGTTTTTCATTTCTCTACATGAATGTGTTTTTTTCAAATGATGTAATAATAGAAGTATGTTTGGCTTCTGTTTTTTGAGTGTCAAAAACATTTTGCATTTGTGCTCGATGTGTATTTTGTTGTTTTGTGAGTAATTGGTTTTGTTTTTTTCTTTCTAGTGGGATATGGTTTTTGCTGTGTCTCTGCAGAGTAGGTGCTGGTGAGTGTAGCTGTCTCTTGCAAGTGAATCGTATAGTTTTTGAGTATATAGATCTTTGTGATAAAGGCACACATTTTTTTTACTTACTTATTTTGCACAGTGTTGGTTGTTGTTGACTTGTTTGTGCAGTCTCCTTTCTTAGTCAGGATAATGGCTAGCCGCAGGATTACTGCTCAGCAGGTTGTTGGTATGCTTTTTGAGTCTTCCTCTGACCATGGTTCAGAGACTGACTCTGCATCTGAGGCAGAGGTGGGAGGGGAAGATTCAGGCAGTGAGTTTTCTCTCCACATGGAATCATCGGATGATGAAGCTACTCTCAGTGCGGATGAAGATACTCTTAGTGCGGATGAAGTGCCTGTGTTAGAGGAGGACATTGATGTGCCAATAGTGCGCCAAGAGGCATCTGGGCTGCAGCCTGGGGCTGCAAGGCTTCCCGTTGGTATAGTGCGGCAAGAGGCATCTGGGTTGCAACCTGGGGCTGCAAGGCTTCCAGTTGGAAGTGATGACCTCTGGGTTGCCCCAGGCATGGTGCAGCCGGCATTGCCAGACTTTACTGGTGTTCCAGGGTGTAGAGTGAATACAGTAAACTTTTTGACGATACATTTTTTTCAGTTGTTTATGGACGATGTGTTTTTGGCAGAGATTGTTGAGCAGACTAATTTGTATGCCAAACAGTTTTTGAGGGACAACAGTGCCAGCCTTAAGCCCCATTCTAGAGCTACCCGGTGGACTCCCACAAATCTGGAAGAGATGAAGAAGTTCTTGGGTTTAACTTTTTTGATGGGCTTGCTAAGGAAGCCATCAATGTCTTCATATTGGTCTACTAGTCCCTTGATGGCAACAGCTATATTTCCGGCAGTCATGAGTCGTGATAGGTATTTGCTTCTGCTTCGGATGCTGCATTTTGTCAATAATGGTTTAGCGTTGCCACGAGATCACCCTGAGTGTGACCGTCTTTTTAAGATTCGGCCTGTCATTGATCACTTTGTTGATCGATTTTCTGAGATCTATGCTCCAGGGAAAGAAATAGCAGTGGATGAGTCTTTGGTCTTGTTCAAGGGCCGCTTGGTGTTTAGGCAATACATTCCTAGTAAGAGGGCACGCTATGGAATTAAGCTGTATATGCTGTGTGACAGTAGGCCTGGATATGTCTCTAATTTCAGGGTGTACACCGGTAAGGAATCCAGGATTAACCCCCCTGGTTGTCTGTCCACTTTTGGAGTGTCTGAGTAAATTGTGTGGGAACTTGGTAGAGGACTTTTTAACAAAGGCCACCATTTATATGTAGATAACTTCTACACTGGTGTGCGGTTGTTCAGGGAATTGGCCAAAGTGGACACTGTTGCTTGTGGCACAATCCGCTCTAACCGTAAAGGTTTCCCTAAAGAACTAGTTTGTCAAAAGCTTGTGCGGGGACAGTGCAGTGCTTTGCGTTGCGAGGAACTTCTAGCTGTGAAGTTTTCAGACAGGAGAGATGTCAACATGCTGACTACCATCCATGATGAAAGCACTTCACCTGTGACTGTTTGGGGTCAGGTTGCTGAAGCGCGCAAACCTGTGTGCCTTTTAGACTATAATAGGCACATGGGTGGTGTTGACAGAGTAGATCAGAGGTTGGAACCTTACGCTGCTCTTCGTAAGGCTTACATTTGGTATAAGAAGTTGGCTATCCATTTTTTCCACTTGGCAACCTTTAATGGTTTTGTTGTATTCAAGGATTCTTGTCCTGAGTCAAAGATGATTTTTGCTAAGTTTCAGGAGTCTGTAATAGGCAGCCTTGTTTTAGTGGAACAGGCAAGTGTTCCTAGAGATCGAGTGGTGGAGGATGTGGCTAGATTGAAAGATCGCCACTTTCCTGATCACATTCCTCCCACACCCTCAAAAGACTTTCCCAGTAGGAGATATAGAGTCTGTTGGCAAAGCGGTACGCGGAAGGAGACTCGTATGTACTGCCCCGAGTGTCCTTCTAACCCTGGGCTGTGTGTGCCTGCTTGTTTTAGAATGTACCACACGCAAAATAATTTTTGGGAGCATCCATGAGTGGTAAAGTGAACTGCCTGGCCTCTATTGTTTAATATTTTTTGTTCAGTTTCAAGGTTGGCATTTGTGTAGAGTATTTAGTTTCAGATTTTGTGTTAGTAGATTTGTATCTATTTGCAATTTGTTTGTGTTTTCTTATTTGTATAAAAAAAATCCTAAATGTGATGGCGGTGTACGTGGAGTGGCGCTTGTCTGGCGGTGTGCGTGGACTGGCGCTTGGCTGGCGGTGTGTTTGGATTGGCGCTTAGCTGGCGGTGTGCGTAGACTGGTGCTTGGCTGGCGGTGTGTGTGGATTGGCGCTTGGCTGGCGGTGTGTTTGGATTGGCGCTTGGCTGGCGGTGTGCGTGGACTGGCGCTTGGCTGGTGGTGTGTTTGGACTGGCGCTGGCTGGCGGTGTGTGTAGACTGGCGCTTGGCTGGTGGTGTGCGTGGACCGGCACTCGGCTGGCAGTGTACGTGGACTGGCGCTTGGCTGGCAGTGTGTGAGTAGTGACTAGCTGCTGGTCACTACACACACTGCTAGCCAAACGCCACTCCACGCAATCCGTGAGCTGGTGTCCTTGTTGTGTCAGGAATGTGGGCGTGTGAAAGTGATGGGCCCTTGAATGGCGCTGTCTGCTGGTGTGAGTGTTGTAATGTGATGGGCCCGCGGCTGGCGGTGTGAATGGTTTTGTATGTGTCACACGTATGAAAGGTGTATGAATGGCCTGTAAAGAGGTTGGTGCCTTGTCGTGGCTTTACAGCTCACGAGCTGTGAGTCAATGGTTCAGTTTCTTGTCCTTTCAATTATTAACAGTGCATTTCATTTTTGTGAAATCTCTGGTTAATACAACTATATATACTGAACCATCACTCACCCTCGTGCCAAATCCAACCAGTATGTATGTGTGCTTGAGGAATAGGTGGTTGTGTAGAAAAAATGTTCTTTTCTGTTTTTGTCAAGCAGGGTGTACCTTGTCCCTTTTTGTGAATGTTGTAATGTGTTGGTTTTGTGCCTGGTGGTGTGAATGGTCTTGTGTGTATCATATATGAAAGGTGTGTGAATGGCCTGTAAAGCGGTTGGTGCCTTGACGTGGCTTTACAGCTCACGAGCTGGGAGTCACTGGTTCAGTTTTTTGTCCTTTCAATTATTGACAGTGCATTTAATTTTTGTGAAATCTCTTGTTAATAAAATTTTATATACTGAACCATCACTCGCCCTCATGCCAAATCCAACCAGTATGTGTGTGTGCTTGAGGAATAGATGGCTGTGCAGTAATCTTTGTCTTTTTTATCTCTCTGCCAAGGTATACATTTCATCTAAGAATAACCTACCAACTGTAGATTTTGCCGTACACTAAACACCCATGGGAGTACATGGTGATGTCTCTCTTGTGGATCCCAACAAGTTATCTTACCCACAATGTCCTGCAAACCTCAAAATGTGACTGTGACATTTTCCTTGCATTATTGTGCTCAAATTTTCACTCTGCAGAAAGTAACAACAAATTTCCAACCCCCCAGCATTTTTCCAAGTATCCCAATAGAAATGGTACCTCACTTGTATGGGTGGGCCAAGTACCCGCAGCAGGGAAAGGCCCAAAACCTATTGATGCGACATCAAAATTACCTATCACAAACCAACCTGGTTTTGCAAAGGGGGTCCCATGAGTTTTTGGCCCGGGGCTCGGCGGCCATCTAGGGAAACCTACCAAACCCACACATTTCTGGAAACTAGACACCCGGGGGAGTCCAGCGAGGTATGGCTTGCATGGGTCCCCCAACAATCTCCTACCCAGAATCCCCTGCAAACCTCAAATTTCGCTGAAAAAATCACTTTTTTCACACATTTCTGTGTGGGAAAGTTCTGGAATCTGCGTGGATCCACAAATTTCCTCCCACCCAGCGTTCCCCAAGGTCTCCCGAAAAAAATGGTACCTCACTTGTGTGGGTAGACATAGTGGCTGCAACAGGAAATGGCCCAAATCGTACTGTGGAGACTTCAAAATTACCTATAAGAAAACTACCTGGTTTTGGGGGGGGCACCTGAGAGTTTGGCCCCGGGCTCGGCCGCCATCTTGTGAAAGTATTAAACCCACACATTTCTGGAAACTAGACACCCGGGGGAGTCCAGCGAGGTATGGCTTGCATGGGTCCCCCAACAATCTCCTACCCAGAATCCCCTGCAAACCTCAAATTTCGCTGAAAAAATCACTTTTTTCACACATTTCTGTGTGGGAAAGGTCTGGAATCTGCGTGGATCCACAAATTTCCTCCCACCCAGCGTTCCCCAAGGTCTCCCGAAAAAAATGGTACCTCACTTGTGTGGGTAGACATAGTGGCTGCAACAGGAAATGGCCCAAATCGTACTGTGGAGACTTCAAAATTACCTATAAGAAAACTACCTGGTTTTGGGGGGGGCACCTGAGAGTTTGGCCCCGGGCTCGGCCGCCATCTTGTGAAAGTATTAAACCCAAACATTTCTGAAAACTAGACACCCGGGGGAGTCCAATGAGGTATGGCTTGCATGGATCCCCCAACGTTTCCTACCCAGAATGCCATGCAAACCTCAAATTTAGCTGAAAAAACACATTTTCCACATATTTGTGTGTGGAATCACCGTGCCGGCACAAATGTCCTACCCCACAGCGTTCTCCTTAGTGTCCCGAGTAAAATGATACCTCACTTGTGTGGCTGTCCAATGCAGAATTGGCTAAAAACTTATTTTTAAAAAAATGTAGCGCTTAGAATTCTCGGTGCCATACCCTTATTCCCTATGTTTTGGGCTCTTCCCAGTCACAGGCCCTTGCCCCACCCACACAAGTGAGGTATCATTTTACTCAGGAGACTCAGGGGAACGCTGTGGGGTAGGACATTTGTGCCGGCACGGTGATTCCACACAAAAATATGTGAAAAATGTGTTTTTTTCAGCTAAATTTGAGGTTTGCCTGGCATTCTGAGTAGGGAAACGTTGGGGGATCCATGCAAGCCATACCTCATTGGACTCTAGTCTAGTTTTCAGAAATGTTTGGGTTTGGTACTTTCCCAAGGTGGCCGCCGAGCCCGGGGCCAAAATCTCAGGTGCCCCCCCCAAAACCAGGTAGTTTTCTTATAAGTAATTTTGAAGTCTCCACAGTACAATTTGGGCCATTTCCTGTTGCAGCCACTATGCCTACCCACACAAGTGAGGTACCATTTTTATCGGGAGACCTGGGGGAACGCTGGGTGGGAGGAAATTTGTGGATCCACGCAGATTCCAGAACTTTTCCACACAGAAATTTGAGAAAAAAGTGATTTTTTCAGCAAAATGTGAGGTTTGCAGGGGATTCTGGGTAGGAGAATGTTGGGGGACCCATGCAAGCCATACCTCGTTGGACTCCCCCGGATGTCTAGTTTTCAGAAATGTGTGGGTTTGGTAGGTTTCCCTAGATGGCCGCCGAGCCCCGGGCCAAAAACTCATGGGACCCCCCCTTGCAAAACCAGGTTGGTTTGTGATAGGTAATTTTGATGTCGCCTCAACAGGTTTTGGGCCCTTGCCTGTCGCGGGTCCTTGACCCACCCACGCGAGTGAGGTACCATTTTTATCGGGAGACCTGGGGGAATGCTGGGTGGGAGGAAATTTGTGGATCCACACAGATTCCAGAACTTTCCCACACAGAAATTTGAGAAAAAGTGATTTTTTCAGCGAAATTTGAGGTTTGCAGGGGATTCTGGGTAGGAGAATGTTGAGGGACCCACGCAAGCCATACCTCGCTGACTCCCCGGGTGTCTAGTTTCCAGAAATGTGTGGGTTTGGTAGGTTTCCCTAGATTGCCGCCGAGCCCCGGGCCAAAAACTCATGGGACCCCCCTTGCAAAACCAGGTTGGTTTGTGATAGGTAATTTTGATGTCGCCTCAATAGGTTTTGGGACCTTGGCTGCCGCGGGTCCTTGACCCACCCACGCAAGTGAGGTACCATTTTTCTCGGAAGAATTTGGGGAACGCGGGGTGGGAGGATATTTGTGGATCCACGCAGATTCCAGAACTTTCCACCACAGAAATGTGAGGAAAATGGGGTTTTTTGACAATTGTTTAGGTTTGCAAGGGATTCTGGGTAACAGAACCTGGTGAGAGCCAGTCAAGTCACCCCATCCTGGATTCCCCTGGGTGTCTAGTTTTCAGAAATGTATAGGTTTGCTAGGTTTCCCTAGGTGCCGGCAGAGCTAGGGTTCAAAAACTACAGCTAGGCACTTTGCCAAAAAAGGGTCATTTTTCACTGTGAAATTGTGGTGTGTCCACGTTGTGTTTTGCACCGTTTCCTGTCGCCGGCACTAGGCCTACCCACAAAAGTGAGGTACCATTTTTCTCAAAAGACTTTGGGGAATGCAGGGTGGGTGGAAATTTGTGGATCCACGCAGATTCCAGAACTTTCCACCACAGAAATGTGAGGAAAATGTGGTTTTTTTGACAATTGTTTAGGTTTGCAAGGGATTCTGGGTAACAGAACCTGGTGAGAGGCAGTCAAGTCACCCCATCCTGGATTCCCCTGGGTATCTAGTTTTCAAAAATGTATAGTTTTGCTAGGTTTCCCTAGGTGCTGGCAGAGCTAGGGTTCAAAAACGACAGCTAGGCACTTTGCCAAAAAAGGGTCATTTCTCACTGTGAAATTGTGGTGTGTCCACGTTGCGTTTTGCGCCGTTTCCTGTCACGGGCACTAGGCCTACCCACACAAGTGAGGTACCATTTTTCTCAGAAGACTTTGGGGAACGCGGGGTGGGTGGAAATTTGTGGATCCACACAGATTCCAGAACTTTCCACCACAGAAATGTGAGGAAAATGTGTTTTTTTTGACAAGTTTTTAGTTTTGCAAGGGATTTTGGGTATCAGAACCTGGTGAGAGCCAGTCAAGTCACCCGATCCTGGATTCCCCTGGGTGTCTAGTTTTCAGAAATGTATAGGTTTACTAGGTTTCCCTAGGTGCCAGCAGAGCTAGGGTTAAAAAACTACAGCTAGGCACTTTGCCAAAAAAAGGGTCATTTTTCACTCTGATATTGTGGTGTGTCCACGTTGCGTTTTGCGCCATTTCCTGTCGCGGTCACTAGGCCTACCCACACAAGTGAGGTACCATTTTTCTCGGAAGACTTTGGGGAACGTGGGGTGTGTGGAAATTTGTAGATCCATGCAGATTTCAGAACTTTCCACCACAGAAATGTGAGGAAAATGTGGTTTTTTGGACAATTTTTTAGGTTTGCAAAGGATTCTCGGTAACAGAACCTGGTGAGAGCCAGTCAAGTCACCCCATCCTGGATTTCCCTCGGTGTCTAGTTTTCAGAAATGTATAGGTTTGCTAGGTTTCCCTTGGTGCCAGCAGAGCTAGGGTTCAAAAACTACAGCTAGGCACTTTGCCAAAAAAAGGTAATTTTTCACTGTGAAATTGTGGTGTGTCCACGTTGTGTTTTGCGCCGTTTCCTGTCGCGGGTACTAGGCCTATCCACGCAAGTGAGGTACCATTTTTCTCGGAAGACTTTGGGGAACGTGGGGTGGGTGGAAATTTGTGGATCCATGCAGATTCCAGAACTTTTCACCACAGAAATGTGAGGAAAATGTGTTTTTTTAACAATTTTTTAGGTTTGCAAGGGATTCTGGGTAACAGAACCTGGTGAGAGCCAGTCAAGTCACCCCATCCCGGATTCCCCTGGGTATCTAGTTTTCAAAAATGTATAGGTTTGCTAGGTTTCCCTAGGTGCCGGCAGAGCTAGGGTTCAAAAACTACAGCTAGGCACTTTGCAAAAAAAGGATAATTTTTCATTGTGAAAATGTGGTGTGTTCACGTTGCGTTTTGAGCCGTTTCCTGTCGTGGGCACTATGCCTACCCACACAAGTGAGGTACCATTTTTATCGGGAGACTTAGGGTAATTTAGGTTTGTAAAGCAACTGCTATTACCTATTGACTTTTGATACATTTCTGCCTTCCAAATGAAAGACAATGTGTAAAAAATAAGTCATTTTGAAAAATGACCGATAATACTCATGCTAGTATGAGTATTCCCAGTTTCGGAAATGTGCAAATATCTACTGTTTCTAAACTCTATATTTTGTTCCCATTTCATAAATACTTAGGTGTCTTTCATACCTATTTTTCCATGTATACATTTTCCCACAATAATTGCTATATACCCTGTACATAATAAAAAACCATTGCAAGTCGCTGCTCAGTTTTTGGCTCTGGGTTCGTCGGGTTCTTGGCGAACCTGCAAGTCCTATATATCCCCACAACCAGTAAGGTTCAGCGGATGTAACAGTATATTACTTTCTAAGAGCTGTCATAATTAGAAGAAGTTACAGGTGAAAACGTTGACACAAAAGGCTGTCTTTTTCAACTAATGTTCAATTTTTCCTATATTTAACTGTTAGTTTCTATAAAGAAACCTTGAAGGATCTACACAAATGACCCCTTGCTGAATTCAGAATTTTATCTAATTTTTTAAAATGTATAGCTTTCCACAATCCATTATTGCTTTCATACCCATTTCTACCATTAACCGGAAGGAGGTTGAAAGCACTAAAAATAGCAAAAATAGGCTATGTCCCAGAAAAATGCCAAAACTGTGTAAAACATTTTGGTTTTCTGACAAAAGTCTGTCATTCCCTAAAAGCTGGGGAAATGGTTATTTCAGCCCCACAAACCCTTTTTTGATACCATTTGCAGGGAAAAACCCAGACGCTTTCATTTGCAACACTTTTTTTCCATTTTTCCCCAAAAAAACAAAATTTAGCTGTAATTTGGCTAATTTCTGGGTCCCCTCCAGGGGAATACACAAACCCTGGGTACCTTTAGAATCCCCAGGATGTTAGAAGAAAAGGACGCAAATTTGGCGCGGATACCTTATGTGGTCAAAAAGTTACAGGGGCCTAAGCGCAAACTACCCCAAATAGCCAAAAAAAGCTTAGCACAGGGGGGGAAAAGGCCTAGCAGCAAAGGGCTTCTTTGCGAAATGGTCAGCGTAATGAACTGTCAATATTTGTTTTGGAAGATCTTCAATCCATCAAGTTTTATTTACAGGAGTTTCCATAAGGGTGCAATACCCCAATAGATACATTAGCTTTCCTCAGAATCTATGAGGTATTGACAGAAAAAGTTATGATACGGCTATTGAGAAACGGTTCCTCAAAGAATCTAAAAAAGAAGCAGCAAAAAGCATGAGGTCATGGTTCAGTGGTGAGTGCAAAAAGTCCAAAACAGAACTCCATCTTAAATCAAGGCAAAACGATGTCACAAATATCAACAACCTGACAAATGTTGAGAAAAAACTAACTAAAGTTAAGAAAAAAGGAATTTGAAAGGCTGCAATGGCACTTTTTCATTCTCTCAGAAGGAACCCTATGACACAAGAGCTGACACACAAAGCGTGCTTGGCCATTTGGCCTTTAAACCTCTGCATAATTACCAACAGCGTGCCTACATCTAAAGGGATGTGCAAAATTAATTAGCGCCATGTATTGTGCCACTCACATTATCATAATGGTGGCCTTTAACTTCCAGTTCACTTATAGAGCCAGGCCTATATTTCACCTCCCATTCACTTACAGAACCCAAGCCTATGTTTTCCATGCAGCTTCTTCATATATTATTCACAGCATACATGGCATTACACTTTCCCAGTGCCTACCTTTATATTTCTTAGATTCGTCAAATAAGGAACTCGCTGAGTAACACCAACAACGAATTGTAACAATAAAGCACAAACTAAGTAAGCAACATTTGTCCTATTTTTCTTTATCTTCAGAGGGCCATTGTTGAATATGTGCAATATCTAATGTCTGTCATGTACGAGGAAGATCGTAAAATTAAGTAACTTGTTTTTTAAATTGTGTGTACATTTTATATTTTTATACAAAATATTAATATACATGCAGGCAGAATGACAGAGGAGCAGGCTTCAGCCATACAAGAGAGTGAAAGGGAAAAGGCAGGAGTAATGCTCTTTGATTGTAATGGAAAATATCTACGATTTCAAACCTTTCACTTCCAAAGTTAAACTATTCTGTTTTGACCACATCAAAAAGTGCTGACTAGGGCTACAAATACTCCTGACTATCTCAGGTTTCATAAAATTGAGCTAGTGTGTGCAGGGGATAAATACAATATAATTTGACACGTTGGTGACATTTGTGTTCAAAGTGGTTTTCAATTGTGAATATGACCTCTTTCTGTGGTCTTAAGATCAACTTTCTTGGAGCATGCATTTATGTAAATGTCTTTTTTCCAGCCTGATCATATGCCTTTCTGCTTTTAATGTCTCAAAGACGGCCCTTGGGAAAAGACCCACGTGACTGCGGTTTGTCCTGCATTAAGAAAGAGATAAATTCAATAAATTAATAGATAAATAAATAAACATTCGTGTCTTTGTCTTAGCAGTATGAATAAAGAACGATAAAGTATTACCTGTCGTATCCAGTTAGTGCACAGTGAGGGCAAAGGGAAATTCGAATAACTTTCCATTCCCCTTGGGTGTAAGAAAGGCTGTGCTAAAATAAACGTGGAAACCACACCCCCATTTTAGGCTGTAAGTCTATTGAAACAAACAAAGGGATTTGATTCCGTGTCTTAAAGATTGTGTGGCCACTTTTCGTGCAAAATATGAATTCCAACTCGAGCATAATCAAGTGAAATTGATGAACCTCACACCTTAACCGTGCCCATTGGGGTATTTCTGTCTTGGTACTGCTTGGCAGAGATGACCCTGAGGGACATTGTCATGGTTTCACCTATAATTAGAGTTTGTTATCTTTACACACAAGTGATTGGTATGTAGTGAGTGTGAGCATTCGGACTGGGATATGTCTGTGTGAACGCTATGTCAGCTTTCACTTAGAGGAACATTTTACTCACGGCTGGCTAGAGCTGTAGCAGGCCTGTGATGTCACATCATAGAATGCTGAGCCGGGTGGGTGTGGACTGAAAGGTTAGTTCGTGATGGTTGGTTCTGAAGGGCCTGACGAGTAGAGCTCCTTCTCTTTCATCAACTTGTACTGAAGGTACAACTAAGGTTTTGCTTAGAAAAATCTAACTGTGCCCTTCAGCATATATCTTATTAGAAAAGGTCCAAGGTCTTCAATTATTGTCCTAATTCAGGTAAGCCTATCTCTCACGTCAGCGTGGTACTAGTGGACACTACAATCATATCAATGTAGGACAACCACCAGGATCACATTTTAGTAGCACCAATGGAAGACTTATCCCTGGACTCTGATAAGAAGGCACAAGGGAGGACTGACTAATATGAGTATGTGTGAGGTTGAATTTGTTTCCATTAAAGGTGTGCTCGTACCTTATTCACCACCAAGGAGCTTGAGTGTGGCAGTGTTTTATGTCTGGCTCTGGAAATTGGGAATTCAGGGAAATGGTAATAGACATCAGATGTTTAATTGTTGATGGAATTAAATATCATATCTCATCTGTCCTTTTTGTGCTATGTTTAAAATGAATTTAAAAGAAACAAGGATGCAGGTCCATGGCTTTTTTCAATTATTAAAGTAGATATTTCCATTGATGAGTGGATGTGCAAATAAAGATATATGTGTGGATCAAAAACATGAATGGATACTAATATATTCTTTGAGAGGGAAAAGGTAAGTGCTAGGTACAGCCTCACCAAAATCTAGTCAAAGAAGGATATTGAAAAATAAATTACTCGGTCACTAACTCAGACACAATGGGTTAACACAAAGTTTGATCAACTGCTCTATATAATAATTAACATAGATGTACTGAGAGTATGTGGTCCCCAAGTTGATATAGTTAGTGAGTTGAAGAAATTGTAATTTTGGTCAATTTGTATTTGAGGATGCTAGACAGAATATCTCACATTTATGTATCATTTCTTCAGAATCATGGCAGTATTTTCAAGCTGCTAGAGGGCTATTAGTGCCTAACACAATATTTAGCTGTCAAGAAAAATCCAAAACCTATAAGTAAGATTGTTAGAATTGGGGTTCTCTAACTGGCAGAGGTAGGTACCTTTGTCCAAGTAGGGACCCTTGCTTCTAGTCAGGGTAAGGGGGATACACACTTTAGATAACCCCTGCTCACCCCCTTGGTAGCTTGGCACAAGCAGACAAGGCTTATCCCAAAGGCAATTTGTAAAGTATTTGCACTCAAAACACACAGTAACGCAGTGATAACACCACAAATGGACATCATACCAATTTAGAAAAATAAAGTATCATCATCTAAGCTCAACAAGACCAAAATGACCGAAATCCAACATACATGTAGTAAAGTAGCACTTAAAAACAGTTATTTCGAAAGAAGGCTTGTAGAAAACAAATAGCTCCACCTGGGGCTATTATGATGCCGTGACAGCAATAAATCCAAAGTACGGCGCCGACTGCGAGGTGTGCGGCGTGAGGCACGGAGTCACACAGATCCCCAAACAAACAGTACTTTTGGATAATGAAGTCTATGACGATGCATGGCGTCGTGGAGATGAGGCGTCGGTGCAGAGTTTGAGGCCGGCTCCCTGGCTGGTACGGGGAGGCAAAGCATCGTATCCGCGAGGAGGCGATGTGCCGAATCCAGGACAGGGGAAGTCGGTTGCGTTGGCGGTGAGGCGGTGGTTACGGTGACGGTGCGTCATCGGCGAGTTTGTGGAGTTACCCTCAGTGGTTATTGGCGCTGTGATCACAGGATACAGGCGCTGGCGATGACAGAGCTGGTGTGAACGCTGGTGTCGGGAATGCTGATAACTGCAGGCGTCGGCAGGCATCGAAGGGCATCGAAGCTGCCGTGCAGACCGGGCGGTGCATCATTAACTTCACGAGCGGTGCCCCTGGCCTTGGTGCAGGTTGCTGCATCACGGCGGCATCGATGACAGCGTCGGAGATTACTTTTCTTGCTTCTTTCAAGTTGCTACCAGCTCCCAACAGCAGGAAAAACCTCTAGAGACCCAAAACTGGATAGCCACCTCCTGGCAGGTCAGAACTCTGAGCAATAGAGGTCAGGGGAGCTGGGGGTGAAGTCTTTGTGTCCTTGAGACTTCAGACAGGGGGCCAGCCGACACAGGCCCTTGGAGATTCTTCTTCAAGCACGTTCACAGCAAAGTGCCAGTCTTTGTCCTTTCTTTTGCAGAAGCAGCAACTGCAGTCCAACCCCACACAGCACACAGCAAAGGGGCAGTACTTCTCCTCACAGCTCTCCAGCTCTTCTCCTTGGCAAAGGTTCTTCTTGAGTCCAGAAGTGATCTAAAGTTCTGGGGTTTACGGTTCACTACTTATACCCCACATGTCTTTGTTCTTCTTTTTGAAAGGGTCTTTGAGCCCAGTCCAAACCAGTTCTGTCCTCACTGGTGCAGTATGACCACAAGGGGTGAAGACAGCATTGTGCAAGGGAGACATTCCCTCTTCAGGTGCAAGGTAATCCCCTCCAACTACTCTAAATGCAGCCAAGGTCTATTCAGCTCAGCTCTGAGTCATCCAGGAAGGGCCAGGCACACTTCAACCCCCCCAGTGGCTGTCTACAGTGAATGCACATTCCCAGCCCCTGTCACTCCAAAACCAGACGGTCAGTACACAAACAGGCATAGGCACACAGGATGGTAAAACAAGTAAATGCCTACTTTCTAAAAGTGGCATTTTCAAACACACAATTTAAAATTCATCTTTACTAAAAGATGTGCTAACTTTATTCCTCCATCTTGTCCCAATGGGAATTTATACTTGTAAGATGTTACAAAGTATCTCCCATGCTATCCTATGGGACAGACAGCCTTTCAATAGTGAAAAACTAAATTGGCAGTATTTCACTATCAGGACATGTCACATACACTAGTACATGTCCTACCTTTCACATACACTGCACCCTGCCCATGGGGGTACCTTGGGCCTACCTGAGGGGTGTCTTATATGTAAGAAAGGGGAAGGTTAAGGCCTGGCAAGTGGGTGCACTTGCCAGGTTGACATGGCAGTTCAAAAACTGCGCGCAGACACTGCAGTGGCAGGTCTGAAATACATTTTCAGGGCTACTCATGGGGGTGGCACAATCAGTGCTGCAGGCCCACTAGTAGCAGTTGATTTACAAGCCATGGCACACTCAGTGCACTTTGCTAGGGACTTACCAGTAAATCAAATATGCCATCATGGATAACCAATCATGATAACAGTTTGCATAGAGAGCATGTGCACTTTAGCACTGATTAGCAGTGGTAAAGTGCACAGAGTCCTCAAGCCAACAAAAAAAGGTCAGGAAAGATAGGAGGAAGAAGCAAAAAGTTTGGGGATAACCCTGCAAAAAGGGCTATTTCCAACAAAGATAATTCCTAGTGAGTTTAAAAACATATCTTGATGTTTGTCATTTTGAAATCAAACATTCTACAAGGGCTTGGTCTGACAAACCTAATGTCACAGAGTTCCTTATATTTGACCTGCAACATTATATGTACATAATTTTAGTAGTTTACTTCATTTAGTATGTCTTACCCCTAGATAGTTGAAAGGGTAGTATTTGTTGACAGCATGTTAATTTACATTAGGTTTTATCAATTCAAATCTAAGACCATACAGTTTCTCTAGCGACCTGTAGCGTGAAGACCTGCCCCTTGTCCCGGGGCAGGTCTTGGTGGTGCCTTGGGCCTCCTGGATGGCTGGTGGGTTCCTGCTGGCATCCTGTTCCTTCCTGGTGCCCCTGCTGATCTTTATTGTGAAGTGAGGGCGGGCCTGGCTATGGCCTCGGAGTGGTGGCTGCTGCAGTCTTTTCCCTTCTGCCCGGCGCTGGTTTGCTGGAGGGTGCCTGGGCTGGCTGGTGGGGGCAGTGGGTGTGTGGGCTGTCTCTCTGCCCCTGTGGTGAGTAACGCATAGCAGTTCCTTTACCAATCCTGTTTTGCCTGCGTCCGTTTTTCCATGCATCACTGTGGCACATTGGATCTGGTTGCAGGCTCTTCCTCCACAGGTTGTGTGTTCAGCTCCTTTTTTCCCTGTGTTCCAGCTGGCCTGCGGCCATACCACCCTGAATGCACTTGATCTCGTCTGGTCTCAGATGTTGAGCGGGGTCGGTCCTGGTTGATACCTGGATTGGAGTCCTCCTGGGAATACCTGGTGCTGTAGGCTTTGCTCTCAGTTGTTCCGCGCAGTCGGGCCTGGTTGGTTCCTGGCTGGGTGCCTGCACTGGGAATTCCCGGTGCTGTGACCTTCGAAGTCTGCTCTGGTGGGGCCTGGTTGTTGCCTTACCTGGGTGGCCACCTGGGGGTGCCTTTGGGTTCTCCTGGCGTGTACCTCCTTGAGTCGGGTGTGTCTTTCGGTCTGTGGTGGGGCCTGGGCTTTGCCCTTGTCGGTCTTGGCCTTGCTGTCCCTGTGTTTGTCCCCTCGTTTGTCTCTGTGGGGGTGGTTGGTGGTGCCTTTCCTGCTGGGTTGTGTCCGGCTCTGGAAGTGGGGCCTTGGTCCCTTGGGGGTCACCTTTAAGTGTCTGCCTTCTGCTCGCTTTGGCCTCGGCCCGCCTCTCCTTTCCGGGATGTCGTTTGGGCCCGCCGGTGCCCGTGTTGCTGCACCTGTCCCCCCTGCATGTGCTCCATCTTGGGGCTGCTATGGTGGGTGAGGGACCCGGCTCCTTACCCTCCCTGTCTGCGGAGGCGTCCCTTTGTTCGGGTGTGGGTCTTTTGGTCCCTTGGTGGTCGGCGGTCCGGTACCTGATGTTGCGGGAGCCCGGGCCGGCCTTCTGTTCTTTTCCTCTGGGCTCTTATCTGTGCCTCTCTGGTGCGGGCTGGGCCTTGGCGTTGGCTTGCACGTGTGGGCTGCTTGGCTCCCTCCCTGTCTTCTTGTCGCTTTGGTTGCCCTTGGTGGCCTGGCTGTGGCTGGGTCCTGTGTCTTTCACTGTTGCCCCTGGTGGTTTGGGGTTTTCGGGTTTGGGGCGGTTGTCCATGTGCTACTCCTTCCGGGCCCATGGGGGCGCCATGTTGATGGCCTCCTGTTTGCTGGCGTGTCTGTTGTTCAGTCTGCTGGCTTCTTGGATTTTTCTGGGAGCATCTGCTGGGTTGGGCATTGGGCCTCCCTGTTTTTCTCTCCTGTTTTGCCCATCTGCGGCTGCTGGTTCGGTTGGGGGTCCTCCCCTTCCCTGTTCTGGGTTCTTGTTCAGTGCCCGGTGGCTTCGTCTTCCCCGGTCCCTTGTTTCCCCCCTGTGGTTGGCCCCCGGATTTTTTGTTGGGTGTGTCGCCCTTGCTGGGGGTTGTTTTTGGCATCTTCCTCCCACTTTGGGTTCCCATGGGGGGGGTGGCCTTCAGGGTTTTGCCTCTCCCCTTTCTTTGGGTTGTGTCCTGGTCTGGTCTGGTTCCGGGTCTGCTGAGGTCCGTCCCTGGCTTTCCTCGGACGGGGTCCTGTTGTTGGCCTCGTTTTGGGGGCAGGGTTGCGCTTCTGGCCTTCCCCTTGCCTTCATTTGGCGGAGTGCTGGGTCTGTGTCTCGGTGTCTCCTGCTTTCGGGGTGGTTGCCTTGGTCCTGGCCTGTTGGCCTATCCCTGTACCCTGGGTTCTTCTCTGGGTTTGGGGGCCTTTCTGCTGCTGTCCGGTGTCTGCACTGGTGCTGGCTGATGCTCATTCCTTTTCCGAGGCCTGGACCACCTCTGGGTGTTTCTGTGGCTGGTTCATCTCGGCTCTCTGTTGCCGCTGCTGTTAGGTGGGGGGGGCTTGCTCATGGTCACTGCTCCCTCCCTTCCTGGTTTGCTCGGTTTGGGCCTGCCCTTGGTTGGTCCTGTGGGTCGGTTCCTTGGTTCTTTGGGCTGGCACCATTCTCTTCTGTCTCTGCTGCCCTGATGGGGGCTTCCCCTGGTGTGTTGGGGTTGGTCCTGTGGTTGGTCGTGTCATTCCTATGTCTCCTGCTTTGGGTGGGGCCTGTTCGGTCTCTGCTTCCTTCCCCTCTCCTTTTTGGCGTGGTCGTTGTGGGGTCTTTTGGCGGGGTGTGGTGTTCTTCCCTTGTCTGAAGAGGGTAGCTCTCTGTTGTTTTTGCTGCTGGGTTCTGGATGCCGGGTGGTGTTCTAGTCCTTGGCTGTCTTCTCGCTGGTTGGGTGCCCTTCCTGGCTTTTTTGTGCCCTATGGGTACTTCCGCTTCTTCTGGGCCCTTTCTGCTGTTTGTTCCGGGTTGGTGGCTGGACGTTTCAGCCACTCTGGGGGTTCCCTTGGGGCTTGACTCTGGGTGCTTGGCCTCCTTTCTGGCCTTGCTGGGGTCTTGTGTTCCTCTCGGTGTGGCCCTGGCTCCTTGCTGTGTACAGTTGTTCTGGTTCTTCTTCTGTGGTGGCCTCGTCGCTGTCCTTCTGGTGGGGTCAGTCTCTGGTCCTTTCTTGTTGGGTTCTCCTCCTCGGTAGTTGGTTCGGGGGTTCCTGGTGTCCATTGTCTGCTCTTTGGGTGGTGGCACCTTGGTTTGGCTCCTTGTTTTGGGCTTTTTCTGGTCATCCCCTGCTTGTTTTGGGGGTTTCGGTCCTGTTTTGTTTGGTTGGGGGCGTTCAGGTTGTGTGCTCCTGCCTATGTTTCTTCCCGTGGTTCTCCCATTTGCTTCTTTGGGGCTCTGCTTTTGGTGTGGTGTCCCTGCTGTTGGTGGGGGTCAGAAGGCCGGGTAGTTTGCTTTGGTATTCTCCACTTTGTTAGGAATGGGACGAGGACTAGAGGGACCGGGAGGTAATGCCCTATTACTTACCGGTAGTCTTCATTACTCCTGGTCCCGTTGTCCTCGTACCATTCCTTACGCCCCTACCTTTCTCCCGGCCGGCCGGCCGGCCTTCCGGTTGGTGGCTTGGTATGTCAGGCTGACTGCTGGGTTGGTACAGCTTATGTACTCCCAGTGGGAGGGGGTGGGTTTAGGTATCCCAGCATTCTCCTGTTCTTTTTTTCTGTCATGGAGATGGTCATCTCCACTTTGTTAGGAATGGGATGAAGACTAGAGGGACAGGGAGGTAATGAAAAATGCAAGGGTTGCATCTACCACAATGCTAGCAGGCCTTACTGAAGGCAGCCTTAAAGGAAGTTCCATGTGAAGAGTTCTGTGCTGCATTTCGTGAGCTACCACAATCTGATCTGTGCTTATATATACACATTACACATCCATTGATTGATTTTCGCTCTCTGCTTTAGCAATAGTTTTTTTTTGTTATTACATTTTTTCAACATTAAACAGGGAGACAGATTGTACCACAAAACTATGGGGTATATTCACAAGAACGTGTGATAACTACCGCAAGAGTAGCGTAACGCAACTTTCAATATCGCAGCCCAGCGCGGGAAAATAACCCTGTGTCAACGTGGAATTCACAACAAGGCGATAGCATGCGATAGTCACCAGATAACGCGTCAAATGTCAGCGTGAAAATCAACGCCACGCCGAAAAAATGCGAAACGCGAGAAATCATGCAATGAGGCCAATCGCGGTACAGAAATCAGCGACCACCAGCCACAGGCCTGCAAATCCCCCGCGTCCGGCAGGAAAAAGCACCATAAAAGAAAGGAGAAAAAAAAGCCCAAAAACAATTCAAACTGCGTAGCAACATGGATGCACCCGGACCCAGTGCAGAGGACAAGCAACACCACAAGCCCCACGGAGGACCAGCCAGGAACCCTACGTTCGGGCAAGGACAAGAGGAAGAGGAAGACGGGGTTCAGTCCGCAGGAAGACCGGATCATCGTCACGGAGGTGACCGAATACCATCAACAACTGTTCGGCACCTCCACTGCGGCACTGGCAACCCAAACCGAAATATGGCAGGCCATCCTCACCAACATCAATGCAGTCGGAGTGTCGAGGAGGTCACTGGAGGAGGTCAAGAGACGCTGGCATGATCTGAAAAGGCAGACCAAACATAAGCTCGCCGCCAACAGGGAGGCAGCAACGGCGACTGGAGGTGGAAGTCCTGCGACACAGGAGGAGCTGGATGAGCTGGAGCAAATGGTGGTCCAGTCAGCAGTGAGGAGACGGTGGCAGTATTGGGGGGCCTGGACACAGCATGATACGGCCTGACCCAACAGCAACAGGGTGAGTAACCACTAGGGACCGGGGGGACGGGGGGAGATGGGCACAATGGCACACATGCACAATTACGTGTAGCACACAGCACACCCACAATGACCGTGGAACATGTCCCTGATTGCCTTGGCACACTGCAGCACACATAGAAACGCCAAGTAGGCCCCCATCCACAATGTGCACAGAGGGCCCCAATCACCAATATCACAACGACCCGTGCACATGTGTTGAATCCAGCAAAGCAGCGGCTCTGTGACCCACACTGACTGTGCAAGTAACACTGCATGTCCACTAGCATGGCAGCAGCCAAAAGAAAATACATGGCCTACAAATCGACATGGAGGTAGCCCAGTGTGGATCACATCCGTAAAGGAGCAGGTCACACTCCGACATGTCCACGTGCACCCACAACCCATGCCGTACAATACTCGCAGCAGACGAACAATGCACCAGGCCACAAAAACAGTCCGAGAGCACATATGACCCAAGTCAAAAGCAAATCAGGCCCCGAAAAGCACACAATTCAAAGGCACCCCGCTTCAAAGGGAGAAGGCCACATGAAATCAGAGCTGCAGGGGCAACAATGCAGCACACACACATAGCAATCACAGAACATCAGCAATGACGGCAATGTGTTACAAAGTGCAACACCAGCACCACAGGATAGATTGCATTGCTGTATGACTGATTCTCTATTTTCTGGCCACGCATGTATGTTTATTTTCCTGCTTGTGCGACATCAGGCAAAATGTTTGTTTTGGGATTTGTGGTGTTGGTGTGCAATATCTTATTCCGGGGTTGGGGGTGGTCCCGGGGGGGGGGTTGCGGGCCTGGGGGGGGGTGTCGGTGGGTGTTGTGGCCCTCTTGGGTGTCCGTGCTGCATGTTCAGTTGCTCGTGGGCATCTGTTGTCCTTCATATGTGGCTCTGGGCTGTGCTCCCTTTTGTGGTGCTTGCTGCCGCCCTACTTTACACCAAGTCAGAGCAGGTGTAGATTTCCTGGTGCTAGCGTGCCTTATCGCCTGTTTTGTGTTCTTATCGCCAATGTGGCTGGTCGTTGTGAATGTTGAGGTGTGATGTTGTCTCGGCTTTTGTCACAGGAACGCCTACTCTGCATCTCATTAGCGATATTTGCGGGGGTCCTCTGTGGCGATGTTTTTTGCGGCTGCTATCGCGGGTGAACTGGTGCTGTGGGCTGTTAACACCGGCTTGTGAATGGGGAGGTACATTTATCACGACTTTGGCTGCGATAAATTGCCATTTATTCGGCGATAGCTCCTTGTGAATATGCCCCTATATTGCATAGATATTTCCAGACAAAGTGTGTTATTCAGTAATTAAGAGTAGGCAGCGACGGCCGAGTTCCATTCTACCTAAGATATATGTTTATACTGTGCGACTGACAACAAAAGAAAACAGAGTACATTCATTAATAGCAAAGGTACATATAAAGGGTCTTTACTTCTTATTTAGGGTAGCTTAATATGTTTCTAGTGGCTCCCAAATGTCTCTAGGACGGGTTTTGTGCAAACCCATTACTTTAGACTGCTCGCAGCAGGTAGTAAGATCCCTCAGCCAGTTGGTATGTGCAGGAGCAGTTCTTTTTCTCCAGCACATTGCGACCCTTCACCTGGCCAACAACAAAGCAAAAGGGACGTGTTTCACATATCCCAGTAAGGCCAACGTAGGTGACAGGCCACTCAAGAGCAACCATGAATTTATTTTAAGCTATTATTTTCTGCCTCTATGCATATATCTGAGGGCAATCCCAAGCCATATGCAGGCAATCCGCCTCTGGTAATCTGCATCTCCAGCACTAGGAGTCTTCTGCCAAGTCATGCTAACCACAGTGGTATGCTTTATGTATATGTTTCTGTTGGATTAATCTGAATTTCCCAATAGGAGACATCTTTAATTTGCTGGCAGAGGTACAATCACTTAACTTGTTTGATTTCATGCCCCAAATCTAGTTCCCATTTGGCCTTTACATTCAGATCGCCAACATCTATCTGATTCCTAGTGCAATTTTATATTTGTTTGATCAATTTAGCAGGACTTGCGCTGACAATGGTCAGGCTGAACAATTGCTTATCCGCTGGGCCCTTCAGCACTCCCAGATTAGCTCCTTCAGGAAGCTGGGGGTGGAGGGTTGGAGGGGGTGGTATCTCAAAATATTCATGGCCGCGCTAGTTTGGCCTTGCGAGTGTTCAATGTCAGGATCTTTTTATAGTGGAAGGTGTCCCCCAATGTTACCAAGTTTTTGCTGCGCAGTTGTTGAATCACCATAAGGTCTCGACAATTCCAAAGCAGAGTTGGTGAGTAGTGGAACATGTGGTGAGTACAGCCTGTCTATCCCCACCAGCTTGGCTAGCCTATCCCAAAGATGCATTTTGTGCTGAGGAAATATCACTAAATGCAACAAAACACGAACAGCAGCATCCAGCAGCCACCCAAACTCTGCTCTTGTGCTCTTGCAGTAGGTATTTCCCCCCAAATTACTTTAAATTACCCAAGCAGATATAATCGTGCAATTTATGGTAATTTCGTGTCCAAAGAGTAACATGAAATTACCAAAATTACTCCGATTACTCCAGTGTAATTAAAATGCCACTCAGTATGAAATAAAAGAACATAAATTGAGAACCCATTGCAAGCATGTTTGTAGAGTCAGTCAAGCACACAGCGCCGCTGGTTCTCTGGGGCCACTGGAATCTTTTTCTATGATTCTGTGTCACTGTGACTTACAGATAATTCATATAATTAGTGTGTGAGTCACTTTGCATTAATTAATCCACCACAAGCACCAGAATATTTTTGGGGACTCAAATGGAAGAAAACATGAAGTTTAAATAAATGATTTTATGGCATGAATTTTATTTTTCAAACACTTAACATATCTTTAAAAAATCAGTAAACTGAAAAGTTATATACATTGCCATTGAAAACACTGATGCTTTAAATTGATACTGCACTATTTATTTAACCATATCATGCAAAATTGAAAGAGCTATCCTGGTGAGGCTGCGTGATTTTAGGATGACTATTGTCATATAACAATAATTCCAGTGGCCGTTTCTGTACTCTTGAGTCATGACCCGAGTCCCACTGCTCAAACCATACCCTGACACCAAACTCAATACCATTTAAACAAATGTTATCCCAGGTTTAGGGTGCAAGTCAGTGTTAGGTAAGGTTGACCTTTTAGGCCTGGCCTTGAGCTAGATTTAGCTTGGACTATGGACTGTTTGGGTTGTTAATGGAAAATAGAAGATAGACCAGTGTATGAGATGACATACAAGAAAGATACTTAGCAAGAAGTTGAGGGAGAATTTGTGTCACTTGTCAGGATTGGGATGGGACGGTATGGGTCGCAGTGGGCACTTGGCACAGGCCACATGAACAAACTTTTTCTTACCTTAATTTAAGTGGCCAAGAGATAGGGATAGAAACACAGGAATGTGAATAACTTAAAAAAGGATTGGGGCCCACACTTAGAAAGGAGCAAGAAAGAATACCTTAACAAAACAAAACAAAACATATGCAACAGTTGTCTTTGAGTTCACTTGCTCCTCCTCTTCCCAGTAGTACTCCTCCTGGCACTCAGTATTGGCTTTGGCAATCTCTAGAAAACAAGGCACTTATTTAGTAATATCACTGCCAATGGAGGTATTTGCACAATAAAAAACTACTTGTCAAATCTGAATGTATTGCTAGCCAAAGAATCAATTTTAAAGATTTCATAATTTTAAAAATCAAATAGTCAAA
Organism: Calotriton arnoldi; assembly: GCA_963921515.1. NCBI lineage: Eukaryota > Metazoa > Chordata > Amphibia > Caudata > Salamandridae > Calotriton > Calotriton arnoldi. The sequence continues at coordinate 1,014,601 of CAWUFW010003524.1, forward strand.
AACTGAATATTAATTTTTTCACATTGGGAAAAAGGCTAGGGAACGAATATCAGGAAGTCAATGATTAAAGGAAGGGAAAAAAATAGAAAGGAGAACTAAATGAGGCATAAGGAGAGGTTGATGATTCCACAGTACGAAAAAAGGGTGTCGAAGAGAAAAAGACAGGAGGAAGACAGCTGTGGAAACAGCAGAATATTTAGGGCACCTCAAGGAGCAGTGCACAGGATGTACAGGCACTAACTGAAGTAGGAAAAAGCTCAGAGTGGAAGTAGCTGGACTTCCAGGCTGAGGAGGTCGTCATCATCGAAGGGGAACCTGTAGCTATCGAGCCCGATGAAGACTTTTACTTTCAGACTTTGAGAACATATAGAAGTCAAAAACCTCCAGTGGGATGAAACTGCTGCTGTAGCCTAGGACTGCTCCTCAAGGCCGGATACCATTGCTCGGAGGCCCCACTGAACAGCATTTCCTGCTGCGGAGAAGAACATAGTGGGAGCTATCGCAAAGTCAGGGGGTCCAGACAGTCCTTCTGAAGTTTTCCTCAGGTCCAGAAGTGTACTGAATAGTTGTTCTGAGGATCCAGCATGTATACCTGATGCCAGCCTTTAAAGTGGCGGGAAAAGTCTGCTACCCCTATCTGATTATAGAAAGTTTTTCCCTTCCCCTGCCAAGCCTCCAAGAAGTCTGGATGACAAAAAAATAGTGTCTGATTTCTTTGTGTGTGCTGGAGGCAAGCCCTTTGATATGTAAATGGGACTGGAAACAGCTCCACCCCCAACTATCCTGGCAGGATGGCCCATCCTGCCCACACCTAGTTCCCTCATGTCTCACTGTCTGGGAGGAATACACAAAGCCCAACAGTAGAGCCATTCACAGCCATGTGACTCAGGAAACTGGCAGAAGGCACAACTGGTTAGGACAGGGAAATACCAGCTTTCTAAAAGTAAAAGAAATAGGTTCCCTTGGGGGAAACTTACACATTAGCTTCCCAGGCTTCAAAGATCTATCTATCTAATGGATACTCATATAATCATGTGTGCACAGTCCTGTGCAGGCTTCAGGTACCTATGGTACCAAAAAAGTACAATCCTAACAAATAATGTACTGTAGGTGCTCTTTGTGAATGGTGCAGTGTAGGTAATTGATGTGATATTTAGTGTTCAATGGAACATACTCACTAAAACACACATGTTGACTTCAGTTTGGTACAAATTAAGGTTATGGAAGCCCTGGATTCAGGGTTTCACCTATGGCAATTTTATGACAGAGATAACAATCCACACGTCTACGTTTTGATGTCAAAAATTTAAATTTAAAGACAGAGGCTTCTTTAGGACATACAAAGTAGACACCTACAACAAAGAACATATCAGTTCTTAGTTTAATAGTACACTGTATTCATAAAAGACCTCATGTGAAAATAAACTTGTAGGTGGCCTTACCTCTGACATGTAGAGGGTAAAGCGTAAGTAGGGTCTGACTCAATCAGATTAAGTACAACGATCTGAAATGTATAAAGTTATTCTTTGGAGACAATTCAGGGTCATGTATTCTAAAAACTGTGAAATCAACATGACTCAATGACTGATGATCAGTGAACTAAGGTGGATCGAGCGGTCAGACTCTATCACTCATGGACTCAATGGTATCAAGGACTTGCAACAAGCAGCGTCTCTATAAAGAGATGGTCCATTATTAAACACCTGCTTGACTTTGCGCTTATCCTTCAAGCCTAAGAAGCTAAGGCATAAGCTTCTCCCAACGGAACCTATTACAAACGAAACCTATATACCCAGGTTCCTAGGGATAGTGGGTTGCCCTGTATTTTGGTTTATAGCTTTTTATAAGTAGCCTTTTTTAATTGTGACTTAAAATCTGACTTTATCATTAAAGAGACTTTAAAATTACAATTCATTTGAGTCTAAACATGACATCTCTACCTGCTCATAAACCAAAGTTAGCACTAATTAAATATAATAAGGTAACCCAATGGTAGCTATTAGGAGAGTTAGACCTTATAGTAGTGAAAAACAACTCTAGACTTTTTCACTGCCAGGACATGCAAAACTTAAACCCACATGTCCTACTTTTTTAAATACAATGCACCCTGCCCTATGAGTCTTTAGGGTCTACCTTAGGGATGACTGATAAGTATTAAAAAGGAAGGCTTGGACATTGCAAAAGGTTAATTTTGCCAGGTCGAAACGGCAGTTTAAACCTGCGCTACTGAACTTCAGGCTGCAATGACAGGCCAGATACAATTTAGGTGGGTGGCAGAACAAGTGCTGCAGGTCCACTAGTAGCATTTAATATATAGTTCTTGCATACATGTGGTACCACTTACTAGGTACTTACAAGGAAAGCACATGCACCAATCAGGTATGTGACAATTTTACCATGTTTTAGAGAGAGAGCACAAGCAGTTTACCACTGGTTTGCAGGAAAAAGTGCAGAGAGTCCTAAAGACAACAGAAACGGGTTCAGCAGCAGAAGGCAAAAATCTGAAGGAGACCCTGCAAAAAAGACCATGTCTAACAGTGTACTGTAAGTCATTACCAAGCAGACAATCCATAGGCATGAAAGGACTCACAGCTACAATCAAGGAACCTAAGCCCCCCCCACTAAAAGTAAGCCAGAGCCACCGGATAGTGACTCTCACAGTTGTTTGCTGCAACAACCTGGTGAAACACATTAGGGATTACTTGCTCTGAAGACACCAGGTGACACCTTACAGTAGTCATACTGGCTCCTGTATCCCTCAGACCTGCTGCCCATTGATAGTGTTGTACTGCCTATACTTGGAAGCATTGGGGGGCATGTGGGCTTTAGGCAACATCCCCTTGCTACCAAGAGACACTAGGGTAACTTCTTCACTACCTCCATGCTAATTGGGACAACCTCCCCCCCAGCACTACAGTAGCCAACCCTGGTGTATGCCCACCAGTGGGAGGCTGCACCCTTTTGGGGCATTTGGCGTCCCCCTTGATGCGTTCATTTCTGTAACTCTCTTAGCATTTGGGTTTGAACATCCCTAAGGTCTTTTTATTTGGGAGCCCACTCTTCTTCTGGTTTTAGAATTGGAAATCCTTTGGCTGAGAACTGTTTTGGGCACCTAAAGAGAACTCCTCCTTGTTGTTGTTTTGGCCTTCCCCCTCTTTTTACTGTTGGGGACACTGTCTACCTTTTTGGTGATACCGCTCAGATACCTTCTTGTGGACCTTGGTGCTGAGCCAGCAGTCTGCCTCCTTAGGGACCCTAGGTTTAGTGAGGTTACTATCCACTAGGTGCAGCTCTACAAAACAATTACCGAGCATGTGCTCTCTGGCAATCAGGTTGTACAACCCCTTTAATCACTCACATCATTGCCCTTTACCCAACCATCCTTGGTTGCCTTGCAAAAGTGATCCATATATTCCACCCGGGAACTGGTGGAGCAGGTTCTGGCTGTCCCTAAACTTCTGCCTAGACTTCACAGGGGTGAGGCCATACCTTCTGGCAAAGGCGTCCTTCATGAGGTGATATCCTGTCCCCTTTCCCAGAGCCAGTAATGTATCCCTCCCTTCATTGTGAATGTGCCTCCAGAGATTGGCTCCCTAATCCTCCTCAGGGACTCTGTGCATCTCCTAGTCAACCTCATAAGCCTCAAACCAGTGATGTCACTGAACATGTCATAAGTGATGTAATATGTGAGGTCATAAGCAGTGCATTGCGGTGGCCTAAGTTATAGTTAGCTCAGGTAACTATAACTACTGAATTTCAATGGTTTTGTATGAAAGAAATCTGAGCCTAACGTCCTTGTAACCTTTGTCTTTTTCAGTGAATTGCCAAGGATTTTTAAAAATTCTAATTCTTAACTCTAACGTCCCTGTCACCTTTAGATTTTTTAGCGAATTCCTATGGTTTTTAATGTTATTTTCTAACAACTCAGTTCCTGTAACCTTTATTTTTTTTCAGTGATTTTCTAATTTTTTAAATTTTTTATTTCCTAACTTTAATCTGTAACCTTTCAGAGTGGGTGTGTGAGTGTCTATATAGGTTGGTGAGTGGGTGTGTGAGGTGCTGCATGGGTCTGTGAATGGGTGTGTGAGAGGCTGTGTGGGTCCGTGGGTGGGTATGTTAGTGGTTTTGTGGGTGTGTTGCAGAGTGGCTGAGAAAGGGGGCGGGGCCTCCAGTGACTTCCTCCAGGGGCCAACCTTTTTGTAAAAAAGTTTTTTCATTAGGGAAGGGGACTGCGCGGTTCCCTCCCCGAGTCGATTTCAGCCCTGGGGACCCCATTCCCCTGGGCCTGGCCAAATAGAAATGGGTAAGGGCGCCATGCGCCCCCCCAACCACTGGGGCCCAGCCTTTTATTTTTTTAATTTTAATAGGGGAGGGGGGCCACTTTGCCTCCCTGCTTGAGCCGGTTTTGGCCCCAGTGACCCCATTCCTTGGGGCCTGGCCAAATGAAAATGAGGGAGAGGGCTGTGCTGCCCCCATGCCTGGGCCAATTTCAGCCTCAGGGACCCCATTCATTGGGGCTTGGATTCTTTATTCTGTGTGCCCTGGTCCCAACTAGGATACCCAGTTGGCTCAGTTGGGGAATGTGGGGGAAGTTTCAAGGCCCCCATGGTCCCTGCCAGCTCCCCGCCTCCTTCAGGAGCTGGCATTGCTTTGACACACAGTGAGCTGCTAAGGATATGAGGGCATGTCCTTGTGTGTAAGTGAGATTGGTATCTATTCTTCCCTCTCATGTCAGGGATACCAAGGATTTCTTAGGTAAATTGGAAGGCAGCTACTGGGAGGAGGATTTCCACCTCATCACTTTGGATGTCAATTCACTGTACACCATAATTGACAATGAGCAGGGCATTGCGACATGCCGTCATTTCCTATAGACCAGACATGTCAGATTCAGAGATCAAATGAACATGATCCTAGACATGATAGAATACAGTCTCAAAAACAACATCTTCCTTTTTGATGGCACCCTGTTCAAGCAAACTCTGGGGACTGCGATGGGTTCTTGCTTTGCAACGTTCTATTTTTGGATTGATGGGAAGAGGAAATTTTCAAAGACATTGTGAACTTTCAGGAGACAGAACACATCATACTTTGGCTCAGATACATCTATGACCTGTTCATCATCTGGAAGGAAACCAAGGCGGAGGCAGTCAGGTTCATTGACAAATTGAATATCAACAACCATAACCTACACCTCACAAGTGCCATCAGCAAGACCACTGTAGACTATCTTGATGTCAGAATAGAAATAGTACAGGACACCAAAAATACCAAACTTTTTCGGAAAGAGACTGCGGGCAATAGTGTTCAGCATGCCCTCAGCAGTCTCCTGGACACCCTTAAATGGAGTATTCCGTTCAGGGAATTGCTGAGGGCCAAACGTAACTGCAACACTGATGATGCATTTCCCCTGGAGCAATAATTGATGATTGACAGATTTAAGGAAAGGGGTTACCCTTAGTGGGTATTAAATAAAGCCATGAGCAGAGCAGGCAAAGTCAACAGGAATGGGACCCTATTCAACACCAATACCTCTAAGGAAGAGGAAGATGATGACAGTACCAGAATCATTCTGATGTATAATGAGAATTCAAATGACATCAAAAAGACTCTCGTGAAAAGTTGGAATATACTTACCAGTGATCCCGTCATAGGCGGTTTGGTTCAAGGTAGACCCAAAATCACCTACAGGAGAGGTTTCAATATGAGAGACATACTTGTCCACAGTGACATCACCCTGTACCCAGTGAAAAGAGAACACAATCTCCAGGGCTTCTTCCCATGTGGCCACTGCAAATAGTATAAAAATAGCTACATGCGGAGAGAATACACTATGGGCAATACCGTCAAAAGCCTCACCCAAATTATCACATACAGTACAACATTCGTTATATACATCTTAGAATGTCAGTGCAAACTGTGGTATATTGGCAGCACCACATTGATGGCCAAGAAAAGGGTACTGGAACATATGAGGACCATAAGCAATGAAGATCCACATTATCCAGTAGCCCGTCCTTTCCAAGCCAAACACTTCTCAGACATCTCTTTTCTCTCCTATTTTGCTGTTGAGCAGATATTGAACACTGCCAGGGGTGGCGACAGGATTCTCAAACTGAGAAAGAAGGAATCTAAATACATGATTTACCTTCAGACCAAGAGTCCAGGGGGTTTAAACCAGGACGAAGAGTTAGGGATCCATCTGCTGGAAGAGTAGATATTTTTTTTCCCCATGGAGTTCCTTGTCATCCCACTCCCCTCCCTGATATCAATGACTTGCATCCCCTCAGCCTAGGAGGCCACTGTTTCTGCCATTTGAGACCTGGATAATAATATGTTTAGTAAACGTGTGATTTTAACTGTTATTGTTTGTTATTCTTTATTTTTCATTTTTCTCCTGTTTCTGATTGCCGGAGGAAAGGAAGGGACCCACCTTACTATGGCATGTCACTCGCATGGGTTCCCTAACCTTTTCTTTAGAGGCACACCTGGGAATTGCACTTCAGATAAGAATGTTTTCACTTTGTACTGAAATTTGGACTCAGAGCTCGTAGTTTCTGACATTAGGTCAGCATTTTGGAGGTTTCCTGGGTTTTGTGAGGTTCTTGAATATCCTCAATATCATTGTGGACTTTGCCGTGTGCCATCTGTGGACCAGATAGACCAGAGAGCGTACGTGAGAGCGCTTGCCACGTGTCCTCTTCTCACTGTTTTGTTTCACAAGAGGATTTTCCTCTGATTTACTGTAGAACGCACAACTCTGACAAGGGAACTTAGCATACACAAGACAGCATATACAGGCACTTGCCAGTCAGTCTTGTTGTATGCATTGTATACTGGGGCACTTTGCTAGCATATGAGCCATACTTGTTTTTGTCAGCAGTTCCCCCAGGTGGATTTCTGTGGTACAGGTAGGCATTGTTCCTGCAGTGTTTCATTTTTCAAGAGCTCAGATCGTTTACTATTGACGTTCAACAGAGTGAATTTCTCTTTGTATTTGCTCTTTTTTAACCTTTGAGCCCCTTTCCTTTTTCTGTGCATACTGTCTATTGTGAATATGTCATGAATTGCTTTTCACATCAGTGCGTGCTATACACAGAAATATGACAGCAATGACAATAGGTATGATCAATTTACAGTATATGTGTGATTAATGAAGTTAACTTTTACCAATGAGATATTACTCATGATTTATGAACACACTGCAAAATGGCCGCAACAAAAGCAGCACTGTCAGTCCTTTGTTGTTTTAATCCACATTGTGTAAAGGGCACATGATTGGTGGATTTTGCACATGTGATCAAGGCTGCTGGGCAGCCGAAACGTGTTATGTGTAAATAAACAGATTCCTGCATTTATTTTGCCTGGTCCTGAGAGTGCGTATTATCAAACTTTGTAAGCAAAACTGTTATTGTAGGCGTGCTCCGCCGGCATATGGACTACCTCCCTCGGGTCCATTGGCTTTTGAAGGAGCGTTTCTTTTTGGATACATATAAATCAATTTTTTACTAAGATCAAATTTTTGCAACAGAATGGTCATATAGACACTTTTGCACAGCACTAGCACTTTGAAAAACGAATTTGCCTGTATTGGCAAGTATAATCCAAGCACTGGTCTTTGATATTCATCATTTTTCATGGGATCATACACATTTTCTAACATAGATAAAACATCAGCTTTTTTATTAAGATCAAATGTTACCAACAGAATAGCAGCATAGATACTTTTGCACAGCACCAGCACTTTAAAGCCCATTTGCAATATACTGCAAGAGACAGTTGTTGCGAATTAGTATGCTGCATAGCACGAGCACTTTACACAGAGGTTTTTTTATTAACTAGTAGTAATAGCACATAGTAATAAAATTTGCAAAGAAAAATAAAAACTATATACAGAAAATGAAAAACAGAAAGATAAGTGCAACAGAGAGAGAAAGGAAAACAGTCTGTGATCATTGTAAGAGTGTTTCTACCATGTCTATGATGTTCATGCACTGTGCGTCTTGGTATTTATGTGGCAGGAGTGATGGCGCCCATTGTGTGTGAACAAGGCAGGAAAAACTGCCGAAATGCATTACGCCACAGCTTATTTAAAAATTGGGCAGAAAACTATCCTTGTGGTGTCGGTGCCTATTTCTTCAGGATAGACTGGTGTTGGTCGACATATATATATATGTATATATATATTTTTTTACTACCAAGTAACTAGCACTTAAAAACCTCCATGTGGGTTCTTGCACTGAGCAGTAATTGGTATTTGATATGCACTCAAATGTACTATACAAAACTTGCACATTATGGAAACCTAGGTAGTAGGTCTTTGAATATATAATCAAGAGGCTAAAATTGGTTAGAGTGTAAAACGCAGCCTTCTCACAAATTACAATGGTATTATTGTCCGTTTAGTAAAGGAGACTAATAATTGTTAAGAACTACATCTCCCAGAAGGCTTCATTGAGGGCTGAGCTGGGAGCACAGAGTATATATACGGAATTGTGGGTAATGTCTACCAACCGTGAGCAAGGCTCTGTGTGGCTGAAACGCGTCAGTATGACTACGGACTGAATCTGTTTGCATAAAATAAATATACATCAAAGAATCCTGAGTGCGGCGTATCTTTGGTTGTAACATTAATTCAGGCCACTGATTCGGCCTCACGCTGGCACCCGCTGACGAGCGCTCTGGCTGGGAATCCCATTGTGTTCATGTTCGTATATATATATATATATATATATATATATATATATTTCCCAACAGTATTCCTTTACAGAACAATTCCACACACACTCACTGGCAGTTGCTGTAAACTTTCTTGATTTTATTAAGGCAGCAAATTACATTACAATTATAGAAATAGTGAAATCATTTGTGTTACGTGACAATGAAAAAAACTCACTTTTATACTCTTAAATCATATCCTTAATTATCATTTTTTTGATTCTTTGATGTTAAATCGGACATCACATTCATTGTTACAAGAGAAAACCTTTTTTATGCTCTCAATTCGTATCCTTAGATATCATAGTTCTATTTTGATCGGTCACCACATTCATTATTCCTGATGGATTTTACAAAGGTTTGTAACTACTAGCTTCAAAAGGTTTGAAAGATTTAAGTCATGCCCTCTAGTGGGCCTCGTGGTCATATTTTCAAGGTACTCTACGGTAACAACCCTTTAAAACAATACCTCCAATCAGACACGAGTCATACCCTCTCATAGGATCCTTATCAGACCTAGCTAGTGAATTTCCGCTCTTGTAACCAATAAAGTTAAATTGAGCTATTTTCAAAAAAATGAGCCTTTGCTCGGTGTTAAAAGTGATAGTGATTTAAAAACATTGCTCTATACCCTTAAATTTCTATTCAAAGATATCAACTCATGTATGAATAAAAAGAGGCAAAAATTCAAGAAAATAAGATAAGACAAAACAATTCTAGAGAACAATTAAGAAGAAAGATGTATATATATATATATATATATATATATATGTGTCACAAAAGATTATGATAAGGAAGAAAACGAGAGGGAACCCCTCACTCTTCCTGTTGAATAATACAAAACAGTCTTAACAATAAAAATTGGCATTCAGTTCATATTTTACAAAAGTCCTTCTATAGATGTGAGTGCATTTCTTCATCCTTATTGAGCCCATACGGGGCCACTGTCCTGAATGACAATATGTGTCGTGATTCCTTTTGTCTTAAGATTTTTACTCGATCACCACCTCTCACGTGGCACGGGACACTTTCTACAGCATAAAATTTCAATTTTCTCCAATCCCCTTCGTGGCATTTCTCCATATGTTCAGCCACGGCGTAGCTTCGATCCTTATTGTTGCCCTCACATGTTCAAGGATACGTTTTTTAAGTTCACACACAGTGCTCCCCACGTATTTAAGTTGCCAGGGGCATTCAATGTCGGGCAGTCTATCATCCATAACATCTAATGAAACAAGTGAAAATGAATCAGAGCGGGAAGGGGCACGTCCGAAATGTGATTTTTTAGGGGAAATGAGGCTGGCCCTCCAACAACGAAGTTGGGAAAAGAGCATGGGGGCACAACCAGGAGCAAACAGAGGAAGAGGCAGGGGACGAGGTCGCCCAAAGGGAAACCAACAAGAAGAGGCAAGCGTAACAACAGACCCCAAAAAAACAGGCACTTGGACAAGGAGTATGAGACAGAAGAACATGAAGAATTAGAACAAACACAAGAGTTGGAAATAGTCGATTTATCAAAACGAATAATGACAGAAACTGAAATGGAAGTGCTTAAACGTGGCCTCTCGTTCTGCCCTACAAATGAAATGGATCTAGTACAAACAAGGATAGACATTTATAAATATGTCCGAAAATTAAAACTTGCAAAAATATTTAAAGAAAATGCAAACTGGGCGGATCGCCAAAAGGGTCCAAATATTCCAACCATGGATCTTAAAGCGTCAGATGCGGATCATTTTATCACACTGATGGAACTAGATCAAGAGGTACACGCACCATCGGGGGAATTGGAAACATACTGCTCTCAATTGGGAGAAGGAACAAGTGGTAAAAAGCCAAAGTCTAAATATTACCCACAATTACCACCTGGTAACAAGATCGAGACTTTTTATGAAGCTGTCATAAAGGACCTTTATCAATTAAAAAGCTATGGTGATAAGAAAAGGAACCTAACATCAAATGAACGTGATGCAGTAAAGGCTTTGAAATTGGACGACGAAATTGTGATAAAAATGGCCGATAAGGGCGGTAACATCATTATCCAAGATAAAGAACTATATCTGGAAGAGGCTCATCTACAACTGAATGACATAAAACATTACAAAAACTCAAGGAAAATCCAACATCTTCTTATAAATTGAGTTTGGATACAAAACTACAGCATTGGTGGGAGAAAAAATTAATAAACTATGATGAGAAAAAATATTTAACAACGGATCATCCAATCACTGCGACAATTCATTTTCTCCCTAAAATACACAAGCACCCCACGAAACCACCAGGGAGACCAATTATCTCCGCGAAAGGCTCATTATTAGAGCCAATTGCCAACTTTGTTGATGGCTATCTTTTACCTTATGTAAAGGGACTAACATCATACCTGCGGGACACCAGTGATCTCCTCAGGATAGTACAGGAAATGAACTGGGAACCAACTTACAAACTTTTCACGAGGGACGTGATTTCGCTTTACACGAACATCCAAAATACAACTGGGATAGCAGCCTGCGAGTTCTTTCTCAAGGATCGAAATATCCAATATGCCAACCACAATATAATGATCATGGAAATGATCGAATTATGTCTGACACAAAATGTCTTTATGTTTGGTAATGAAATCTATCAGCAGAGAGATGGAACAGCGATGGGTTTTTCATTTAGTCCCAGCTATGCCTGTTTGACGATGGGATGGTGGGAGCAAAAGGTGGCATGGAACTCCAACAATGATCATCATGTGGAAAAGATAATATCATGGCTGCGATACATAGATGATCTTTTCATCATTTGGGATGGCTCTGAGGAAGAATTTAAAACATATTTCAATATACTGAATAACACTAAGACCAATTTGCACTTCATGTATGACATCAGTGACAATCGTGTGGTATTTTTGGATACTGAAATCTATATCATTGGAAACAAGGTACACACGACACTACACCGAAAAGCCACAGCAAGTAATGCAACCTTACATGCGGAAAGTTTCCATCAAGCCCCACTGATTAAGAACATCCCATATGGAGAACTTCTGCGAATCCGTCGAATTTGCTCGGAAGAGCATGAATGGCAAAGGCATAGCAAACAAACTATGGCAAGATTCAGAAAGAGAAAATACAACAAAAAGGTACTAACAGCATGCTTGGGAAAAACTGAAAAACAATCGAGATCTGAAATAATAAAGACAAGAATGCCAGAAAAACATAAGGAGGAAAATGCAATAAGATTAATTACCACTTTCTCAACACAATCGAAACAAATTGCAAAAATCATTCGGAAGAATTAGAACATCCTGTGTTTGGATCCAACTTTGTCAGAAATTGTGGGAAATCATCCCAAGATAACATATAGGAGGGCAAAAAACCTCAAGGACGAATTGGTTCACAGTCATTTCGAGCCACAAAACAAAAAACAGAAATCTTGGCTTGATATAAAAGGATTCTACAAATGTACTACCTGTAAAGTGTGTCAAATAGCTCAGAACACCAAGGAAATCATGATGGCAAATCGGAAGAAGTGGAGAATCAATCAACTAATAAATTGTAAAAGTCAATACGTCATTTACATAATTGAATGCCCCTGCCAACTTAAATACGTGGGGAGCACTGTGTGTGAACTTAAAAAATGTATCCTTGAACATGTGAGGGCAACAATAAATAAGGATCGAAGCTACGCCGTGGCTGAACATATGGAGAAATGCCACGAAGGGGATTGGAGAAAATTGAAATTTTATGCTGTAGAAAGTGTCCCGTGCCACGTGAGAGGTGGTGATCGAGTAAAAATCTTAAGACAAAAGGAATCACGACACATATTGTCATTCAGGACAGTGGCCCCGTATGGGCTCAATAAGGATGAAGAAATGCACTCACATCTATAGAAGGACTTTTGTAAAATATGAACTGAATGGCAATTTTTATTGTTAAGACTGTTTTGTATTATTCAACAGGAAGAGTGAGGGGTTCCCTCTCGTTTTCTTCCTTATCATAATCTTTCGTGACACATATATATATATATATATATATATACATCTTTCTTCTTAATTGTTCTCCAGAATTGTTTTGTCTTATCTTATTTTCTTGAATTTTTGCCTCTTTTTATCCATACATGAGTTGATGATATCTTTGAATAGAAATTTAAGGGTATAGAGCAATGTTTTTAAATCACTATCACTTTTAACACCGAGCAAAGGCTCATTTTTTTGAAAATAGCTCAATTTAACTTTATTGGTTACAAGAGCGGAAATTCACTAGCTAGGTCTGATAAGGATCCTATGAGAGGGTATGACTCGTGTCTGATTGGAGGTATTGTTTTAAAGGGTTGTTACCGTAGAGTACCTTGAAAATATGACCACGAGGCCCACTAGAGGGCATGACTTAAATCTTTCAAACCTTTTGAAGCTAGTAGTTACAAACCTTTGTAAAATCCATCAGGAATAATGAATGTGGTGACCGATCAAAATAGAACTATGATATCTAAGGATACGAATTGAGAGCATAAAAAGGTTTTCTCTTGTAACAATGAATGTGATGTCCGATTTAACATCAAAGAATCAAAAAATGATAATTAAGGATATGATTTAAGAGTATAAAAGTGAGTTTTTTTCATTGTCACGTAACACAAATGATTTCACTATTTCTATAATTGTAATGTAATTGTAATGTTATTTATATAATGGCCACGGCCTTTATGCACTACAACTCCCAAAATGCCAAGCGTTGTCAAACCAGGATGTGATGTAACATCATGGGTTAATTTAAATACAAGTCTTGACACTAGCATTGGCTACCCGTGAGAAAGGTCTGAGGGCAGACTGAAACGCGTTGGGTTGTAATTTGTCTGATAATTTGCTGCCTTAATAAAATCAAGAAAGTTTACAGCAACTGCCACTGAGTACGTGTGGAATTGTTCTGTAAAGGAATACTGTTGGGAATTTTATAACGGCTGGGCTCCGCCGTCTCCACAACGCGCCGTCATGAGAGCGCCGGATGCCGAAAATAGAGCCTCGACGTGGATTTATTTATATATATATATATATATATATTATCTACTGGCGGTCGCCAGTAGATAGTTATAGTTAGGACCTATTTTCCATAGGAAATCCGCAACATTCTATTCCCAATAACTTTGGCGCCGGTTGGCGAATCTTCACAAAATTTTCAAAACTCGTGGGGCGCTCCGGTCCGCTCCTATCCTGAAAGTCTCGGGGTGATTCGTCAAGTGGGGGCCGAGAAAAAAGGGGGGTCCCAAAACGTGTTTTTCCCATGCAATTTTCCATAGGAACCTTTAGTCGCAGCTGCAGCCCGAACTGCTGAACGGAATGACACCAAATTTGGCAAAAAGGCATCCCTTGGTTCAGAGTCGTGCCTTTTGGTTAAATGGTGTAAATCCATTCAGTAGTTCCTGAGAAAATCAAAAGTAAAACCACATATATATCTATGGCCGCGGAGGGTCCGCGCACCCTCCCGATCACGAGCTGTATGCTAATTGGCTGTCAACACTCCAAACCAGGAAGTGTTGGCAGCCATCTTGTTCCTCGGTAGAACCGAGGCACAGAAACAAGTGCGCAAAACACAAAAAGGGGGCAGTGTAGAAACACCCTGACCCCCTAGGCCTGCTTAGGGGGTCCCACAAGGACCCCCAGGGCCTAAAAAATTGCGCGGATCCCACCGTGAAAAAAAAAAACGAAGCGCGGTCTCCCACGCTTCGTTCTTATTTGGTCCCCGGGTGGGCCAAGTCCCGGGGGCATGCGGGGTTTATAAAAATAATGAGTGGGGGGCTTCTAAGGCCCCCCCAAACCCCGGGGACCGCCACCCCCCGGGGCTTTCAAATAAAAATGGTGCGGGAGGGCACTCAGCCCTCCCGCAGCCCCCTGGGGCTTCTTTTTTTAAAATTAAAATTACCTGTGTGGGGGGGCTCGAGCCCCCCCACACACCCTGGGGACCGCCACCTCCCCAGGGAACTAAGAATTTGAATGTGGGGGTCCGTTTTGGACCCCCGAGCCCCGGGGAACACCACCTCCCCGGGGCTGTGCAAGTGATGGGAGGGGGGCCGCACGGCCCCCCTACTGGAGCCCTTGATGGCCTTGGGGACCGCCACCCCCCAGGGCTGGCTCCTGCAGTGTCCTGGGGTGCTCACCCCCGGGACACTGTAGTTTGCTATGGCAGGGCGGGAGCCTCGCGGCTCCCGCCCTGCCATAGCAAACTGCTTTGGTTTTGGAAGAGAGAGCAGGAAACCTGCTCTCTCTTCCAAAACCAAAGACGATTGCTTTTCCACAGGGGAGCTGCATCTTAGCAGCTCCCCATGTGGAAAAGCAATGCCGGCTCCCGAGGGACGCGGGAGCCGGCGGGACCGTAGGGGATTGGGGACCCCCCACGGTCCCCAACGGAGAGGGCCAGCCCCGGGGATGGGGTCCCCAGGGCTACAAGTAGCCCGGGAGGGGGGCCACGCGGCCCCCCTCCCCAAAATGGAAATACAAAAAAAAATATACAAAAAAAAAAAGGTCGGCCCCGGGGGATGGGGTCCCCGGGGCCATAAGTGGCCTAAGGAGGGGGGCAACGCAGCCCCCCTCCAAAAGATTAAAAATAAAAAAATAAGGCCAAGCCCCGGGGGATGGGGTTTCCAGGGCCGATTAAGGCCTCGGGAGGGGGGCCATGCGGCTCCCTTCCAAATTATTTGGTTTTTTAAAAAAAAATTAGGGGGCAGGCCCTGCGGGATGGGGTCCCCAGGGCAAATATATTACAAAAAGAAGGGGGGCCAAACAGCCCCCCTTCTTAAAAAAAAAAGACCGGCATCGCGCCGAAGGTTACGCCCCCTCCTTGCAGATGGGGAACGAATTCCCCTTGAATACTGGGGGTCCCTGGGGGCCAACTAGCCCACCAGGAACCTCCAGTAAGCGCCACAGAGCTGCGTTGCAGAGAGGTGTAAAAAGGGGCGTGGCCTCGGACCAACTCTCTGGAACGCAGGGCTGTGGCGCTTACTGGAAGTACCTGGTGGGCTAGTTGGGCCCCAGGGACCCTCAGGATTCAAGGTGACCTAATCCCGCAAATTAAAACGCGCCACGGGGCGCGTTTGCACAGTGGTGAAGGGAGGGGGCGGGGCCTGAGGTGACATGTGTGCAAACACGCCCTGTGGCGTGTTTTAAGTTGGGGATTAAGTCCCCTTGAATCCTGAGGGTCCCTGGGGTCCAACTAGCCCACTAGGTACCTCCAGTAAGCGCCACAGAGCTGCGTTGCAGAGAGGTGTAAAAAGGGGCGTGGCCTCGGACCACCTCTCTGCAACGCAGGCCTGTGATGCATACTGGAAGTACCTGGTGGGCTAGTTGGGCCCCAGGGACCCTCAGGATTCAAGGTGACCTAATCCCCCAACTTAAAATGCGCCACAGGGCGCGTTTGCACAGTGGTGAAGGGAGGGGGCGGGGCCTCAGGTAACATGTGCGCAAACACGCCCTGTGGTGCGTTTTAAGTTGGGGAATTAATTCCCCTTGAATCCTGAGGGACCATGGGGCCAACTAGCCCACCAGGTACCTTCAGTAAGCACAACAGAGTTGCGTTGCAGAGAGGTGAAAAAGGTGCGTGGCCTCTCTGCAACTCAGCTCTGTGGTCCTAACTGTAGGTACCTGGGGGGCTAGTTGGGCCCCAGGGACCCTCAGGATTCAAGGGGACTTAATCCCGCAACTTAAAACACGCCATGGGGCGTGTTTGCACACATGTCACCTCAGGCCCCCCCTCCCTTCACCACTGTGCAAACACGCCCTGTAGCGCGTTTTAAGAGGTAGTTTTAATCCCCCTGCCCTATTATGTACTAGGGACTTACAGAGGAGGTCATGCTAATCACAGGGGTACCCCAACGCATAGTGTTCCCTAGTGTATGTAGGTGTATTCACTGTATTCTAAGTGTCTTTTAGCATAGCACTGGCTCTGGTTAGTCAGAGTCAGTTACCACCAGTACCCGTCTGAAAAAGTTGTGGGCACAGGTTGATTTTGCAACAAGGCCTCTTTATGCTCCTCTGTTGGTTCTTTCTGCACATCTTTTGCTTCTTCCTGCACTTTTCTTCGTCTTTGTGGACTTCTGTTGCTTCTTTCTGCATTTCTTTTGCTTCTTTCTGTGCGTTTTTCTTCTTTCTTCACATGTCCTACCTCTGTAGGCATAGTAAGAAACTAGCATTTAAAAAACCTTTGAAATTCACTTAAAAAACCATAGGTTTCAGGCACGTTATAGTTAGAAATTAGCATTTAAAAAACCTTTGAAATTCACTGAAAAAACCATAGGTTTCAGACACGTTATAGTTAGAAATTAGCATTTAAAAACCTTTGAAATTCACAGAAAAAACCATAGGTTTTAGGAAAAGTTATAGTTAGTTGGACATTGCACTCATACAAAACCCGTGAAATTCCCCGTTATAGTTAGTTCAGCTAACTATAACTCGCGCCCCGCAATGCACTGCTGATGACGTGACATATTACATCACTCATGACATGGTCAGTGACTTCACTGATGACATCACTGATGACATCTCAAATGACATCACTGATGACATCATCCATGTGATAATTTCATGCATCTTCTCACACCCTAATATAACTTTTGATACACCCACTCTAAATTACAGACTGCCATTCTCAAAACCATACACACTCCAGCACCAATAACTACATACCCACTCACTGATTCTTAGGTCTACACACACATCCAGTCACTCACCCATACAGTCACTCATACTTACGGTCACTCAGTACAGGACTATCATATGCACTCATACTCCTATATAGACACTTAAACACCGCCACTCATCCATAGAGGTACTCACACACCTAGTCAGTCATGCAAATAATTAAACACACTGCCATTTACTCACCTATACAGTTATACACACACCAGCTCACTTACTCATACAAATACTAGCACATTCTTACGCTCTTATACAATCACTGATACAAGCACACACTCATCCATACAGTCACTCTCACAATCACACACTCTCACTTATAGCTATTTATATACTCCAACACACATATATACTGCCTTTCACATATGTAGTTACTCACACATGTACCACTGAGACATACATTCACTCACTAACACACTCTTACACAAACTCACCCACCCATACAGTCTATCACAGATGCACTCTTGAAACCATCCACCCAATGAATCACCCACTCACACATCTATACACAGAGTCGCACACACCCCACCCACACAAACACTCAGGCACCCATACAGATACTCAGACAACCAATCAATAACTCATATAGACACTCATGTAGCTATTCACAAACCCATGCAGCCACTTACACAGAAACAGACAGACGGATACAGACATTCACCCAGTTTAGTCACTAACCCATGCATTCAGTAAGATACGTTTAATCACTCACTTATAGAGTCAGTCACGCACCTACTAAATCATCCATACAGACACTTATACACCAACTCATTCTTCAATACGCCTTTCCCTATATATATTAAAAATATTTAAACTTTACAGAAACACACAGTCACTGCATGATGTCATCAGTGATGTCATTTGAGATGTCATCATTGATGTCATCAGTGATGTCACTGACCATGTCATGAGTGATGTAATATGTGACGTCATCAGCAGTGCATTGCGAGGGCGCGAGTTATAGTTAGCTGAACTAACTATAACAGGGGAATTTCACGGGTTTTGTACGTGTGCAATGTCCAACTAACTATAACTTTCCCTAAAACCTATGGTTTTTCAGTGAATTTCAAAGGTTTTTTAAATGCTAATTTCTAACTATAACGTGTCTGAAACCTATGGTTTTTTCAGTGAATATATATATATATATATATATATATTGTTATACAAAAGAATGCCGCACTCCAGGATATCGTAGTTATCAGAAATTTATTAACACCACTAACACCAATGCGTTTCGACACAAGGTCTTGAACCGTGATCAAGACCTTTTGTATTTGTGCTAACTACGACATCCTGGAGTGCGGCATCCTTTTGTTTAATAATAATCATTATGGACCTGATTCCACCCGTTGTTGCCTGCACCGCTGGGAGCTCGTTGTGAGCTGGTGGAATTGCTTTGGTCTGAGATATATATATATATATATATATATATTCACTGAAAAAACCATAGGTTTCAGGCACGTTATAGTTAGAAATTAGCATTTAAAAACCTTAGAAATTCACTGAAAAACCATAAGGTTTTAGGGACAGTTATAGTTAGTTGGACATTGCACTCGTACAAAACTCGTGAAATTCCCCCATTATAGTTAGTTCAGGTAACTATAACTCGCGCCCCGCAATGCACTGCTGATGACGTCACATATTACATCACTCATGACATGGTCAGTGACATCACTGATGACATCACTGATGACATCTCAAATGACATCACTGATGACATCATCCAGTGACTGTGTTTCTGTAAAGTTTAAATATTTTTAATATATATAGGGAAAGGCGTATTGAAGAATGAGTGGGTGTATAAGTGTCTGTATGGATGATTTAGTAGGTGCGTGACTAACTCGATAAGTGAGTGATTAAACGTATCTTACTGAATGCATGGGTTAGTGACTAAACTGGGTGAATGTCTGTATCCATCTGTCTGTTGCTGTGTAAGTGGTGCATGGGTTTGTGAATAGCTACATGAGTGTCTATATGAGTTATTGATTGGTTGTCTGAGTATCTGTATGGGTGCCTGAGTGTTTGTGTGGGTGGGGTGTGTGCGACTCTGTGCATAGATGTGTGAGTGGGTGATTCACTGGGTGGATGGTTTCAAGAGTGCATCTGTGATAGACTGTATGGGTGGGTAAGTGTGTGTAAGAGTGTGTTAGTGAGTGAATGTATGTCCCAGTGGTACATGTGTGAGTAACTACATATGTGAAAGGCAGTATATATGTGTGTTGGAGTATATAAATAGCTATAAGCGAGAGTGTGTGATTGTGAGAGTGACTGTATGGATGAGTGTGTGCTTGTATCAGTGATTGTATAAGAGCGTAAGAATGTGCTAGTATTTGTATGAGTAAGTGAGCTGGTGTGTGTATAACTGTATAGGTGAGTAAATGGCAGTGTGTTTAATTATTTGCATGACTGACTAGGTGTGTGAGTACCTCTATGGATGAGTGGCGGTGTTTGAGTGTCTATATAGGAGTATGAGTGCATATGATAGTCCTGTACTGAGTGACCATAAGTATGAGTGACTGTACGGGTGAGTGAGTGGATGTGTGTGTGTAGACCTAAGAATCAGTGAGTGGGTATGTAGTTATTGGTGTTGGAGTGTCTATGGTTTTGAGAATGGCAGTCTGTAATTTAGAGTGGGTGTATCAAAGGTTATATTAGGGTGTGAGGAGGTGCATTAAATTCTCACATGGATGATGTCATCAGTGATGTCATTTGAGATGTCATCAGTGATGTCATCAGTGATGTCACTGACCATGTCATGAGTGATGGAATATGTGACGTCATCAGCAGTGCATTGCGGGGGCGCGAGTTATAGTTACCTGAACTAACTATAACGGGGGAATTTCACGGGTTTTGTATGAGTGCAATGTCCAACTAACTATAACTGTCACTAAAACCTTATGGTTTTTCAGTGAATTTCTAAGGTTTTTTAAATACTAATTTCTAACTATAACGTGCCTGAAACCTATGGTTTTTTCAGTGAATTTCAAAGGTTTTTTAAATGCTAATTCCTAACTATAACGTGTCTGAAACCTATGGTTTTTTCAGTGAATCTCAAAGGTTTTTTAAATGCTAATTCCTAACTATAACGTGTCTGAAACCTATGGTTTTTCTGTGAATTTCAAAGGTTTTGTAAATGACAATTTTTAAATGTATTAATTGTTATATTTATTTTTTTGATACTGATTTACAACATTTTTTTAAACTATTTATTTTTAGATATTTTATTTTTAAATTACATTGTAATTACATTATACATTACATTACAAAATATACTTTCTCAGAATGAATTACTTTAGTTTAAATACTT
This sequence comes from Calotriton arnoldi, assembly GCA_963921515.1. Taxonomy (NCBI): domain Eukaryota; kingdom Metazoa; phylum Chordata; class Amphibia; order Caudata; family Salamandridae; genus Calotriton; species Calotriton arnoldi. Next base: position 1,035,288 of record CAWUFW010003524.1, read on the forward strand.
TGCAAATAGGCAATAGACTTTTAAGTACAGTAGTTACAGTTGTTGCAATGGGCAACACAATTTCAAAAACAAAGCAGCATTGAGCTCAATGTGAATTTCTAGCTAAATGCAATTAGTTACTTTATGGATTACTTTTCTAACCACAGGACTGGATCCTAGATTCAGTCCTGGGACATCTCCTGTAAACAGTTGAGTAAAAGCGTTTTGGTTACAGTAGTGATTTTTAAGGAATATTATTGTATTTTAAAAGTTGACACTTAGAAACTTTTTCATATAGAATCACCAATGTTATCCTATGGGAGGAAATTCACTTAGCAGGTAAGTAGTGTTATCGTTACTTTTTCTTACTCAGTGGTGGATCCTGGAACCAGCACTGGTGCATCTCCTGTAAACAGTTGAAAGAATGCGTTTAAGTCACACATGCGATTTTTAAGGAATATTTGTAGTTTGTGAAAATCGACACTGAAACTTTTCTGCTGAAAACCAGACAATGGATTCCTATGGAAGGAAATTCAAGTTACTGGTAAGTATGGTTAGAATTACTTTTCAGGGTCAGTGCTGGGCTAAAAGATGCAGCACTGGGTTCTCTCCTGATAACAGGTGAGTAACTCGGAATTCATAGTTCGGCTGATTTTAGAGAAATATTATAAAGTTCCAAAACTCCACACTTAGAAGAATTTCCAAGTGAAACCAGTCAATGTTAGCCTATGGAAGGAAATTCAAGTTACTGTTAAGTACGGTTAGAATTACTTTTCAGGGTCAGTGCTGGGCTAAAAGATGCAGCACTGGGTTCTCTCCTGATAACAGGTGAGTAAATCGGAATTCGTATTTCGTCTGATTTTAGAGGAATATTTGTATGTTTCAAAAATCGACACTTAGAAACTTTTTCAGCAAAAAGCAGGCAATGATATCCTATGGAAGGAAATTCAAGTTACTGGTAAGTACGGTTAAAATTACTTTTCAGGATCAGTACTGGGCTGAAAGATGCAGCACTGAGGTCTCTCCTGATAACAGGTGAGTAAATCGGAATTCGTATTTCGGCTGATTTTAGAGGAATATTATAAAGTTCCAAAACTCCACACTTAGAAGAATTTCCAAGTGAAACCAGTCAATGTTAGCCTATGGAAGGAAATTCAAGTTACTGGTAAGTACGGTTAAAATTACTTTTCAGGACCAGTACTGGGCTGAAAGATGCAGCAATGAGGTCTCTCCTGATAACAGGTGAGTAAATCGAAATTCGTATTTCGGCTGATTTTAGAGGAATATTTGTATGTTTCAAAAATCGACACTTAGAAACTTTTTGAGCATAAAGCAGGCAATGATATCCTATGGAAGGAAATTCAAGTTACTGGTAAGTACGGTTAGAATTACTTTTCAGGATCAGTACTGGGCTCAAAGATGCAGCACTGAGGTCTCTCCTGATAACAGGTGAGTAAATTGGAATTCGTAGTTCGGCTGATTTTAGAGGAATATTTGCACAATGGTGAAGGAAGGGGGTGGGGCCTAAGGTAACATGTCTGCAAACACGCCCTGTGGCGCGATTTAAGTTGGACAATTAATTCCTCCTCAATCCCGAGGGTCCCTAGGGGCCAACTAGCCCACCAGGTACCTCCAGTATGCGCCAGGGGCTGCGTTGCAGAGAGGTGTTCAGAGGCCATGCCCCTTTTACAACACTCTGCAACGCAGCTCCGTGGCGCTTACTGGAGGTACCTGGTGGGCTAGTTGGCCCCTAGGGACCCTCAGGATTGAAAAGGAATGTATTCCCCATCTTAAAACGCGCCACGGGGCCTGTTTGCACACATGTCACCTGAAGCCCCGCCCCTCCCTTCACCACTGTGCAAACGCGCCCCGTGGAGCGTTTTAAGTTGGGGGATTAAGTCCCCTTGAATCCTGAGGGTCCCTGGAGTCCAACTAGCCCACCATATACCTCCAAAAGCGCCACAGAGCTGCGTTGCAGAGAGGTGTAAAAGGGGCGTGGCCTCTGTACACGTCTCTGCAATGCAGCCCCTGGCGCATACTGGAGGTTCCTGGTGGGCTAGTTGGCCCCCAGGGACCCCCAGTATTCAAGGGAAATTCGTTCCCCTCTGCAAACGCGCCAGGGGCGCGTTTGCAGAGTACTGCAGGGAGGGGGCGGGGCCTCCGGCACGATGCCGGTCGTTTTTTTTTTCTATTTTTTTTTAATGGGAGGGGGGCTGCGTGGCCCCCTTCCCTTGGCCACTTTTGGCCCCGGGGACCCCATCCCCCGGGGCCTGAGCATTTTATTTATTTTTTAAATAAAAAAATAAAAAAACGGGAAGGGGGCTGCGTGGCCCCCCTTCCCTGGGCCTGTATTGGCCCCGGGGACCCCATCCCCCGGGGCATGGCCTCGATTTTTTATTTTTTATTTGGAGGGGGCTGCGTGGCCCCCCTCCTCAGGCCATTTAAGGCCCCGGGGACCCCATCCCCCGGGGCGGCCTTACTTTTTTTTCTTTTTAAAATTTGGGGAGGGGGCTGTGTGGCCCCCTCCCTGGCCACTTATGGCCCTGGGGACCCCATCCCCCGGGGCCTGGCCTCTGGTTGGGGACTGTGGGGGGGTCCCCAATCCCCCCACAGTCCCAGCCGGCTCCCCGCCTCCTGCGCGAGCCGGCATTGCTTTTCCACATGGGGAGCAGCTAACATGCTGCTCCCCATGTGGAAAAGCAATCAGCTTTGGATATTGTAAAAATAGTGGAGCGGTGCACTACCAAAGAGTTTTCTTCAATAAATCCAAATGTTCATTTTGTATAGTGGTTTATCAATCCTTTATTTTCAATATCAAAATGTGCAAATTCCAGCCAACGCCTTTCGTTCATACATAAAATGAACTTCTTCAGGGCAAATGGTGATGTGAAGAAGACGCAGGAACACAGAGGCAATGAAGAGCCCTTGATCTGAGATATTTCAAATTCCTGCTGTCGACGCACAAGTATTTAAATTTTAAAGGCTACCATGATAAGTGCCTGATGGTTGTATCTCTGGGGACACAGTCCTGTTATTATCGTCCGGTCGGCAGTCACTGCCATGGTAGCCATGGTAGCCTTTAAAATTTAAATACTTGTGCGTCGACAGCAGGAATTTGAAATATCTCAGATCAAGGGCTCTTCATTGCCTCTGTGTTCCTGCGTCTTCTTCACATCACCATTTGCCCTGAAGAAGTTCATTTTATGTATGAACGAAACGCGTTGGCTGGAATTTGCACATTTTGATATTGAAAATAAAGGATTGATAAACCACTATACAAAATGAACATTTGGATTTATTGAAGAAAACTCTTTGGTAGTGCACCGCTCCACTATTTTCACAGTTTTCTCTCTGCTTGGCAGCTGGCATCCAACAACGGCAGGTGCAGGAGCTGTATGTGCACACCCAATCATACTATCCATTACAATTTCTTAAACAAGAAAAGGAATAAAGCAGGGAGGTGCGGTTACTCAGATCCGCCGTTGCTCATTCATTCTCTACAGCTTTGGATATTGGAAGCGAGAGCAGGTTTCCTGCTCTCTCTTCCAATATCCAAAGCAAGTTTGCAATGACAGGACGGGAGCCGCGAGGCTCCCGTCCTGTCATTGCAAACAGCAGTGTCCCGGGGGTAGGTACCCGGGACACTGCAGGAGCCGGCCCTGGGGGTGGCGGTCCCCAGGGCCATCACTGGCTCCAGGAGGGGGCCGCGCGGCCCCCCTCCCCACATTTTCAAAGCCCCGGGGAGGTGGTGGTCCCCGGAGCTCGGGGTCCAAAACGGACCCCCATTTTTAATTTTTTAGTGCCCCGGGAGGTGGGGGTCCCGGGCGTGTGGGGGCTGGAGCCCCCCACAAAGGTTAAAAAATAAAACAGAAGCCCCAGGGAGGTGGCAGTCCCGGGGCAGCGGGAGGGCAAAGAGCCCTCCCGCACCATTTTTTGTTAAAGCCCCGGGGGTGGCGGTCCCTGGGGCTTGGGAGGCCCTAGAGGCCCCCCATTTATAAATTTAACCCCCCCACCATGCCCCCGGGACTTGGCCCACCCGGGGGCAAATTAACATCGAAGCGCGGGAGTCCGCGCTTCGATTTTTTTTTTTCCGGCAGGATCCGCGCACCCTGAGCGCATCCTGCCAATTTTTTTTTTTTTTTTTAAATGCTTTTTTTTGCCCAGGGGGTCCTTGTGGGACCCCCTGAGCAGGCCTAGGTGGTTAGGGTGTTTGTACCCTGCCCCCTTTGTGCGCTTTGCGCACTTGTTTCTGACCCTCGGTTCTACCGAGGGACAAAATGGCTGCCAACACTTCCTGAATCGGAATGTTGACAGCCAGCTGACAGCCAATTAGCATGCAGCTCGTGATCGGGAGGGTACGTGGACCCTACTCGGCCATAGATATATATGTGACTTTACTTGTGAATTTCTCAGGAACTACTGAACGGATTTACACCATTTAAGCAAAAGGCACCAGTCTGAACCAAGGGCTACCTCTTTGCCAAATTTGGTGTAATTCCGTTCAGCAGTTCGGGCTGTAGCTGCGACTAAAGGTTCCTATGGAAAAATGAATGGGGAAAATGCGTTTTGGGACCCCCTTTTCTCGGCCCTGCTTGACGAATCAACCCGAGACTTTCAGGGTAGGAGCGGAGCGGAGCGCTCCAACAAGTTGGAAACTTTCGCGAAGATTCGTCAACCGGCGCCAACGTTATTTCAAATAGAATGTCGCGGATTTCCTATGGATAATAGGTCCTAACTATAACTATCTACATATATATATATTATCTACTGGCGGTCGCCAGTAGACAGTTATAGTTAGGACCTATTTTCCATAGGAAATCCGCGACATTCTATTTGAAATAACTCTCTTGCCGGTTGACGAATCTTCGCAAAATTTTCAAACTTTATGGCCCGCTCCGGTCCGCTCCTACCCTGAAAGTCTCGGGGTGATTCGTCAAGTGGGGCCGAGAAAAAGGGGGTCCCAAAACGTGTTTTCCCCATTCATTTTCCCATAGGAAACTTTAGACACGGCTACAGCCCGAACTGCTGAACGGAATTACACCAAATTTGGCAAAGAGGTAGTTCTTGGTTCAGAAATAACCCTTTTGTTAAATGGTGTAAATCCGTTCAGTAGTTCCTGAGAAAATCAAAATGAAAATCACATATATATCTATGGCCGCGTCGGATTCGCGCACCCTCCCGATCACGAGCTGCATGCTAATTGGCTGTCAACACTCCAAATCAGGAAGTGTTGGCAGCCATTTTGTCCCTCGGTAGAACCGAGGGACAGAAACAAGTGCGCAAAACGCACAAAGGGGGCAGGGTAGAAACACCCTGACCCCTAGGTCTGCTCAGGGGGTCCCACAAGGACCCCTGGACAGAAAAAGCATTTTTTTTTAAATTGGCAGGATGCGCTCAGGGTGCGCGGATCCTGCCGAGCAAATCGAAGCGCGGTATCCCGCGCTTCGATGCAAATTTGCCCCCAGGTGGCCCAAGTCCCAGGGGCATGTGGGGGGGTGGGTTTATTGTTTATATGGGGGCCTCTAAGGCCCCCCAAGCCCCGGGGACCGCCACCCCCCGGGGCTTAATAAAAACAAATGGTGCAGGAGGGCTCTCCTGCCCTCCCACAGCCCCGGGGACCGCCACCCCCCTAGGGCTTCTTTTTTACATTTAAAATAACGTGTGGGGGGGCTCCAGCCCCCCCACACCCCGGGGACCACCACCTCCCCGGGGCACATAGAAAATAAATGTGGGGGTCCGTTACGGACCCCAGAGCCCGGGGACCACCACCTCCCGGGGCTGTGCAATTCAAGGGAGGGGGCCGCGTGGCCCCCTCCTGGAGCCCTTGATGGCCCTGGGAACCGCCACCCCCAGGGCCGGCTCCTGCAGTGTCCCGGGGTACCTACCCCGGGACACTGTAGTTTGCTATGACAGGACGGGAGCCTCGCGGCTCCCGTCCTGTCATAGCAAACTGCTTTGGATATTGGAAGAGAGAGCAGGGAAACCTGCTCTCTCTTCCAATATCCAAAGCACATTGCTTTCCACATGGGGAGCTGCATCTTAGCAGCTCCCCATGTGGAAAGCAATGCCGGCTCCCAAGGGACGCGGGGAGCCGGCGGGATTGTGGGGGATTGGGGACCCCCACAGTCCCCAACGGAGAGGGCCAGCCCAGGGGGGATGGGGTCCCCGGGGCAAGTAGTGGCCCGGGAGGGGGGCCACGTGGCCCCCCTCCCCAAAAACAAAAGCAAAATAAAAAAAATAAAAAAAGGAAAGGCCAGCCCCGGGGGATGGGGTCCCCGGGGCCTTAAATGGCCTGAGGAGGGGGGCCACACAGCCCCCTCCAAATTAAAAATAAATAAATCGAGGGCATGCCCCGGGGGATGGGGTCCCCGGGGCCAATACAGGCCCAGGGAAGGGGGTCACGCGGCCCCCTTCCCGTTTTTTTTTCATTTAAAAAAATAAAATAAAATGCTCAGGCCCCGGGGATGGGGTCCCCGGGGCCAAAGTGGCCAAGGGAAGGGGGCCACGCAGCCCCCCTCCCATTAAAAAAACAACAACAACAAAACGAGCGGCATCGTGCCAGAGGCCCCGCCCCCCTCCCTGCAGTACTCTGCAAACGCGCCCCCTGGTGCGTTTTAAGAAAGGGAAGTAATTCCCCTTGAATACTGGGGGTCCCTGGGGCCAACTAGCCCACCAGGAACCTCCAGTATGCGCCAGGGGCTGCGTTGCAGAGAGGTGTACAGAGGCCACGCCCTTTTACACCTCTCTGCAACGCAGCTCTGTGGCGCTTTTAGAAGTACATGGTGGGCTAGTTGGACTCCAGGGACCCTCAGAATTGAAGGGGCGCGTTTGCACAGTGGTGAAGGGAGGGGGCGGGGCTTCAGGTGACATGTGTGCAAACAGGCCCCATGGCGCGTTTTAAGATGGGGAATTAAACCCCCTTCAATCCTGAGGGTCCCTGGGGGCCAACTAGCCCACCATGTACTTCCAAAAAGCGCCACAGAGCTGCGTTGCAGAGAGGTGTAAAAAGGGGCGTGGCCTCTGAACACCTCTCTGCAATGCAGCTCCCTGGCGCATACTGGAGGTACAGGGTGGGCTAGTTGGACCCCAGGGACCCTCATGATTCAAGGGGCCTTAATCCCCAAGTTAAAACGCGCCACGGGGCGCGTTTGCACAGATGTCACCTCAGGCCCCGCCCCTCCCTTCACCATTGTGCAAATATTCCTCTAAAATCAGCCGAACTACGAATTCCGATTTACTCACCTGTTATCAGGAGAGACCTCAGTGCTGCATCTTTCAGCCCAGTACTGATCCTGAAAAGTAATTTTAACCGTACTTACCAGTAACTTGAATTTCCTTCCATAGGATATCATTGACTGGTTTCACTTGGAAATTCTTCTAAGTGTCGATTTTTGAAACTTTATAATATTCCTCTAAAATCAGCCGAACTACGAATTACAATTTCCTCACCTGTTTTCAGGAGAGACCTCAGTGGTGCATCTTTCAGCCCAGTACTGATCCTGAAAAGTAATTCTAACCGTACTTACCAGTAACTTGAATTTCCTTCCATAGGCTAACATTGACTGGTTTCACTTGGAAATTCTTCTAAGTGTGCAGTTTTGGAACTTTATAATATTCCTCTAAAATCAGCCGAAATACGAATTCCGATTTACTCACCTGTTATCAGGAGAGACCTCAGTGCTGCATCTTTCAGCCCAGTACTGATCCTGAAAAGTAATTCTAACCGTACTTACCAGTAACTTGAATTTCCTTCCATAGGCTAACATTGACTGGTTTCACTTGGAAATTCTTCAAAGTGTGCAGTTTTGGAACTTTATAATATTCCTCTAAAATCAGCCGAAATACGAATTCCGATTTACTCACCTGTTATCAGGAGAGACCTCAGTGCTGCATCTTTCAGCCCAGTACTGATCCTGTAAAGTAATTTTAACCGTACTTACCAGTAACTTGAATTTCCTTCCATAGGATATCATTGTCTGTTTTTGCTGAAAAAGTTTCTAAGTGTCGATTTTTGAAACATACAAATATTCCTCTAAAATCAGTCGAACTACGAATTCCGATTTACTCACCTGTTATCAGGAGAGACCTCAGTGCTGCATCTTTCAGCCCAGTACTGATCCTGAAAAGTAATTTTAACCGTACTTACCAGTAACTTGAATTTCCTTCCATAGGATATCATTGACTGGTTTCACTTGGAAATTCTTCTAAGTGTGCAGTTTTGGAACTTTATAATATTCCTCTAAAATCAGCCGAAATACGAATTCCGATTTACTCACCTGTTATCAGGAGAGACCTCAGTGCTGCATCTTTCAGCCCAGTACTGATCCTGAAAAGTAATTTTAACCGTACTTACCAGCAACTTGAATTTCCTTCCATAGGCTAACATTGACTGGTTTCACTTGGAAATTCTTCTAAGTGTGGAGTTTTGGAACTTTATAATATTCCTCTAAAATCAACCGAACTACGAATTCCGATTTACTCACCTGTTATCAGGAGAGAACCCAGTGCTGCATCTTTTAGCCCAGCACTGACCCTGAAAAGTAATTCTAACCGTACTTACCAGTAACTTATATTTCCTTCCATTGGAATCCATTGTCTGGTTTTCAGCAGAAAAGTTTCAAAGTGTCAATTTTCACAAACTACAAATATTCCTTAAAAATCGCCTGTATGACTTAAACTCATTATTTCAACTGTTTACAGGAGATGCACCAGTGCTGGATCCAGGATCCACCACTGAGTAAGAAAAAGTAACGATAACACTACTTACCTGCTAAGTGAATTTCCTCCCATAGGATAACATTGGTGATTCTATGTGAAAAAGTTTCTAAGTGTCAACTTTTAAAATACAATAATATTCCTTAAAAATCACTACTGTAACCAAAACGCTTTTACTCAACTGTTTACAGGAGATGTCCCAGGACTGAATCTAGGATCCAGTCCTGTGGTTAGAAAAGTAATCCATAAAGTAACTAATTGCATTTAACTAGAAATTCACATTGAGCTCAATGTTGCATTGTGTTTGAAATTGTGTTGCCCATTGCAACAACTGTAACTACTGTACTTAAAACTCTATTGCCTATTTGCAAACTATTTAAACTAAAGTAATTCATTCTGAGAAAGTATATTTTGTAATGTAATGTATAATGTAATTACAATGTAATTTAATAAATAAAATATCTAAAAATAAATAGTTTTAAAAAATGTAGTAAATCAGTATCAAAAAAGAAATATAACAATTAATACATTTAAAAATTGTCATTTACAAAACCTTTGAAAGTCACTGAAAAAACCATAGGTTTCAGGCACGTTATAGTTAGAAATTAGCATTTAAAAAACCTTTGAAATTCACAGAAAAAACCATAGGTTTCAGACACGTTATAGTTAGAAATTAGCATTTAAAAAACCTTTGAAATTCACTGAAAAAACCATAGGTTTTAGGGACAGTTATAGTTAGTTGGACATTGCACTCGTACAAAACCCGTGAAATTCCCCCGTTATAGTTAGTTCAGCTAACTATAACTCGCGCCCCGCAATGCACTGCTGATGACGTCACATATTACATCACTCATGACATCGTCAGTGACATCACTGATGACATCACTGATGACATCTCAAATGACATCACTGATGACATCACTGATGACATCATCCACGTGATAATCTGATGCACCTCCTCACACCCTAATATAACCTTTGATACACCCACTCTAAATTACAGACTGCCATTCGCAAAACCATAGACACTCCAACACCAATAACTACATACCCACTCACTGATTCTTAGGTCTACACACACACATCCACTCACTCACCCGTACAGTCACTCATACTTATGGTCACTCAGTACAGGACTATCATATGCACTCTTACTCCTATATAGACACTCAAACACCGCCACTCATCCATAGAGGTACTCACACACCTAGTCAGTCATGCAAATAATTAAACACACTGCCATTTACTCACCTATACACTTATACACACACCAGCTCACTTACTCATACAAATACTAGCACATTCTTACGCTCTTATACAATCACTGATACAAGCACACACTCATCCATACAGTCACTCTCACAATCACACACTCTCGCTTATAGCTATTTATATACTCCAACACACATATATACTGCCTTTCACATATGTAGTTACTCACACATGTACCACTGGGACATACATTCACTCACTAACACACTCTTACACACACTTACCCACCCATACAGTCTATCACAGATGCACTCTTGAAACCATCCACCCAGTGAATCACCCACTCACACATCTATGCACAGAGTCGCACACACCCCTCCCACACAAACACACAGGCACCCATACAGATACTCAGACAACCATTCAATAACTCATATAGACACTCATGTAGCTATTCACAAACACATGCAGCCACTTACACAGCAACAGACAGACGGATACAGACATTCACCCAGTTTAGTCACTAACCCATGCATTCAGTAAGATACGTTAAATCACTCACTTATAGAGTCAGTCACGCACCTACTAAATCATCCATACAGACACTTATACACCCACTCATTCTTCAATATGCCTTTCCCTATATATATTAAAAATATTTAAACTTTACAGAAACACACAGTCACTGCATGATGTCATCAGTGATGTCATTTGAGATGTCATCAGTGCTGTCATCAGTGATGTCACTGACCATGTCATGAGTGATGTAATATGTGACGTCATCAGCAGTGCATTGCGGGCGCGAGTTATAGTTAGCTGAACTAACTATAACGGGGGAATTTCACGGGTTTTGTACGAGTGCAATGCCCAACTAACTATAACTGTCCCTAAAACCTATGGTTTTTTCAGTGAATTTCAAAGGTTTTTTAAATGCTAATTTCTAACTATAACGTGTCTGAAACCTATGGTTTTTTCTGTGAATATATATATACATACATACATATATCACAGTTTTCCGCGTTTTCCCATGAGAATGTTCTCTCTAACAACGGACACGGACCAAAAAGTTTGTGCAATTGATTATTTAATTCGCAATGTCGCCATAACGTTTCGGCTCGTCCGAGCCTTGTTCACATGACATTGTACTACTGTTAAGTTTCTGAATTTAAAGTGACTGGTGCTGATTTCGATTAATCACGTGAGTGTAGCACGCATAGACATAGAAGAATTTGTAGTTCATTAACATTCAGTTTGTCAAATTACTTATACAATAGTAAATGTATTATTGCATATTAGTGAAATCCAAGTTAATACACATGTTAAAATGCACATAAAAACAGAGGTTCAATTTGCATAAAATTTGTGCAAAACAATGCTGGCCCAATGCCGGTATGGGTTTGTTTGTATTTGCGTGAATGCCACACATTTGTCCTCCCACCCTTGTTTTATTCTTTGGAGCAGGTATTGATATATTTCCTCGATCTGGAATCTGAATATTCTGGACATAGGACCCCTGTAGACTTACATGTAATCTTGCCTGTTATCTTGGATTTCCCTTGTGTGTTCAATAACTCTTATTGAAAACAACTTGCCTAGATATAAGGGTTAAATCCCCTATGTTAAATTTCATATATACTATATCCTTCTTGTATGTCTGTAGAGTTACTACGTGTGTGTGTAAAAACTGTCCTGAGTGAAGGGCTTGACCTTGTAGGTGCAACTGTTAAAAGAAACTTCATCATTTCATCATTGATAGTTATCTCCGTTATTGGTCTTTGTTGCAGTGTCCTAAAGACAAGTGGTAGTTACTATGTATGTCGGCCCCTCTATGGATTCACATGCTTGGGATATGACATATGTTGAGACCCCGATGTCTGCCTATACACTGTAACCCCATTTTGGTCTGTATGGAATGTATGTTCCAATCATGGAATTGCCTACCTATATACAGGCAGAGAAGTACATCCACACACATATAAATATATAGTTACATAAATACAAATATAAATATAAATATATAAATATATAAATACATAAAACCAAACATATGGTGTCCTTTCACTAGTAATAAGAACTCCATATATATAGTTAAAAGAATAGTTAAGAGGTCAGAATTTAAGGATTAAAAGGAGTACCAATAATATGTGCATAAAGATGTAAAACATTAAATTAAAGGAGGCTCTGGTATGGTCCCTCAACCTAAGCATGTGTGTAAATCCTCCGTTACATTTAATCCTCCTGGGGTTTTGGAATCAAACTGAAGGATATATCGCGTTTCTAATTTGCGCAGTTTGCATTCCCTGTTCCCTCCCCTTCTACTGGGTGGAATTGCATCCACCACGAAATATTTGAGACCCGCGTTGTTACTGTTGTGTGACTCCCTAAAATGGCGTGCAACGGGATATGTATTGTCCTGATTGGATATTGCCCGAAGATGTTGCAGGATACGTTTGTGTACATGTAACTTAATACTTCCCACATACTGAAGCTCACAAGGACATTTCAGTATGTATATTGCATATTCTGTTTTGCATGTTAGGAGTTTTTGGATCTTATGTTCTTTATCACTGAAGGGGGTTTTGTATATTTTAGTGTTAACCCCATGGAGGCAAGCTTTACAGGTTTTACATTTAAAAAACACTTTGTTGGTCTGTAACCAATTTGTCTTCTCAATTGTTTCCGGGCTGGTGTTAACCAGTACATCCCTCATTGAAGGGGCCCTGCTATGAGTGATGGACACCCTACGTGGTAACGTGGGTCCAATCACCGGGTCATTAAGGACTAGGGGCCAATTCTTGTTGATGATTTTATGAAGGCGACTATGTTGTCTACTGAATCCCATGATGATTCTAAACTGATTAGTATCATCACCTGCCTCTCTTGTGTGAATCACCCTATCCTGAGACACTGTGTGGACAACCTCACTTTTGTCTTTCAAAAGCTCTTCCCTACTATGCACCATTGATTTAATGATAGCTCTATTTATGATGTTATCAGAGTATCCCCTCTCACGGAATCTCTGTTTGCTACATTCCTGTGCCTCCTTTAAATCTTGTTCCTTACTACATATTCTTCTGAGGCGCAACATCTCCCCATAAGGGATACTGTTTATGAGATGTGCTGGATGTGCACTGCTAGCGTGTAGGGTTGAGTTGCCAGAGGTGTCCTTTCTATGGAGCCTGGTTTCAATTCGGTTGTTATGTATATAAATCTCAAATTGATAGATGTTTGACTCATTGTTACTGTAAAGTGAAGGTTCAGATCATTCTCATTGATTCCTTTCATAAATTCATCTGCCTGCTGTTTAGTTCCATCCCACAATACAAATAAATCATCAATGTAACGTAGCCATACAATTACATTATCTTTAAACATTTTCTCAAAATTACGTTTGAGAACCAGTTCCTCCCAGCTGCCCATGTGAAGACAGGCGTAGCTGGGAGAAAACTGGCCCCCATAGCCACCCCCCTTATCTGCTGATAAATGAGATTGTTATACATAAAGTTATTATTCCTTAAACAAAAATCTAACATCTCAATCAGCATGATATTGTGGTCTTCGTATTGCAGTGGTCTTTTGGAAAGGTAGTATTGTATGGCTTGTATCCCGTCATTATGTCTAATGCTGGTATAGAGGGATGTTACATCAAGTGCTAACATCCAATAATTATCTTTCCAGCTTACATCCTTGATCTTACGTAGAAAATCTCATGTATCCTGTTCATATGAATGAAGCGATTTCACAAAATCCTGTAGGAAGTAATCAATATATACAGATGTATTTTCTAAAATCCCTTCCCTGGCCGATATGATTGGCCTGCCTGGAGGTTTGTTAATGTCTTTATGGATTTTAGGGATGAAGTATATCGATGGAGTTACCGGATTGTCCCTTTTTAAATATTTGTATTCATCATCCGTGATTAGTTGTTTATTTTTCCATATCATCAGTTTCTTGTGATATTCTTTGTATACTTCCTTCATAGCTGCAGGCGTATTACGTAAGTAGCATTCTCTGTCATTAAGTTGGGAATAAGCCTCTTTATCGTATTCGTCCTGTGACCACAGTACAATATTGCCCCCTTTGTCACTACTTCTTATGACAATATTGTTATCCGATTTAAATTTTTTGATTAGGGCCTCGTATTGTTGGTTTTGTTTGTTGTACTTCCGCCGCTTCATTTGTATTTCCTTAGTCAGTTTTTTGATTTGCGCCGTGACATTCTCATGAAATACATCCACTGAATCCCGAGGTGTAATTGGATTAAATGTGGACACTGGTTTGAATGGTGTCAGTTGTCTAGTTTCAACTGGGCTTATATTGCTGCCCCCTTGTTGGGTATGTGTATCATACCCTGCGCCCTCTGTCTCCCATAGTTCCTGTATCTCCATGGGTATAGGAACATCAGATTGTGTTAAGACACTGTCCTCTCCTCTGTCACACGTCTTGGTTTGTTTTTTGTTTAGTGCATGGAATTTCCTAAACTTTAATTTTCTTACTGATTTGTAAATGTCAAGTCTAGTAGAAGCGTAATCAAAGTCCGCTCCAGGTGAAAACGATAAGCCTAGTCTTAAAATATTTTCCTCATCTTCGGTCAATTTTACTTTTGTTAAATTTACGACGGTTTTGTTGATGCTTGCCTTGTTGCTTATTTCTTTGTCCACTGACCTTTCCCCCTCCTTTTGTTGTAATTGTGTGTGCCTCCTACTGGCTTTGTGCCTCTGCCTCCGCTTGTAGTTGGCATGCTTGTGCCGTTCTCTCTTTGAGGTCTGGGGCAAAGGGTTTGCCTCCTTTCGTGGCATAAAAAATTAATTTCCTCCCCTGGTGATGGTTTAGGCGCTTGTCTGTTTGTACTTATATTGCGCATTTCAGAGTCCGATTCGCTCCCTCCTGCCAAACTTATGTCTGACTGTGATGTTTCCACGGTTGTTTTGTTTTTGTTAAGGGTTTTGGGGTTGTCAGTTACTTTGAATTTGGACACTCAAAGTGCATCGTACTTTTTAGCAAATGTAGAAATTTGCCCAAGCTCATAATCGTTGCGGTCCCTTTGAAATGTATACGCTTTTCTTTCCATGATCTTTTCCTCCTCTTTTTTGAGTCTGAGTGTCATGTCATTTTTCAATTTGGTTTTTTCTTCAGTTTCATCGAATTTGTCAAGTTCCTCATTTATTTCCTCTATTTCCTTGAGTAACTGAGCACGGTCTATGTCTGCGTATTTGATAAGAATTAGCACAAGTCTCCGGGATGATTCTAAGTTGCTTTCAGCCCATTCTTTCATAAGGTCAGGGTTAGGAATCTCGTAGCTAGGGGCCGTTAGTATGCGCAATCCCCTCGGGATCCGATTAACATCGATATACCTTTGGAGGGATCTAGATTCCCACCACTTGCTCTGTTCACTGCGTAACTTTTTTTCTAGTATTTTATATTTTTCCTTTAGAGTACTATCATTTTTGCTGATGTTCGTATTGCTTTTGTCACTAATGTTGGAAGGTAACGGGAGGCTATCAGTAAACATAGTCATTGCTGCTGCCTCCCTGTCGCGTACAACATCGGCCGACATATTTGCGGAGTTTGAAATATTCCTACGGGATATATGAGCGGTTGTTGACAAGATTTAACCACAATCCCGTGTGCACTTCTCTCCACCCCTGAACACCTGATTTTGTCTGCCCGGATTCGTCTCTGTGTCCCCCGAGTCCTCCGACTCGGTATCTGCAGTTCCTCCTCCGACTTCAGAGTATCGTTCAGGTTCAGGGGGGTCTGTGTTTCTTCCTGGAATTGACAACTTCCGGGTAAACCTGGAACAAGTTTCACCCTACGCTTTGCCCTCAACTGGAAAGGGTCCCGTGTATAGCCGCGTGAAACCAACGGCCAAATATATCACAGTTTTCCGTGTTTTCCCATGAGAATCTTCTCTCTAACAACGGACACGGACCAAAAAGTTTATGCAATTGATTATTTAATTCGCAATGTCGCCATAACGTTTCGGCTCGTCCGAGCCTTGTTCACATGACATTGTACTACTGTTAAGTTTCTGAATTTAAAGTGACTGGTGCTGATTTCGATTAATCACGTGAGTGTAGCACGCTTAGACATAGAAGAATTTGTAGTTCATTAACATTCAGTTTGTCAAATTACTTATACAATAGTAAATGTATTATTGCATACTAGTGAAATCCAAGTTAATACACAGGTTAAAATGCACGTAAAAACAGAGGTTCAATTTGCATAAAATTTTTGCAAAACAATGCTGGCCCAATGCCGGTATGTGCTTGTTTGTATTTGCGTGAATGCCACACATTTGTCCTCCCACCCTTATTTTATTCTTTGGAGCAGGTATTGATATATTTCCGCGATCTAGAATCTGAATATTCCGGACATAGGACCCCTGTAGACTAACATGTAATCTTGCCTGTTATCTTGGATTTCCCTTGTGTGTTCAATAACTCTTATTGAAAACAACTTGCACATATATATATATATATATATATATATATATATATATATATATATATATATATATATACATACATACATATATATATATATGTATGTATATATGTATGTATATATATATATATATATATATGTATATATATATTCACTGAAAAAACAAAGATTACAGAGAAGTTATAGTTAGGGAATAGAATTAAAGAAACCTTAGAAATTTGCTAAAAAGGTTAAGGTTACAGGGATTTTATAGTTAGGCTGACATTTCACTCGTACAAAACCAGAGAAATTCAGCAGTTAGAGTTACCTGAGCTAAATATAGCTCACCCCCTGCAATGCACTGCTTATGACCTCACATATTGCATCACTCATGACATAATCAGTGACATCACTCATGACATCTCAAATGACATCACTCATGACATCTCAAATGACATGGGTGCCAGGGTGATTGGATGAGTGCCTGGGTATTGCTTTTGTGATTGGATGACTGCATGGGTACAGCCTGGGTGATTGTATGTTTGCATGGGTACTGCCTTGGTAATTTTCTGACTGCATGGGTAGTGCCTGGTGATTGGATGGGTGCATAGGTGGTAGCTGGGTGATTATATGACTGCAATTGTAGTGCCTGAGTGAATGGATGAGTACAAGTGCAGTGCCTGGGTGAGTGTATGAGTGCAAATGTAATGCCTGGGTGAATGCATGACTGCAGGAGTAGTGCCTGGATAATTGGATGAGTGCATGGGTTGTGGCTGGAAGATTCCCTCAGTATTGCCTGGGTGACTTAATGAGTGCAAGTGTACTGCCTGGGTGAATAGATGACTACAAATACAGTGTGTGGGTGAATAAATGAGTGCAGGGGTGGTGCCAGGGTGATTTTATCAGTACAAGTGCAGTGCCTAGATGATTGGATGAGTGCAAGTACAGTGCCTGGGTGAATGGACAAGTGCAAGTGTATTGCCTGGGTTAATGAATGAGTGTAAGTGCAGTGCCTGGGTGAATTCATGAGTGAAAGGGCAGTACCTGGGTGAATGAATGAGTGCAAGTGTAGTGGCTGGGTGATTGCATAATTTGCATGGTTTGTGCCTGGGTGATTGGATGAGTGCAAGTGCAGTGCCTGGATGATTGGCTGAGTGCAAGTGCAGTGCCTGGATGATTGGATGAGTACAAGTGCAGTTCCTGGATCAATAGATGAGTGTAAGTACAGTGCCTGTGTGAATAGATGAGTGCAGGTGCAGTGCATGGGTGATTGCATGACTGTATGGTTAGTGTCTGGGTGAATAGATGAGAGCAGGGGTAATGCCAGGGTGATAGTATGACTGCAAGTGCAGTACCTGTATGATTAGATGAGTGCAAATACAGTGCTTGGGTGAATGTATAAGTGCAAATGTAGTTCCTGGGTGATTGGATAAGTACAAGTGTAGTGCCTGGGTGAATGGATGAGTGAAAGTGCAGTGCCTGGATGAATGAATTAGGGCAACTGTAGTGCCTGGGTGATTGCATGACTGCATGGGCAGTGCCTGGGTGATTGGATGAGTGCAAGTGTAATGCCTGGATGATTGGCTGAGTGCAAGTGCAGTGCCTGGATTATTGGATAAGTGCAAGTGCAGTGCCTGGGTGAATGGATGAGTGCAAGTGTAGTGCCTGGGTGAATGAATGAGTGCAAGTGTAGTGCCTGGGTGAATTCACAAGTGAAAGTGAGGTGCCTGGGTGAATCAAAGAGTGCAAGTGTAGTGAATCCATCACTAGATTAGTGATTTCACATACGTAAAATATCCCGATCTGCAACAACTGTGAAAAAATATAAAGAAAGAAAAATGTATTAGGATTTCATATTCAACATTAGGCAACCAAAACAAGATACAATACATTTTTCTACAAAACTTCAATACAACATAGTAAAATGTTTTTACTGTTTTCAGCTTTCTTACTTCTTCACTTTCAACAGTGATCTGTATGAAGCATCATCATCAAACAGTGGGGAAAAAACAATCAATGGATTGTAAAAAAAAAACAGTACATCATTACAAATATGCGATAATTTGCATTCTACTCACTACAAGTTTGCTAATAGTAGCTTGCTGATAAGTTAATACCTTAATAAAAGCAACTATTTGTTAAAACTGTTTCTGATAATTTAATATCTGGTACAAAATCTCAAACAATTATGAAGCAGACTTCATTTTTGGATACCCTTTTGTAAATATCATCCCTGTTAGGCCAAACGATGTCTAAAATGTTCTTGGTCCATGTACAAAAACATAACACACAGTACTATGTAGACGTTGCTGTAGCAGAAACAAAAGGGGGGATTTTTTAGTGATGAAGAGACCTCTTAGATGCAACGTAAGGCTTCTGGTATTATACTACCTCCATTTAGTTGTTATCTGTAGTAAAAGAATGTAGTCCTGTAATGTTTTATAAATTCCTTTCTCACAGCCTTTCATTTCTAACAACCTGCTGTGGACAATACCCCTACTAGGCCGAAGAATATCTCAGAAACACAAAATCCATATACATGTCGACACAATACCACGTTTTGTTATCCTAAATTGTCCTTAGAACTTCAGTTCTAGAAATAGCAGATATGAGTTTGGCAACTTTTTAGTTAGTCTTGATTTGAATGTCATTTGTATGTCATTGCACTCTGTCCATCCTGTTTGAAATCATAAGTGTCCAGAGGTTATATTAACTCCTTCATGAAATATGATTGACATAGCTGTGAAAGTTCTTTTGAAATGGAAATGTGTCCAGCTACAAAGTTTGTAATTTCAGACTCTAATTTAGTACCATCCACTCTGCATCATGGTAGCATGACTATGACATATTTCCCATACCTTTGTAGTAACAATGTAGACCTAAGTTATGATCTGCAGTGTGTACAGGTCTTATCGTGATGGGCGTTTTTGGTTAAATTTTCAAAGGCCACAGCTTTACTATCTCGTAACGTCTGGTAGAGGAATTGTTCCAAATTGATTTCAGTCACAATCTTCACAGTTATGGTTCCTTTTATAAGTAAAACCAAATAATAATTGATATTCACATTTTCTTCCTCTAATAGTCTTCGCATTACCATTAACAAATCTTGAGCATCCTGCTGAAGATTTTGTGAAAACACCAATGGGCCAGTACACTCATCTGTAAGTTTTCTTATTTCATAAGCAGAATGTATAACAGTTCTGTCACTTCTTAATTCTTCAAGTAAACTACATAGTTGCGAAGACATTCTTTTATCAACTTTTTCTTTAATAGAATTTGTAAAATGAGGCAAATGGTACACTCCATTTATCACTTCATTTGCATAACATTTCACTCCAGATTTATTATCAAAGTGATAGCCTTTCATTTCCTCATTGTGTTGTAGTTTTCTTTTCTTAGGTCCTTGTCATTTTTCTTTTTGTTCATCTTTTTGTTC
Organism: Calotriton arnoldi; assembly: GCA_963921515.1. Taxonomy (NCBI): domain Eukaryota; kingdom Metazoa; phylum Chordata; class Amphibia; order Caudata; family Salamandridae; genus Calotriton; species Calotriton arnoldi. The sequence goes on from CAWUFW010003524.1 coordinate 1,055,056, forward strand.
AGCTCCGATAGACTGCTTTGATATTTTCCGCTTTGGACACATTATCGGTTTTTCAAACACAGGATACTGGCCTGAATGAGGAGCATATTGATGTTGACGTCTTTACCAGTTATACTCCCTTACACAATTCATATCAGCACTTATTTTCTTCTCATCAAAATCATTTAGAAAGAATCCAGACAATGTTCTAATTCACAAAAAAGCTACGTATGACATTCCTTCTTTGAATACACTACTAACAATAGTAACAAGAGCTGTATCTACACTTAAACCATGCAATTTGTGGATAGCTACTGCATACGCTAAAGACACTGGGAACTGCTTTCGCTCGACATTAAAGTATTTCAAGAGTAGTAAAGTAGAACACATCTACCAATCTGCTTAACTTCATTAACATCATCAAATGTTATGGGTGAGTATTCCACGTCATTTCTGTTTGGATAATTAATAAATTTCATAACTCTACACATTGCGCCATTCACTAGCCCTTCTTGAACATTTAAATTGCGACGTGAAATTGCACAACTATTTTTACAGATATGTAACTTTTTTTCTAATCCTGCAGTTTTTGAGTCAGACTTTTCTAAACTATTTAATTTTTAAGGCAGTGTTTCTGTTAGTAGTACTGCAACTCTTTGATGTTCCGTTTTATCATTTGCTCTATTTTTGATGATCTCTTCTTTTTCCAGTTACAATAATGATTCATTGAATTTATTACACTCCTCAAGGGTTGGCATTAAGCAAAGAATAGACTTCTCTTCCTTAACAAAATTATGCATTACTTCTGCAGCTGAAACAATAGATGGAAACAGATTTTTGATGAGACAGGTTTCTAATGCTCTCTTTCCTTCTTTTGTAAGGACTCCCAGTCTTATGTCCTTTAATATGTCTCCATATTGCATATCTGATGTTTGGCGCATATTTCTTATTAAGTCTTTATATATTCAAAGTTCTCCCAAATGTTTACATTTCCAATACTTCCTAGTGAATTCCTTGTTTTGTTAGATAGTAGTGTCTTGGATAGAGGTTGTCCTTTGACTGGAGTTAGTTGTAGCAGGTCTTCAAAGACTATTAATGTTTTCCTCCAAAAAGCACATTGTAGTCAGTTTTTAATATTTGCTACATTCTTAAATGTATAAAAGCTAGCATTAGGTTAAACACTATGCTGACTTCATCAATAATTAGTAGTTTTAATTTCTTAAATACTCTTGCCACTTCATAACAAGCATCACCAGAGAATTTGTTGTATTCTAATTTGTTGTCATGTTCAACAGGCATCATTAATAATCGATGAAGGGTAACTCCTTTAATATTATGTGCAGCTAAGCCTCTTGGTGCAGTAACCACACACAACAAATTGGAATCTGTTGTCTTCTGTAGATAGCTCGTCAGTTCTTTAATCAAGAAGCTTTTTCCAGTTCCAGCTTGACTACTTATGCACATTAGAACTGGTATATATGTAGGGCATGCACATTCTTTTTTCTCATGCAGAAATCCGTGTTCTATTTTACCTTTTACTTCATCAAAAATGTATTTCTGATCTGTATTCAATTGCTGTTTTAGTTGTTCTAGATCCAGATTTTCCTGTCTTGCTTGCTGCATTGTATTCTCCACCTCATTCATTGCTATTGCAGCTTCATTCTGAATGATTGGCTGTCCAAGAGGATCTTGACACCCAGGTACTGAACATTGACTGCTCTGAGAACTCTCTCTTGCTATCTCAGCAGCAATTGTTTCTTCTTGTTCAATCTCATCTCTCAACATTTGAAGATACACTGGAAGCCCAGAGCACTTGATGGTTTCTTTCACAGCATTGAATGAGTCTTCATAACAGTCAAATTCTCTAAGTAGCTCACTTTCAGTTCACCATGGCTTGAACAACTGCAACAGGGTTAAATAGAAAAACTCTCTTTTGTCTGGAGTTTGGCTACTCAGATTTCAATGGTGGATTAAATTTCCTTTGTTATGTCTGACCAAACATCCTTCACATCCATCGACAGAACATGGTTCTTCTTCTATGTTTTGACTGACATTATTTCCTATGTATAATGTTGAAGTATTTCAATCAGCCACATCCTTTCTAGATGAAGACCCCTTCTTGGATAGTACGTATCCAGCATATCAGTCTTCAGAATATCTGTACTGTGTGGCTCAAATTTCGCAAGATATTGGATTTCAGAAAAAGACTTCTGTACTCTGTTACGAGTATTAGCAAGCCCTAAACTCACCAATAGAACTCCTCTAGATTTAGAAAACAAACTAGTTGAGCCTAACCCATCTACACAATCATAAGAGCCTATCTATCTGTGAGACTTCATTTTCAAACTAAAACTGTACAATTTCTTTGTAACACTCTTTTCTACTGAAATCTCCTCCCACATCTCCTTCAACTCGGTTTCCTCTGACTTTGTTATATAAGAGGTGACGTACCGAGCAGCAACATTTGAATTATCTGAAAAAAACTGTAGATCCATGTTCGCATTCCACACCTTCAGAATGACAGGATTGTAGTCATTGATGTATTTTGAAGCTGCTGTTCTTCTGAGGTTGTATGTGTTCTTAGGTGATTTCTGTGTGAGAGTGTGTCTGACTGCAGACAAAAAGCTGTTAACTCTTCCTTCTGAGATCACGGAAATCTAAAACAACATCTTAGATAAAATTTTCCTTTTGATCTATATTTTCTACGGCAGTATTTCCCACACATATGATTTTGGAATCGTAAAACTTGTTGTCTTAACATTTTGTCAACACTCTGCTTTGGGATGATGCAAGTCACATACTGCTCTATGAAAGACAACATAGACTCATCAGTGTCTGCTCCAAACTTTGGGACATCTTATACCCATAATAGAATGTGAATATGTGGAGCACCTCTGGCTTGGTATTCTTTTCGCTAAAAGAGATCAGTCGCTTCAACGAGAGGTGGATTAGTTTTATTGCACATAAAAGCCATTATGGCTTGAAATTGGTGGTTAAAATATTTGCAAATGTTTGCAGGGTCTAATGAGCAGAGTTCTCCTGGTGTCTTTAGATCAATGTCTTTTATATTTGAATTTGCCTCTCGCATGAATTGAAGCAGATCATCCAATGCATACTCAGCAGAACTGAGTGTAGGATACCATGTAGGTGCGCCTATATTTCTCAACATACATTTTAGTTCAAAGTGATGACGATACCAATATTTATTGGTCCCACGTTGACATGCCATGAGATTAATCAAGTTGTATTCCAGTTGTTCATCTTTTCCGTGAATTTTCTCAACAAATTTTCTTGCAGATAGATTTTGTTGATTTACTCCTGTTTTCAAAATGTGATTTACGGCATAAGGCAATGCAGACAAATCACTTTCAAATAATAGATGAAACATATAAGGGATACATTGAATAAATCTAGGGTTCTCTGAATAAAGTCTTGTACATCTGTACTCGGCCGCAGGTATTAGCGCAGACCAATCATTATACCTACCACATACTCCAGTAGGAAAGAGATGAGGGAAACAGCAAGTTTCTGAAATGTTTTCCCATATGTTGAAGGAAGTTCGTTTTGCTTCTTCTAGTCGATTTATATCAATAGCATCACCAATAATTGCTTTAGAATGTAGGGGATGGATGCTGTAATGTTCATACATTTCTTCTACTCTGGATCGATCCACTTTTTCTATCTTACCTGTTGATGATGATATATTTTCCTCCATATCTGTGATATCTTGATGAATTTCTGCATTTTTATAATATATGTTATTTTGTTCCAGATATGAAGTCGCATTTTTAACTTTACTAACATCTACTAACTCTTGCCATATCTTTTTACTCTTTGTCGGGACATCATTTACTAGAATTACAAGTCCCTCTTTTAAATCTCTATGTACCCCTATAGTCTCAATATTTTTCTTAAAATCTAATAGCAAGTATTCAACTCTGCCTATGAGACCTTTCTGGAGCTCAGTTGGAGGTACTTTCCCTGTCTTTGGCTCCATGCCATCTATAGCTTGAAATAGTTGTATAGACTGTATTAATATGGATTCATAAACTTTCAAATCAGTAAGAACTTCTGGAACATGTACTATTTCTAATTTGTTGCATTCTGCTCTAACAGGCATTTTGTTTTCCTCTAACTTATTATAGCAGTACTTACATATAACTTGTCAGGTGGACAAGACAAATCATTCTTCTACAAATAAGTAAACAGCAAATTCGCATCAATTATCATTATTCTCTTCTTCACTTTCAATGTACAAATCAACATTACGAGTTTGACTTTTGTAGTGAGTGCATCAACAACATATACAAACACAGTTTGGTTGCTCTGAACAAACTGCGTTAAAGTTTCTAATATCTTTTTCAAAATTACCAACACTAATACCACTGTTCTGTTCCACAACTCCTGTTGTTACCAACTCTTCATTTTCCCTACACTCCTGTTCCAGTCCAAAGAAACAAAATTGAACATCATCACAAACCGTTTCTAATTCTACTACACTACCATGCAAAAGAACTCTATGCATTTCTCCTAAACATACAGCAGGAGTTTTTACATAGTAAAGCCTTCTAACAAAAGTTCTCATTTTTGAGTGGTGTAACATTCTGAAGTGATGAAAGCTGCTTTGACACACTTTTTTTGACAGACAAGCTAGTGACAAGCTTTTTTACTTTGCATGGATCTAATCCTTGCAAAGAGCATATTTTCCGTTTTAAACTTCTGCAAGCAAACATACGGAGGAAATTTCCCAATATATCAATTGATTGTTGTTGAATACAATAAATACTACTACACTTCCATTTGTACACAGGGGCCTGTCTGTGCCTTCCTTGCACCTCTTCAGCAATCATTTCCTCAACATTTCTAGATACCATTACTTCTTTTGGAATAGGCATTCCACTTTTCATCTCATAACATCGTCCAGATTCATCAACAGCATGCACTAATGTGTTGTCTTGCAAGTAGCCTTCTTCGGTAAAGAAATGAAGTCTGCATACAATCACCACTAAACACTTTGTAAAAGTTACTTCTATTAACAAGTGTTTTATTTGGCTCTGTCTCCTCATAGACAACACTATTTTGTCCAGTGTCTTCATTCTATTTAAAACCAAGATAAATAGTTTCCTCTTTGGAGCAAATATCTTATCAACTACACCTTCAACATATTCATTTTGCCTGATTGCTTTTGTTCTCCTTTTATACTTCTTCATAGATGCTAACAAGTTGTTAATTACTCTAGTACTGAACATTCTACTTCTGATTCCCTTGAATTGCCTCTTCCTGCTGCTTAAAATCTTTCCTTTTTTCAATAACTTCTTACTTTTTATATCTGAGACTTTTTGTGCTCTGATACTCAGTATTATAGCTTTGTTTTTCTTTACTTCTTTTTGCACTTTTTTGAGTTGTGCACAAACAATTTTAAGAAATGTCTTGGTTCTCTTACCAGCAGCCCTTTTCTCTATGAACATCTTTTCTGCATTTTGTCCCTTTTGTTTCTCAGTTCTAAGAAGATGCTTTCTTTGTTGCTGGTTCTTTCTTCTCTGAGTTTTTGTTGACATGGTAATCCTCTGTAGATAACTAGATATTGATGTCTGAAAACAAAAATAGAGAAGTACATTCATCACTTAATTACATAGTATTACATTACATATTTTAACTATTTAAACATTCAGTTTACATGAGCATATATAGCTCAGTCAATCTTCAGACTACGTGTTACTTTTTAAGTACGTAGCCCCCTCTCTATTAACTGCCCACAGCCTACCTTGGCGCACAGTTATATGTATGGGGGAGTGAGAGGGTGCTCATACAGCTACCCACACACACATTCACTCACCCATAGAGTTATTAACACACCCTCTCCCTCACCTTTACACCTACTTACACAGATATTAACTCATAGGAGCATACCGTATTGCCTGACTACAGTCTACCTCAGGGGACAGTCATATGTGGTAGAAGAGTAGGTTAAGGCTTGAGAAGGGTTTACATGTTAGTCTTGAAAGTGTCCGTTTTTTTGCAGATATCTGAACGACTGTCTGAGTCCCTATCAGGGGCTGACATTCCATGAGCATGTATGTTTTTTGGTAAATGACTACCTCAGTTTGTGACCTCTATACTTCACTGAATGTGTCTGTAAAGGGGCTGCATGAATTGCCTCCTAGGTGTGTTAATGAACGTGTGTGTGCAACTACCTGTTTTAGCATAAGATACATATTAGTTGTGCCTGTCTAAGTGAGTGCATATTTAGGTGCTTCTGTCATTATTTCAGTGGATGTTTTAGTGCCTGTCTGCTTTTCTACTTAGGTGTGCTAGATTTAAGTCTGTTGGCACGCTAGATATATGATTGAGCATATGGGTTTCTATGAGCGCATATAGCTCACTGAATCTTCAGAGTACTTGTGTTACCTTTTAAGCATATACCAGCCTGCCCTATGGCCTATCTACAGACTTTCTCAGTGGTGAGGTATACATGGTACAACTATGATTTATGCCTTGTCTAGGAGTTTTAAATGTGAAGGTTGACCTAGCAGTAAAACTGCATGTTCACCCTCAAGTGTAGCAAGCCTTAGACATGATGCAAGGTCCACAATGCGTTTAGGGCCCTTGCCTGTTGCGGGGACTGGACCCACCCACGCAGGTGAGGTACCATTTTTATTGGGAGACCTGGGAGAACACGGGGTGTAGGAAATTTGTGTCAGCCTGGTGATCCTACACCTTTCCCACACAAAAATTAGAGAAGAATTTGATTTTTTCTGCAAAATTTGAGGTTTGCAGGGGATTCTGGGTAGGGAAATGCTGGAGGAGCCATGCAAACCATACCGCACTGGACTACCCAGGGTGTCTAGTTTTCAGAAATGTGTGGGTTTGGTAGGTTTCCCTAGATGGCCACTGAGCCTGGGGCCAAAAACCCAGGTACCCCCCCTACAAAAACAGGTCGTATTAAGATAGGTAATTTTGAAGTCTCCAGAATACGTTTAGGGCCCTTTCCTATTGTGGGCACTACGCCTACCCACAGGGTTCAAAATCTACAGCTAGGCACTTTGCAAAAAAGGGGTCAGTTTTCACTGTAAAAATGTGATATCTCCACGTTGCGTTTTGGGCCGTTTCCTGTCACGGACACGAGGCCTACCCACACAAGTGTGGTACCATTTTTCTCGGAAGACTTTGGGGAATGCGGGGTGGGTGGAATTTTGTGGATCCATGCAGATTCCAGAACTTTCCAATCACAGAAATGTGAGAAAAATGTGTTTTTTTTTTACAAAGTTTGAGGTTTGCCAGGGATTCTGGGTAACAGAACCTGGTGAGAGCCAGACAAGTCACCCCATCCTGGATTCCCCCGGGTGTCTAGCTTTCAAAAGTGTATAGGTTTGCTAGGTTTCCCTAGGTGCTGGCAGAGCTAGGGTTTACAATCTACAGCTAGGCACTTTGCAAAAAAGGGGTCAGTTCTCACTGTAAAAATGTGGTGTGTCCACATTGCGTTTTGGGCCCTTTCCTCTCACGGGCACTATGCCTACCCACACAAGTGAAGTACATTTTTCTCAGAATACTTTGGGGAATCAGGGGTGGGTGGAATTTTGTGGATCCACGCAGATTCCAGAACTTTCCATCACAGAAATGTGAGAAAAATGTTTTTTTTTTTACCAAGTTTGACGTTTGCAAGGGATTCTGGGTAACAGAACCTGGTGAAAGCCAGACAAATCACCTTCCTAGATTCCCCTGGGTGTCTAGTTTTAAAAAATGTATAGGTTTGCTAGGTTTCCCTAGGTGCCGACAGAGCTAGGGTTCAAAATCTACAGCTAGGCACTTTGCAAAAAAGGAGTCAGTTTTCACTGTAAAAATGTGTCAGGAATCAGGCTAATGTGGTATCAGTAATTAAAGGTGGGCTGAGGGGGCAGAAAAGAAGAAGGATCTTAGTGAAGCCTCAAGTGATCAATCACTGGAGAGATCTGTAGGCTTACAGTAGACTCGAGACATTTCAAGATGGCCGCCGCATTGCCCGTGTTTTCCAGGCAGTGATGTTGAAGGCTCAAGACGAGTGTGCGCGCACCTCTCTGCGCACTTCAATGTTGAATCTCCTGAGAGAAGTTTGTTTTCCGTCCGCTCCTCTTCACAGAGTGGGAGGCGGACTAATTTAGCCTTGCACTTGGTGTTTGGAAATAATTTCCTTTCCTCCTTTGCCCTCAAGGGTTTGAGCGGCATTTCGTCATTTTAGCGGTGTTCTCCTTCGTCACCGTTATTCCGAGTCCTGCTGCCTTCTGATATAGCTGACTCGAGTTTCACAGTTCCAGAGCAGCAGTGCTTTAGAGGATCTTGTCGTGGCTTGGAGGGTTTGTTTCCTCTCCTCCACTGTGCTGTGACAGGAATTTGGACTTCGTCAGCGTCTGGAAGTCAGTAAGAAATTTCCAGCTTTATGTACAGAACTGTTCGGCCTCTTCCTCCCTATTGGCGCATTTTCCTATTCTTTCCTCCCTATCTTTCTTTCCCTGCTTCTTTTTGCGCGCAGCATTTCAAGTGGTTCCTTGGAGGAGTAGTGTTGGCGAACTCAGCGTCTAATTTAGCCTTGCACTTGGTGTTTGGAAATAATTTCCTTTCCTCCTTTGCCCTCAAGGGTTTGAGCGGCATTTCGTCATTTTAGGGGTGTTCTCCTTTGTCACCGTATTCCGAGTCCTGCTGCCTTCTGATATAGCTGACTCGAGTTTCACAGTTCCAGAGCAGCAGTGCTTTAGAGGATCTTGTCGTGGCTTGGAGGGTTTGTTTCCTCTCCTCCACTGTGCTGTGACAGGAATTTGGACTTCGTCAGCGTCTGGAAGTCAGTAAGAAATTTCCAGCTTTATGTACAGAACTGTTCGGCCTCTTCCTCCCTATTGGCGCATTTTCCTATTCTTTCCTCCCTATCTTTCTTTCCCTGCTTCTTTTTGCGCGCTGCATTTCAAGTGGTTCCTTGGAGGAGTAGTGTTGGCGAACTCAGCATCAGCGTCTACAGAGAACAAGAAAGAGAGAACAGTGACTAATCTAAATACAGTCCTCCTGGTCTGTTTCCTTAAAGAACTGTGCATGTTTTGCTACGTACATTTTGCTTTATAACTACAGTAGAGAGGCAATGTCTTCAGGAGTAATTGGTAGGAGTTAGTTTACTTTTAGATAGTATTAGAAGATTAATAGAGTAGATTGTTTTATTGTTTTCTTTCTCTTCTGTGCATCAGATGCGTCCTCTTCCTGGGATCATTATGGGTTGCTGCATAAGAAGAAGTACCCCAGCAAAGGTTCCAATTTACAAGAGGTTTTTCATCATCCTGAAGCAGTCCCTTTCCCCCTTGCTGGTGGGCGTTACCATGAATATTGGTGGCAGCACTGGTGAGTGGGCGTAGGGAAAAAAGCATCCATCCTGCTTCCGTGGAGATTCAGGTACTTCTGACAGATTGAAGTGCCCACGAAATTTTATTCCACCTAGGCAGAATGGCGGAGGGTTTTAGTTTAAAATCCCTGGGAGAAATGCTGGAGGTTATTCAAAGGGAATTAGGAGCGGTAAGAGAGGAAAATAAGAGTTTAAAACAAGACATTGTAGCTTCCCGTCAAGAAACAATTTTATTAATGCAGAGAGTAAATGGGTTGATAGCAGAAACCACACCAATACCCCCAACTCCTTCTCATAGTTCCTCATCTGAGTCTAACCCAAGAACAGTGGCACAAGTGGTTCATTCCATTTCTCCATTGATTCCTTTGGCTTCTCCCGAAAGATTTTCTGGGGACCCACAAAAGGCTCATTTTTTTTTGACACAGTGTTCACTCCATTTCATGTCTTGACCTACCCTATTCCCTGATGCTCAATCAAAAGTAGCCTTTATTCTATATTATCTGAGTGGAGATGCAGCTAACTGGGCAATGCCATTGGTGACAAGAGATGACCCATTCCTTTATGATTTTGAGCGATTTAAAACTGAGTTCTTAAGAATCTTCGACAGAAGAAAGATTTCTCAGGCAACTGACAATGAACAATTAGAATTACGTCAAGGCAATAAGGATTTAGTGACTTGCTGACCCAATTCAATAAGTTAATTTTGGAAATAAACTGGCCAGAAGAGAAGAGAGCAGCTCTTTTCTATAGAGGGTTACGTGACGAAATTAAAGATGTTTTAGCACAAATTCCCAACTGTCCCTCTGAATTATCAGCTCTGGTGGATTTGGTTTTGGAAATCAATTTTCGATGGATGGAACGGAAAGGAGAAAAGAAAAAAGATTTTCGCTTCCCTCCTCCAAGATTTGATTGAGCCAGATATGAAGTGAGTAAGACACCCACCACTTCCTAAGAGGTGGAACCGATGCAAATTGGAGTGGTCAGAGGTCCATTGAGTAAAGAAGAAAAGGAACAAAGAAGACTGAAGCAGTTGTGTATGTATTGCGGAATCTCTGGGCACTTTGTCAAAGAGTGTCCAAAAAGACCAAAGTTTCCATTGAAGGGAAACAAGCAAAACCATCAGTAGACGGGGTCGCTCAGATTGTGCCAGAGAATAAAACGGCTCCAGATTCCCATCACATTATGTATACATTACAAACATTGGCGCCTCATTTGATTTTGCATATGACAATTAAGTTCCAGAATCAAGAAATTACTGGGGTGGCTAATATGATTGACTCCGGAGCCACAGGAAATTTCTGTGATATCAAGTACGCACAAAAGATCGGAATAAAAGCCATTCGAAAGGAAAGAAGTGAGTTAGTTAGGGCGGTTGATGGGACCAATCTTTCTTCCGGACCTATCACCCAACATACAGAACTGTTGGAATTGATTCAAGCAGATGGTCATTGTGAAATAATCCAATTCAATCTCATTGATGCCCCACAATTCCAGATGATTTTGGGCTTACCATGGCTCACGACCCACAATCCAACTATTGTTTGGGAGAACCGAACGGTAGAAATGAGTTCCAGATATTGTTCAGAACATTGTTACCATGACCAGAATGTTTGTCCTGAACCTTCGCAAGCTTCCTTGCTTTCTTTTGGAGGAGAATCCATTTGCATCATCAACTCAACTGAAATTCCTTCCGCGTACCAAGAGTTCCAATAAGTTTTCTGTGAACAAGAAGCGGAGAAATTACCTCTGCATCGTCCATATGATTGCACAATTGAATTGGAACCTGGAGCAGTCCTTCCCTGTTAAGAATTTATGCCTTAACAGAAGATGAAAATCGTTATCTCAAGGAGTATTTGGATCGTTATTTGGCCAATGGTTTTATTAGACCTTCACAGTCTCCAGTATCCTCTCCTTTATTTTTCATCCCTAAGAAGGAAGGATTGCTTAGGACTTGTATTGACTACCGTGCCTTGAATCAAGTGACCATAAAAAACTGTTATCCACTACCTCTGATTTCAGTATTCCTTGATTAAGTCAAGGAAGCGCAGATTTTCACGAAATTGGATCTTCAAGGGGCATACCATCTCATTCGTGTTAAAGAGGGTCTGTTGGAAAATGAGGCAGTATCTGTGAGGCCTGCACAAATAACATGACTACATTTGTCCTTCACTGGGAACCAAACACCCAATTGTAGCGCCTGACTCTCAGACGGTAGCGTTGCAGAGCAGTCTGAGGCTTACTCAAGGGAGGTGGTGTGGGCTAGTAATCGCCATTACAGGTGAGCAGAAATAACACTCAATAATTGATTGTCCAGTATGTACTTTGCTTTATAAAAGTAAGAGTACATTTATTAAACACACACACTACTCAATACTATGCACCAATTTACAAATATACATAAGCGGTTGGAATTACTTTGTGACATTGCATAACATCTCCACCCCTCCCGCAGGGGGGTGGGGTCTAGTACCACCACTCCCATGTATGCACATCATCTTGCCCCCTAATGCAGTTAGTTGAACATAACCTGGAGCGAGGTCCCTGCGCACTGGCACCATCCCAGTGGCGACCCACCCCATTACCTCCACAAGCATTTAACATAGGCAACCCTGCCCTCGTGACACATAATCCTGACTGAGCATCTCCCACTGACCAAACAGGATACACCTCTACATCTTAGGGGCTAACAGTCTGGATTGTTCTTCACCTAAGCGCAGCAGCAAGAATACATGTTTAAGCATCACTTTAGAATGACAGAACTCATCACATTTGTTGGTCATTAGAATGCAGTGGAATTACAGCCCTTAAAGGCATCACAGATGAACTCACAGGATTAAGCATATACAGCCAGACACCCTAGCGGGAATGTCTGATCAACATAACCCCATTTGGCTTATGACATCACCTTGCACAGGTACTTCACATTACACATGTGACTCTCAGTCCCTCTAAAAGAAATAACGCTAGTAAATGCAGTTCTGGTGCAATTACACCTCTTCACCTCCAGGGGATGCCCTTCTCCAGACATCCCCAACTCAGCCCTTCATCACTTGGCGCACTTCTCAATACACCCCAGCTATAGAACCAAAGTTCCAGCTCAGGAGGTGTTAAAATGCTGGCTGAGCCCTTGAGGTATTATTCTTTTCAAGTCCCCGTGAGACTTAGGGAGGGACTCCTCTTCTTTGTGCTGCGGGAGGCTGCGTTCTCCTGCAGCTCCCCCTGCATCTCGTCACACATGTGGTGTTGACCCGTTCTCCTGGGGCCACCACAAGCAAAGAAAAATGGTGTTTGCCCTTGCAGGCCGGTCTGGTCCTGCAAGGCATTATGGGGCGCTTCCTCGTCTTCCCTGCATATTATAGTAGCGGCTTCCTCGCTGCTGCGGGGGGAGCCGTGATCTTGCTGCCAGAGGCTTCGCTGCCTCTTCTGCCCTCGATGGGGGCCCGGTCCCACTTGGACCCCCAGGTGAGTGCGTCCATCCGGCTCGGGGAGCCCACTCCCGGCCGCTCGTCTTACTCGCAGGGGCCCGGTCCCACCCGGGCACCCCTCATTACCACAGTGTTGGAGGACAGCCCGGGGAGCCCACCCCCGGCTGCCCCCGCCGGCTCCCCGACTGGCCAGCACCCTTGCATGCTGCCGCGGGAGCCGGCACATCTCTTCTGGTCTGCCCGCTCCTGCGGGCAGACACGGAGCTGCTGACGGGTCCGTCCGGACCTCGGGGGAGTGCGACGGCACTCCCCCCCATCCTCCAGCCACGGGGGAGTGCGGCGGCACTCCCCGGTCTCCGCCATCCACTTGGGACCCGGGGATGGGGTCCCGGGCCCCCAGCCATTTCTTCATGGGGAGCGCGACGGCGCTCTCCTGCTTGCCTTCTTCTCCACCGCGGCCCGGAGTTGGGATCCCGGGCCCCTCCTCTGCCTTCACGGGGAGCGCGATGGTGCTCCCCGACTTGTGCTCTTCTGCGGGGGCCAGGGTGGGCTCCTGGCACCCCGCGACCACCTCTTCATGGGGAGCGTGATGGAGCTCCCCGGCTTTGCTTCGGGGCCCGGGGATGGGGTCCCGGGCACCTCCCCCTGCACATCTTCACGGGGAGCGCGACAGCGCTCACTGGCTTCATGTTCGGCGGGGGCCAGGGTGGGCTCCTGGCACCCCACGGGGGCACCGTCACGGGGTGCGCGACGGTGCACCCCAACTTCACTTTTGGGGGGCAGCCCCTGGGACCTGACCCACCCCGGGGGAATTCTCTGGACCAGCGGCAGAGCCCCATGCGCTTTGTCGTCGGTTGGCCACAGGTCAAAGGTTGCCTACCTTCTGGGGGTCATATCTCAGCCCCCAGGGGTCCGATCTTCCTGGTTTTGGCCTCTTCTTGCTCCTGGTGGCGCTCCCCAGCCACTGAGAGCACTCTCTTTTGCCCTCTGGGTCTCACAGAGGAGGGATTCGGCAGGGAGCTGTCTTCACTGGCTCCCTGCGCCAGCCTTTCACCTGGCTCTCTTCCTGGGCCTCTCTTCTCCCTGCGCAGAGGCCCCTGATTCTGCGCACTGGTCCTGGTCTCTTCTCCTGGCACTGTTCAGGATCCTGGGACAGTCAGGGGGTTCCTTCTTCCAACTGCCCATTGCGCCAGGCTCCAGCACCCTCTGCCTCAGCAGACCACACCCCAGAGAGAGCTTCTCTTCATGTGCAAACACTTTTAAAGAATTGGGGAGGGGGCTGGCAGGAAGTCTCTGTTTGCCCTATCACACAGCGACACATCACTTCCCTTCCACTGCCCCCTCCTTCCTGCCCAGGCCTCTGGGTTGGTTCAAAATGGCGTCGTCCAGGGTCTCATGCCACATGGTCTCTGAGAGCCCCTTCCCCCCAGAGCTGCCTTCTCCTTTGTGCAGCTGGGTGCCTGGCACCAGGTGACAGCAGCTGATGGATTAGCCTGTAGCTCCACCCCTCTTCTCTTCTTGGAGAGGAGGTCTTCGCTCTTGGAAGAAAGGTCATTAATCCAGCCTGCTGGGGTCAGCCCCCAGCCAGGCCCTGGTTATGAGCTGACTCAGAGAAATATAACATTTCTGGATGACCCAAAAGCAGTACAAATATGACTTTGGACTCTGCAGAATACTTCTTCTCACATAGGTTACAGTGCACTTTGGTGCGTGTCTGGAATTTGTAGGCCCTAGGAAAGTAAAACTAGCCCATGTGCTCCCTATCCTCATAGGGGAATAATGAAGTGAAAACAGTAAAACACACTGACTTTCCCTGGCATGTTTCTTCCCAGTGTATAAAGCCTATTCCATGTCACCACCCAATTCTGCATAAGCCCTGCCACACCATTCACTTTGTATCTACTCCTGGGCTGCGCACGCCAGGAATCTCCCCTGCGCAGCCCGTAAACATGTGCACACGCATGTACACATGTGTCTGCATGTAACCAGCCCGGTGCCCCTTACTCCAGCTGCTGCACAGCAGCCTAGTCAAGCTAGGGGGACACCAGTAAAATCCACATGCAGTCTCTTTCATCATGAGTTCACTGTGGGTGAGTCCCAACTTATGAGGCTCTCCCACAGTAAAAGCTCAACAAATAGGTGCTCAAAAAGCAAAAAATCCGGGCGGCTCAGAGTGTCAGAACCACCTTCTAACAGGGTCACAAATGGAAAACCGCATTTCGGATGAAATATGGTTTATTCTAATACCAAGGTATGCCTTTTGGCCTCTGCAATGCTCCAGCAGCCTTCCAACATTTTATTAATGACATCATGGGAGATTTAATTGATAAGATTGCAGTCGTCTATTTGGATGATATCTTGATATTTTCCAAGATTCCTCAAGAGCATTCAGCACACGTCAAGATGGTATTGGAAAGATTACGTCACCACCAATTGTATGTGAAGCTAGAAAAATGTGCCTTTAGTTTTCAAACAGTTGAATTTCTGGGGTTTGTTCTTTCCCCAGAAGGGGTTACCATGGATCTGAAGAAAATTCATTCAATTGTAGATTGGCCTTCCCCAAAGGATGTTAAGGAGGTTCATAGATTTTTGGGGTTTGCTAATTTCTATCGACGTTTCATCCATGGATTCTCACAGAAAATCGTTCCCATCACTAAGCTTCTGAAGAAAGGAGTGAAGTTCCAGTGGTCAGAAGAGGCGGAGCAGGCTTTCGAGTTTCTCAAGAAGAATTTTATGTCCGCCCCCATCTTACTTCACGCAGAACCCTTCTTTGTAGAAGCTGATGCATCCGATTTGGCAATCGGAGGGGAGTTATCCCAACGCCATAAGAACACTGGACAGTTACACCCAGTGGCATTCAGGTCCAGGAAATTAACTCCTGCAGAAATCAACTATACAATTGCAGAAAAGGAGTTATTGGCTGTCAAAGACGCCTTTGATGAGTGGAGGCATTATTTATTAGGAGATAGGCACACAGTAACTGTATATTCTGATCATAAGAGCCTGCAGTTTTTAAAGACTGCCAAGACCTTGACCCCTCGACAGTTACTGTGGTCTCTCTACTTCGTAGATTTTGACTTTGTGATTACCTACCGTCCTGGGAACAAGAATGGAAAGGCCGATGCCTTGTCTAGGATTCAAACCGAAACTCAAGAACCTCCTGTGATCCAACAAACCATCATCCCAGAGGCTAAGATAATCTGTACCATCTCTTTAATGGATTTTGAGGAAGAGGTAAAGAAAAGTTTGACCTCCGAAGAGATATTCAATTGGGCCTTACAAGATTCTGGAAGAGAAGTACTCAATCAATTGCCCTATTTCCACGGTGCCTTGTACTTACCGACTACAGAACTTCAAGAGAAAGCCCTACAAGCATGTCATGATCAACCTTTAGCGGGCCACAAAGGAGTGTTAAAGACTCTCGATTTAATTCAACGTTATTTTTGGTGGCCAGAGTTTCAGAATCATGTTAAACAATATGTGGCTACCTGTGAAATCTGTGCCCGAGGGAAAGCCTTGAGACAAGCTCCTCAAGGACTATTACATCCTCTACCCACCCCTTCCCAGCCTTGGCACACTATCACTATGGATCTGATAGTCGAATTACCTCCTAGCCATGGGTGCAACACAGTGTTAGTTTTTGTAGACTCCTTCACTAAAATGAGCCATTTCATTCCCTTAAAAGGGATCCCCACAGCCAAAGAGTTAGCCCAGCAGTTTAGTGAGCACATAGTCAAGATTCATGGTGTTCCAAAAATTTTGATCTCCGATAGGGGCTCTCAGTTTGTGTCCCATTTCTCGAGAGCCTTCATGCTTGGCCTTGGAGTAGAAGTCAGACACTCGACCAGTTATCATCCTGAGACAGATGGTCAAACTGAAAGGGTCAATCAAGAGTTAGAGCAATATCTCAGGATGTTGCTTCTGGATCGGGAGGGTGAATGGTCTGAGTTTCTATGGATGGCAGAGTTTGCATTCCATAATGCTAAAAATGTTTCCACCGGATACTCTCCCTTCTTTTTAAATTATGGCAGACACCCTAATCCTTTTATTGGTCAAGAAGACATGATGGTCCCGGCAGTAAAAGACTTAATGAAAGACCTTATCCATATTCGTAAGTCAGCAGAGTCCAATTTAGCCTAGGCCAAAGTGGGTTAAAAGAAACAGGCAGATAAACATCGGAAGCTTGCACCAAAGTACCGGGTGGGAGATCAAGTCTGGTTGTCATCACGTCATCTTCATCTAAAGGGCAATCGAAAATTCCAACCACGTTTTGTGGGACCTTATGAGATAGAAAGAATACTGGGTCCGGTCACAGTTAAATTAAAATTGCCCTCTAATTCAGGCATTCATCCAATCTTTCAAGTATCTCTACTAAAAAAAAGTGCTCCCCATACCAGGTTAGCCAAGCCTGCAGCACCTCTATTGATAGATGGGTATACTGAGTATGAGGTAAAAGATATTCTTGACTCTAAAACAACCAAAGGAAAGCTTTACTATCTAGTGGACTGGAAAGGTTTTGGGCCTGAGGATAGATCTTGGGAATTAGCTGTAGATGTTCACGCCCCTCGACTCCTGCGGAGATTCCACACACAGCGCCCTTTCAATCCTGGGCCGATAAATCGGCCTTTGAGAGGGGGTACTGTCAGGAATCAGGCTAATGTGGTATCAGTAATTCAAGGTGGGCTAAGGGGGCAGAAAAGAAGAAGTATCTTAGTGAAGCCTCAAGTGATCAATCACTGGAGAGGTCTGTAGGCTTACAGTGGACTCAAGACATTTTAAGATGGCCGCCGCATTGCCCGTGTTTTTGCAGGCATTGATCTTGAAGGCTCAAGACGAGTGCGCGTGCACTTCTCTGTGCACTTCAATTTTGAATCCCCTGAGAGAAGTTCGTTTTCTATCCGCTCCTCTTCACAGAGTGGGAGGCGGACTATTTTAGCCTTGCACTTGGTGTTTGGAAATAATTTCCTTTCCTCCTTTGCCCTCAAGGGTTTGAGCGGCATTTTGTCATTTTAGCGGTATTCTCCTTCATCACCGTTATTCCGAGTCCTGCTGCCTTCTGATATAGATGACTCGAGTTTCACAGTTCCAGAGCAGCAGTGCTTTAGAGGATCTTGTTGTGGCTTGGAGGGTTTGTTTCCTCTCCTCCACTGTGCTGTGACAGGAATTTGGACTTTGTCAGCGTCTGGAAGTCAGTAAGAAATTTCCAGCTTTGTGTACAGAACTGTTCGGCCTCTTCCTCCCTATTGGCGCATTTTCCTATTCTTTCCTTCCCTGCTCCTTTTTGCGCACTGCATTTCAAGTGGGTCCTTGGAGGAGTAGTGTTGGCGAACTTAGCGTCAGCGTCTTCAGAGAACAAGAATGAGAGAACAGTGACTAATCTAAATACAGTCCTCCTGGTCTGTTTCCTTAAAGAACAGTGCATGTTTTGCTACGTACATTTTGCTTTATAACTACAGACGAGAAGCAATGTCTTCCGGAGTAATTGGTAGGAGTAAGTTTACTTTTAGATAGTATTAGAAGATTAGTAGAGTAGATTGTTTTATTGTTGTCTTTCTCTTCTGTGCATCAGATGCTTCCTCTTCCTGGGATCATTATGGGTTGCTGCAAAAGAAGAAGTACCCCAGCGATGGTTCCAATTTACAAGAGGGTTTTAATCATCCTGAAGCAGTCTCTTCTCTGTCCCATTCCCCTTTCCCCCTTGCTGGTGGGCGTTACTATAAATATTGGTGGCGGCACCGGTGAGTGGGCGTAGGGAAAAAAGCATCCATCCTGCTTCCGTGGAGATTCAGGTACTTCTGACAAAATGTGGTGTGTCCATGTTGCGTTTTGGGACGTTTTCTGGCCCGGGCACTAGGCCTACCCACACAAGTGAGGTACCATTTTTCTTGGAAGACTTTGAAGAGTGCGGGTTGGGTGGAATTTTGTGGATCCACGCAGATTCCAGAACTTTCCATCACAGAAATGTGAGTAAAATGTGTTTTTTTTTTACAAAGTTTGAGGTTTGCAAGGGATTCTGGGTAACAGAACCTGGTGAGAGCAAGGCAAGTCACCCCATGCTGAATTCCCCTGCGTGTCTAGCTTTAAAAAATGTATAGGTTTGCTAGGTTTCCCTAGGTGCTGGCAGAGCTAGCGTTCAAAATCTACAGCTAGGAACTTTGCAAAAAAGGGGTCAGTTTTCACTGTAATAATGTGGTGTGTCCACGTTGCATTTTGGGCCGTTTACTGTCACGGGCACTAGGCCTACCCACACAAGTGAGGTACCATTTTTCTCAGACAACTTTGAGGAATGCGTGGTGGGTGGAATTTTGTGGATCCACGCAGATTCTAGAACTTTCAATCACAGAAATGTGAGGAAAATGTGTTTTTTTTTAACAAAGTTTGAGGTTTGCAAGGGATTCTGGGTAACAGATCCTGGTGAGAGCCAGACAAGTCACCCCATCCTGGATTCCCCTGGGTGTCTAGTTTAAAAAAATGTATAGGTTTGCTAGGTTTCCTCAGGTGCCGGCAGAGCTAGGGTTCAAAATCTACAGCTAGGCACTTTGCAAAAAAGGGGTCAGTTTTCATTGTAATAATGTGGTGTGTCCACGTTGCGTTTTGGGCTGTTTCCTGTCTCGGGCACTAGACCTACCCACACAAGAGAGGTAACATTTTTCTCAGAAGACTTTGGGGAATGCGGGGTGGGTAGAATTTTGTGAATCCATGCAGATTCCAGAACTTTCCATCACAGAAATGTGAGGAAAATGTGTTTGTTTTACAAAGTTTGAGGTTTGCAAGGAATTCTGGGTAACAGAACCTGGTGAGAGCC
Organism: Calotriton arnoldi; assembly: GCA_963921515.1. Taxonomy (NCBI): domain Eukaryota; kingdom Metazoa; phylum Chordata; class Amphibia; order Caudata; family Salamandridae; genus Calotriton; species Calotriton arnoldi. The sequence goes on from CAWUFW010003524.1 coordinate 1,074,623, forward strand.
AGGCAAGTCACCCCATGCTGGATTCTCCTGCGTGTCTAGCTTTAAAAAATGTATAGGTTTGCTAGGTTTCCCTAGGTGCTGGCAGAGCTAGCGTTCAAAATCTACAGCTAGGCACTTTGCAAAAAAGGGGTCAGTTTTCACTGTAATAATGTGGTGTGTCCACATTGCATTTTGGGACGTTTACTGTCACAGGCACTAGGCCTACCCACACAAGTGAGGAACCATTTATCTTGTAAGCCTTTGAGGAATGCGTGGTGGGTGGAATTTTGTGGATCCACGCAGATTCCAGAACTTTCAATCACAGAAATGTGAGGAAAATGTGTTTTTTTACAAAGTTTGAGGTTTGCAAGGGATTCTGGGTAACATAACCTGGTGAGAGCCAGACAAGTCATGCCATCCTGGATTCCCCTGGGTGTCTAGTTTTAAAAAATGTATAGATTTGCTAGGTTTCCTCAGGTGCCGGCAGAGCTAGGGTTCAAAATCTACAGCTAGGCACTTTGCAAAAAAGGGTCAGTTTTCACTGTAAAATGTGGTGTGTCCACATTGCGTTTTGGGCCCTTTCCTGTCATGGGTACTACGCCTACCCACACAAGTGAAGTGCCAGTTTTCTTGGAACACTTTGGGAAAAGTGGGGTGGGTGGAATTTTGTGGATCCACGCAGATTCCAGAACTTTCCATCACAGAAATATGAGGAAAATGTGTTTTTTTTTACAAAGTTTAAGGTTTGCAAGGGATTCTGGGTAACAGAACCTGGTGAGAGCCAGACAAATCACCCCTCCTAGATTCCCCTGGGTGTCTAGTTTTCAGAAATGTATAGGTTTGCTAGGTTTTTCTAGGTGCTGGCAGAGCTAGGGTTCAAAATCTACAGCTAGGCACTTTGCAAAAAATGGGTCAGTTTTCACTGTAAAAATGTGGTGTGTCCATGTTGCGTTTTGGGCCATTTTCTGTTGCAGGCACTAGGCCTACCCACACAAGTGATGTACCATTTTTCTCGGTTGACATTGGGAAATGCGGGATGGGTGGATTTTTGTGGATCTGCAGATTCCAGAACTTTCCAACACAGATATGTGAGGAAAATGTGTTTTTTTTACAAAGTTTGAGGTTTGCAAGGGATTCTGGGTAACAGAACCTAGTGAGAGCCAGACAAGTCACCCTATCCTGGATTCCCCTGGGTATATAGTTTTAAAAAATGTATAGGTTTGCTAGGTTTCCTCAGGTGCCGGCAGAGCTAGGGTTCAAAATCCACAGCTAGGCACTTTGAAAAAAAGGGTCAGTTTTCACTGTAAAAATGTGGTGTGTCCACGTTGCGTTTTGGGCTGTTTCCTGTCGCGGGCACTAGGCCTACCCACACAAGTGAGGTACCAGTTTTCTCGGAAGACTTTGAGGAATGCGGGGTGGCAGGAATTTTGTGGATCCACGTACATTCTAGAACTTTCCATCACAGAAAGGTGAGGAAAATGTGTTTTTTATTTACAAAGTTTGAGGTTTGCAAGGGATTCTGGGTAACAGAACCTGGTGAGAGCCACTCAAGTCACCCCATCCTAGATTCCTCTGGGTGTCTAGTTTTCAAAACTGTATAGGTTTTCTAGGTTTCCCTAGGTGCTGGCTGAGCTATGGTTCAAAATCCACAGCTAGGCACTGTGCAAAAAAAGGGTCTTTCACTGTAAAAATGTGGAGTGTCCACGTTGCGTTTTGGGCCGTTTCCTGTCGCGGGCACTAGGCCTCCCCACACAATTGAGGTACTATTTTTATCGGAAGACTTTGAGGAATGCGGGGTGGCAGGAATTTCGATGCATTTCTGCCTTCCAAATGTAAGATAGTGTGTAAAAACGAAGTCACTTTGAAAAATGTCCTATAATTCACATGCTAGTATGGGTACCCACAATTTCGGAGATGCGCAAATAGCTACTGTTTCTAAAATCTATATTTGGTTCCCATTTCAGAAATACATAGGTGTCTGTCATATCGATTTTTCACTGTTTTTATTTTCCCAAATGAATTGCTATATACCCGGTACACAATAAAAAACCATTGCAATACACTTCTCAGTTATTGGCTCTGGGTTCCTCGGGTTCTTGGTGAACCTACAAGTCCTATATATCCTCACAACCAGAAGGGTCCAGTAAATGTAACGGTATATTGTTTTCAAATATGTGTCATATTTGGAAGAAGTTACAGGTGAAAACGTTGGCACAAATGGCTGTTTTTTTCAACTCATTTTCAATTTTTCCTATTTTCAGCTGTTAGTTTCTATAAAAAAACCTTGAAGGATCTACACAAATGACCCCATGCTGAATTCAGAATTTTGTCTACTTTTCCGAAATTATATAGCTTTCCAGGATCCATTATTACTTTCATACCCATTTTACCATTAACTGGAAGGAGGTTGTTAGAACAAAAAAATAGCAAAAATAGGCTATGTCCCAGTAAAATGCCAAAACTGTGTAAAAAATGTTGGTTTTCTGACATAAGTCTTTCAGTCCCTGAAAGCTGGGAAGATGGTGATTTCATCACCACAAACCCTTTGTTGATACCATTTGCAAGGAAAAAACTAGACGCTTTCTTCTGCAGCACTCTTTTCCCATTTTTCCCAAAAAAGTGCATGACTCTCCAAGTGTGCCTGTGAGTGGGTACATGAGTATCTGAGTGGGTGTGTGAGTCGGTGCATGAGTGCCCAGATGGGTCTGTGAGTGGGTGTAAGAATCTCTAAGTTGGTGTGAGACTGTGCGCATGAGTCTATGAGTGGGTCTCTAGGCAGACGTGTGAGTCTCTGAGTGGGTCTGTACATGAGTGCGTCATTCTCAGAGTTAGTCTGTAACGGGGTGCATGAGTACCTGAATGGGTATGTGAGTCAGTGCATGAGTATCTGAGTGGGTATGTGGCTGGATGTATGTGTTTGAGTGAGTATGTGAATGGGTGTATAAGTGTCTGAGAGAGTTTGTGAGTACGTACATGACTCTGTGGCAGTGACTGGCAAGTGTGTTCAAATATATATTTTTTTATATTTTCACCAATTTTCGCGATGTCGCCGCAATATTCGCGATGTCCCCATGACGATACATGGGGGGCCGTGCTGGCGATTGCGGCATCATCGCGAATATTGCGCACAATTAAAAAAAGTATTTTGGAAACATACCTTATGTCACTAACACTCTCATTTCTCAAACATGGGGTTAGAGTACCTCCACCCTGACCCCTTATACAACCTTTCACACAAATTTTAAGTCCTGGGAAGCGTTCCTGATCAATAAAATGGTGACCACAACTTTCTGCTCAGGTAGCATCCAGCCAATCACACTATTCCCGTTGGTGCGTGCATTCGTGATAAGTCGTGAAAGAGCTGCAAAATGTCCGCGGCCATATTTATCACTATAATTTTCAACTTAAATTTCCCAAAAACTACTGAATGGATTTACATGAAATAACAAAAAGCACAATATGCATAACAACATCTACCTTTTTGCCAAATTTGGTGTAATTCTGTCCAGCGGTTCGGGCTGTAGGTTTGACAACACTTTCCTATAGGAATTAAAATGGGAAAACACACTTTTTTTAACCATCTTTTGCTTGGCCCCTTCTTAATGGATCACCCTGAAACTTTCCATGCACAACAGAACTTACTTTGACACTTTTTCTGGAAAGTTTCATGAAGATTCGTTAAACGGCGCCAAAGATATAGGCAAGTCAAAACCCTTATCCTATGGAAACTAGGTCATATCTGTAACTATGTACTGGTGACCGCCAGTAGGTAATATATATTACCTACTGGTGGTCACCAGTAGGTAGTTACAGTTAGGACCTAGTTTCCATAGGAAAAGCGTTGGTAATATATATCACCTACTGGCAGTCGCCAGTAGGTAGTTACAGTTATCACCTAGTTTCTATAGGTAAAGCGTTTTTGACTTGGCTATAACTTTGGCGTTGTTTGACCAATCTGCATGAAATTTTCCCAAAAAAGTGTTGAAGTAGGGTCTGTGTGCCATATAAAGTTTGGGGCATGATCCATGCAGTGGGGACAGAGAAATAGGGGTGCAAAATAAGCATGTGCTTGTTATGTTAATTCTCATAGGAACACGTTGTCGAACCTACAGCCCAAACCACTGGACGGAATTACACCAAATTTGGCAGAAAGATAGAAGTTGCTACACAAAATTCATGCAAATCTATTCAGTAGTTCTTGAGAAATTAAATCCAAACAGTATAGTGATATCTCTGGCTGTGCATATTTCACAATGGTTTTGTGGTGATCGCGGTTCAATCGCGAGGTGTTTGAGGTAAATCGCGAAAATGGGAAGGCTCTAATTGGCTGGGCGCAACCGTAACAGGAAGTTGCCACTGTTTCGCAGTGCTCACAATTACATTGCGACATGTTCGCGGTAAATCGCGAAAGCGCGCCAATGAGAATGCTGTAATTGGCTGAATGCAACCTGAACAGAAAGTTGCGGCCTTCATTTTATGTTTTGGTGACGCTTGCCAGGCTGAAACTTTTTTTTCATTGTGGCATAAGGGATCAGGGTAAAAGGCACTCTGACCCCATGTTTGACAAATGGGGGTATTAGTAACTAAAATAGTTTTTTTATTCACACGCGATATTTGCGACGACGATGCTACCGCCAGCGGGGCCTCCCGTGTACCATCGTGGGTATCGACATATTCACGACGCCCGGCATCACCGCAGAAACAGAAGATCGATTTTAAAGGTCAATTTTATACAAACCAGCTTGAAAAATATTATTTTAAATAGTGCGGTAATAAACCCCTAGTGTCTAAAATACTGTAAAATGTGTGCATATATTTGTTTTACAGGATTGATCATCGCAGTTACCAACATCTTCGCGATACTCAGACTACTTGCAAACATGGAAAATTGATTTAAAAGATTTTTTTGTACAAACTCCCCATAAAAGTATGACTTTAAACAGTGCACTAATAAATCCCTAGTGTCTAAAATACTGTAAAATGTGTGCATTTATGTGTTTTACACCTCTTAAAAGAGGCTCAATCATCTTGGTCCCCAAAATCATTGCGACTCTCGGCTTAATTGCGAACACAGGAACTAGGGTTCAAACACAGTTTTTAAAAAAGTTACTACAGATATATGTGTACAAACATTCTTTAAGTTAGTAATGTGTGTATTGTAATAGTTAGAATAAATTTTTTAAGTTGTAATTTTTTAATGTAGCACTGGTCGTTGAATGATTTAATTTGTTTTGCGAATTTGCAATGTGAACGCGATCATCGATACGTCGCTGTGAAGTTTAAAAAGTTTTAAAAAATCATTTATCAAGAAAATTAGCAACATTTTGGGCTTTTGGGCGGCTCTGACAAGAGCATTTGTATTTAGAGTGTGTGTAAGACAGCTACATATAAGACTGTATGCAAAGTTTCATGTTGCCTAGAATCACCCTATTCCCTTCGTCTGTAAAGTGAACTCCATTACCTCTATATATTCCATGCATGTCAAAATGCAGATTGTTGTTGTAGATAGAGCCCATATTATGGTCTCTGAGGAAAGCAGAAACAGTTTTATTAACATGTTTCCTGGCTTTGTCAATCTGTGGACAGAATCAATTTGACCACATCCCTTTCTGTCTTTGGCATATATTAGAGCACACCAAGTCAGTGTGAGGTAAAAGCATCATCAATTCAGCAAAGGTATCCGTCATTAGGATTTCCAGCCCTACCCCAGTCAATGTGCCTAGGTCATTGCCACCACAGTGCCCAATCATGAGGTGAGGAGCTTGAAAATCCACAATGGTTTTAAACAAATCCAGCAGGTGATGAAACTTTAACCCTCTCTGGCCAAACCAACTTATCTCCACATTTGGCAAACCCAAGTCCCTGTTAATACTTTTTTTATTGCAGCCTCTTTAGCCCAATAGACATAGCTGTGGCCCACAGTCCACACTCTAAGCATTTTGTAGGAAGGAGGAGTAGCACACAGGGCAGGTCTGCAGTTGAATATTACAGTTAGTACTATGAAAGACAGTGAAAATGCATGTGTGCTGGTGTTTGAAAAAACTCAAAATTTGATTGGATGAAGGGAATATGCAGGTGAATAAAAGTAGGTTGCATTTGGAACTGATTAGCACAAAATATGTCCAAATATATGATTTACACTCTGTCAAATATACTTATTTACCTATACAGTTATACACATACCCACTCACTTATTCATACAGATACTAACATATACACACTCACCTCTACAATCACTGGCACAAGCACACCCTCACCCATACAGCCACTCTCACAATCACTCGCTCATACATACATTCATTCATATTCTCCAGCACTCTCCTATACTGCCTTTCACATATGCAGTTACTCACCAATATACCACTGACACATGCACTCAGTCACCGACACAGCCATACATTAAGCCTGGGCGTAGTTCGCAGGGTTCTGCTATGCGGAACTCCGCGAAGTGCAAAAAAACCTCCGCCGCGCTACGCGGAGCTCCGTGAGCAGTGGAGTGCGTTAGATAAATGCCGTTCGCAGTGATTTTCAGTGCCAGGTACTTGTCCACACTGTGCAATCATCATGAACGGCACCATGCAAATTGAAAGTGGGCTCTGCTTCCTTTCTGCCACCCGAGTAGATTTTTACTCGAGCGGCAGCTTTCTCAACGCGAACAGGCGGTTTCTCAGCGCGAGCGGTCCTGACCATACGCCACCACTCGCAATGAGAAATCTGACCACCCGCGTTAAGAAATCTCACCAGGAGGTTGATTTTCCACGCTCGCCCTCGCCAACTTCATGTGGACAATCGCGAATGAGGAAAAATCTCTCCGGGAGGTGGATTTTCCTCACTCGCGCTCGCCAACTTGACGTTGACAAATGCGAGCGAGGAAAAAAACTCTGCTCCGCAAAGCAAAACTGAGTTTTTCAGAACTCCGCAAGCTGCGCGTAGCGCAAAGTGCAGAAAACTCTGCAAACTCCGCAAGCAGAGTGGAGCTCACCGCCAAGACTTACCATACATACACTCACTCACCCATACAGCCTCTGACAGACTCACTCACTAACCATTGAAGCCACTGACTCACCCACTCACTCATCCATACAGGCAGTCATGCACACCCTCACCCATCCACACAGACACTTAGACACGTATACAGGTACTCAGACAACCAATCACTCATCCATACAGCAACTCATGTACCCACTCACACACCTATTCAGCAACTTACACACCAACTAACATACTGATGCAGACTTTCACACAACCAGTCACTCACCCACAAATTCCCATGTATTCACTGAGACACCTAATCAATACTTATACAGTCAGTCATGCAACCACAAAATAATTCACACTGGCACTCATACACTCACTGATTCATCAATACACCTTGGTATATGTATTTAACATTCATAAACTGTTTAAAAACACTCACAGTCACTGGATGATGTCATGAGTTGTGTTTTGAGATGTCATCAGTGAAGTCATCAATGAAGTCACTGACCATGTCATGAGTTAAGTAATATGTGAGGTAATAAGCAGTGCATTGCGGGGGCGAGGTATAGTTAGCTCAGCTAACTGTAACTGCTCAATCCCTCTGGTTTTGTACGAGTGAAATGTCAGCCTAACTATAACGTCCCTGTAACCTTTGATTTTTTCACTGGCAACGTATATATATATATATATATATATATATATATATATATATATCCCAGAGTTGCTGTGCTTAGCGGTTCCCTTCCAATGGCATTGGTGCCTGCTGAACGGCGACAGCAGCCGTTTGTAAATTACTACAGAGTCCTTCACTCTACCTCAATGGCAGAACACAACAGGAGGCGGCACACCGGGGGACAGCACAAATAGTTTTATTGTGCACCAAAGTCAAGGACGACGCGTTTCGGCTATTTGTGCTGTCCCCCGGTGGGCCTCCTGTTGTGTTCTGCCATTGAGGTAGAGTGAAGGACTCTGTAGTAATATATATACATATATATATATATATATATATATATATATATATATATATATATATATTCACTGAAAAAACCATAGGTTTTAGGGACAGTTATAGTTAGTTGGACATTGCACTCGTACAAAACCCGTGAAATTCCCCCGTTATAGTTAGTCCAGCTAACTATAACTCGCGCCCCCGCAATGCACTGCTGATGACGTCACATATTACATCACTCATGACATGGTCAGTGACATCACTCATGACATCACTGATGACATCTCAAATGACATCACTGATGACATCACTGATGACATCATCCAGTGACTGTGTGTTTCTGTAAAGTTTATATATTTTTAATATATATAGGAAAAGACGTATTGAAGAATGAGTGGGTGTGTAAGTGTCTGTATGGATGATTTAGTAGGTGCGTGACTGACTCTATAAGTGAGTGATTTAACGTATCTTACTGAATGCATGGGTTAGTGACTAAACTGGGTGAATGTCTGTATCCGTCTGTCTGTTGCTGTGTAAGTGGCTGCATGTGTTTGTGAATAGCTACATGAGTGTCTATATGAGTTATTGAATGCTTGTCTGAGTATCTGTATGGGTGCCTGAGTGTTTGTGTGGGAGGGGTGTGTTCAACTCTGTGCATAGATGTGTGAGTGGGTGATTCACTGGGTGGATGGTTTCAAGAGTGCAACTGTGATAGACTGTATGGGTGGGTAAGTGTGTGTAAGAGTGTGTTAGTGAGTGAATGTATGTCCCAGTGGTACATGTGTGAGTAACTACATATGTGAAAGGCAGTATATATGTGTGTTGGAGTATATAAATAGCTATAAGCGAGAGTGAGTGATTGTGATAGTGGCTGTATGGATGAGTGTGTGCTTGTATCAGTGATTGTATAAGAGCGTAAGAATGTGCTACTATTTGTATGAGTAAGTGAGCTGGTGTGTGTATAACTGTATAGGTGAGTAAATGGTAGTGTGTTTAATTATTTGCATGACTGACTAGGTGTGTGAGTACCTCTATGGATGAGTGGCGGTGTTTGAGTGTCTATATAGGAGTATGAGTGCATATGATAGTCCTGTACTGAGTGACCGTAAGTATGAGTGACTGTACGGGTGAGTGAGTGGATGTGTGCGTAGACCTAAGAATCAGTGAGTGGGTATGTAGTTATTGGTGTTGGAGTGTCTATGGTTTTGCGAATGGCAGTCTGTAATTTAGAGTGGGTGTATCAAAGGTTATATTAGGGTGTGAGGAGGTGCATCAGATTATCACGTGGATGATGTCATCAGTGATGTCATTTGAGATGTCATCAGTGATGTCATCAGTGATGTCACTGACCATGTCATGAGTGATGTAATATGTGACGTCATCAGCAGTGCATTGCGGGGCGCGAGTTATAGTTAGCTGGACTAACTATAACGGGGGAATTTCACTGGTTTTGTACGAGTGCAATGTCCAACTAACTATAACTGTCCCTAAAACCTATGGTTTTTTCAGTGAATTTCAAAGGTTTTTAAATGCTAATTTGTAACTATAACGTCCCTGAAGCCTATGGTTTTTTCAGTGAATTTCAAAGGTTTTTTAAATGCTAATTTGTAACTATAACATGTCTGAAACCTACAGTTTTTTCAGTGAATTTCAAAGGTTTTGTAAATGACAATTTTTAAATGTATTAATTGTTATATACATTTTTTTCATACTGATTTCCAAATTTTTTAGAAACAATTTTTTTTTACATATTTTATTTTTTAAATTACATTGTAATTACATTATACATTACATTACAAAAAATACTTTCTCAGAATGAATTACTTTAGTTTAATTACTTTGCACATAGGCAATAGACTTTTAAGTACAGTAGTTACAGTTGTTGCAATGGGCAACACATTTTCAAACACAATGCAACATTCAGCTCAATGTGAATTTCTAGTTAAATGCAATTAGTTACTTTATGGATTACTTTTCTAACCACATTACTGGATCCTAGATTCAGTCCTGGGACATCTCCTGAAAACAGTTGAGTAAAAGCGTTTTGGTTACAGTCGTGATTTTTAAGGAATATTATTGTACTTTAAAAGTTCACACTTAGAAACTTTTTCTCATAGAATCACCAATGTTATCCTATGGAAGGAAATTCACTTAGAAGTTAAAAACTGTTATCGTTACTTTTTCTTACTCAGGGGCCGATTCCGATTCGTGTCGGTAATTTCTCCGACCGAGCCGGCCTCGGAGAGATTTCCGACCGAATCGGACCCGTGCAGTCCGACCGAACGAGTCCGATGCATTCGTATGCCACCGGACACGAGTCGGTCGGACTCCCATTGAACTCAATGGGAGCCGGTCGTACAACGCGTACGCGGGCTCCCATTGCCTCAATGGGTGCGAGGCGGACAAGGGCGCCCCTACAGCGAGTACGCCGCGAGCGCTCGCGGCGTACACGCACAGGTAGGGGGACCCATGGGTCCCCCCTGTGTGCGCCTCGCACGGGTACGCGTACAGGGGGGTCCGACACGGACCCCCAAAGTACGGCTCCGACAGCGAGTTCGAGTCGGACGGCACGAGTCGGTCGGAGCGGTCGAGGTGCGCATCGTACTTACCCGGCCGGAAAACGTCTCCATTGCGCGGTGCGAATCGGGTCCGAGCGAGTCGGTCGGAGCAGTACGATCCGGGAACCAGTCGGTCGGAGCGGTCAAGATGCCCGGACGAGTCGGTCGGCGAATACGCATCGTACTCGCTCGCCCGGACGCGCGTACGACTCGGTCGGAAAATAGGGCTCCGGATCGGATCCGGTAAAACCGAATCCGATTCGGAGCACTACCGGCCGAGATCGGAATCGGCCCCTCAGTGTTGGATCCTGGATCCAGCACTGGTGCATCTCCTGTAAACAGTTGAAAGAATGCGTTTAAGTCATATATGCGATTTTTTAGGAATATTTGTAGTTTGTGAAAATCGACACTGAAACTTTTCTGCTGAAAACCAGACAATGGATTCCTATGGAAGGAAATTCAAGTTACTGGTAAGTACGGTTAAAATTACTTTTCAGGATCAGTACTGGGCTGAAAGATGCAGCACTGAGGTCTCTCCTGATAACAGGTGAGTAAATCGGAATTCGTATTTCGGCTGATTTTAGAGGAATATTTTAAAGTTCCAAAACTCCACACTTAGAAGAATTTCCAAGTGAAACCAGTCAATGTTAGCCTATGGAAGGAAATTCAAGTTACTGGTAAGTACGGTTAAAATTACTTTTCAGGACCAGTACTGGGCTGAAAGATGCATCACTGAGGTCTCTCCTGATAACAGGTGAGTAAATCAGAATTCGGATTTCGGCTGATTTTAGAGGAATATTTGTATGTTTCAAAAATCAACACTTAGAAACTTTTTCAGCAAAAAGCAGGCAATGATATCCTATGGAAGGAAATTCAAGTTACTGGTAAGTACGGTTAAAATTACTTTTGAGGATCAGTACTGGGCTGAAAGATGCAGCACTGAGGTCTCTCCTGATAACAGGTGAGTAAATCGGAATTCGTATTTTGGCTGATTTTAGAGGAATATTTTAAAGTTCCAAAACTCCACACTTAGAAGAATTTCCAGGTGAAACCAGTCAATGTTAGCCTATGGAAGGAAATTCAAGTTACTGGTAAGTACGGTTAAAATTACTTTTCAGGACCAGTACTGGGCTGAAAGATGCAGCACTGAGGTCTCTCCTGATAACAGGTGAGTAAATCAGAATTCGAATTTCGGCTGATTTTAGAGGAATATTTGTATGTTTCAAAAATCAACACTTAGAAACTTTTTCAGCAAAAAGCAGGCAATGATATCCTATGGAAGGAAATTCAAGTTGCTGGTAAGTACGGTTAAAATTACTTTTGAGGATCAGTACTGGGCTGAAAGATGCAGCACTGAGGTCTCTCCTGATAACAGGTGAGTAAATCGGAATTCGAATTTCGGCTGATTTTAGAGGAATATTTTAAAGTTCAAAAACTCCACACTTAGAAGAATTTCCAAGTGAAACCAGTCAATGTTAGCCTATGAAGGAAATTCAAGTTACCGGTAAGTACGGTTAAAATTACTTTTCAGGACCAGTACTGGGCTGAAAGATGCAGCACTGAGGTCTCTCCTGATAACAGGTGAGTAAATCAGAATTCGGATTTCGGCTGATTTTAGAGGAATATTTGTATGTTTCAAAAATCAACACTTAGAAACTTTTTCAGCAAAAAGCAGGCAATGATATCCTATGGAAGGAAATTCAAGTTACTGGTAAGTACGGTTAAAATTACTTTTGAGGATCAGTACTGGGCTGAAAGATGCAGCACTGAGGTCTCTCCTGATAACAGGTGAGTAAATCGGAATTCGTATTTCGGCTGATTTTAGAGGAATATTTTAAAGTTCCAAAACTCCACACTTAGAAGAATTTCCAAGTGAAACCAGTCAATGTTAGCCTATGGAAGGAAATTCAAGTTACTGGTAAGTACGGTTAAAATTACTTTTCAGGATTAGTACTGGGCTGAAAGATGCAGCACTGAGGTCTCTCCTGATAACAGGTGAGTAAATCAGAATTCGTATTTCGGCTGATTTTAGAGGAATATTTGCACAATGGTGAAGGGAGGGGCGGGGCCTGAGGTGACATCTGTGCAAACGCGCCCCGTGGCGCGTTTTAAGTTGGGGGATTAAGTCCCCTTGAATCATGAGGGTCCCTACGGGCCAACTAGCCCACCAGGAACCTCCAGTATGCGCCAGGGGGCTGCGTTGCAGAGACATTTACAGAGGCCACACCCCTTTTACACCTCTCTGCAACGCAGCTCTGTGGCGCTTTCTGGACGTACCTGTTGGGCTAGTTGGCCCCCAGGGACCCTCAGGATTGAAGAGGATTTAATTCCCCATCTTAAAACGCGCCACGGGGCCTGTTTGCACACATGTCACCTGAAGCCCAGCCCCTCCCTTCACCACTGTGCAAACGCGCCCCGTGGCGCGTTTTAAGTCGGGGGATTAACTCCCCTTGAATCCTGAGGGTCCCTGGGGTGCAACTAGCCCACCATATACCTCCAAAAAGCGCCATAGAGCTGCGTTGCAGAGAGGTGTAAAAGGGGCGTGGCCTCTGTACACCTCTCTGCAAGGCAGCCCCCTGGCGCATACTGGAGGTTCCTGGTGGGCTAGTTGGCCCTCAGGGACCCCCAGTATTCAAGGGAATTCGTTCCCCTCTGCAAACGCGCCAGGGGCGCGTTTGCAGAGCGGTGAAGGAAGGGGCGGGGCCTACGGGCCAGATCGTTTTTTTGTTTTTTGTTTTTTTTTCCCCTGAAGGGGGGCTGTGTAGCCCCCTTCCTTTTTCCTATTTTTAGGCCCTGGGGACCCCATCCCCCAGGGCCTTTCCCCTTTTTAAAATTAAAATAAAAATAAAAAACGGGAAGGGGGCCGCGTGGCCCCCTTCCCTGGGCCTGTATTGGCCCCGGGGACCCCATCCCCCGGCGCATGGCCTCTTTTTTTTTATTTGGAGGGGGCTGCGTGGCCCCCCTCCTCAGGCCATTTAAGGCCCCGGGGACCCCATCCCCGGGGCCGGCCTTGCACTTTTTTTTTTTTTTTTTAATTTTTATTACTTTGGGGAGGGGGCTGCATGGCCCCCTCCGTGGCCTCTTATGGCCCCGGGGACCCCATCCCCCGGGGCCTGGCCTCTCGTTGGGGACTGTGGGGGGTCCCCAAACCCCCACAGTCCCGCCGGCTCCCCGTGTCCTACGGGAGCCGGCAGTGCTACACATGGGGAGCAGCTAACATGCTGCTCCCCATGTGGAAAGCAATCGGCTTTGGATATTGGAAGAGAGAGCAGGTTTCCTGCTCTCTCTTCCAATATCCAAAGCAAGTTTGCAATGACAGGACGGGAGCCGCGAGGCTCCCGTCCTGTCATTGCAAACAGCAGTGTCCCGGGGGTAGGCACCCCGGGACACTGCAGGAGCCGGCCCTGGGGGTGGTGGTCCCCAGGGCCATCAAGGGCTCCAGGAGGGGGCCGTGCGGCCCCCTCCCTACATTTTGAAAGCCCCGGGGAGGTGGTGGTCCCCGGGGCTCTGGGGGTCCAAAACGGACCCCCATTTTAATTTTTCTTAGTGCCCCGGGGAGGTGGTGGTCCCCTGGGCGTGTGGGGGGGCTGGAGCCCCCCACACAGGTTTTTTTAAATAAAAAAGAAGCCCCGGGGAGGTGGCGGTCCTCGGGGCTGCGGGAGGGCTCAGAGCCCTCCCGCACCATTATACATAAAGCCCCGGGGGTGGTGGTCCCCGGGCTTGGGGGCCCTTAGAGGCCCCCACACATAAAATTAACCCCCCCCCAGCATGCCCCCGGGACTCGGCCCACCTGGGGGCCAATTAACATCGAAGCGCGGGAGACCGCGCTTCGATTCTTCTCGGCAGGGTTCGCGCTCCCTGAGCGCATCCTGCCGATTTAAAAAAAAAAAAAAAATTTTTTTTTTTTGCCCAGGGGGTCCTTGTGGGACCCCATGAGCAGACTTAGGGGGTCAGGGTGTTTCTACCCTGCCCCCTTTGTGCGCTTTGCGCACTTGTTTCTGTCCCTCGGTTCTACCGAGGGACAAAATGGCTGCCAACACTTCCTGGTTTGGAGTGTTGACAGCCAATTAACATAAAGCTCGTGCTCGGGAGGATCCGCGGCCCTAGATATCACTATCTTTTTACTTTTGATTTTCTCAGCAACTACTGAACGGATTTACACCATTTAACAAAAGGGTTCTTTCTGAACCAAGAACTACCTCTTTGCCAAATTTGGTGTAATTCCGTTCAGCAGTTCGGGCTGTAGCCGTGTCTAAAGTTTCCTATGGAAAATTGCATGGGGAAAACGCGTTTTGGGACCCCCTTTTTCTCGGCCCCCGCTTGACGAATCCCCCGAGACTTTCAGGGTAGGAGCGGACCGGAGCGGGCCATAAAGTTTGAAAATTTTGCGAAGATACGTCAACCGGCAAGAGAGTTATTTCAAATAGAATGTCGCGGATTTCCTATGGATAATAGGTTGTAACTATAACTATCTACTGGCGACCGCCAGTAGATAATATATATATATATATATATATATATATATATATATATATATATATATATATATATATATATATATGTACCAAAACAATACCCTTTCATGCATAGAGTGATGCATAATTTATGCAAAAAAAGAAGCAGTCAACTCTGGGTAGTTCTCATGTCTAGGTGGAAAGCAGCTCCAGTATAGAGCACTCTCAACACCAGCGACACTGTAAATTTGCTCACCTCAAATGTCTGCTTTTCTATCAAAGTCTTTAAGTGTAGGATTTGCACAGTGCCATCCACACGAAGATGTCCCTGTCTATCTCGGTGTGGATATATATATACCAGTCATGAACTGATTATGGCCATACATATGGCATCCCTTGTGACAAGTTAAATAACATAATTGATGACATCACTGATGACCAATACTCTGTCCTATATATGTGCATCTTTACACAAATTAATATATATTTATAGACACGTATATAAACCATAATAACAATAGACATTTGCACTCTAGTAAAACATTTATGAAAGTGTGGTTATGAGTACAGTTGCCCTTGACCCACACTTATTTTCACCAGCAGAGCATAGACGGATAAATTCTTAGTTATTACTCAAGTGTTATTTTGGATAAAGTAAGAATTCTGTCTGAACATTTTCATCTTTATTTCAACTGTGAGAATTGTGGTGCTCTGTCTCTTGACTCAACTTTCTCATTACCTCCTTTCAGTAAGGATATGACTCTTCGATCCCACTTTTCAAGTCAAGAAGATATGAGAAGCAATCTTTCCCAGTGGGTGTGAGCGAGTGTCCAGCTGGATGTTTGCAATCGCATCCTCAATACTGCTAGGCTGTCTCCGCAACTGCAAGGAATGCAAACAAATCTCACCTAGAAAGAGACCTACAAAGAGAGCTAGCATAAAGATACTTAAGATTAGACGTTGCATGTGTGTCAATGGGACTTCAGGCTTCCAGTTCTCTGCTTTCTTTTACTCATCATTCTAATGGACATATGAGATGAACCTAGGACAAAACTCTCAGAATTCTTAAAGCAAAACCAAGACCTGAAATCTCGGTGCATGACTGCCCATCATGGCGAAAATTACTTTCAAATCTAACACCTATCATGATAATATCATAATTAATTACACTGCAATAAATGTGAGCTGCACACATCTATGTCCAATCTCTGAGGCAACTTTACAGAGGAGGAATAATCACGCCTTTTATTTCTGCAATATATAGAACGTGGATACTGTACGTCAAAGCTTAGGTGGAACGGCAATTGCCTGAAAACACCCATAGGTCTAGAATACAAACTTTTAATCCGAGCACAAATAGAATATGTCTGAAGGTTTTGGTTAACATCTGTAAACAGAGTTGTTCACAAAAATACCTCTTAACATAAGATAAGGTTTTAGAGATCCAAAGAGACCCAGCAGCACACACATCAACCTTGAGAAGAGCCTATTAGAATGCATAAGCTGTCTGGAATCACCCCCGCTAAGCCAGACCGTGAACTAAATATGCAACAGTCAGAACACGTGTGATACTAGTCGTATAAAACTCAGTAACTAAATGTTCAAAAAATACACACACATACTGCAATCCATAACTCGTTTCATGAGCGTAGAGACACGTCCTAGGTCTCAGAATTTTACCAGTCACAAACTGGTGGCATTCATATTGGAGATTGTTTTGAAAAATGAAATGTGTACTAATTAATTCTCTGTACAACCATCCATACCAGGGAGAACAATAGCTGCGTGCAAATGCTTCGGCCCAACTGCTGCAACAACCCGGGAGCAGGTTTCCCACCACAGCCACTCGCGAGGAACATAATTGGAGGGAAATTATGTACGAAAATGAATTGTTAAACGGCGGTCATTATATATTCCTACCGCGTTTGCGTTCCGCATGCAAAGCAGGCAGTTTGCTAATGTTTTAAGTCTAAATACCCACTTGCACACAAAAGAGAAATGTCCTGAAACAACACATCTGAAATACCGTTACAGATGTTTCTGTGCATAACCGAAAAACATCCCCAGAGCGAGAATGAAAATTGATTTTGAAAAAAGCTGAAGGATATGAGGAGATCATCGTAATTGGATCAACATGCTCTAAAGGCTCCAGGCTACTTCAACTTCATTTCTCAGCTGACAGATTTCTTTTGGAATTCTTCAAACCAAACACAAATGGTTTGATTGCAATATGTGAAACATTTGACCATCATATCCTTGACAGCCTGTCTGCTGCAGGGGAGATATGATAACTATTGTCAGATTCATGACAGCCATTCTAATGCAAGGAACCAACAAAAAGCACAGCAGGCCCTTCGACAAAAGCAGAGACTTTGTTATTGTAAAATAATGCCATATATAATGGGGGGCTTTCAACTTCTGGTCTGTCATTTGCATGACTTACGGAACCAGCATTTTTCTCTGTGAAAACTTAACAGTGTCTTCAGTGACTCACCTATCGATTCATAATATACGTTTTTGCCTGTCAACAATGGCAAGGACATTTGGAAAACCTTATATGAGGCTATTTTGTATAATGTCGCCTTGTAGCTCGCGCCAAGGGGTATAACGGTTGGTAAAGGCCCTTCCTGAGATATAGGCACGAGCCATAGGCGAGAACTTACAAGTGAGAGCCCCTTGCACAGCCATCACACCCAGAGTCATTCCACCCACTGAGGGTAGAATGCTCTAAAATATGCAGGGAGAGACAGAAAGACAAGCGTTGAAACGTTGGAACAGAATGGCTGTACAAGCCATTATTGGCCCAGAGCTGCTCCATTGTATTCAGGAGCTCTCAATATTCCGGGGGTTAACACAATGCTGGAATGACAATGTATTTGACCCCACACTGCCACTCTATGCATATTTCAGTTCAGTTATTGGTATTTCACATGAACATGCATTACCATTTCTTCCTACAAAATGCAGCAGAATATAAAAGGTTTTTGTGAGCAAATTAAGCAGAACTATGTATAAAGGGCCTGATTCACAAGCTGCATTTTGTAGGAGGTAAATTAGTACTACAGTAGTACTACCGTCTTACTGCAAAGTTGTAGTAAGGGGATCTCGAAGAAACACCAGTCAGTAATCCATGCTGGTTTCAACAGGAACCTTATTCCAGGAATGAACCCACGACTGCTTCCCTGCACCTCAGCACGACAAGTGACTGCAGGGTGCTCAAATTCTACAATATCCACTCAATTCATCATTACATCATTTCCTTCCATAATATATTAACCCTCCTAACATACTACACCGCCCCTCCTTCAGTAAACAAAAACAAAACATAAAACTAGCAACTCTAGAAAATCTAAATACAAAATGAAAATATAAAATGAGTGCAAAACACCCATCATAAAGTAATGAGTCAAAACACTCATTAGTAAACACCAGTCAGAATGTAACAAGTATTAGACACCCAGCTTAGAAGCGTGGCTAGGTTACACCTTGCGCAAAACCAATATTTGAGTATCACTATAGCAAAAATTCTCTCAAGGTTGCTCTAGGGAACAAAATGAAAACGGCCACCCGCATCCCAAAATTCCCCTGTGACTAAAAGAACACAGAGGATAAACAGTAAACAAAATATTGCTCCCGAGCAAAGAGCAAATTAACATTAAAAATTGAACCATAACAAATCATCAGTCCAATAAGATGTCCAAATTCAAGATATTCTCAAATAATTTTTCTTCATTTTATTTTCTTGTTTTCTTTATCCTTGTCATAAACGTCGTTAAATTATACACAGATTCGCAGTAGATAAATTGGTGTAGATAACATCACCAAATGTAGCCAATAGCCAACACGTGTTTCGTCTCGGGGAGATTCACCCGATGACTTCCTCAGGGCTACAACAAAAAATATGTATATAATATTATCCAACTAAAATATATAGCATATAATTACTCAATATTTAAAATCAAAACCAAGAAGTTTTATGTAAGCATAAGAGCTAAAGGGTGAATTAAAGCCAAAGCCCATAATCACCAAAAAGATTCACCCAGTGACAAGACCAAACAAATTATGTGTAGTGCAAAGAGAAAGAATTGTCCTTCAAAAAGCAAAACAAACAGACTAATCGCAGAGGTAAGATGACATGCAACCCTCTTCGTGCAAAGTCAAAACAGCTTAAATAATACATAAAATCGCCACTCACCAAGCACAAATCTCTAATAACAGTATCACCACATTTCAGGTAAAGCCTGTATGTGGTCCCATATAAATATGAGTCTATAGAAGGAGGAGAAAAATAAAAGATTTTAATAATTCCGAAATACCATAGTATATTCCTATGTATTTCTACTGTAACCAAGATACAACCCCTAATAAAAAAGTGACAAGTTACACACCTATAATATCATTTATAATGAACAATCCATTCTCCAGTTAGTACCTAATAAATACCAAACAGAGATCATTCCAAAAGGATGAGACATGTTAATTACCTAAAGAGCATATAAATAGTACGTATCCTTCAGCATTCTGATGTATTATGTTAAACAATATCTAAAGGAAAAAAACGAAAAAAGTATAAACATCATATACCACCGAAAACCGCCAGCCCGCAATATCCAATACAGTCCAAATTATCATATACTTAATATCAAAAGGTCACAATCTAAAAGCATCATGGAAAAAGCGGATAACTTTCAGTTACTATGCTAGTAAACAATCAAACATCATATATAATATAAAGTTTAAGAAAAAATTAGGAAATAAAAATATATATACCTCGATCGGACATGTAATCTGGTCCAGATGAGTATATATGTAAATTCTAAAATCAGAAGTAAAGCACAACACGAGTTAGTCATGTGAATTATATCAGCTCATATCAGAGCTCCTAAATATCTAGGTCTTAAGTGAAATCACAAATGCTTAGGAAAATCTAATATGTACATATCTATTAAAATACACATCAAATATCAGAAGACACGAGTGGGAAAGAGTCCAACTAAATTACACTAATATTACAATGAGGTTATTTAACCAAACACCACCATAAACTAACGGCAATACGTAGGGCAAATTTGAGACAGGCCAGGCAAAAAACCACCTATCACCTTAGATCAAACATAAATGCTGCATGAACAGATCAAGTAACATCCACCTGAAGAGACATTACGCCGCTATTTATAAACTAAATAGTTCGGAACAGGATACAGCCTTAATAAACATCACAAAGCAGAGCATATCGGCGCATTTAAAAACTCACCAAAAAGAGGAGAGTACTCCCGCCATCATCATGGGTTCTAGCGTCAATGAAACCCGAGCATACCGACTCTCCCATTTTTATACCGGAAACTATCTAGCGACGTCCGCTTCCCCAATAGTAGGCAAAGACGGACTACCCAATTCCTCGGTTTTTAAAACGGCCGCCATCTTGGAGTGATATCCGGAAGCAAAAGTAATATTCGTATCCAAATATCCATAGGTGTTATTGTCGGAATATCGCATCACAGCATAGAAAAATAATAAGGTGTTCCAATATCAACACTTACTGCGGCAATAACGGACCGTCAAAAGCAGATGTGTAAGTTATTAGGGGTCATATCATCTTCATCTTAAAATTATCAAGCGTTATTTTACGCGCATAGCAGATTTCCAAATCTATAGTATACAAAACCACATGAGTAAAATATTTCTCATGTAGTTAGTAGAGAGGTAAAAACAAAGGAAGCAGTTAGAAAGTACTAAAGATGCCCATAACCATAACAGAGAGGTGGCTATAGAGTAAAAAAACATATTAAATGTGATAGGTGAAGAGGGATATATTATAATAACAGTAAATATCCAACAGATTATTTAGTATATAATTTACACATATGTTTCAGTGCACATATCCGAGAATCCTAACAAATACTATTACACACGGTATAGCAATAAATACATATAATCACACCAGGTCCATGTAGGATATTAGTAACAGGAAAAAAGCATCATATTCATATTGGTATCTGCACACCTCACATACACCAATAGGAAAAGCACATAATATACATATTGTTTCAGCATCAGTGCTCAAAACAATAAGTACATGTTACAAAGAGCAATCCAGTCATATATATAGAAAAATAAACCTACACAAAAATGTAGTATAGATAACCTTCGTAACAATTCATTTATCCAAAAGATAGTGTAATTCATGATCTACATTAATTCCACACTCGACTGCTCGAAGCTTTAAAATCCATCGTGCTTCACACTGTCTCAATTTGAGTTCTCTGTCCCCACCTCTGGGGTCATTGTGGACAACTTCTATGCCATGAAAGTGGAACCCAAGTGATGTTCTTTGTTCCGGGCATATGTTGGCGTGGCTTCCTATTGGATATCTCTCATCTAGATTCTTTAAAGCACGGAAATGTTCAGCCATTCGCTCCTTCAGTGGACGAATAGTACTGCCCACATACATTTTCTTACATTTACACTGGACCACATAAACCACATACTTGGTCAGGCAGTCTATATGTTCATGAATCTGAAATTGACGTGAGCCATTGTACTCAAACTCCCTCACCCCTTTCTTAGCCAGTCTGCACATACTGCAGCAGCCACATACATAGGATCCAATATTGAGTTGTTTGAGCCAAGTAGTTCTCATTAGAGGCTGTGCTGGATAGCTAGGACTAATAATACTTTGGATCGTTTTGCCCTTCCTGTACGTAATGCAAGGAGATTTGGAGATGTATTTTTCCAAAGATTTATCCGCCGTGAGCAAAGGCCAGTTCTGTTTAAATATTGCAAATAGTTTCTGAGACCAGGGATGATAATTAGTCACCAATCGGACATTTGCATTTTTGTTCTTAGATGCTTTAGAGGTATTCTTTAAAGTGTCAGGACGATGTAATCTCATAGTTCTAGCTTTGGGAATTGGTTCTCCTGAATATCCCCTTGCATAAAACCTCGTTTCAATGTCTCTTTAATTCTCAAGAAAATCTTCTTCTCTACTGCAGTTCCTACGAGCCCTCAACATTTCTCCGTAGGGAATAGCATTAATCTGACTCCTCGGATGCGCACTACTGGCGTGCAATAAAGAATTGCACGCTGTGGTCTTTCTATACATCCTACTATGTATTTTCCCATCACAGTGGAACCGTTCCAAATCAAGGAAAACAATCTTCTCTAGGTCCGATGTCATAGTAAATGTCATATTATGGATGTTATTATTCATATATTCGAAAAATTCCGAAAGAGCCTCTTCACTTCCCGTCCATACCAGTAAGCAGTCATCTATATATCGTCCATAATATAAGATGTATTCCTGCCACTTAGCTCCTGATGGGCCCCAGATGTGCCCCGCCTCAAACCATCCCATAAAAAGGCAGGCAAAAGACGGAGCAAATCTGGAACCCATCGCAGTCCCGCAGATCTGCAGGTACCACTCATTATTAAAAAGGAAAGCGTTATTCTTGAGGATTAACCTTGACATTTCAATAAGCATCTCTGAGTGTTCTAATAATTCCACAGGACGTCGAAACAGGTAGTGTTTCAATGCTTGGATCCCATGTTCATGTAGTATATTTGTATACAATGACGTAACATCCATTGTAACAAATCTCATACCCTGATCTCAGGCTAGGTCATTCAAGATGTTAAGTACATGTTTACTATCCTTTATATAGGACGGTAAATTGGTTACATATGTCTGTAGGAACTTATCCACAAATTCTGCAATCCTCTCTGTTGGACCCCCAATCCCAGATATTATTGGTCTACCCGGGGGGTTAGTCACGCTCTTGTGGATTTTAGGGAGGCAGAACATACAGGGGTATCTCGGCTTATCTGTCTTAAGATAAAAGAACTCCTTACTAGAGAGGAGACCTTGTTCACGCCATCTAAGGAGCTCAGAATTAATTAACCTCACGATGGCAAACATAGGATTATTATCAAGTTTTTTGTAACAAGTCTGGTTATTCAATTGCGACATAATCTCCATATCATATATTAGTTTATCCATTACGACCATGTTTCCTCCTTTGTCGGCTTCCCTCACTATGAGGTCCTGGTCTTCAGATAAAATACTGAGGGCCTGTCGTTCTTTATAGGTCAAGTTTCGGGATCTAGGTGTATAATTACTTTTAATCATGTGTTTGTCCCATTTGTCTATTTCTATATTCACCATTTTGTGAAAGAGGTCAATATTGTTACCACTAGTGAGTTGTGGAGTCCACCGTGATTTGTTACTAAGGCCACTGTCTACACTCAAATTGATACAGTGTTCTAGGTCAGAAGCCACCTCAAAAACATTCACAGGTGCACTAGCGTCTTCATTCAATGATAACAAAGTTGTAACATTATATACATCCTGAATAGACAAATCCCCAGTTATTACCTCACATGATTTGGGTGCAGGCGATTTAGAATTGTTCTCAAAATACTTTTTTAATTGCAGATGTCTTATAAATTTATATACATCAATTTTAACATTAGTTACATCATACATCCATGTCAAACAGTAATTCATCCCCTTTTGGAGTGCCTTAATCAAATCTTTTGATAATGTCTTACTAGACAGATTAACCACCTGTACTTCTCCCGCCTCTACAGTATTTATTATCTGTACTTGTTCCATGATCGTGTCTGTACCCTCTCTCTGTCTTTTGTTTCTCTTTCCTCCCCTTTTTCCTCTCTTTGTTTTCCTTTGAAATCCTGTTTCGGTCTCATCTCGTTCCCTTTGTTTCCCATTCTGATACGTTGTACTTCCCTTAAAAAAGAGTTATCAGGTAGTACTGATAATGGGCCTCCACTGGGACCCTCATCTCCACTACTGGATAGGTTACCAGACGAGCTGGCACTAGTACAACTAGTTGTTGATATCTTATTTTCTATTCTAGGTTGATCTTTCCAATGATATCATCAAATCTTTTCGCAAAAGTAAATATTCTGCCATTAGCATAATCAATTTCATCCCGCCTCAACTTGCGGGCTTTACGTTGTTTAATATCATCTTCAAATCTCACTAGTATTTCTTCTAGAATGACATAGTTCTTCTTTGTGGGCTCAACCATATTGAGATCAGCAATCTCTTTCTCACTTCCATAGCTGTTTTTGTAACTTTGCGATCCGCATTCTCAATCAAAATATTCATAAGTCTAAGACTATTATCATTAAGCTCCTTTTCCCAGGCTAGAAGTAAATCTGCTTCTAAGTCATCGTACGTGGGGAATATTTGAGCCCGCAACCCTCGCGGAACCCTGTTTAATTTGATATATTGTTTAAGGGTTGCGCCATCCCACCATTTGGAGATTTCAGATTTCCTAAGCCTCTCCAATCGTACAAATTTAGCCTTGAGACCCTCATTAATTCTAGGGGCTCCTTGAGTCACTGCTCTATTGACAGGTAATCCAGCATGAAGGTTTTTGAACAAATCCTCTGCGACCTTCTCACGATCTAATCTAGAACTCATTGTTTATAAGGTGTAAATAAACAGTATGATTGGCATGCAGCAAAACCCAAAATGACAGTAAGCTTAGAAGCGTGGCTAGGTTACACCTTGCGCAAAACCAATATTTGAGTATCACTATAGCAAAAATTCTCTCAAGGTTGCTCTAGGGAACAAAATGAAAACGGCCACCCGCGTCCCAAAATTCCCCTGTGACTAAAAGAACACAGAGGATAAACAGTAAACAAAATATTGCTCCCGAGCAAAGAGCAAATTAACATTCAAAATTGAACCATAACAAATCATCAGTCCAATAAGATGTCCAAATTCAAGATATTCTCAAATAATTTTTCTTCATTTTATTTTCTTGTTTTCTTTATCCTTGTCATAAACGTCGTTAAATTATACACAGATTCGCAGTAGATAAATTGGTGTAGATAACATCACCAAATGTAGCTAATAGCCAACACGTGTTTCATCTCGGGGAGATTCACCCGATGACTTCCTCAGGGCTACAACAAAAAATATGTATATAATATTATCCAACTAAAATAAATAGCATATAATTACTCAATATTTAAAATCAAAACCAAGAAGTTTTATGTAAGCATAAGAGCTAAAGGGTGAATTAAAGCCAAAGCCCATAATCACCAAAAAGATTCACCCAGTGACAAGACCAAACAAATTATGTGTAGTGCAAAGAGAAAGAATTGTGCTTCAAAAAGCAAAACAAACAGACTAATCGCAGAGGTAAGATGACATGCAACCCTCTTCGTGCAAAGTCAAAACAGCTTAAATAATACATAAAATCGCCACTCACCAAGCACAAATCTCTAATAACAGTATCACCACATTTCAGGTAAAGCCTGTATGTGGTCCCATATAAATATGAGTCTATAGAAGGAGGAGAAAAATAAAAGATTTTAATAATTCCGAAATACCATAGTATATTCCTATGTATCTCTACTGTAACCAAGATACAACCCCTAATAAAAAAGTGAAGAAAAATTATATATCCACCAAACCAATATATATGCTGCTGACAAGTTACACACCTATAATATCATTTATAATGAACAATCCATTCTCCAGTTAGTACCTAATAAATACCAAACAGAGATCATTCCAAAAGGATGAGACATGTTAATTACCTAAAGAGCATATAAATAGTACGTATCCTTCAGCATTCTGACGTATTATGTTAAACAATATCTAAAGGAAAAAAACGAAAAAAGTATAAACATCATATACCACCGAAAACTGCCAGCCCGCAATATCCAATACAGCCCAAATTATCATATACTTAATATCAAAAGGTCACAATCTAAAAGCATCATGGAAAAAGCGGATAACTTTCAGTTACTATGCTAGTAAACAATCAAACATCATATATAATATAAAGTTTAAGAAAAAATTAGGAAATAAAAATATATATACCTCGATCGGACATGTAATCTGGTCCAGATGAGTATATATGTAAATTCTAACATCAGAAGTAAAGCACAACACGAGTTAGTCATGTGAATTATATCAGCTCATTTCAGAGCTCCTAAATATCTAGTTCTTAAGTGAAATCACAAATGCTTAGGAAAATCTAATATGTACATATCTATTAAAATGCACATCAAATATCAGAAGACACGAGTGGGAAAGAGTCCAACTAAATTACACTAATATTACAATGAGGTTATTTAACTAAACACCACCATAAACTAACGGCACTACGTATGGCAAATTTTAGACAGGCCAGGCAAAAAACCACCTATCACCTTAGATCAAACATAAATGCCGCACGAACAGATCAAGTAACATCCACCTGAAGAGACATTACGCCGCTATTTATAAACTAAATAGTTCGGAACAGGATACAGCCTAAATAAACATCACAAAGCAGAGCATATCAGCGCATTTAAAAACTCACCAAAAAGAGGAGAGTACTCCCGCCATCATCATGGGTTCTAGCGTCAATGAAACCCGAGCATACCGACTCTCCCATTTTTATACCGGAAACTATCTAGCGACGTCCGCTTCCCCGATAGTAGGCAAAGACGGACTACCCAATTCCTCGGTTTTTAAAACGGCCGCCATCTTGGAGTGATATCCGGAAGCAAAAGTAATATTCGTATCCAAATATCCATAGGTGTTATTGTCTGAATATCGCATCACAGCATAGAAAAATAATAAGGTGTTCCAATATCAACACTTACTGCGGCAATAACGGACCGTCAAAAGCAGATGTGTAAGTTATTAGGGGTCATATCATCTTCATCTTAAAATTATCAAGCGTTATTTTACGCGCATAGCAGATTTCCAAATCTATAGTATACAAAACCACATGAGAAAAATATTTCTCATGTAGTTAGTAGAGAGGTAAAAACAAAGGAAGGAGTTAGAAAGTACTAAAGATGCCCATAACCATAACAGAGAGGTAGCTATAGAGTAAAAAAACATATTAAATGTGATAGGTGAAGAGGGATATATTATAATAACAGTAAATATCCAACAGATTATTTAGTATATAATTTACACATATGTTTCAGTGCACATATCCGAGAATCCTAACAAATACTATTACACACGGTATAGCAATAAATACATATAATCACACCAGGTCCATGTAGGATATTAGTAACAGGAAAAAAGCATCATATTCATATTGGTATCTGCACACCTCACATACACCAATAGGAAAAGCACATAATATACATATTGTTTCAGCATCAGTCCTCAAAACAATAAGTACATGTTACAAAGAGCAATCCAGTCATATATATAGAAAAATAAACCTACACAAAAATATAGTATAGATAACCTTGGTAACAATTCATTTATCCAAAAGATAGTGTAATTCATGATCTACATTAATTCCACACTCGACTGCTCGAAGCTTTAAAATCCATCGTGCTTCACACTGTCTCAATTTGAGTTCTCTGTCCCCACCTCTGGGGTCATTGTGGACAACGTCTATGCCATGAAATTGGAACCCAAGTGATGTTCTTTGTTCCGGGCATATGTTGGCGTGGCTTCCTATTGGATATCTCTCATCTAGATTCTTTAAAGCACGGAAATGTTCAGCCATTCGCTCCTTCAGTGGACGAATAGTACTGCCCACATAAATTTTCTTACATTTACACTGGACCACATAAACCACATACTTGGTCAGGCAGTCTATATGTTCATGAATCTGAAATTTACGTGAGCCATTGTACTCAAACTCCCTCACCCCTTTCTTAGCCAGTCTGCACATACTGCAGCAGCCACATACATAGGATCCAATATTGAGTTGTTTGAGCCAAGTAGTTCTCATTAGAGGCTGTGCTGGATAGCTAGGACTAATAATACTTTGGATCATTTTGCCCTTCCTGTACGTAATGCAAGGGGATTTGGAGATGTATTTTTCCAAAGATTTATCCTCCGTGAGCAAAGGCCAGTTCTGTTTAAATATTGCAAATAGTTTCTGAGACCAGGGATGATAATTAGTCACCAATCGGACATTTGCATTTTTGTTCTTAGATGCTTTAGAGGTATTCTTTAAAGTGTCAGGACGATGTAATCTCATAGTTCTAGCTTTGGCTTTACGAATTGTTTCTCCTGAGTATCCCCTTGCATAAAACCTCGTTTCAATGTCTCTTAAATACTCAAGAAAATCTTCGTCTCTACTGCAGTTCCTACGAGCCCTCAACATTTCTCCGTAGGGAATAGCATTAATCTGACTCCTCGGATGCGCACTACTGGCGTGCAATAAAGAATTGCACGCTGTGGTCTTTCTATACATCCTACTATGTATTTTCCCATCACAGTGGAACAGTTCCAAATCAAGGAAAACAATCTTCTCTAGGTCCGATGTCATAGTAAATGTCATATTATGGATGTTATTATTCATATATTCGAAAAATTCCGCAAGAGCCTCTTCACTTCCCGTCCATACCAGTAAGCAGTCATCTATATATCATCCATAATATAAGATGTATTCCTGCCACTTAGCTCCTGATGGGCCCCAGATGTGCCCCGCCTCAAACCATCCCATAAAAAGGCAGGCAAAAGACGGAGCAAATCTGGAACCCATTGCGGTCCCGCAGATCTGCAGGTACCACTCATTATTAAAAAGGAAAGCGTTATTCTTGAGGATTAACCTTGACATTTCAATAAGCATCTCTGAGTGTTCTAACAATTCCACAGGACGTCGAAACAGGTAGTGTTTCAATGCTTGGATCCCATGTTCATGTAGTATATTTGTATACAATGACGTAACATCCATTGTAACAAATCTCATACCCTGATCCCAGGCTAGGTCATTCAAGATGTTAAGTACATGTTTACTATCCTTTATCTAGGACGGTAAATTGGTTACATATGTCTGTAGAAACTTATCCACAAATTCTGCAATCCTCTCTGTTGGACCCCCAATCCCAGATATTATTGGTCTACCCGGGTGGTTAGTCACGCTCTTGTGGATTTTAGGGAGGCTGTACATACAGGGGTATCTTGGCTTATCTGTCTTAAGATAAAAGAACTCCTTACTAGAGAGGAGATCTTGTTCACGCCATCTAAGGAGCTCAGAATTAATTAACCTCACGATGGCAAACATAGGATTATTATCAAGTTTTTTGTAACAAGTCTGGTTATTCAATTGCGACATAATCTCCATATCATATATTAGTTTATCCATTACGACCATGTTGCCTCCTTTGTCGGCTTCCCTCACTATGAGGTCCTGGTCTTCAGATAAAATACTGAGGGCCTGTCGTTCTTTATAGGTCAAGTTTCGGGATCTAGGTGTATAATTACTTTTAATCATGTGTTTGTCCCATTTGTCTATTTCTATATTCACCATTTTGTGAAAGAGGTCAATATTGTTACCACTAGTGAGCTGTGGAGTCCACCGTGATTTGTTACTAAGGCCACTGTCTACACTCAAATTGGTACAGTGTTCTAGGTCAGAAGCCACCTCAAAAACATTCATAGGTGCACTAGCGTCTTCATTCAATGATAACAAAGTTGTAACATTATATACATCCTGAATAGACAAATCCCCAGTTATTACCTCACATGATTTGGGTGCAGGCGATTTAGAATTGTTCTCAAAATATTTTTTTAATTTCAGATGTCTTATAAATTTATATACATCAATTTTAACATTAGTTACATCATACATCCATGTCAAACAGTAATTCATCCCCTTTTGGAGTGCCGTAATCAAATCTTTCGATAATGTCTTACTAGACAGATTAACCACCTGTACTTCTCCCACCTCTACAGGTCTCAGAAACTATTTGCAATATTTAAACAGAACTGGCCTTTGCTCACGGCGGATAAATCTTTGGAAAAATACATCTCCAAAT
Source organism: Calotriton arnoldi (assembly GCA_963921515.1). NCBI lineage: Eukaryota > Metazoa > Chordata > Amphibia > Caudata > Salamandridae > Calotriton > Calotriton arnoldi. The sequence continues at coordinate 1,104,304 of CAWUFW010003524.1, forward strand.
CCCCTTGCATTACGTACAGGAAGGGCAAAACGATCCAAAGTATTATTAGTCCTAGCTATCCAGCACAGCCTCTAATGAGAACTACTTGGCTCAAACAACTCAATATTGGATCCTATGTATGTGGCTGCTGCAGTATGTGCAGACTGGCTAAGAAAGGGGTGAGGGAGTTTGAGTACAATGGCTCACGTAAATTTCAGATTCATGAACATATAGACTGCCTGACCAAGTATGTGGTTTATGTGGTCCAGTGTAAATGTACGAAAATTTATGTGGGCAGTACTATTCGTCCACTGAAGGAGCGAATGGCTGAACATTTCCGTGCTTTAAAGAATCTAGATGAGAGATATCCAATAGGAAGCCACGCCAACATATGCCCGGAACAAAGAACATCACTTGGGTTCCAATTTCATGGCATAGAAGTTGTCCACAATGACCCCAGAGGTGGGGACAGAGAACTCAAATTGAGACAGTGTGAAGCACGATGGATTTTAAAGCTACGAGCAGTCGAGTGTGGAATTAATGTAGATCATGAATTACACTATCTTTTGGATAAATGAATTGTTACCAAGGTTATCTATACTACATTTTTGTGTAGGTTTATTTTTCTATATCTATGACTGGATTGCTCTTTGTAACATGTACTTATTGTTTTGAGGACTGATGCTGAAACAATATGTATATTATGTGCTTTTCCTATTGGTGTATGTGAGGTGTGCAGATACCAATATGAATATGATGCTTTTTTCCTGTTACTAATATCCTACATGGACCTGGTGTGATTATATGTATTTATTGCTATACCGTGTGTAATAGTATTTGTTAGGATTCTCGGATATGTGCACTGAAACATATGTGTAAATTATATACTAAATAATCTGTTGGATATTCACTGTTATTATAATATATCCCTCTTCACCTATCACATTTAATATATTTTTTTACTCTATAGCTACCTCTCTGTTATGGTTATGGGCATCTTTAGTACTTTCTAACTCCTTCCTTTGTTTTTACCTCTCTACTAACTACATGAGAAATATTTTACTCATGTGGTTTTGTATACTATAGATTTGGAAATCTGCTATGCGCGTAAAATAACGCTTGATAATTTTAAGATGAAGATGATATGACCCCTAATAACTTACACATCTGCTTTTGACGGTCCGTTATTGCCGCAGTAAGTGTTGATATTGGAACACCTTATTATTTTTCTATGCTGTGATGCGATATTCAAACAATAATACCTATGGATATTTGGATATGAATATTACTTTTGCTTCCGGATATCACTCCAAGATGGCGGCCGTTTTAAAAACCGAGGAATTGGGTAGTCGGTCTTTGCCTATTATCGGGGAAGCGGACGTCGCGAGATAGTTTCCGGTATAAAAGTGGGAGAGTCGGTATGCTCGGGTTTCATTGACGCTAGAACCCATGATGATGGCGGGAGTACTCTCCTCTTTTTGGTGAGTTTTTAAATGCACCGATATGCTCTGCTTTGTGATGTTTATTTAGGCTGTTTCCTGTTCCGAACTATTTAGTTTATAAATAGCGGCGTAATGTCTCTTCAGGTGGATGTTACTTGATCTGTTCGTGCTGCATTTATGTTTGATCAAAGGTGATAGGTGGTTTTTTGCCTGGCCTGTCTAAAATTTGCCCTACGTATTGCCGTTAGATTATGGTGGTGTTTGGTTAAATAACCTCATTGTAATATTAGTGTAATTTAGTTGGACTCTTTCCCACTCGTGTCTTCTGATATTTGATGTGTATTTTAATAGATATGCACATATTAGATTTTCCTAATCATTTGTGATTTCACTTAAGAACTAGATATTTAGGAGCTCTGATATGAGCTGATATAATTCACATGACTAACTCGTGTTGTGCTTTACTTCTGATTTTAGAATTTACATATATACTCATCTGGACCAGATTACATGTCCGATCGAGGTATATATATTTTTATTTCCTAATTTTTTCTTAAACTTTATATTATATATGATGTTTGATTGTTTACTAGCATAGTAACTGAAAGTTATACGCTTTTTCCATGATGCTTTTAGATTGTGACCTTTTGATATTAAGTATATGATAATTTGGACTGTATTGGATATTGCGGGCTGGCGGTTTTCGGTGGTATATGATGTTTATACTTTTTTCGGTTTTTTCCTTTAGATATTGTTTAACATAATACGTCAGAATGCTGAAGGATACGTACTATTTATATGCTCTTTAGGTAATTAACATGTCTCATCCTTTTGGAATGATCTCTGTTTGGTATTTATTAGGTACTAACTGGAGAATGGATTGTTCATTATAAATGATATTATAGGTGTGTAACTTGTCAGCAGCATATATATTGGTTTGGCGGATATATCATTTTTTCTTCACTTTTTTATTAGGGGTTGTATCTTGGTTACAGTAGAGATACATAGGAATATACTATGGTATTTCAGAATTATTAAAATCTTTTATTTTTCTCCTCCTTCTATAGATTCATATTTATATGGGACCACATACAGGCTTTACCTGAAATGTGGTGATACTGTTATTAGAGATTTGTGCTTGGTGAGTGGCGATTTTATGTATTATTTAAGCTGTTTTGACTTTGCACGAAGAGGGTTGCATGTCATCTTACCTCTGCGATTAGTCTGTTTGTTTTGCTTTTTGAAGCACAATTCTTTCTCTTTGAACTACACATAATTTGTTTGGTCTTGTCACTGGGTGAATCTTTTTGGTGATTATGGGCTTTGGCTTTAATTCACCCTTTAGCTCTTATGCTTACATAAAACTTCTTGGTTTTGATTTTAAATATTGAGTAATTATATGCTATTTATTTTAGTTGGATAATATTATATACATATTTTTTGTTGTAGCCCTGAGGAAGTCATCGGGTGAATCTCCCCGAGACGAAACACGTGTTGGCTATTGGCTACATTTGGTGATGTTATCTACACCAATTTATCTACTGCGAATCTGTGTATAATTTAACGACGTTTATGACAAGGATAAAGAAAACAAGAAAATAAAATGAAGAAAAATTATTTGAGAATATCTTGAATTTGGACATCTTATTGGACTGATGATTTGTTATGGTTCAATTTTGAATGTTAATTTGCTCTTTGCTCGGGAGCAATATTTTTTTTACAAGTATTAGACACCCATTGGTAAGTAAAATAATCCCTGAATCTTATAGGAAAAGATCTAATTCTATTACTACTTGTCAAACTGCTGCCATCACCAAATTCAGTGCTAATTACTGCAGGTTTGCTCTCACTAGCATTACCAACAGACCCACAATCACCACTGCCCAGAAAAGCAGCAGAAACTGCATCATTCTTTCACCCAGGTCTCCAAAATGAAACCAACTATCTTTGTTTTGCTCTCTCATCTCTCTGGAATTACATCTGTCAGCAATGATTTTCGCTTGTTCTTCACTTACTTTAATCAAGGAATTCTTCTTCCACTTTCCTTTCTCGGCAAGCAACACATCCATTTTGGACACCTTCATCACCTTGGCAGGCTCATACAATCTAGACTCCCCTTTCACAACTCTCTTGAGCTTCTTGATCAGAACCCAGCCTCCAAACACCAAGCACACTTCATTCACTCATCTACTGTTGTCATAATACTTCTTACAAGCCTGCTTATTTTTCACATGTTCCCAAATCTTGTCTAAATCCACGTTTCCATCCTGATGTCTTACTCTACCTTCCAACTAAGCTGGAATTAAAAGAGACAATTGTTTTCTGCCTCTCAACAGAATGAAAGGAGTGACACCCGTGTACTATGCAGGGTGGTTTTATGACTCCACACTTTCTGTGACAAAAATTCTGCTACATCCAACTTATTGAACACGCACATCACACTTCACCTCCAAGAACTACTTTGGCTCCCCATTCAGAAATGCTGCCAGTTCAAGATGCTCACCAATGCCTACAAGGCACCACACAACCTGGGTACCCCCTACCTCAACCACCACCTACACTTCCACCAATCAACCAGGTACCTCTGCTCTGCATTGCCCTCGGGCTCTCCCACACCCCGGTATCCAAAGAAGCAAGATAGGAGGCAGGGTGTACTCTTACTTGGCAGCCAAGTCCTGAAACGCCCCCCCCCAGCACATCAGGACAGCCACGTCACTTATGAATTTCCCCAAGAAACTGAAAATCTGGCTCTTCAGCTGAACCTACTGGCAGAGCCTGCCCCTAGTCAGTCCTTGGATACCCATCTGAGTGATAAGTTTGTGCTCTACAAATCCACGTTACATTACATTACATTTCAGCATGTGGTGACTGTCAATGTGAAACTCCAGCAATGAATATCCTAAATGCCAGACAGGATCTTCATGCTACAGCGGCAGTCGTTCTCAATGCCCTACCTGCTATTTGCACTACAGCGACTACCACAATTCTTTCCCTGCTCCCCACAACCTCTTCCACCGCCAACTGGACACTTTGAGTTGGACTTTAGAAGGTAACTTTTTCATTGGGACTAACTTGGTCCCAGTATCCAGCCCATGCATCATTGCCAACAGCCTGAACTTGTGACTTTCACCCGGTCTTCACGACCAGATAACGACGAGTAGTACTTTGTGCTTTTAGGCGTTATACTTACCATAAATCTTTGAAATTGCTTATCTCCGGTTCTACTGATTGGATTTTTGTTGTTTCAATCTCAAATAGTGTATTAGATTTTACTCTATTTTCTAAATTGGTGTGGAATTTTTCTTTGTTGTGTTTTCACTTTATCATTGTTCAAGTGCTGCATAAACACTTTACACATTGCCTTCTCCAACGTGAACGGAACTCATCATGCTAAACTTTGAAGGGACTCACCTGGTCCCTGTATTCGACCCATGCTCTATTGTGGTCAGCCTGAACTTGGACTATCCCATGGTCTAGCACAACTAGATGACTGCGAGTGGCGCTTTGTACTTATAGGTGCTATTTTCACTAAAATATTTAAATTAAATGTCTCTGGTTCTACTGATGAGATTTTTGTTGTTCTGGTACAATTTTATTTATTAAAGTGTACTCTATTTTTCTAAATTGGTTTGTGATTTGTCTTCTTTTCACTTTATTACTGTTTGTGTGCTGCATAAATACTTTACACATTGCCTTTAATTTAAGCCTGACTGCTTTGTGCCAAGCAACCAGGGAATTGAGCACAGGTTAATTTAGTGACTTTTTATGGTCACCCTGACAAGGATTGTGACTGTTGCTTGAGAAGAGCTACCACCCCCCTCAACCAACAACACATTTTCTCACACTTATTTAAAAATTCATATCTCTAGTTCCTTTTACTGGGTTTTTCATGTCAATGTGTTCATTAAATGTTCATTAAATTGTGCTCCATTGTTATAAATTAGAATGAGATTTTTATTGTGTTGTGTTTTTGACTTTTTAACTGTTATGGTACTTCTAAACACTTTTCAGAATTTCTTTTCGTTGTGCTTGTCTGCTCTGTGCCTCAGCTACTGGGAGTTGAGTTCAGGTTTATAATGCTGAAACCTTTGATTGCATCTAACAAGATAGTGGCTTTATTACTTGTTATAGACACCAATCCACCCAAACAAATAAGCCACGTTCTCATTGTAACCCAAACTGCCCTTTATCTGTGAAATTCAGTAATTTTCTGAAACATACAATAAGGTTGTTTAATCAAAGCAAACAACAGCACAACTTTAACATTTATTTTTTAAGAAAGACTGCTTATCAGTCCACAAAAGCATTTTTTCTTCATCTGGTTTAATTGTCATTTGAAGAATCAGTATTATCAATATTAATCATGAATATATATCAATGAATTGAACAGTATCATTTAAAGTCAGTTGGTATTGAACATCATTTTTAATTGAGTTATGATGCTGCAATGAGTTACTTAAACTGTATATGTATTCAAGTTAATTTAGGGGAATTGTATATGAATGTAAATTAACAATTTATCTTAATATCCAATCCTTCAAATGTCATGCCCCTGTGGGCCATTGATACATGAGAAAAGTGCATTTCATGGTGCAGTCCGTAGAGCAAAGCCTTAGATATTAATTGATAATTAGAAATTAGGGGCCCAATTCACAAAAGTAATCTGAGACAAAATCCTAACTTTACGACTTTCGTATTCACAGAAGGCATTTAGGAGTACTAAAGTTAGGATTTTGTCGCAGTTAAACTTAAGTTCTTGTCTTAAGCTAAACTTAAGACAAACTTAAGTTTAACTGAGACAAAATTGAGACAAAATCCTAGTCGTAAAGTTAGGATTTTGCCTCAGTTAAACTTAAGTTTGTCTTTAGTTTAACTTAAGACCAAAACTTAAGATTGACTGAGACAAAATCCTAACTTTAGTACTCCTAAATGCCTTCTGTGAATACTGATCCAGCGCCAATACCAATAATTGATCAGGCATTGATACTTCACAAATTCACTTCAGTGGCCCAAACACATTCACCCAGTCTCCCTGATGCACTGGGGTCAATTATTTTCTGTTCATCTCTTATTTCTTAAACTCCTATTCATCTGTTTAAAGTAACATTTATAAATATCAACTCTTCCTCTACTTGGTCGATGGACCAATTAGTTGAGTAGTTGATGGTAATGATAGGACACTAACTCATTCAGCATTATCGATTAATGACAGACTCTCGGTAAGATTAATAAGTTAGTTTTATCTCAAATTTCAAAATAAATGCTCAACTGCATCAGGTTACAATAACAAACACTGAACCACACGGTCAGAGAAATGATGCAATTTACATAGACTCATTTTATAATGACATCGTGCAATGAAGAAGTGGATAGAGTAAGAGACAAAAGAGTTCAGCAGAATGATTTTGCCAAACAATATAACACCTAACGGAAAGATGAAGAGACAACAGGTTCATCTAAAAATAATGCATATCAATTTTTTGTTGACAGAGTGGATAGGTGGAGAGACAAAAGATTCAGAGACAAATACATTAATGCTGGGAACAACATAGACTAGATACCAACCTATTGGTCTGTAGGGAATACCACCCCTGAGCCCAGGAGATGATGGAGGCTCCCCAAAGGGAATTCAGGAAAATACCAGAGATTTCAGTCAGGTAATGGGACAGGATGGAATACAGCTAGGCCTCTTCGCAAAACCGACGATCAGCGACGCATCTTCCCTCTCTCTCCTGCCTGCCCAAGACTCCTCTCACTCACTCTAAACACGCCCCTAAAGGTACCCCAGTTATACCCTAAGAGTGACTGGACCATCCCACTTAATGTTGCATTTCACATTCAATTCGAACAGGGATTGGTGGGTTTTGGGGGGTGTCATGATCATGCCACTATGACTTTGCACTTTATTCAACAACTTATTGTGCAAAAAAGGATCCCATGATCCAAACTTTAATTTATTCATTCGTTTCCCATATATCGATACATTTATTACATTCTTCTTTATTCAGTTCATATTTCCGCGGAGCACGTTCCCGCTCACACGCTTGGGAACGGGGTTTTGGCAGTCAACTGATGCTCTGGCTTTCACTCCTTCATGTCATTTTGTAACGTTTGGCTCACTTAATTGTTTCCGTGTTTATTATTTCTACGTTTTATTGATCTACTCATTAAATAGCTTACTTGTGTATCAAGACATTTGTTAAATCCGATTTTTATTATAAAATTGTGATATCTCTTTTAAACATTCTAATTTTGTAATGCTCAGCACAACTTGCGGGCCTCATGTCAGAGTAGACTCGCTCCGAGGAAACTTCCCCCTCCCTGTCACGTCATTTTTTCCACGATGGAGGCTTCATTTAGCAGGCTGAAGTAAATGAAAACGAACAAATATTAATTATATGATAATTATACCTTCACTGTTCCCCACCCATCTTGCACTACTTCCCCATTATGATTTCCTAGCAAAAGCCAAATGCAAAAGCGGCATTAGTAATTTAACCCTTTGAAGCAATATGCAACGTGCAAGCACTGATGTACATGCGGCCTACTCGTGCAACGTCTTTGTTTATTTTTCACAAAACAAGATTAATACCAATTATTTATTGACGTATTAATTCAGGCATGCGCAAAGCAATTCCCATATGTTTATGTGGGTGCATATTAGATTTTTAATCACATCTACTTACTGTTAGTATGTATTATGGGGGCTTGGTCCGAGCAGGTTTCATTTTTGCGAAACCCTGCTCCATCAATTCCCCCCTCTGATGGCTTTTAGGAGCCATCATAAATACCTACCATACCAAGTACCATCTTTAATCAATTATATTTCTGTATTCTCTTCTCCTTTTATGGTACCCTCATTTAAACCTTTCATTAAATCATAGTATTCTCCTTTCATCTCTTCTAACTCTATTTCTTCTCTTTTTCTCTTTCTTGCTCTTCTTCTATTCTTTATTTCTGTTATTTCTTTCCTTTTTCTCCCCAACTTACAACATTTATATGCCATTATTATCACCAAAGCTATTATTACTATTGAAACTATTGGCATTACTATTTTTCCTAATAGGCTACTTCCAAATGTAGAAAACCAATTACTTATTGAGGAAAAACTCATACAATGGGGCCGATTCCGATCTCGGCCGGTAGTGCTCCGAATCGGATTCGGATTCACCGGATTCGATTCGGAGCCCTGTTTCCCGACCGAATCGTACGCGGGTCTGGCCGAGCGAGTACGATGCAAGCACCCGCGAAATCGCCGACCGACTCGAACGCGGCTTCAACACGCTCCGACCGACTCGCATGGACACGACTCGCACCTCGCTATGGAGACGTTTCCCGGCCGGGTAAGTATGATGCGCGCCGCGAGCAGTCCGATCGACTCGCGCCATCCGGCTCGAAAAAGCTGTCGGAGCCGGACTTTGGGGGTCCGCGTCGGACCCCCCTGTACGCGTAGGCGCGCGAGTCGCACACAGGGGGGACCCATGGGTCCCCCCTACCTGTGCATGTATGCCGCGATACGCATGGACGCGTACACGCTGTTGGGGGCGCCCTTGTCCGCCTCGCACCCATTGAGTCAATGGGAGCCCGCGTACACGTTGTACGACAGGCTCCCATTGACTTCAATGGGAGTCCGACCGACTCGAGTCCGATAGCAAGCGTGCGCATCGTACTCGTTCAGTCGGACTGCTAGGGTCCGATTCGGTCGGAATTCTCTCTGGGTCCGGCTCGGTCGGGGAGGTTTCCGGCCGGAATCGGAATCGGCCCCCAAGTCTTTCCCAAACACCATCAACCTCCAGTTGGGTTAAATCTGTATGTAATTTTGTAATATTCCTTATATATCCCTCAATTCCTTTACTTTTATCAAGGATATAAGTGCAGCAGTGTTGAACTTTCAACATTCCACAGACTCCACCCTCTTTTGCCAATAAGATATCAAGGGCAAGTCGATTTTGTAAAACCATTGATCTGATTGCAACCATTTCTGTGTCAATCATTAAAAATCCACCAGCAGTGTCTGTAGATAATATATCAACCACTGTGGACAACTTTCGAATTTTGTGTGAATTCAGAACGACTCCAACTGAGGGTATCAGTACACCAAAAATATCACCTCCTATTTCTGAAAAACTTGCTCTTTTGTTACGTGTTAGTCCTTGTTTTATTTCATTCAGTGTGTGTGTGCTTTGGTCCATGTGGTATACCTTTGGAAAGACAATAGAAAAATAGCAACTTCCATACCAATGTGCAGGTAACCTATAATATGCTTTCTTGCCACACATATAATATACTCCAGGATAGACAGGATCTGTTCCACCTTTCAATCCCCAACCTCCAGTGATTTGAAAAGTATGTTCACATTCACTTGAACCAATAAAATAATTATTATAATTAGTCTTAGTTCTAAACAGACAAATCTTCCCTTTTTGTGACCAGTCCAGAGACATTGCAGCGTATCCCTCGCCCTTTTCATATTTCCCTTCCTTGAAATCCCATGGCGGTATTTGGAACTTTTGTTCAGCAGCTTTCTTTTGGAAACTTTCTCTTCTATTTTCCACCAATTCTACAAACAGTTTTTCTTCATCCCTTAAGTTGCATGTTAAATTGTTCTTATAAGCATATTCTATATCTAAAGTTTTAGTAATATGAAAAAATTCCCCCATGTATCATTCATTTTTGGCACTAGACACCTTATTCAATTCTTTAATACCAGGTATCTCAGAAAATACTAAGTCTATATTAGAATAATGATATTCCAGCTTCCCCATCACATAGAATAGGCTAGTAAGTATACTGCAAGACACACCATAGGTTAATGGAAGGTGGTGATAAGTCACTCCTTCAGAAACAGACGAAGGCAGTTGCATGCACACATAACAGTTACTCACATTCATAGTTTCTACATATTCATAGAGTAACTTGGTAAAGACATTTAATGAAAAATCCCTAATTGATTTATCACGATGGAAAACGCTTCCCTTGAAAGGTACTAATTTAGTATTTGGGGTTTCGTTAGTGACATCATTCATCCTTTCTTTTGTTACATCATTAGTATTGTTTCTTTTGTCAGTTATCATTAGTATGGGTATAAGGACAGTTAATATTATCCACATGAATGTTAATAATAAGACACTACATAAGCAAGCTTTAATACACCTACGTTTAAGATTAGGTTTTGGAACTTCAGTCACTTCTACTTCAATCATTTTTCTTTATATATATAAAACTAATTTATCTATGTAAAAAAAGAAAAATAATAGTGTAAATCCTTCACTTCAAGGCTTTCTTCCTCAAACCCTTTTCTATTCTTTTTTCTTTAGTCAGTTTTTGGAATCTTTATTTTATTTGAATCACCAGGTTTGCACCTTACTTTGTCATAATTCTTTTAAGGAGGTCTTAGTTTGCTTTCATCAACTTGCTCAGTGTCAGAACTTTCTTTTTCTTCTCTTGGATCTGGACTTTCAAATTCTTCCAAAATCACGTACGTCCACTCAGGTGCTCTGTATTTTCTACTTGGGATTTTCACTCTTCGAGTCTATCGTACTGTTTCTTTTCCCGACTCTTCCCTATCTGTTTGACTGGATATTTCAGGACACCACTCTGGTCTTTTTCTTAATCTTCTTTTTACTAGAGTGTACTTCAGTCTTTTCACCCCTTTGGCCAATTATCACCTCTCCTTGGTTTCTTCACTTTGACTACGTTTTCACCTTCTTTATCTTGCTCACATGTTCTCTTATTTACCCTTTCCACTGGCTGCTTCTCCTTTTGATTTTCAGTTTCTTCTTGTTCTTCTGATTCTATAATAACCTCCCTTTCAACTGTGAATTCACTGTCATCTGGTTCAAGTATAGTTTCACCTAGTTCTGGTTCAACTTGAAATTCACTTTCTTCTGCGTCATCTGTGAGCTTACTTTTTCTTGTTCAACAACAGTTTCGCCTGTATCAGGTTCAGTCGGAAGCTCACTTTCTTCTGGATCTTCAGTGAACTTACTTTCCTCTGGTCCAACAACAGTCTTTGGAACCCTAGAATCTTTCGATCCCTTTACTCGACTTGTGCTTGGCTGTTCACCATCCGTAGGTTCATTTGAATCTGTCACTCTAGATTCATCAGCTTCACACACTTCAGCCACTGAACTTTGTCTTTGATTTACCGGTTGTGTCTCTTTCAGTCTTTCAGGTGGGTATAGGGTTCGCTTGGTGTGGCTCGCATGAATCCAATTTGGAAAGCCAGCACACTTCACTGCCGTTGTCGTCACCAGGATGATTTGATGAGGTCCATGCCACCTGAGGTCTAAATACGATTTTCTTACATGTTTCTTGATGTAGACCCACTCACCATGACTCAGATCATGAGCTTGATTTTGATGTATTGTTGTGGCGTCTTCTCCAACCTGTTGGGACACAGAACGTACCAGTTCAGCCAATCCTCTGCAATAGTCAAGCACCAGATCATCAGATACATTTATCAATTTGTTCGCTGGTACATATGCCTGTCTCATTGCTCTTCCCATGAGGATTTCATGAGGACTCAATCCAGTCTTTTTGTCAGGGATGCTTCTCAGGCTCATTAGTACAAGGGGTAAAGCGTCAGGCCATTTCAGTGAAGTGGATTCACACACTTTCCCTAACCTGGATTTTATAGTGCCATTAAGTTGCTGGACCACTCCAGAGGCTTCTGGTCTCTAGGCACAATGCAGCTTCTGTTCAATTTTAAATGCTGCACATATCAGCCGAATTACTTCATTATTAAAATGTGTTCCTCTATCTGTCTCCAAAGTGACTGGAATTCCAAACCTAGGGATCAGTTCTCTCAACAATAGTTTTGCTACTGTGAGGCTGTCATTTCTTCTCGTAGGATAGGCTTCCACCCAACGAGAGAACAAGCATACAATGACTAGGACATATTTCAGCCCGTTGCAAGGGGGAAGCTCAATGAAATTGAGCTGTCGTTGGGTAAATGGACCTCCTGCTCTCCAAATCTGTCCCCAACTTACAACTGTCATTCTCCCTGGATTTCACCGCTGACATATGATGCACCTCTGGCATAGGCTCTCTGCAATGACCCTGAACTTCGGATTATACCATGTCTGCTTGAAGAGTCTGATCATTGCGTTTCTTCTAATGTGTGCATGTCCATGGCACACCCTGGCCATGTGAGAAAGCAAAGAGTCTGGTAAAACTGGTCTCTCATCCTGATATACCCACAACTCATCATCTGCTCTCTGTTTACAACCTGCAAATTTCTAACTTTCTTTTTCTTCATCACTTGCCTCTTCCTGCATTTGCCTCACCTCATCCCAAGCTTCTAACGTTGTTGAAGTTATAAACATAAGATGGCATTCGGTATTTCCTTTTTCAATTGATCTGTTTAAAGCCATTGTATTTTGGGCACAATATCGTGCAATTTGATCTGCATATCTATTGCCTTTTGTCACATAATCGTCTCCCGATTGATGTGCGGCACATTTAACTACTGCAATTCTTTTGGGCAATTGTAAAGCATCCAAAAATTCTTTTACAATTTTACCATTTTGAAGGGGGGAACCTGAAGATGTCAGAAATCCCCTTTGCATCCATAGCTGGCCGAAATCATGCACAATCCCAAATCCATATTGGCTGTCTGTGAATATGGTTACTTTCAAACTTTTGGCAATTTTACATGCTCTAATCAGAGCCATCAGCTCAGCTATCTGGGCGGAGTTTACTCCTTTCAGACAGGATGCTTCAATAACTCCTTCTAGGGTGCAAACAGCATAGGCAGTGCATAATTCACCTCTTTCATTTCTCAAATATGACCCATCAACAAACTATTCACAATCTGAATCTTCCAAAGGACTATCTTCTATATCTGGCCGGGGCTTTGTACACAAATCTGTCACATCCAGACAATCATGATCTGCTTCCTCTTTCACTTCCTCACTGCGAGAATTTGGCAATAGAGTTGCTGGGTTCACAGTCGTGCACTTGACTACAGTCACATTTTCAGCTCCCAGAATTACTCTTTCATACTTAGTCAGCCGACTAGAAGTGAGATACTGGGTTCTAGTGCGGGTCAAAAGAATCTCAACAGAATGTGGCACATATACCTTGACAGGATATCCCATCACAATCGGTTCACTCTGTTCCAGACTCATGCAAGTAGCTGCTACTGCTTTCAGACATCCTGGCAATGCTGTAGCCACTGTATCCAAAGTAGCAGAAAAATATGCTACCGGATGTCGTGCCATTCCATGTTTCTGAGTTAGGACTGAGAGTGCACATCCATCTCTCTCACAACAGTATAATGCAAATTCTTTCATATAGTCTGGCATTCCCAAAGCAGGTGCTCTACAGAGACTACCTCTCAATTTTATGAAAGCATCCATAGCTTCATCATCCAAAACAATCGGATCTCTCACATCCTTTCGTGTTTTTTTTTTTGCAGAGTTTTATATAGCGCGAACTTGACCCGAATCGGGTATCAGAGCGCTTTACATAGCACCAGTTACGTTACATTAGGACACACATTCATTTTTTTTTTTGCAATCAATGAGAAACTACATATCCACTGGTGACAATATCCAACCATTCCTAAAAACATTTGCACCGCTTTCTGAGTTTTGGGTGGCTCCATCTGTTTGATCACACGGATTCTTTCTGGGGTTACTTTTCTAACTCCCTTTTCTATTTTGTGTCCCAGGTACTGTACTTCCTGTTTGCAAAACTGCAATTTTGCTTTGGGACACCTTGTGTCCTCCGTCTGCCAGATGGTTCAGTAGAGCAATTGTGTCTGTAACACATGCCTCTCGTGTCTTTGATGCCACCAGTAGGTCATCAATGTACTAAACCAAGACTGAATTTCCTGGCATGACTAATGTCTCTAGACATTTTTTCAAGATTTGATTAAAGATTGAGGGACTCTGGGTGTAACCTTGAGGGACTCGGCACTATGCCAAGACACAGTTTCCGAACCGAAAAGCAAATAAATATTGACTATCCGGATGCAAAGGAATCGAAAAGAAGGCTTGACACAAATCAATCACGGTATGCCATTCTGCATCACAAGGAATTTGGTAAAGAATCACTGCTGGATTCGGTACTACTGGGCAACAGGGCATTACAATTTTATTTATTTTACGCAAATCTTGCACTATCCAGTACTTCCCACTTGGCTTTTTGATACCTATGATTGGTGAGTTACAGGGACTGCTCATTATTTCCTTTAGGATTCCCTGTTCAATCATTTGATCAATAACTGGAGCTATACCTGCAGTCACTTCTGGGCTCATTTTGTACTGTGGTGTGTTTGGATATACAGCATCATTCTTCACGGTTACTTGAATTGGATCTACTCTTGTCATTAAACCAATCTCTTTTCCTTTAAATTTCCACACATCCTGTTTCACTGTACTTTTCAATTCTTCAGGCAGATCAATTTCAGTGAGAAGCGAAAACAACTCATTCACTTCTGTCCCTTGCTTCGCTAACATCATCTTAAACTCCACATCCACATCTGGGGTCTGAAATGCAATTCCATCTGGGGTACAATAGATGGTGCAGTTCATCTTGCACAGCAAATCTCTTCCCAAGAGATTTACTGGGCTTGAATCATATACCACAAACCGATGCATGTCTTTGAAGTTTCCAATATGAACTTCTATAGGGTTTGTGACTGGCGTTCGAATATGCTTATTTGAGACTCCTACAACTTGGATAGTTTCTCCCGAGAGAGGTAGGTTGGGAATTTCTGCTGCTCTCACAGTAGAATGGGTAGCAGCAGTGTCCACTAGGAATGTAATTTCATTTCCTTCCACCTTTCCGTCAACTAATGGACCTGACTGATCTACTGCTAAAGATGCGCCAAGTACGCACTCTTCCTCCCCCCTCAGGCACCGGCACTGAGATGAGTCTGAATCAATTCCATTACATTGCATCCAATACTGCTGACTCACACCTTGATTCTTACCAAACAGGTCTCGTCCGTGATATCCGGTGTTCACATTGTACCTTTGCATCTGAGCATTCACATTACTCAAAATGGGAGCTTGTGGCACCTGTAACTGCTGTGTAACTATCTGCAGCTGCTGTTGTAGACTTACACCCTCCTCATTCTGCATCTGTGAAATTAAATTTTGATTTCCCCCGTTATTCTTCTTAACAGTTCTACACTCATTCCTCCAAAGTCCAAACTTTCCGCCCGCATGACAAGGACATTTCTTCATAGCTTCTTCCTTACTCATTTTTCCCTTTCCTTTACTTCCATTATAATTCTGCCCATTCTGATTCTGTCCACTTGTTTGATTATTGTTGTTTTCTTGTTGTTCTGCTACCTTCACTTGTGCCCACATCATTTTCTCCTTTAACTTTTTATGCTTACTGTCAATTTCATCACTACAATACTTTGCGTACCGTAGGATTTCATCCACTGTCTTGCTTTGCCAGCAAATGTAATGCTGTTGAATCATGTTGCTAATTTCAGGCCTCAGTCCGAACACAAAAGATACACAAAATGTCCCATATCTTTGTCTCCAATATTTTCAAAACCACTATATTGTTTAAATACCTGTAGTAAACGCTCATAATAGGCGTGTACTGACTCTTTTGGTTCCTAAGTAGTTCTGTCAATCTTAACCCAATCGTATTTTTTGGGGAAATCTTTCCCTTTAAGAAAGTGATTACCTGATTGTACTTTTTCATTACTTCTTCTGATGGTGCACCTGTTTTAGGATCTCTAGGGTATTCTTCTTTTGGCCAATCAACAGTAATCTTACACTCTGTCCATAAGTCAGCAGGAACAACAATGTCAAATAAACCATACAAATCTTTTAGCAAAACTTTCGACACCTTTACAAACCTATCTACCTGTTTGTACCATTCAACCGGTTTTTCTCTCAATCTGGGAAAATCATTTGTAAAAGACAATATATCCTGTCTCGACCATGGAACATGTACATATCCACCACCTGGTACTTCTCTCGTTGGACACGCCCTTTAAACCTGTTCCGTTTCTTTCATAGGAAACATAGTCGCTCCTTTATTTGCTGCATCTTCCTTCCTTTGAGACCATCTAACTTTCCAACGATCTACATCTCCCCATTTCTTCAGAATATTCATTATCTCTTTTATCCGTAACCTTTTTCACGAAGCATTCAAACTTTCCAAGTCCTTGTCAGTAAAAGCCAATCTATATGATTTTTGTAACACCTTTGATTTTTCTATGTCTACTCCATACTCACTAGCAGCTTCAGATATTTTTTCATGCAAGTTCTTTGCCCTCCAGGTAATACTTTTACATAAAAACAACAATTCTTCATCATGATAAGTTCCTAATCTGTCAGGGCTTAATGTTCCAATAATCATCTCTTCCAAGTCAACCTTCAATTGGCTTACATTTATACACTGAGATTGTTGTTTTGGCTTTGTTATTTCTTTGATCCAATTGTTTAACTCTTCTGGTGAGGGACCTGCGGAACTCCCTGCTACTAAAGTATCATGTAGTCCTATTTTTCTAGGCTCACATTGAATATTTCTTTGTGGGGTCTCAGTTATCAGCTCATTAATCGGGAGATCTAGCAATGTATTGTTCACATTTTCCTGACCCTCCCCACTTGCACTGCTCCTGATGCTACTACCAGAAACCACTAATTCATGTACTTTAGTTACGTTCTGTCTATCTCCATACAATGGTACTACAGGACCAATCGTTACCGGCACCATCAAGGCTTCTGTATTCAAATTTAACTGATTTATTTTCTGAACTTGTTCTAATCTGGCCAACAATTTTGCTTCATTCTCCTTCATCACTTTCGCTATTTCTGTCATTTTTGGAGTTAACGGGGTTCCCAATTGTGGGGCACTTGGAGTCACGACCCCTAAATTTTCTTCATACGGGGGAGGTCTTTTGTTCATGATAACTTCTATCAATTTATCATCATCCGACTCATTCATATCACCCCCTACAGTTGGAGTCTCTAAATGATTTCTTTTCTCCTAACATTTACTTCCCGTCTGCTCATCAACCGTTAAAACTGGATACAACCCTTCCGTTACTATGGCTCTTCTCCATCTCTTCAACTTTTCGTCCCTGCTTTCAAAAGGGTATCTAAACTTCATACTCCTGTAACCTCTGTTACCAATTCTATACTTTTCTCTCTCAAATGCTTCCACTTCCCATTCTTCCAATGCTTCGTATTGAGTCAATCTAGGATTTGGGACTAATGAATTCATTCGGTTTCTCAAATTTTGCAATATCCTCACATTAAAAGTACCATGTTGTGGTAAAGCTAAAACACCATCGCCTTTCGTATACTCAATCCAATTTTCCATCCACATACATGTATGATATCCTCGTTCTAACATCATAAAGGAAGCAGGTGTCTTTGGAGGCGGAATCGGAATTCCCTCTCTAGTCGCAATTGGTTTATCCTTCTTGAAAAAATTCTTTATTTTCTGCATTAACTTCATTTTCTGACTTCCTCCACTAATGGGTCTGATCGTGTACAACAAAAACAATTTTTCCCGTAATTCTACTCACTCTATTGGTTAACTTTTGTCCTATTCCAGCGCGGCTCACACCAACCAACCAATCACAGTCCTGCTACGTAAGCGAAGTCTTAACCAATGCTAGCGCGACTCACACCAACCAACCAATCACAGTCCTGTGCACGTCCGCTGCCTGGCCAATGTCAGCGCGGCTTTTTCTGACGTCAGTATTACTCCTTCTACTGAACCTCCCTTTACAAACTTTTACGCCAATATTTTCTGAGCTTTTCTCAATCGAATTCTGTTAGTGACAACATAAAACAATGCTACTTTGTCTGTTTCAATAAGTAAAGAAATCGTTTTCAGTTTTCACTTCTTCAAAAGATTTTCTCACAACAGGTCCTAATAACGACCAGCGCTATTTTACCCTTCAGACAAGCTCCAGGTGGACCTATTACTCCTCTAGGGATGAAACCAGAATTTAGTAAGAGGACTTTTTTGGCGTAAAAAGGAGTCCTATTATTCTCCTGGAAACAAAGCTAGAGTTTCGGAAGTGGATCCTTCACTATTCAAACACTCTACTCACATACGAAATTTCCTAAATATAACACCTACAGCCCTCCGTAGCTTGTAGGTATTATTACAACAGACAAAGTACATCTGCAGTGTGGCTTCTTTACTTCTGCCTACTTCCAGCAGATTCCTTCCTGGGATTCTTCAGGTATCTCCGTAACTGGAGTTCTAGACAACATAGAACCTGACACTATCTTTACATGTTAAAACATATAATCAATAACCAATAATCATTACCAAACTAATCAATAATAACCGTCCTCTGCTACCAAAGTAACTGATCCAGCGCCAATACCAATAATTGATCAGGGATTGATACTTCCCAAATTCACTTCAGTGGCCCATACACATTCACCCAGTATCCCTGATGCGCTGGGGTCAATTATTTTCTGCTCATCTCTTATTTCTTAAACTCCTATTCATCTGTTTAAAGTAACATTTTTAAATATCAACTCTTCCTCTACTTGGTCGATGGACCAATTAGTTGAGTAGTTGATGGTAATGATAGGACACTAACTCATTCAGCATTATCGATTAATGACAGACTCTCGGTAAGATTAATAAGTGAGTTTTATCTCAAATTTCAAAATAAATGCTCAACTGCATCAGGTTACAATAACAAACACCAAACCACATGGTCAGAGAAATGATGCAATTTAGATAGACTCATTCTATAATGACATCGTGCAATGAAGGAGTGGATAGAGTAAGAGACAAAAGAGTTCAGCAGAATGATTTTGCCAAACATTATAATACCTAACGGAAAGATAGATGAAGAGACAACAGGTTCATCTAAAAATAATGCATATCAAGTTTTTTGTTGACGGAGTGGATAGGTGGAGAGACAAAAGATTCAGAGACAAATACATTAATGCTGGGAACAACATAGACTAGATACCAACCTATTGGTCTGTAGGGAATACTACCCCCTGAGCCCAGGAGATGATGGAGGCTCCCCAAAGGGAATTCAGGAAAATACCAGAGATTTCAGTCAGGTAATGGGACAGGATAGAATACAGCTAGGCCTCTTCACAAAACCGATGATCAGCGACGCATCTTCCCTCTCTCTCCTGCCTGCCCAAGACTCCTCTCTCTCGCTCTAAACATGCCCCTAAAGGTACCCCAGTTATACCCTTAGAGTGAATGGACCATCCCACTTAATGTTGCATTTCACATTCAATTCGAACAGGGATTGGTGGGTTTTGGGGGGTGTCATGATCATGCCACTATGACTTTGCACTTTATTCAACAACTTATTGTGCAAAAAGGTTCCCATGATCCAAACTTTAATTTATTCATTTGCTTCCCATATATCGATACATTTATTACATTCTTCTTTATTCAGTTCATATTTCCGCAGAGCACGTTCCCGGTCACACGCTTGTATTTAATGAGTTTTATATAGCGCTGGCTAGACCCAAAGGTATCAGAGCGCTTTACATGAGGTTCCACCAAGTTACAAAATTACATCAGGGAACAGGTTACATCAGTTACTAGTAAAACATTTAAAGAGTCTAGAAAATGAGATAAATGGAGCGTAGAAGGGTAAGGGGGTAGGGTGAAGGGGTAGGAGGGAGATACGACGGCGAGACAAAGGAAAATCTGCCCCAAGTCCGGCTGGGTAGGTGACAGCCTAGGGGGAAGTCCACGGCCCATCTCCTCTTTAGCTATCAGGTAGCTCCACCGGGCATCGGCCAAATAGCAAGGTCTCAGCTGAAAAACATTTAAAGAGCATAGGAAGGCGAGATAAATGGAACGTAGAAGGGCAGGGGGGAAGGGTAAAGGGGTAGGGGGAGATACGACGGAGAGAAGAAGGAAAGTCTGCCCAAAATCCGGCTGGGTAGGTGACGGCCGAGGGGGAAGTCCACAACCCATCTCCTCTTTAGCTAACAGGTAGCTCCACCGGGCATCGGTCAGCTAGCTAGGTCTCAACGGTCGGAGGAAGATCACATAGTTTATGTTATGATGGGAGAGCCGGGTGGGGGAGGATGGTGGGGAAGCACCCCTAGCCTCGCTGGTGTAAGCTCGATGAGCCAGTCCATGGAGACCGGTGGAGCGAGAAGGGGGTGGGTGGTGTAAGGGCTTCGAGAGTGAGGAATAGTAGGTAGGAGCCTAGTTGTTTAGTCCGTTTGTGTGGTGGCCATGACGAGGTCAGGCACCCGGGTATTCTGAGATCCCTCGTCCGCTGCCTCCTGATGATTGGGGCTCGCACGGCCACCATGTTGGAGTCAGGCATCCTCCTCCATGAGTGTATTCTCGCCTGACCCCCTTCACCCTCACACTGTTTCTCCGAGGGGTCAGGGACCGGGGGGGTCCAGGTGTAGACAGCCGCCCTCTGTTGCCCCCTGTTGCCGTCCTGAATGCACCACACAACTAAGACGAGGCGGGGGGGACCGCTCACCTCTGCTTTCAGTTGCAAGTGTTTCTGGGCTCCTGAGAACATGTCTGGTATCCCCGCTGCGGCCGCGGCTTCTTTTTACATGCAGCGGCTGGGCCTCACAAGCGGATGGAGGCTCCCGTACACCTGGATCGCGCCTGGATGAATCCTCGACAATGCTCAGGGCTGAGCCTTCGGCGCCATCATAGAATCAGCCTACAATAACATCAAAATTCGCCCTGGAGTTGTAACTTGGATACAAAATTGGTCATACTTGGTGTTTTCCACATATGACTGAAGCGCTGTCACAGTACAAGTGCACCCTCGTCAGAACTGCAGCACTCGGGATCGCCAGGGGCAGGAATACTGTCTCGTCTTCATGAGTCCGCCATCTTAGGGTCAGGCACCATATATAAAAGGATTCATCAGGCAGCCGGATTCGGACCCCCCAAGAGGCGCTTTTCGTGAGTCACTCGCTCTGCATCAACAACGGATGCACAAAAGCACAATCTCTCCTTCGCAACTTCGTTGTATTCGGGAACGCCGGTCTTCGCATTGCATTCAAGCCGCCATCTTAGAATCAGGCTTCATTACGATAAGAGCACCGCAGGGTATTAAAATGTGACAGTCCCAGTATAAATGCCTTACCGGAAGGTGTATCCGGGCAAATCTTTGTGAAACAAGTGTTCGAAAGGGTTTTCCGAGGCTTAGTTGCTTTCAAATGAGTCCGTGAGGTTGTTGCTCTCAATCTGCCATTTTGTGTCGCCGCCGATCCACACTTGGCTAAAATACCGACGATAAATGTGCTCAAGGCAGCACTCCATGTTCAATAATGATGGTGCCATCCAAAGGAGCGCACCATCGCAGATCGAATTCTGGTACACTGGTATGCCACCGATCTCGATATCTCCGGAATCATTGCATACAGTCTCCGCTTGAGACAGAGAGACGCAATCCGGCAGCCATCGGCTGGCTGAGCTTGCATGCCATTCCTTGGGAACGGGGTTTTGGCAGTCAAATGATGCTCTGGCCTTCACTCCTTCATGTCATTTTGTAATGCCCAGCACAACTTGCGGGCCTCATGTCAGAGTAGACTCTCTCCGAGGAAACTTCCCCCTCCCTGTCACGTAATTTTTTCCAAGATGGAGGCTTCATTTAGCAGGCTGAAGTAAATGAAAACGAACAAATATTAATTATATGATAATGAAACCTTCACTGTTCCCCACCCATCTTGCACTACTTCCTCATTATGATTACCTAGCATAAGCCTAATGCAAAAGCGGCATTAGTAATTTAACCCTTTGAAGCAATATGCAACGTGCAAGCACTGATGTACATGCGGCATACTCGTGCAACTTCTTTGTTTATTTTTCACAAAACAAGATTAATACCAATTATTTATTTACGTATTAATTCAGGCATGCGCAAAGCAATTCTCATATGTTTATGTGGGTGCATATTAGATTTTTAATCACATCTACTTACTGTTAGTATGTATTATGGGGGCTTGGTCCGAGCAGGTTTCAATTTTGCCAAACCCTGCTCCATCAATACCGAAAGTCGTGAAGTTAGGATTTTGTCTCAGGTTACTTTTGTGAATCGGGCCCTTTATGAGCAATCCAATACATTTAACAGAATCCAAAAACAACATAATTAAAAACAAATAGAATATACAATATACAATAAGTAAACAAAAATCCAGGTATGAAGGCAGTGTACAATCAGCTCTTCATTTGACAATCTGGTTCATATGTCTTGAGATTCATTTCAAGTTTTGACTCAAAACTGCAAAAGACACGCTAGCTGTCTCCTCGTCTTGAGTGTCTGTAAACTCTATCTAGAGCAAGATAAAATAGCTTCATTCAATCTCCCTAATGTTACTTGGGAAAATTTGTAGCTACAGGATATTTATCATCTGTTTTAGTAATTGCTCACATATGTTCTAAAAATCAATTTTTACTTTGCAGGGACTGTAGTATTCCAAATGTATGTAAGTATATGGTAATACTATAGCCCCACCCTAGTCAAAAGGTAGTGGAGTGCTGTGCAGGATCAAAAGAAAGCATACATTCTATAGGTCATAGGACAGGTAGCTGTGTTCTAGATGATTACTGCATTGTAATGTATTGTTCTTTCAACAGGTGCATTTTCAACTCCTTCCTAAATTAGAACACATGGTGGAAGTCATGATGGATATGGGATGTTGTTTTATATATTGGGTACATAGATGGAAACGTCCTACTACCTTGTTCTTTCATTTTTGTACTTCTTAGTCTGCAGTCTGATGGTGTGCAGAGAACCACCAGAGATGATAAGTTTGTCTACCAGATAAGGAGGATGCTGGTTGGCATGGCTTTGTAAATGATGCAGTTCATTTTGAAAATGGTGCAAGCAGGCAAGGGGATGCAACGGAGTTCAATCAGGATGTGGTTGTTGTGCTCATATTTGGATGACATATGCTGTAGCGTGTAGGATGCCCTTAAGGGAGGGTGGTGTAGAAGCTGGAAGGCCATGTAAAGAGCATTACCACCATCCAGATGCACCTGTATAAGGGCTTGAACAGCAGTTTTTTAAGTCAGTCTCTGGAAGAAATGTTTTCACTCTCTTTTGAAGCTAGAGCTGGTACCAGGCTATATTTCAATTTTTCTCAATTTGTTCTTTGAGAGCATGGTTGGTGCCCAGAGTGAATTCAACTGAATTGGCACTCAATGAAGGCTGGGGTTCAAATTTGTCAAGGTTCATGTCATTGATTCAATTTTGTAGTGTGTCTTATTTGTTGTTCTTGGTAAATAACAGGAATTCTGTCTTGGTTGAGTTGAGCTTCAGGTAGTTACAGGTAGTTACAGGACATCTGGGTCTGGATCTGAGCAGGCATTTTTTGAGGCATTGGAGGTCAGAAGTAAAGGAGAGTTTTATGTACAGTTGTGTATTATCTGCATATTGATGAATCCTGATACTATCATCACCAAGAGGCTCCATGCAAAGGTTAAAAACATCAGGAAATAGTATGGCAACCTTGGGGACTCCAGATGATTGGGATATTTTGGGACCTGGGGTGTCCATGTGAAGAAACAGTTGTTTCCTTGAAAGGTAAAAGGAGAACTAGTTAAGGACATTGCAGCTGTATCCCACTTATGACTTAGGATATGTAAGTGGGTGGGATGGTTGACTATGTCAAAGGCAGTTAAATGGTTCAACAGTATCAGGAGGCAGGGGTCACCTTCATCTGTGGTCAAGAGGGCTCATCTTTGAAGTGTAAGGTAGAGGGTTACGTGGTTAGGCATGACCTGAAGCCTAACTTGTAGTCTTGTAGGAGGTGGTTAGCATCTTGGAGTTGAACATAGACCGTTTTCATATATCTTCCCGATGAATGGTAGATGAGTGAGAGGCCGGAAATTCATGAATGAGAGATTCAGGCATGTCTTGAGAGCTTCTGGGAAAATTCCTTGAGTGAGGGAGGCACAGTGATACTGGAGAGTACGGGTGAGAAAGCGTCTCTATAGAGAGCTTTGATGAAGGATGAGGTTAGGACACTGTATTTATAAGAAGTGGCTTTGAGGGAGTTGAGTATGTCAGCAAGATCTGCACGAGCTAGGGCTTTGAAGGCAGATCATTGTAGGATTCTATGGGAAGGGCTGGGCATAAGAAATTAAGCAGGCTAGCTGTAGTAGATATGCTGTTGGATCTGTTTTTCACTGAAGAAGGTGTTGATGGAATTGCACTTTCTGTGGAGTGAGGAGTATGAGAGTTTGGCAAAGGATTTATACAGTGCTTGATTGTCTTTAAAAGGGTAACAACAGAACTCAAGCGGTAGGGCTCCCGGCACTAGCGCACTAGGCGTATTCAAATGTTAAAAAAAGAGTAAGTAATAAGGAAAAAAGTGCTCACTTCTCGTGGTTTACCGCAAAGCACCCACACTAACAAATACTAAATTACAAGAAGAAGGAGCAACACAATTTAAATACAATAATGTCTATATTAGAATCAATTCTTCAAAGCGAAAGAAGTCATTAGGCAGATAATTCATAATGTAGATCCCTTCTTCTTTATTGTAATTCAAATCAAAAAAAATTCCTCTCTGGAAGTGGTCATTCGATTATTCAAATTATAGACTTGCAGCTTTGTGGTATATATCAAATCATTCTTCCTTGCAATACTTAATTCAGCCAACGCGTTTCGTCTAAAAGACGTCATCAGGGCTGAAATAATAGAAAAAACAAATATAACTATTCAATTGAGACTTAAAAATGCATGACCATATTAAAAGTATAACTCTGCCTATATCCATTCTAATGTTGTGCCAGTATAAGATAGAGGTACTGTATTTCAAACAATGTAATTGTAGATTATTTCCAATATATTAAGCATCCTTACATCACTAATAGTTCATCACCTAAACACATTTCTATATTCTTAATACAATAGTAATAGACCTATATCCAATGATAATGCATTCCTATACAGTTGACACAGATCCCAATTACCATAAATTGGAACAGCATTGTATATCTAATCAATTATGGCAACCAAATAAGTCTTTATTTTATTTTATGGTCAACAGGGGTGTAAGAACCGATAATCACTTTTATATTAGAACTAAATTCGTATCTTTGTAATTTAAGGTGAATATCCTCGTTAAAAAAAAAAAAATTCTCAAATACACCGCATGAATCTAATTTTGAGTACGCTAGTACTCATAGAGGAGTTTCATCTAAGATGGAGGGGGGGAAAAAAAAAAAAAGAAGAGAACATAGAAAATTTTAAGACTTAGGTCAAGTTAGACCAATTTAGTTGCATTTAATAATCTAAATTAAATAATTCTTACCTATTTAATCTCTGTTATTTTTGCGCGTCTATTTTTCAAGCAAACGGTCTGATTCAAATCTTTATGATGTGAAATTCTTAAAAATAAACATATAAAGCATTTAAATGATAATATTTCTGAATAGTAATGAATTATTCAAAACTATACGTTAACTTATAGCTAAATTAGAGTGCAATTCCAAAAATGGTTATTCTATTCCTCATTTAAATAAACTATTCCCTCTCTGCATAAGCCAGTAGCTATAAAACTCGTTCTTAAAGGCTAAAATTGCCTTCTGTCAAAAGACCCGTCTCTAACCGGTCGTCCCATAAGGCCATTGGTGGTGATTGATTTTTATCAGCATCAAGTTGAGGCAAACACCACATCATCCTGTTAACATAATCCGAGTTAGTCCATCGGTTAAAGCGCCCTATTCAGTAACCAAAAATCATCCATCTCACGGGTTCGATTCTGCTACCAGGAAAGAACAGCAAATACATCCCAACCCTGAGTATCCTCTTTTATAATGCAAAAAATTATATATAAAAAGAAGAAATATATTGTGGTGAAGATAATAAATTGGAAAAGTTTATTGAAAAAGGGCGTGAATTAAAAGAAAATATATTTAAGGAAGAGGACATTTATAGTTGGGAGGAGAAAAAACAGCTAAATGCAGCCTGAAAAATCATTGCAGGCACCCAAATAAACAATGTAAGAGGCAAAGTCGCCTCATAAACCCCCATTTGTACTAGCTCTTACCTCAATAATAGTAGTGGTTATTAGTAGTTAACCGTCATCGTCAGCCTGGCCCGATAAATCCCGCTGCAACCGTGCGGTCAAAGCTAACATCTTAAATACCTCCCAATATCCAATCCCTGTTGTAATGCAAAATATATGCTAGCCAATCGAAAAGATAGTTTTTCTATTCCTCATTTAAATAAAATGTTCCCTCTCTGGTCCATGAAGTATATGGTAGCCAATGAAGAAGATGGTTATTATATTCCTCATTTAAATAAAAAGTTCCCTCTCTGAAAACGCCAGTAGCTGTAAAACTCATTGCTATTGGCTAGAAAATGCCATCTGACCAAAATCCTGCCTCCCACTTGTTGTCCCTTAAGCCAATGGTGGTCATTGATATTTATCAGCATCAAGTTAAGGCAAACACCACATCATGCTGTTAACATGGTCCGAGTTAGTCCATCAGTTAAAGCACCCTATTCAATAACCCCGAATCATCAACCTCGCCGGTTTGATTTTGCTACCCAGAAGGAACAGTGAAAGCACACCAACACTCAGTATTTCCTTTTATAATGCAAAAAAAAGGAAATATGTGGTACTATTTTATTTGAGGGAGAGGAAATTTGTAGTTGGGAGGAGTCAAAGAAGAGAACACGTCTATTATCAACGTGCTAGTTAGAACAAGTCCATGAACATGATGTGTTGTTTGCCTCAACTTGATGCTGATAAAAATCAATCACCACCAATGGCCTTATGGGACGACCGGTTAGAGACGGGTCTTTTGACAGAAGGCAATTTTAGCCTTTAATAACGAGTTTTATAGCTACTGGCTTATGCAGAGAGGGAATAGTTTATTTAAATGAGGAATAGAATAACCATTTTTGGAATTGCACTCTAATTTAGCTATAAGTTAACGTATAGTTTTGAATAATTCATTACTATTCAGAAATATTATCATTTAAATGCTTTATATGTTTATTTTTAAGAATTTCACATCATAAAGATTTGAATCAGACCGTTTGCTTGAAAAATAGACGCGCAAAAATAACAGAGATTAAATAGGTAAGGATTATTTAATTTAGATTATCAAATGCAACTAAATTGGTCTAACTTGACCTAAGTCTTAAAATTTTCTATGTTCTCTTCTTTTTTTTCCCCCCCTCCATCTGAGATGAAACTCCTCTATGAGTACTAGCGTACTCAAAATTAGATTCATGCGGTGTATTTGAGAATTATTTTTTTTTAACGAGGATATTCTCCTTAAATTACAAAGGTACGAATTTAGTTCTGATATAAAAGTGATTATCGGTTCTTACACCCCTGTTGACCATAAAATAAAATAAAGACTTGTTCGGTTGCCATAATTGATTAGATATACAATGCTGTTCCAATTTATGGTAATTGGGATCTGTGTCAACTGTATAGGAATGCATTATCATTGGATATAGGTCTATTACTATTGTATTAAGAATATAGAAATGTGTTTAGGTGATGAACTATTAGTGATGTAAGGATGCTTAATATATTGGAAATAATCTACAATTACATTGTTTGAAATACAGTACCTCTATCTTATACTGGCACAACATTAGAATGGATATAGGCAGAGTTATACTTTTAATATGATCATGCATTTTTGAAGTCTCAATTGAATAGTTATATTTGTTTTTCTATTATTTCAGCCCTGATGACGTCTTTTTTAGACGAAACGCGTTGGCTGAATTAAGTATTGCAACGAAGAATGATTTGATATATACCACAAAGCTGCAAGTCTATAATTTGAATAATCGAATGACCACTTCCAGAGAGGAAACATTTTTTGATTTGAATTACAATAAAGAAGAATGGATCTACATTATGAATTATCTGCCTAATGACTTCTTTCGCTTTGAAGAATTGATTCTAATATAGACATTATTGTATTTAAATTGTGTTGCTCCTTCTTCTTGTAATTTAGTATTTGTCTTTAAAAGGGTTCTGATTCGGATGGCAGCTTAATTGTTGGTATTGGTATACTACTTTGCTTTGGTTGAGGATGAATTGTCTGTGTGTTGTTCAGAGGGGCTACACTATCATGAGGTAATTGGGAAATTTGTTTTTATTCCAATTTCCATTTTGAATCTGAGGGTGCATTGTTAATTGTCAGAAAATTCTTTAGAGTACCAGCGTACCGAAGACATTGGCTTGAACTAGCATGTTTTAATTGGGGTATGGATGTTTAAATAGTTTTCAAAAAACAAGAGAGGAAATTGTGTCGAAGGGTGTCAGACATTTATTTGGGAGAAGAGTTCAAGCATTATGTTGCCTGTGGGCAAGTCTTTGAAGGATCTGGAGGTTTGTTTGTCTCTTTTGTGTTGATCTTGGTTTGGATGCAAAGGAGGGAGAAACGGGTGGCAAAGTGGTCAGTCCAATTCACGAGTATCAATAAACATGAATGGGATGAACTATGTAGTCATAGTTAAAGACTATGAGTTTAGTAATTCTTTTTTCTGTATTGCTGTGCAATGTCTTAGGGAGAGGTGTGGTGCAGCGGGCAGAGCGGCTGACTCCAGAGCGCAGCGCTCACGGTTTGATCCCTGGCACCGGCGGCAGTTCAGCCCAGCACCATGTGACTCTGGGCAATAGCTCACTTAATCTCCCTGACGGCCCCCAGTGCCTTGAAACCTTAAGGGGTGATATGTTCGCGCTTTACAAATATGGACTATATTATTATATTATAAAGTGTGAAATGCTACAACTGTGTATACAGGCTTTGCATTTACCGTACATAAAAAACCCAGCGATTTGTTCAGAATGGTGCTCATTATCCTCCTCAAAAATAAGTGCCACTGACCAAGTATCTCGAATTAATCTATGTATGTACATTTAGATGCATCTTGTATATGTTGTAAACGTATTTAACATTTTCGGAATTGACTGGTATTTAGTTAATCATGTCTTGATGGTGTATGACTAGTAAAATTATGTTGTGATTAATTGAATGGTATTAGTTGGTTGCTGTTGTGTGATGCTTGTTCTGTGGTATCTCATGTTAGGTTTTTATAGGAGAT
The DNA here is from genome assembly GCA_963921515.1 of Calotriton arnoldi. Lineage (NCBI taxonomy): Eukaryota > Metazoa > Chordata > Amphibia > Caudata > Salamandridae > Calotriton > Calotriton arnoldi. Next base: position 1,133,725 of record CAWUFW010003524.1, read on the forward strand.
TTTCCCTTTTTAATGTGTTTATCCTTTGGACGGCTATCCTTAGCACCCTACCTGGATATCCCCTTGCTCCAAATCATTGTAAAGGTTCTTACTGGGCGTAATTAGAGCTTTTAGTGAGTGGTGTTGAAGCTACTATTATGTCTAATCAATTCCCCATAGGGAATATTCCATTTAAGAGGGATTGGATGACTGCTTGTAGCAGGTTGCATTATATTCCCTCCTATATTCTTTCTTAAACACCAATGTCGCCAAGCTGCATTCTCTAAATATCCATTGTAGTTCTAAAATTCAGATGTCTGTGTAGCTGTAACTGAATCTAGGTTAGTTTTGTTAATATTCAATAATCTATTAAACTCTAAAAGTTCAGTGCACTATCATTACAAATGACAAAATGGTCATCTATGTAGCCCTGACATACATTTTTCCAAAAGGCGATCAGTGGAAACCTGCCCCTCACACCAGACTGTACACAAGTTAGCATAGCTGGAGGTGAAGCAGTGGCCATCACTGCTCCTCTCACCTGTTTATATGGTTGACCATCAAAAATAAGTATGTTCCCTGTTAAAGAAAAATCAACCATTTTGAGCAACATCCTAGTAGAAATTACCTATATATCTGGCTTTCAGAACATTTTGACTTGCTTCTATCCTTTCCCATGTTTGATGCTTGTGTGGAGTGAGGTCAGATCAAGGGTCCCCATGATATAGTTTGGTTCCCAATTTATGTCATTAATTTTGATGAAAAATCTACACCAAATGAAATGCCAGGGCAAACATGTAAGACATTTTGAGAAACCATTACTATTGCATAAAATGCTCAGGAATCACCTTAGACGTGCAATGTGTATTTAAAAAGGAAAAGGTAGTCAATTAATAGACATTAATAAAATGGTCGTAAAAAATGCAGCAGATTGATTTTTCATGAATCTCATTTGCATTTTTTAAATTACATAAGGAAAGCATTTTTGGTATTTTTCTTATTATGCAAACACAACAAACACTATGAAATATCAATATCTTTGTTTTTGCACTAATGAAAGAAGTGTCCCAAACTAGTTTACTCTACTTTTGCACTGCTCATAAACTGTCCACAAAACTAGCTGGATTTTTCTGAGTTGCTATGAGATCAAGTCTTTAATTACACACAGATAACCTATTGACTTTGGCTGGTGACCAAGTATCTCAACTGCATAGCTGTTATCTCACTTTGTCATCACTTTCTAAGTATGTGGAAATGCTTGAAGTATCTGTGGCTTCACTGTACCGACTTGGAAAGAGATGCCAGCAAGCATCTTCTAAAGAAAGTCACAAAGTTAATAATGACATGTCCAAAGTAGGTTTAGAGTCACTCCCAATTGTAGTAATTACAAAGTATAGGGCAATGGTTCTGTCTATCCGTCTATCTGGGACCTCGCACAGTTCGTTGTCCCATTGTTAGGCTGACTGCGACGTAATCCCCAAAGGTTTTTAGTGTCTGCTTCCGTAGTGTTAAGCCATACAGAAGAACCGCAACCCCATGATAAGCATGCTGGTCTGAAAGTTCCTAGGTCCATGTACCGTCATATATATGCCATATACGGCAGTACATGGACCTAATTACTACAATTGGGAGAGACCCTAAACCTACGTTGGACATGTCATTATAAATATAGCTTTGAAAAAGTGCAATGGATGAAACACGTGTCGGCTGCGGCATTGTTGGACAGCATTGTTTGGAAATCAGCATTTGGAGTAAAAAATCGCGTGGAATATCTTACTATATGTGGACTGGAATTCATAACGGACTACAAACAGGAGTCCCATCTTGTGGTTGAAACTGTGTGTGCTTGAGTGCAACTTTTTGTTTTGGTTGTCAGCATGGAGCCACTGGATGGAGACGTGGTGAAGATTTCTACATTCAGACTTGGGATTTATATTTCGTCGGATGGGATATCCATCACCGTTGTGACGGAGTAACTCGTCTGCTGAGATCTAAATCAGGCCCCTAGTCTCTTTCTTGGAAGTTGAAAATCTCTAGTGGGTTGAGGCTCGAGGCTATAGCCAACGAGGGCTTCAAAAGACCAGATACCCCATATGCAAATGATCCTGAACAGGATTTTCTGCTGTTGAGAAGAACTTAGTGGGAGCTGCCCTGTAGGCTTGCCAACTGAGATGCACCTTGGGCGGATCGATGAGCAGGTAGATCCCGGTCTCCTCTTGGCTCTCAGAGCAGTTTTTAGTCACAAATGCCTGAAGGCCCATGTTTTCAATTTTAGCTATCTGGGACCTTTAGCACTTCCAATGGCCCAGGACTGGAGAGGCACCACTTGGAGGGTTAGGACTGAGGCTGGGTCCAGATGCGGATTCAAGATGGTTGGAGTCTTTTCTGTCCTTGAGACTCTGATCAGGAGGCCAGCTAACTATCCCTTAGGGCCACTCTGGTAGCCCTGGGTTCAAGAAGTGGATCAGGGCTGAAGCAGCAGGGGAGGCCTCTGAGGCTTCATGCCAGACTTCAGAAGAAGAGCAGTCCTTCCAGGTACAGCAACGCAGCTTTCTCATCAATTTTCACATCAGCCACAGCAGCAGCAGTCCTCTGAGAGTCCTTCAGAAGCTCAGAAAGTGAACTGAAAAGTCAGCCTGAGAGTCTAATTTTTTAACCTGGTGCTTTCTTTGAAGTAGGGAGAAGATTATAGAGTTTTTCTTTGAAGTGCTTGAAATTTCTGACTCCCCTGGCCTGGTTCCAACCTGGCTGCAGGCGTAATGCACTAGTATGAAGTCCTTTGTGCGAAGCCAGTGACAGCCAATTTATATGCAAGTGGGGCAGTGCTCAGCTCTGCCCCCATCCTGCCAGTGATGGCTCATCCAGGCACACCTAATCCTTATATTGTGTGGCTGTCTGGGAAGAATAAACAAAGTCCAAATGCCAACTACAACCAGTCAGCCGTCTGGCATCAAATAAGAAGGGCAGGAAAATGTCAACTTTCTAAAATTGGTCTTTTCAAACTTGTAACCTAAAATCTGAATTTATCATTAAAGAGGATTTTAAATTGCAATTTCTCAGAAACCAAACATGAAATCTCTATCTGTTTCCAATCAAAAGTTAGCACTTAATAAATGTAATAAGTCAACCAAATGTTTTCCTATATGAGAGGTAGTCCTCACAGTAGTGAAAAATGCAACTGTGAGTTTTTCATTATCAAGACGTGTAAAATGTAAACGTACATGTCCAGCATTTTAAGTGCTAACCACCCTGCCTTATAGGCTACCTTGGGCCTACCTTAGGGAGGACTTATATGTAATATAAAGGGGAGTTTAAGGCTTGTCAAGGTTCTTTTTTGCCAAGTTGAAATGGCAGCTTAAAACTGCATAACATTCAGGCTGCAATGTCAGACGGGGCATGTTTTAAAGGGCTACTTAAGTGGGTGGCACAATAAGTACTTCAGGCTCACTATTAGCATGTAAGTTACAGGCCCATTGCAGATGGTATACCACCTTACTAGGGACTCATAAGTAAAACAAATAAGCCAATCAAGTGTAGGTCAATGTGTCTAAAGAGTGACCACAATCACTTTAGGACTGGTTAGCAAAACGAATTCAGAAAATTAGGAGGCTTAAGGCAAACAGTTTGGGGAAAGGCTACCTTAAGGCTGACAGATCTAACACCCTGGCTTGTCCCTTTTGACCCCTAGCACTGCCTTTGCAACCCCTGCACTCAGTAATGACAAATGCAATCCCAGAAGATTTTCACTGTTTGTTTTCTGCAGATCTGACTGCGACATCAGGCATTAAACTAACACAGTAACACAAATACATACAACTAAATGTCTGTGGTTGGCGCTTTGATCTTTTAGCCACGTTGCTTGACAAATGCAATTTTTGTGATTATACATTTTACAGAGGGGTCTTCATCCTACATAAGAATCTTTCTGTCCTGAAGATGGTCTACTAAATGTATCACATGACAAGACCCAAACGTCGACCAGTTTAACCCATTTTCATGAACAAAATAATATTGTTATATAGGAATTTTTCACTGAATGTTAAAGAAACATTTCTATTTGTAAATAGGTTTTAGAAATGGGTGATCTACATAAGTGACTAGTAGATATTTCTATTTTGAAGACTGTTGATCTCTGTCGCTTGTGTATATGTGAATATTGTTTTGTACCTTTCAAATTAATTTATTTGATCATACATTTCCACAAAAAAAGAATACACCCGTTATTGATTCATTTTTTGATTCATTCACTTTTGATTATATAAATTAATTTAGAAAATTCATATGTTTGAGGCTATTAGTTTGGGCACTCATAAATGACATTGTCAATTTTGTTTCACTTTTAGAAAGCTGGCATTTTCTTTTGTTAGCTATTTGGTGCCTGTTACCTGTCTCTGTACAGTCTGATTTGGGTGACACCTGGGCTTTGTGTTTTCCCTCTAGACAGCCACACACATAGGGAGATTAGGTGTGACTTGAGAGGTCATCCTGGGAGATGGAAGGAGATGTGGGCTGCATACCTCCTGTAGTGAGTCTGGAGCCAGAACAGGAAGGCAGGACCTCTGTGCAACTCAAAGGCCTGTCTTTGAAGTCTCCTCCACTTCAAAGGCTCAACTGGGTTAAGTGCTGGACCTCAGACACCTCCACTTCAGTACACTTCTGGACATGTGAAGACTCTGTCAGGAAGGACTGCTATGCTGCAGAAGGACTGCCACTCTGCTGGACTGCCGCTTTGTTGGACTCCTACCTTGCTGTGCTGCCCTGCTGTTTGCTATTCCTCTGTCTGGATGAGAAGTACTGGACCTGCATCAGTTAAATCCATAGTGACTATGAGGGCTTGCTGGCTTGCCTCCTGATCTGAAGTCTCAGGGACATAAAAAACTTCCAACCCTTCTGCTGCTGCACCTGGACTCTGCCGTCTGTGAGCCTGCCCTTCCAAGTGGTGCCACCCCAGTCCTGGTTACTTCCTTGGAAGTGAGGCCTAAGTGCTTTCTTCAACCAAACCCATGCATTCTCTCTGGAACCAGCACATCGACTCCGTTGTGTGGATCAGAACTGGCACATTGACATCGTTGTGTGGATCAAACCCGGCACATCACATTCTGAACAGGCGCATCTCAATCTAAATCAATGCATCCTCAGCTGCAGGAGCTGTAGCAGCGCATCACATTTGGAACCAGCGCATCACACTCGGAGCCGACACATCGGTGCTGTTGTGTGGAGAAAAACGATACATCTCCTCCACTGCGTGGCTCAACACCGAAGCATCGCTTTGGCTGCTCCACGCATCTTCTTCTTCGATGACGCAACCTGGATTAAGGTACTTTTGTTCAGCAGGCCTAATTGGGTCACTGTATCCGGCCTGCACTCCATTGTGGTTGTCCTGAACTTTTGACTTTGTCCTGGTCCAGCACCACTAGATAACCCACCTAAGCGCTTTTTGCTGCTAGGCGATACTTTACAATTTATTCTTTAAAAATTCATATCTCGATTTCTACTTGTTGGATTTTTGTCGTTTTGGGTAAAAAATTAAGTTCTATTTTTACATGGTGTGGAGTCTTTTTGTGGTCTTTTCACTGTTTTACTGTTTGAAGTGTTGTACAAATACTTTACACATTGCCTCTTAAGTTAATCCTTACTGCTCTGTGCCAAGCTACCAGAGGGTGAGCACAGGTTCATTTAGTGACTTACCTTGACTAGGATTTTGGTTCCTGCTTGGACAGGGTGCATATCTCTGCCAACCAGAAACCAAATTTCTAACAACCACTGAAATGGATTTGCTGCTGAAGAGAAGAACATAGCAGGAGAAGCTGCAAAATGGATCTGACCAGCGAAGCACCTTGGGCATACAGGCGAGCAGGTTGGTCCCAGTCTCCTCCTGGTTCTCAAAGCACTTTCTGGCCAAATTTTGTCTTAGTCTGAAGTTTTGGAAATGTTGCCATCTGGGCACTTTTAACACCACAACATAGGGGACAGGGCTGATGGGACACTTCTTGTGAGTTCATCACTCACTGAGGCTGGATCAAGATACATGTTCAAGATGGTGGGAACCTTTTATGTCCCTTTAGCTCTGAATTGGAGGCCAGGAAACTAACCCTTGGAGTGACTTCTGGTAGTCATGGGTGCAGGTGAAGAGGCAGGGCTCAACAAGCAGGGCTGGCTTCTGAGGGTTCAAGGCAAGCTCTAGGTAGCAAAGCTGTCCTTAATGGTACAGCGGTAGTCTGGCACAGTCCACAGAAGGCTACAGCAGCAGGCAGTCCTCTGAGAGTCCTTCCACAGGCCTACTAGTCAACTGGAGAGTGGGCCTGAAGGTCCTATTTTATCCTGGTACCCTTCTTCTGGAAGGTGGGAGAAGCTTCTGGAAAAGGTCTTTGAAGTACACAGAATGTATTTACTTCCCTGTCGAACATTATATAGCTACCTGCTCCCAATTCGGAATTACAGCTTATAAAATGTAATAAGGAAACCCCAATGTTAATCAATGGGAGGGGTAGGCCTCACAGTAGTGAAAAACGAATGTAGGAGTTTTTTCACTACCAGGACATGTAAAACTTTAAAGTACATGTCCAATCTTTTAATTACACAGCACCCTGCCCCATGGGCTACTTAGGTCCTACCTTATTGGTGACTTATATGTAATAAAAGGGGAGCTTAAGACTTGGAAAGGGGTTTGAACTGCCAAGTCAGCATGGCAATTTAAAATTAAAATCAGGCTCCAAAGGCAGACCTGGCACATGTTTTTAGGTGCTACGTAAGTGGGTGGCACAATAGGTGCTGCAGGCCCACTGGTAGCATTTAATTTTAAGGCCCTGGGTATAAGGTATTCCACTATACAGATGGCTTATATGTAAATTAAGTATGCCAGTTGGGTACAAGCCAATGTAACAATGTTTTAAGGAGAGAGCACAATCACTTTAGCACTGGTTAGCATTGGTAAAGTGCACAGAGTCCGAAGGCCAACATATACAAATTCAGCAGTCAAAAAAAAGCGGGGGGTAACAGCAAAAGGTTTGGAGGTGACCCTACGGAGAGGGCCAGATCTAACAGTATGTCTGGCCTTTTTTAGCTTAGCTAGCTGTGTCAAAACAGTGGGAAAAAAATCTACTTAATATCAAGTTAAAAGTAAATGTCATATTGTGAAGGATAAATAGATAGATTTGGTGAAGTGCTCATTCCTTCGAAAATATTTAACTGATTTTTCTCAAACACACAGCTAACACACATTTTTCAAAAGAGATGCATGACCCAATTCTTGTCACGTTTAAATTCAAATACCACAAAAATGTTGAGGTTTGTGGATTTCGTTATCCGAAATACCAGAGATGGGAAAAAGAGCTAGACAGCAGGAAATGCCAAAAGAAATAATTTTCTCAAGGAAATAAAGAACTTAACATACCTTGGAACGTCCTGGATCAAACTCTGTTTTACTGAAAACCTTTCTGTAATATTCTTTTTTTAGATGAGCTTTGCACACTGTCTGAAGCTTCGTACCCTAGTAGTGCTTGGTTTTAGGGTTATAGGTCGTTAGTCTGCTGCAAGAAACGTTATTTGCTTAGCTACTCACTCGCCTCTGGTAGACAGCAGAGTGACCTCAGAATTATTCACATACAAAGAAATAATATTTACTGGTAATTTAATTATATGACGTACTGCCCAGTCTCCTGGCACGGTTCTGCCTTTGCATGTGCATGACATGAGCGCATGCCCTACTGATTGTTCAAAGTTAACTTATTCTGGTCCTGTAATGTGTGCAAGTCGGCAAGGAACTTTCAGTGAGGGCAATGGGAACTATGATGGAATTAAAATTATGTAACTCAAACTAGTTATTAAAGTAAGCGTTTCTCTTTGAGTTTCGTAAACAAGCTAATCATCGAAGGAATGCTGCAGTCCAAAAATGTTAGCTACAAGGGTGTGAAACGGCTTTCTTCACTTGCGAAGTTTTGAGAAACATTAAAGTTATTGTCTTAACTTCTGTGCATTGCAAGATAATTTTCACTGCATTATGGGATATTATTCACTCTATTCGAACCCAGCCGAGAAGGAAAATGTCTGCAGAATATTTCTATACAACGTTATGTTTTTAAGTTTTTCCTATGCTCAATGACACTTATATACAGAAATATTCGCAACAAACTTCCATTTCCTAATATCTAGCAAAAGTGGCTAAAGCAAACACCTTTGCAAGCTTTGCAAAGTTGTAACATTTTCCCAAATAACTTCGGGAAGATTGCAAAATATTTCACACAGACATGTTACTCACACTGTTGCTAAATCATGGGGTCTGAATGCAATTTTTTGCAACGCGTGGTTTAACTGCAGATGGTGTGTGGCTGATTTCCCCTGTGTTATTTGCTCTTTGCAGAGTAACAGAGAGCCAAAAAACAAGTACTGCAAATGCCATTTGCTTCATGGTCTGTAAAAGGCATGCCCATAAAGAAACGTAGCTTATGCATGTATGGACAGAGCAGACACATATGCATAAAGACCAACCTATTCAACCAAACACAGATTTAGAGAAAGTGAGGGCACCAGGGTGCAGTTAAAGGAAACAGAGTGTTCTACAAACACAAATTGTAAGAAAATTGGTTATTAGTTAGGGAGGATGTGAGTACTTCCCAAGTAATAGTTCCAAAGTCGTCTCACGTCCTTTATAAAAGTTCAATAAATGAGCCAGGGCTCAACCCCTCGTAGCTAGGGCACAGAGCAAAAAGACTAAACCTAATGATAAGTGTGTAAAGTGTTTAGCAGTACCAAAACAATTACAAAATTAAAACACAACACAATTAAAATACCACAATAAATTGTTTAAAATAGAGAACATTTGAATTTAAAAAGAAATCAAAAATAATTAAAATCGAATATGGGGAATCACAGATAGGATTTTTTTAAAATTTTGTAGGGCAAAAAGTGGCAAGAGACAGTCAAGCAGAAATCACTGTTTGTGATTGACCAGGACCTAGGTGCAATGTCATACTGACCTAGAAGGACCTAGGTTGGATAAACCAAACGAGTCATCCAGGTCAAAGAGTTTACCTTCTGACTTGTCCCTGAAATGGGCCAAGTGTTTTTTATGATCTTATGGTCAAAATAAAGTTATTATGATGAAAAGGGCCATGGTTGCAGGTTGTATCCGATGAAGTCCTCTCGAAGTTGAATAGCCATTGGGCGAGGTCTCTGTGAAGTTGTTGGTTTGGATGGGAAAAGCTCCATGCAGGAAACTTTAATTTAAAGCCATTGAAGTCCGCTCATCTGGCAAATATTTTATAACCCTTATCCCTGTTATGATTTCTACCTTCAAACTTAGAAATTGAGCTATAGATTGGCAGAGGGTAAGTACTCTGTCCATCAGGGTGGCAGAGGATGGTATGGCTGCCACCGCTGGCCCAGCAGTATTCTGTGTACCTTGACAGGAACTTCCTGTCAAGGTACAAATAGTTTTGTGGATGGCAGCCATCAGTTTTGACAGCTGTCCACCAAACTTTGACTTTGACCTCATGTATTACATCACTTATGCCATGTCCTGTGACATCATTGATTAAATCAAAGCAACATCTGAAATTACATCATTGATGACAACACTGCATTACAGGGGTGTGAATTATATTTACTTAAGGGCATGAGTAATAGTTACTTGACATAACTATGAGTGGTGAATTTCAGTGGCTTTGTTAGTTTATAATGGTATGTTTTAACAGATATTTTCACCTAACTATAATGTTCCTTTAAACTTTGTTTTTTTCAGTGATTTTCTAAGGCTTGCTTTAATGCAAAGTAAGATATTAGTACCATACCTTACTATACCTTCATTTCAGCCATTTTTTTCTCCAAGGAATTTCTATGGTTTTGTTAATGTGAAGTAAAATTTTATTATCATACGTAATGCCAACTACATGCCATGCATGGCCTTTGACAATACACGGCATGGGGTTATCTGTAGGGCTTAGCCCTGCAGCCAAACCCCCACCAGAATCTGCCCACCCCAAAATAAACAAATGCACCACCACCCACTGGCCCTGGCCCACTTGTACTATTTTACGGTGTATTTGGTGGATACACAGTGAATTCACCGTGAAACACCGTAAATATTTTTTAGATTTTAGAAATATATTTTTTTGAGCTCTATGGGGCATCCATCTGGGACCAGGGTTAGGATGGCAGTGTATTCCTACCTTGCCGTCTTACATCTTTTTTTATTATCTGTCCTGCATCCTAAGATGGTTGCCACTATGTCGTTTTTGATGTGGTGCCAGCCAATCAGATCATATATTGATATCTGTCAGCTCCGCAGATCCTTTGTGTCGTGAAAAAAACAAAGTTTCTGAGCCTTAATATTTCAAAAACTATCAAACGGACTTACACCACCAAAATATTTTACACCAATATATATTTCCCAGTGGCCAATAGTTTTAGTTAGGTCTGCTATTCCATATGAAAAGCAAGTTTTGGAATGCCTCTAACTTTGGCACCATTTGACAAATATTCATGAAGCTTTCCCAAAAACGTCTCATCCATCACAGCTATTATCTATAAAGTTTCGGGGTGATTCATCAAGTGTGGGCTGAGAAAAAGGGGGTCTCAAAACGTGTTTTCACTATTTATTTCTTCATAAGAAAGTTGAACAGCGATACTGCAAAAACTGCTGAATGGAATTACAACAAATTTGGCAGAAAGCTAGATCTTGGCCCAGAAATAGTGCTTTTGTGTTTTGTTGAAAATCCGTTCAGTAGTTTTGGAGTAATTAAGGTTTAAAAAAATTATAAGTATATATCACACCATGGAGGATCCTGAGATCAGATTGGCTGCCACCACCTCAACCAGGAAGGGGTGGCAGACATCTTAGGACTCGGTCCCGAGCCTTAAGAATTAAAAAAAAAAATACATTAGCGGGCAAGGTACAGATATCCTGACTCACTAGACCTGGTGGTGGGGGGTCCTTCTAGGACCCCACCTGGGGCCAAAAATGTTTTTTTTATTTTGCGAATCCACAGCAAAACATTTTTAAAAAACACAGGCTCCTGTGCATTTAAAAATAAAAACCCTAGTGGGCCAAGGCTGGGGAAAGCGCGGTATTTATTTAAAGAGGAGGAGGTGTGCATGTGGTGTTTCCCCAGTCCCCAAGCCTCCACGAGGCTCTGTTAACCCCACCCCTGAAAATTTCATAAAGAGGAGGGGGGATGCACAGCCCATCCCCGAACCTTCAGGAGGCCCAGGGAACCCTATTCCACTGGGCTGTCTTTCAAATAAAGGGGAGGGGGGGCCACATGACCCCTCTCTCAGAGACTTCATACTCTGGGGTAGGCTCAGTTACGGTATTCCGGGGTCCTCAACCCCTGGGGCAGGGAAAAAGGAAAGACCTTCCACTGGATGGAAGCACAAAGCTGCTCCCACCTGCTCTTGGGATGGAAAATGCTCTGATTGCTCCCACCCCATGAGACCAAAAGAAAACTGCTCCTGCAGAGTTGGAGCAATGCCGTGCCTGCTGCACCCATGATTGGTGCAAGCAAGGGAGCCAGCGTGGCTGCAGGGGCACATATTAAACAGAGGTTATAGTACTGTTATAGTTAGATAAAATGTTCAGTAATAATGTAACATTTTAAACTCTAAAAACCACAGAAATAATAATTTAATTGCAACTGTTGCAGTGATATCAATGATGTCATAGACAATGTCATAAGTGATGTAATATGTGGGATAATTAGCCATGCATGGTGAGGGTATGAGTTATCGTTACCATAGGGCAGAAGGTACAGTTACCTGAGATAACTATAACTATAACTGGCAAATTTCTGTGTTTTTTTTAGCTTAGAACATTATGCTGCTACTGAACATTTCATCTAACTATAACTTTACTTTAACTATTGTTTTTTTCAGAGAATTTCTAGAGTTTTTTTAACGTAAAGTAATATTTTGTTAACATACATAAAACTGAACTCTCGCTGCGCACGACTGAAGAGGTTGCAGGGCCAGGCCCTTCTTCCAAATCCCAGTAGGCATTCAACCCCAGGCTGTGAGGTTGGCTGCAGACAGGCTCCCCCTTGCATTCAGGCAGGTGTGGCAAACCACCCCTCGCAGGCAGTCAACCACACACTGCACTTGGGGTCACCAGTACACAGTCACTGAGTTGGCCCTGGTGGAGCATGGGTCTTTGAAGGCTCAGAGAGGGGCACTGCATTGCCCGCCTCCCTTTTAACGAGTGTGACGGACCTGGGGATGGGGTCCCTGGGGCCTTTTTCAGCTTGGGGAGGGGGGCCGTGCTACCTCCCTCCACTTTTTAAAGCATTTTGACCCCAGGGGAAGGGATCTCTAGGCCCGAATTAGGCTCTGGGAGAGGGGCCACACACCTCTCCCTTCTTTTTTTACCTCTGCCCCAGGGAATGGGGTCCCCAGGACTTCATAAAATCACAGGGAGGGAGTCACATGCCCCCCAAATAAAAACATGTGTCGCCCTCCCCGGCCCTTGCCCACACTAGGGGATTTTAGGGAAACAAGTGTGGATATATATATGCTTATATAAACTGTTATTATCGTACCTGTGAAATCTCTTTGTTGTCCTCTAATTTTTAGGGCAATTTTACTTGAAAGGTATTATCAGGCAAAATCTGAAGTCTAAAGCACTAGAATGGTATGCCACTCTCAGTACAAAAGAACCAATATAGGCAACCTTTCCCACTGTGCCTCCAGTGATACTGATGTAGTTAGCAAATCATAACCATTGTTTCATTTTTTTTCTTATTTAATTTCTAAATGGTCAGTTTTTTTAACCCTTTCTTAGTCTCTTGTCAAGAAGTCCAATCTGGTAGTGTTTGTGGGTGGATTTGTGAATCCGTTGCAACACTCGGCATGTAATTTTGCGATGGATTTCAAATCTATATGGGAGTCCATTAAAACATTTAACATTACAGTACCATGACTCTCCATCTACATTTTACTTTATAAGATAGTAGTGAATTGGAAAATAAGTGTTTCATAATAAGCAATGTTTCTAAACCACTCTTCTTTCAACTTTAAAAGTATACTCTATTTAGAACCTTTACCCCCAAACGGTTTTTACTCAGTTTCCATAGCAACCTCCTTTGGAACTCTCTATTGTACCAGTAATTAAAAAGTTCACAACACTTTTTGTGAGTGGCATAGGTGCTTCTGATACAACTGTAGCAAGTGTGGTTGACTGTTTGGAAACCTAAGCATATCCAAAATAGTATAACTTCTTTTTAACTTTTCTACAGCCAATCACAGATCTACTTACTTTCTGCTAAAAAACACTTCCTAATTTTAGCTATGAGCATATTTACACCATTCAATGAAATATGTTCTGTTTTAAATAACATTCTGCACACCATTTCAACTGCCTTTAATTTTGAAAACTGTCTCATTAAACACCAGTCTTCTCCAGTGTGCTACTCCTCCTTGCCTTCAAAATGGTTCAAAATGGTTTGAGTGTGGATTGTGGATCATAGCTTTGTGTTTTGGGCCAGTGAGTGTGCTGGAAGAGTGGCATTGACAGGGACTTTGTCTACCTACTGTGGACATTACTTGTGTTGGCCAGAGAGGGTTAAAGTGGAAATAATTGCTGCCTTTGGTTGAAAGCATAGCGGATTGCCAATATCCAGACCTCATGATTGTGCATTGTGGTGACAATGACCTAGGCACACTTACTGGGGTAGGACTGGAAATCCTAATGAAGGATACCTTTGGTCAATTAATGGCACTTTTCCCTTACACTGCCTTGATGTTCTAAAACATTTGCCAAAGACAGAAATGGAAGCTGTCCACAGAAAGACAAACATGTCAATAAAACTGTGTTTGCATTCCTCAGAGATCATAACATGGACTCTATATACAACAACAATGTATGCTTTTGACACGGACGGTATCTATAGAAATGATGGAGTTCATTTCAAAGAGAAAGGCAACAGGGTGTTGCTCAACAACTTAAATGACTGCATCCTGTTTTATGTGTAGCTATCATTTACACACAATAAACACAAAGGCTCTGCTCAGAGCAACCCCTTTGCCAAAACACTGGGATATTTTCTTTTTAAACCCCTTTTTAAATTTATTTTTTGAATTTGTGACTCCGTCGCAAATCCACAAAAGAAAAAAATACATTCAATAGACAACAGCACATTTAGAATTCACAACTGTGTGAGTGACTGTGCATCTGACTGGGTATATTAGTATTTCAGTGGGTTTGTGAGTGGTTGTGTAAGTGTCTGAGTGTTATGTTATGTTATGTTATTGGTATTTCTAAAGCGCAAACGGTTACCCAAGGGTGTCCTGGCGCTAACTGCTTTCCTCTGGGAATTAAGAAATAAACACAAGTTAAAGATTAAAAAGCCATGTCTTCAGTTGCTTCCTAAAAAGTAGCAGAGCGGGGAGAGTGGGTCTGTGAAAGGGTGAATGAGTATTCCTAGTGGGTCTATGAGTGGCTGCATGAGTGTCTGAGTGGGTCTGTGAGTGGGTGAATGAGTGTCTCAGTGGGTTTGTGTGTAGGTGCATGAGTGCTTGAGTGAGTCTGTGTGTGAGTCTCTCAGTGGGTCTGCGAGTGGGTGCGGAAGTGTCTGAGTAGGTCTGTGAGTGGGTACGTGATTGTCTGAGTGGGACTGTGAGTGAATGCATGAGTGTCTGACTAGATGTGTGAGTGGGTGCATGTGTATCTGAGTGGGTCTGTGAGTGGCTGAATAAGTGTCTGAGTGCATCTATGAGTGGGTGCATGAGTCTCTGAGTGGGTCTGTCAATCAGTGCGTGAGTGTCTGAGTGGGTCTGTGAGTGGGTGCATGAGTCTCTGAGTGGGTCTGTGAGTTGGTATGTGAGTGTCTGAGTAGATATGTGAGTGCGTGTATGAGTGTCTGAATGGTTCCGTGAGTGGATGTGTGAGTCTCTAAGTAGGACTGTGAGTGGCTGCATGAGTCTCTGAGAGGCTCTGTGACTAGGTGCATGAGTGTCTGAGTGGGTCTGTGATTGGTCACAGAAGTGTCTGAATGGGTCTGTGAGTGGGTACGGGAGTGTCTGAGTAGGTCTGTGAGTGTATGTGTGAGTGTTTGTGTGGGTCTATGAATGGCTGTGTAAGTGTCTGAGTAGGTCTGTGAGTGGGTGCAAGAGTGTCTGAGTAGGTTTGTGAGTGGGTGTATGAGTGTTTGAGTGAGTCTGTGAGTAGGTGTGTGAGTCTCTCAGTGGCTCTGTGAGTGGGTGCATAAGTGTCTGAGTGGGTATGTGAGTGGGTACGTGAGTGTCTGAGTGGGACTGTGAGTGGATGCATGAGTGTCTGAGTGGGTGTGTGAGTGGGTGCAAGAGTATCTGAGTGGGTCTGTGAGTGGCTGCATAAGTGGCTGAGTGCATCTATGAGTGGGTGCAAGAGTCTCTGAGTGGGTCTGTCAATGGGCGTATGAGCATATGAGTAGGTCTGTGAGTGGGTGCGTGAGTCTCTGAGTAGGTCTGTGAGTGGGTGTGTGAGTGTCTGAGTAGATATGTGAGTGGGTACGTGAGTGTCGGAATGGGTCTGTGAGTGGGTGTATGAGTCTCTGAGTAGGTCTGTTAGTAGATGTGTGAGTCTCTGAGTAGATCTGTGAGTGGGTGCATGAGTGTCTGAGTGGGTCTGTGAGTGGCTGCATAAGTGTCTGAATGGGTCTGTGAGTGGGTACATGAGTCTCTAAGTGGTCTGTGAATGGGTGTGTAAGTCCCTGAGTGGGTCTGTGAGTGGGTGGATTAGTGTCTGAGTGAGTATGATAATGTATATTTTTTAGAAACATTTTGTCAGAACTCGCAAATCCACCTCAGCATTACACAGGTGCCACGGTGAGCAGAGTGGCAGATTTGTGAAAACCTGCACGTGCAGAAAAATCATTTTGATCATTTTGTCACCCATAAGGTGTCCCTCAGAGACCCCTATATTGTACCTCAACCCTGACCCCTTCTATTAGTTTCAAGATTTATTTTTGGCCCCCAAGGAACTGTGTCCCATTATATAAAATGGCAGCTGCAACTTTCTACACAGGTTGCCGCGACCCATTCACTGCAGTGCTGTTAATGCATGGATTTGCTGGAATGGATTTGTGAAGGGTTCGTGCCTCTAGATATAAAAAATAGTTTTTTCTTTAATATCTGGAAAATTACTGATCGAATTTGCACCAAATAACAAAAAGGGCTCTTTCTGGACAAAGAGCTACTTTTCTGCTAAACTTGGTGTAATTCCGTCCAGCGGTTCAGGATCAAAATCCCTAAGGAAAATTTCATGGGGGGAAAAATCATATATATATATATATATATATATATATCAATCCAACAAAAAGCGCCCGTTTGAGGAGCCTCAGCTGAAAGTAACCGCCTTTATTCAGGGAAAGGAGCAGCACAGCAAACAACAAGATGTTTCCTTTCAAGTAAAGTCCCAACGCGTTTCGAACAACGAAGTGTTCTTGCTCACGGGTCCAAGGAAGCTAAAAATGGCAGTCATTAATGAGGAACACCTTGGTAAGTATTCAAGGCTCTGCCTCCGTACATGAGTGCACCTATGCATGCTGGAGCCTGTAGTTCCCCATTGTATATCCCATGTGGGTGCCACCATGATCAGACCAATAATCCACATAAAAAATCCCAGTGGGCAAGGGCTGCATCCATATGTGCGCAAAACTGCATATTGAACCTCTCCCACATGGCCTCTCAGCTCCTTTAGTGCTCGGGTTTTAACCAAGCGCTGGATCCGCCTCGGGTCAGCAGCGGGCTTCCTCGCGACTGGACACAGCCGCATACATCAATCCAACAAAAAGCGCCCGTTTGAGGAGCCTCAGCTGAAAGTAACCGCTTTTATTCAGGGAAAGGAGCAGCACAGCAAACAACAAGATGTTTCCTTTCAAGTAAAGTCCCAACGCGTTTCGAACAACGAAGTGTTCTTGCTCACGGGTCCAAGGAAGCTAAAAATGGCAGTCATTAATGAGGAACACCTTGGTAAGTATTCAAGGCTCCGCCTCCGTACATGAGTGCACCTATGCATGATGGAGCCTGTAGTTCCCCATTGTATATCCCATGTGGGTGCCACCATGATCAGACCAATAATCCACATAAAAAACCCCAGTTGGCAAGGGCTGCATCCATATGTGCGCAAAACTGCATATTGAACCTCTCCCACATGGCCTCTCAGCTCCTTTAGCGCTCGGGTTTTAACCAAGCGCTGGATCCGCCTCAGGTCAGCAGCGGGCTTCCTCGCGACTGGACACAGCCGCATACATCAATCCAACAAAAAGCGCCCATTTGAGGAGCCTCAGCTGAAAGTAACCGCCTTTATTCAGGGAAAGGAGCAGCACAGCAAACAACAAGATGTTTCCTTTCAAGTAAAGTCCCAACGCGTATCGAACAACGAAGTGTTCTTGCTCACGGGTCCAAGGAAGCTAAAAATGGCAGTCATTAATGAGGAACACCTTGGTAAGTATTCAAGGCTTGGTTAAAACCCGAGCGCTAAAGGAGCTGAGAGGGAAGAGAGTTGCACAAAGAGGGAATATGGGTGCAGAAAGAGGCAAGAGGGGTGCAGAAAGAAGCAAGTGGGGTACAGAAAGAGGCAAGAGGGGTGCACAAAGAGGGAAGAGGGGTGCAGAAAGAGGCATATGTGAAAGGTAGAACATATGTGAGTGTTGGACTATATAAATGACTATGTGAGAGTGAGTGATTGTGATAGTGGCTGTATGGATGAGTGTGTGCTTGTGTCAGTGATTGCATAAAAGAGTAAGTATGTGTTAGTATCTGTATGAATAAGTGAGGTGGTGTGTATATAACTGTATTGGTGAGTAAATGGGAGTGTGATTGATTCTTTGCATGACTGACTTGGTGTGTGAGTAACTCTATGGGTGAGTGGCGGTGTGTGAGTGTCTGTATAGGTGTATCAGTGCATATGATAGTGCTGTATTGATGAGTGACTGCATGTATGAGTGACTGTATGGGTGAATGAGTGGATGTGTGTGTTTACCTAGGAATCAGTGAGTGGGTATATAGTAACTGGTATTCGTGTGTCTAAGGTTTCGAAAATGGTAGTTTGTATTTTAGAGTGGGTGTATCAAAGGTTATATTACGGTGTGAGGAGGTGCATCAGCTATTAAGTGGATGATGTCATCAGTGATGTCATCAGTGATGTCATTTGAGATGTCATCAGTGATGTCATCAGTGATGTCACTGACCATGTCATGAGTGATGTAATATGTGACATCATCAGCAGTGAATTGCGAGGGCATGAGTTATTGTTATCTCAACTAACTATAACGGCCAAATTTCTTTGGTTTTGTACGAGTGAAATGTCCAACTAATTATAACTTCCCTGAAACCTGTGGTTTTTTCAGTGAATTTCTAAGGTTTTTAAATGCTAATTTCTAACTATAACGTCCCTGAAACCTATGGTTTTTCAGTGAATTTCTATGGTTTTTTAAGTGATAATTTCTAACTATGCCTACATAGGTAGGACATGTGCAGAAAAGAGGAAGAAAGGTGCAGAAAGAAGCAAGAGAAGTGCAGAAAGAGACAACAGAAGTCCAGAAAGAGGAAGAAAGGTGCAGGAAGAAGCAAGAGAAGTGCAGAAAGAACCATCAGAGGTGCAGAAAGAGGCCCACTTTGACTGTACCTCACAACTGACTCATACAAAGTACCCTAATCACTAATCCTTCTCCGAAGATGTCTTAAACCTCATTTTTCTCTTGAAGGTTCACTATTAATTGACTGCTCAGAATGTTAGGCCTACCTACCAAATATAAAACAGCAATCCTAAGCATTTCACTGCTGTAAGTCTGACCAAGTTTGTGAAGGTATGCATGCGTGTCTCTGCTTTTACCGAGTGACATGTTACATAAAAATAAACATAGAAATACTTGAATACCTGTGTTTCAAACAGCATACTCTGTAAATTTGTGTAAAAAAAGGTGTATGCATTTCTTTCTGCTCACAATACAGGGCACATAGGTATTCAATAGAATATTTGAGGGGCTCTATAACACATATATACATAAGATATGTCTGCCTGTGCAACCGAATGACAGAGCAGAACTGAGAAAATGTGACCACCTATAGGAGAAGTTACCCGCTTTTAAGCTACCATCTTCAGATGCATAACACATGTAAGAATACATATACAAGTAGACATATGCCTCAGTCACGAGAGCACGCAGACCTTTAAACTTGACAGCTTGGACTTCCCATTTGAGTACAAAAAGAGGCACAAGAAGTTCAGAAAGAAGCAAAAGAGTTGCAGAAACAGGCAAAAGAGGTGCAGAAAGAGCGAACAGGAGTGTAGATAGAGGCAAGAGATGTGCAGAAAGAGGGAAGAGGGGTGCAGAAAGAGGCAAGAGGGGTGCAGAAATTTGCAAGAGTGGTGCAGAAAGAAGCAAGTGCAGTGCAGAAAGAACCAACAGAAGTGCAGAAAGAAGCAAGAGAGGTGCAGAAGCAGGCAAGAAAGATCCAGAAAGAGGGAACAGGGGTACAGAAAGAGGCAAGAGGAGTGTAGAAAGAAGCAACAGAAGTGCAGAAAGAAGCAAGAGAGGTGCAGAAGCAGGCAAGAAAGATCCAGAAAGAGGGAACAGGGGTACAGAAAGAGGCAAGAGGGATATAGAAATTTGCAAGAGAGGTATAGAAAGAAGCAAGAGCAGTGCAGGAAGAAGCAAGAGTAGTGCAGAAAGAAGCAAGAGAGGTGGACAAAGAGGGAAGAGGGATGCAGAAATTTGCAAAAGAGGTGCAGAAAGAACCAAGAACAGTGCAGAAAGAACCAACAGAGGTGCAAAAAGAAGCAAGAGGGGTGTTGAAAGGGGTAGGAGAGGTGCACAAAGAGGCAGGAGAGGTACAGAAAGAAGGAAGAGAAGTGCAGAAAGACGCAACAGAGGTACAGAAAGAGGCAAGAGTGGTGCAGAAAGAGGGAAGAGAGGTGTAGAAAGAGGGAAGAGAGTTGCACAAAGAGGGAAGATGGGTGCAGAAAGAGGCAAGAGGGGTGCAGAAAGAAGCAAGAGGGGTGCAGAAAGAGGCAAGAGGGGTGCACAAAGAAGGAAGAGGGGTGCAGAAAGAGGCACGAGGGGTGCGGAAAGAAGCAAGAGATGTGAGGAAAGAATCATAAAAAGTGCAGAAAGAAGGAACAGAGGTGCAAAAAGAGGCAAGGGAGTGCAGAAAGAGGCGAAAGGGGTGCAGAAAGAAGCAAGAGGTGCAGATAGAAACAAAAGAAGTGCAGAAAGAAGGAACAGAGGTGCAGAAAGAGGCAAGAGGGGTGCAGAAAGAAACAAAAGAACTACAGAAAGAAGCAACAGAGGTGCAGAAAGAGGCCTACTTTGACTGTACCTCACAACTGACTCATACAAAGTACCCTAATCACTAATCCTTCTCCGAAGATGTCTTAAACCTCATTTTTCTCTTGAAGGTTCACTATTAATTGACTGCTCAGAATGTTAGGCCTACCTACCAAGTATAAAACAGCAATCCTAAGCATTTCACTGCTGTAAGTCTGACCAAGTCTGTGAAGGTATGCATGCGTGTCTCTGCTTTTACCGAGTGACATGTTACATAAAAATAAACATAGAAATACTTGAATACCTGTGTTTCAAACAGCATACTCTGTAAATTTGTGTAAAAAAGGTGTATGCATTTCTTTCTGCTCACAATACAGGGCACATAGGTATTCAATAGAATATTTGAGGGCTCTATAACACATATATACATAAGACATGTCTGCCTGTACAACCGAATGACAGAGCAGAACTGAGAAAATGTGACCACCTATAGGAGAAGTTACCCGCTTTTAATCTACCATCTTCAGATGCATAACACATGTAAGAATACATATACAAGTAGACATATGCCTCAGTCTCGAGAGCACGCAGACCTTTAAACTTGACAGCTTGCACTTCCCATTTGAGTACAAAAAGAGGCACAAGAAGTTCAGAAAGAAGCAAAACAGTTGCAGAAACAGGCAAAAGAGGTGCAGAAAGAGGGAACAGGAGTGTAGATAGAGGCAAGAGAGGTGCAGAAAGAGGGAAGAGGGGTGCAGAAAGAGGCAAGAGGGGTGCAGAAATTTGCAAGAGTGGTGCAGAAAGAAGCAAGTGCAGTGCAGAAAGAACCAACAGAGGTGCAGAAGTAGGCAAGAAGGGTGCAGAAAGAGGCAAGAGAAGTGCAGAAAGAAGCAACAGAGGTGCATAAGGAGAGAAGAGAACTGCAGAAAGAGGCAAGAGAGTTGCAGAAACAGGCAAGAGAGGTGTAGAAAAAGGGAACAGGGGTACAGAAAGAGGCAAGAGAGGTGCAGAAAGAGTGACGAAGGGTGCAGAAAGAGGCAAGAGGAGTGCAGAAAGAAGCAACAGAAGTGCAGAAAGAAGCAAGAGAGGTGCAGAAGCAGGCAAGAAAGATGCAGAAAGAGGGAACAGGGGTGCAGAAAGAGGCAAGAGGGATACAGACATTTGCAAGAGAGGTACAGAAAGAAGCAAGAGCAGTGCAGGAAGAAGCAAGAGTAGTGCAGAAAGAAGCAAGAGAGGTGGACGAAGAGGGAAGAGGGATGCAGAAATTTTCAAAAGAGGTGCAGAAAGAACCAAGAACAGTGCAGAAAGAACCAAACGAGGTGCAAAAAGAGGCAAGAGGGGTGTTGAAAGGGGTAGGAGAGGTGCACAAAGAGGGAAGAGGGGTACAGGAAGAGGCAGGAGGGATGCAGAAAGAAGGAAGAGTAGTGCAGAAAGAAACAACAGAGGTACAAAAAGAGGCAAGAGTGGTGCAGAAAGAGGGAAGAGAGGTGTAGAAAGAGGGAAGAGAGTTGCACAAAGAGGGAATATGGGTGCAGAAAGAGGCAAGAGGGGTGCAGAAAGAAGCAAGTGGGGTACAGAAAGAGGCAAGAGGGGTGCACAAAGAGGGAAGAGGGGTGCAGAAAGAGGCACGAAGGGTGCAGAAATAAGCAAGAGATGTGCAGAAAGAAACAA
Organism: Calotriton arnoldi; assembly: GCA_963921515.1. Classification (NCBI taxonomy): domain Eukaryota; kingdom Metazoa; phylum Chordata; class Amphibia; order Caudata; family Salamandridae; genus Calotriton; species Calotriton arnoldi. The sequence goes on from CAWUFW010003524.1 coordinate 1,155,612, forward strand.
AAAAAGTGCAGAAAGAAGGAGCAGAGGTGCAGAAAGAGGCAACAGGGGTGAAGAGGGGTGGAGAAAGAGGCAAGGGAGTGCAGAAAGAAGCAAGAGAGCTGCAGAAAGAAACAAAAGAAGTGCACAAAGAAGGAACAGAGGTGCAGAAAGAGGCAAGAGGGGTGCAGATAGAGGCAAAAGGGGTGCAGAAAGAAGCAAGAGGTGCAGATAGAAACAAAAGAAGTGCAGAAAGAAGGAACAGAGGTGCAGAAAGAGGCAAGAGGGGTGCAGAAAGAAACAAAAGAACTACAGAAAGAAGCAACAGAGGTGCAGAAAGAGGCAAGAGGAGTGCAGAAAGAGGAATGAGGGGTGCACAAAGAGGTACGAGGGGTGCAGAAAGAAGCAAGAGAGATGCAGAGAGAAGCAAGATAAATGCAGAAAGAAGCGAAAGATGCAGAAAGGAGGAAGTGGGGTGGAGAAAGAGGCAAGAGGGATACAGAAAGAAACAAGAGAGGTGCAGAAAGAAACACAAGAAGTGCAGAAGGAAGGAACAGAGGTGCAGAAAGAGGCAAGAGGGGTGCAGAAAGAGGGAAGAGGGGTGTGAAAGAGGCACAAGGGATACAGAAATAAGCAAGAGGCATGCAGAAAGAAGCAAGAGAGTTGCAGAAAGAAACAAAAGAAGTGCAGAAGGAAGGAACAGAGGTGCAGAAAGAGGTAAGAGGTGTGCAGAAAGAGGGAAGAGGGGTGCAGAAAGAGGCACAAGAGTTGCAGAAAGAAGGGACAGAGGTGCAGAAAGAAGCAAGAGAAGTGCAGAAAGAAGCAACAGAGATGAGAAAAGGGGGAACAGGGGTAGAGAAAGTGGCAAGAGGGGTGCAGAAAGAAGCAAGAGAGGTGCAGAAAGAAACAAAAGAAGTGCAGAAAGAAGGAACAGAGGTGCAGAAAGAGGTAAGAGGGGTGCAGAAAGAGGGAAGAGGGGTGCAGAAAGAAGCACAAGTGGTGCAGAAAGAAGCAAGAGAGGTGTAGAAAGAAGCAAGAGGAGTGCAGAAAGAAGCAACAGAGGTGCAAAAAGATACAAGAGGGGTGCAAACAGAGGGAAGAGGGGTGCAGAAAGAGGCACGAGGGGTGCAGAAAGAAGCAAGACATGTGCAGAAAGAAACAAGAGAGTTGCAGAAAGAAACAAAAGAAGTGCAGAAAAAACGAACAGAGGTGCAGAAAGAGGTAAGAGGTGTGCAGAAAGAGGGAAGAGGGGTGCAGAAAGAGGCACAAGGATTGCAGAAAGAAGGGACAGAGGTGCAGAAAGAAGCAAGAGAAGTGCAGAAAGAAGCAACAGAGGTGCAGAAAGAGGGATGAATGGTGGAGAAAGAGGCAAGAGAAGTGCAGAAAGAAGCAACAGAGATGCAAAAATGGGGGAACAGGGGTAGAGAAAATGGCAAGAGGGGTGCAGAAAGAAGCAAGAGAGGTGCAGAAAGAAACAGAAGAAGTGCAGAAAGAAGGAACAGAGGTGCAGAAAGAGGCAAGAGGGGTGCAGAAAGAGGGAAAATGGGTGCAGAAAGAAGCATGAGTGGTGCAGAAAGAAGCAAGAGAGGTGTAGAAAGAAGCAAGATGAGTGCAGAAAGAAGCAACAGAGGTGCAGAAAGAGGCAAGAGGAGTGCAGAAAGAGGGAAGAGGGGTGCAGAAAGAGGCACGAGGGGTGCAGAAAGAAGCAAGAGAGGTGCAGAAAGGAGTCAAGAGGGGTGCAAACGAGGGAAGAGAGGTGCAGAAAGAGGCAAGAGGGGTGCAGAAAGAAGCAAGACACGTGCAGAAAGAAACAAAAGAAGTACAGAAAGAAGGACCAGAGGTGCAGAAAGAGGCAAGAGGGGTGCAGAAAGAAACAAAAGAAGTGCAGAAAGAAGCAACAGAGGTGCAGAAAGAGGCAAGAGTAGTGCAGAAAGAGGGAAGAGGGGTGCAGAAAGAGGCACGAGGGGTGCAGAAAGAAGCAAGAGAGGTGCAGAAAGAAGCAAGAGAAGTGCATAAAGAAGCAACAGAGATGCAGAATGGGGTAGTGGGGTGGAGAAAGAGGCACGAGGGATACATAAAGAAGCAAGAGAGTTGCAGAAAGAAACAAAAGAAGTGCAGAAAGACAGAACTGAGGTGCAGAAAGAGAGCAAGAGGGGAGCAGATAGAGGGAAAAGGGGTGCAGAAAGAGGGATGAGGGGTGGAGAAAGAGGCAAGAGAAGTGAAGAAAGATGCAACAGAGATGCAAAAACAGGGAAGAGGGGTGGAGAAAGTGGAAAGAAGGGTGCAGAAAAAAGTAAGAGTGGTGCAGAAAGAAACAAAAGAAGAGCAGAAAGAAGGAACAGAGGTGCAGAAAGAGGGAAGAGGAGTGCAGAAAGAAGCACGAGTGGTGCAGAAAGAAGCAAGAGAGGTGATGACTGAGAACTGTCTCCAGTTAAATCCTGAAAAAACTGAGATTATGCTGCTTGGGAAAGCCCCAGCCAATTGGTTGGATGACTGGTGGCCCCACCAATTGGGTGCTATCCCTGTGCCCAAACAAACGATAAAAGACTAGGGATAAAACTAGATCAAGCCTTAACAATGAAAGACCAGATAGCAGCCACCACTAGCTCCTGCTACTACAATATGCGCCTTTTGCGCAGAATTTCCCTCTTCTCCCCACGAATGTCCATAGAACTCTGGTTCAGGCAACGGTGATAAGCAGACTGGACTATGGAAATGCTCTCCTGGCTGAAGTTAGTGATACCTTGCTCACCAAGCTCCAGGTGGTCCAGAACACTGCGGCCAGACTGATACTGAACCATCCTGCAGGTACTCCTTCTGCACCTCTGTTGAAAGAACTGCATTGGCTAACTGTGAAGAAACGCTCCAGCTTTAAAATCTGTTGCCTCACGTATAACGCCTTGAGAGGCAAAGGCCCACGCTATCTCCAAAATAAACTGACGACTTACGTCCCTAGCTGTAATCTCAGATCCAGTGCCCAAGCCCTTCTGTGCGTGCCGCGAACCCATCAAATTCGCACCGGGGGAAAGGCTTTCTCCTATCTCGCTCCAGGGTACTGGAATAAATTACCCATAACCCTCCGAGAGACTCCCACATACAGCAAATTCAGAAAATTACTAAAAGCCTACTTATACTAATCCTCCCTGGTCTGCACCCCCTGTCAGGATCCGCAACAGTGCTGAGATGCCCCCGGGTGAGACGTGCGCTACAGCAAATAATATTAACATACCATAACATAACAAGAAAGAAGCAAGAGTAGTGCAGAAAGAAGCAACAGAGGTGCATAAAGAGGCAAGAGGGGTGAAAAAAGAGGGAAGAGGGGTGCAGAAAGAGGCACGAGGGGTGCAGAAAGAGGTAAGAGATGTGCAGCAAGAAACAAAAGAAGTGCAGAAAGAAGGAACATAGGTGCAGAAAGAGGAAACAGGGGTGAAGAAAGAGGGAAGAGGGGTGCAGCAAGAGGCAAGGGGATACAGAAAGAAGCAAGAGAGCTGCAGAAAGAAACAAAAGAAGTGCAGAAAGAAGGAACAGAGGTGAAGAAAGCACAAAGAGGGAAGAGGGGTGTGAAAGAGGCACGAGGAGTGCAGAAAGAAGCAAGAGGAGTGCAGAAAGAAGCAACACAGGTGCAGAAAGATTCAAGAGGGGTACAAAAAGAGGGAAGAGAGGTGCAGAAAGAGGCATGTGGGGTGCACAAAAAATCAAGAGATGTAGAGAAAGAAACAATAGAAGTGCAGAAAGAAAGAACAGAGGTGCAGAAAGAGGCAACAGTGGTGCAGAAAGAGGGTGGATGGGTGGAGAAAGAGGCAAGGGGGTGCAGAAAGAAGCAAGAGAGCTGCAGAAAGAAACAGAAGAAGTGCAGAAAGAAAGAACAGAGGTGCAGAAAGAGGCAAGAGGGGTGCAGAGAGAGGGAAGATGGGTGCAGAAAGAGGCAAAAGGGGTGCAGAAAGAAGTGACAGGTGCAGAAGCAAACAAAAGAAGTGCAGAAAGAAGGAACAGAGGTGCAGAAAGAGGCAAGAGGGGTGCGGGATGAGACGTGTGAAAGAAGTACACGGGGTGCAGAAAGAAGCAAGTGAATTGCAGAAAGAAGCAACAGAGGTGCAGAAAGAGGGAAGAAGGGTGGAGAAAGAGACAAGAGAAGTGCAGAAAGAAAGAAGCAACAGAGAAGCAGAAAGGGGGAAGAGATGTGGAGAAAGAGGCAAGAGGGGTGCGGAAAGAAGCAAGAGAGGTGCAGAAAGAAACAAAAGAAGTGCAGAAAGAAGGAACAGGAATGCAGAAAGGCAGGAGAGGTGCAGAAAGATGGAAGAGGGGTGCAGAAAGAGGCAAGAGGAGTGCGGAAAGAGGGATGAGGGGTACAGAAAGAGGCAAGAGGGGTGCAGAAAGAAGCAAGAGAGATGCAGAAAGAAGCAAGAGAAATGCAGAAAGAAGCAGCAGAGATGCAGAAAGGGGAAGTGGGGTGGAGAAAGAGGCAAGAGGGATACAGAAAGAAACAAGAGAGGTGCAGAAAGAAACAAAATAAGTGCAGAAAGGAGGAACAGAGGTGCACAAAGAGGCAAGAGGGGTGCAGAAAGAGGGAAGAGGGGTGTGAAAGAGGCACAAGGGCTGCAGGTAGAAGCAAGAGGCGTGCAGAAAAATGCAAGAGAGTTGCAGAAAGAAACAAAAGTAGTGCAGAAAGAAGGAACAGAGGTGCAGAAAGAGGCAAGAGTGGTGCAGAAAGAGGGAAGTGGCTGCAGATAGAGGCACAAGGGTTGCAGAAAGAAGGGGCAGAGGTGCAGAAACAAGCAAGAGAATTGCAGAAAGAAGCTACAGAGGTGCAGAAAGAGGGAAGAAGGGTGGAGAAAGAGACAAGAGAAGTGCAGAAAGAAGCAACAGAGATGCAGAAAGGGGGAAGAGATGTGGAGAAAGAGGCAAGAGGGGTGCAGAAAGAAGCAAGAGAGGTACAGAAAGAAACAAAAGAAGTGCAGAAAGAAGGAACAGGAATGCAGAAAGGCAGGAGAGGTGCAGAAAGATGGAAGAGGGGTGCAGAAAGAGGCAAGAGGAGTGCGGAAAGAGGGATGAGGGGTGCAGAAAGAGGCAAGAGGGGTGCAGAAAGAAGCAAGAGAGATGCAGAAAGAAGCAAGAGAAATGCATAAAGAAGCAGCAGAGATCCAGAAAGGGGGAAGTGGTGTGGAGAAAGAGGCAAGAGGGATACAGAAAGAAACAAGAGAGGTGCAGAAAGAAACAAAAGAAGTGCATAAAGGAGGAACAGAGGTGCACAAAGAGGCAAGAGGGGTGCAGAAAGAGGGAAGAGGGGTGTGAAAGAGGCACGAGGGGTGCAGGAAGAAGCAAGAGGCATGCAGAAAGATGCAAGAGAGTTGTAGAAAGAAACAAAAGTAGTGCAGAAAGAAGGAACAGAGGTGCAGAAAGAGGCAAGAGTGGTGCAGAAAGAGGGAAGTGGCTGCAGATAGAGGCACAAGGGTTGCAGAAAGAAGGGGCAGAGGTGCAGAAACAAGCAAGAGAAGTGCAGAAAGAAGCAACAGGTGCAGAAAGAGGGATGAGGGATGGAGAAAGAGACAAGAGAAGTGCAGAAAGAAGCAACAGAGATGCAAAAAGGGGGAACATGGGTGGAGAAAGTGGCAAGAGGGGCGCAGAAAAAAGCAAGAGAGATGCAGAAAGAATCAAAATAAGTGCAGAAAGAAGGAACAGATGTGCAGAAAGAGGGGTGCATAAAGAGGCAAGAGAGGTGCAGAAAGAGGCAAGAAGGGTGCACAAAGAATCAAGTGAGGTGCAGAAAGAGGCAACAGAGGTGCAGAAAGAGGCAAAAGAGGTGCAGAAAGTAGATTTGATTGGCAGAAAGAGGCAAGAGAAGTGCAGAAAAAGAAAGTGTTGCGGGGATTCTGCACATATACAGAACTATGCGCAGGAAAACGGGACCTCAGTGAATAGGGGTGTACCAACCTACCACATTAGTACCCAAAATCCCAAACCGACTAGCTATAGTGTCTCATTTGTTCTCCGACTAACAGCGAAGCTACCAATGATTAGACAACCCAGATCACAACACTCCCAACTCTCTCTGGAATCACGGGAGCCAGACAACTCTTTCGCTCACTCACTCATACTTGTCCACAATGCGAGTAATCAGAGTCACGGTATAGTTTAAAATGTTTATTTCAACTAACGCGCTCTATGGTACAGTACACGTGCCATTACTAGCAGCAAAATGCATAAACACAATATAGTCAGCATTGTCACAATTCCATAGAATATAAACGGGTATATCATTTTATAAAGACAGTGGAAAAGGGCTACAATACCTAACCACCCTGCCCGTGGTAAGAAATAGTTTATTATAAAAAAGAAGACCTCTGGGCTTTGTCAGCAGACCCCATACCTCAAGGCCTAGATGAAATGTTTACATCTCAGGACAAGCACAGCTCTTCTCTCCGGAAAGGAATCTCTCCAAGTGCCTGCACCACATGTTTAGCTTGCAATATTAAAGCATACGATTTTCAGTAGTGCAGCTGTGTGTCATGCTATGTCTAGGTGCGATGGACTGACCAGAACAGAATAACAAGGGGCATTGTTGATCAACCTTGTACATCGTGGGCAGACTAAACCTCAGAGCACAGCAGAGAATGCAAAAAGCAGACAGTTCTCATGTGAAAGAGCACAAACAGAGTCTTGCGAAATCTATGCATGCAGTGTCGTGCGCAAAAGCAGCCTCATGGCAGCGAAGCTCATGCTAACTTAGCAGATGTCAACAATGGACCCACAATCCATACTACACCCTCCCCCTGATAAGGTCATCGCATGTAGACATAGTACGAAAACAGAGTTCAAAAAGTGTGAGCAGAGTTCTAAAGTGTGATTGAAAGAAACAATTAGAAAAAAAAAATAAGTTTGTTTAAAGGGCTTCAGAAATCCGAGGACTAGTGAATTTAATCCATCAGAGTGTAGGAGGAAATCATTGCTGTTGGTAGAAAAAAGGGACGACATCCAGTTCATCAAATCGAATGAACAGGTGTGCTCCTCAAATGCGGGTGCTTCCATTAGCATTTCCGGACAACTTGCGTGATATTCGATGTAACTTTGAAGTAGGAGATTCTGCGCAGCCTCACAGACATCCCATTGAGCCAAGATTCCAAGTGCAGCCGCATGCGCTATAAAGCCAACCCCAGAACAGCCCCGCTCATGGGCCACTAAGGGACCCACCAGCTGGTCGAAATCCGGGTCCGGACATGACGAATTGGAGAGGCACAAATCCAATGTCCATGTAAACGGACATTGTAGACATGAAAAGACAGGTTGCACGCAAGTGAAATATGGAAATCGGAAGGACAACCCATAAGACACACTGAGAGCTGCCAGTGGTAGTGTACCGAAGCATTCATGCATACGGTCACAGAGCAATCGCAGCCGATCTTGTCTGTGCAGTACCAAAAGAGGAGCAGCCATTGCGCAGCAGACACAGGAGAAGCAGTATTCCAGCAGCTAACTCCAGCATTAAAGGGAAGCCACCAAAGACGCTGGAAAAGATAGAATGAATGAATACAGGTATAACACCAAATATTGTCTGAAAAGAAGTCACAAGGCCAGAGCCAACAGCTTTAAAAAAAATGAGCAAGGCCACTTGTGTCAGACGCATTAAATATGCGGTGTATTAGCTCCCCAAAATGCAGTGAGAGATTAGTGGTTAAAAGTGTTTGAATTTCACTAGCAGCGCTAGCCACCTGCAGGTTGAAGGTTTCTCGTGCGGAGGTAAGGGCGACTTCTTGTTGGGTTAAAAGCGCCTTTAATCTGCTCAACTTGTTGAAATCTGCTTTCAAAGTTGGTATGGAAGGGCAAATTGAGCTATTGAGCTGCCCACGCGGGGGAGGAAAAAGCAAATTTTTACAACAAATTATGCGCTGTGAAACCGTTACTATGTATGGTATGCCAGCCAGCAAGCCGCAGCATTCTTGGTTATTTAGAATAAGATAACTACCGTTAGTAAGCAGAGTGAACGTGGGAATTATTGCGGGAACCGAATTACCTTTTAGAACACACGCAAGGTTCGGACCTGACAAATTACATGCTCCGTGCAACTTAATATTTATGCAAACAAGGGAATGACCCACTGTAGAATCACAGTCCTCCCCTGTAAGGTAAACTTCAGTTTCTTACCGCAAACATTGGTAGGTAAAAGGCAAAGACCACAGTTCATGCTGAAAAGCGCTACCCAGGGGTTCAAAGGGGCCTAACGGGTAATGTTTCATGCAGGAGCTGAATTGGAACAGCGAGAAAGTCAAAGATATGACCCCATGAATTAGCCAAACAGCAGTGTCAGTTTCCGCTACAGGAAAGATCAAAGGGTCTATTTTTTCTATGTGTAGAAGAGTGTAAGTTGCATCTTTCATGGACATGAACTGCTGTTTGTCAGTTAAATTAAATGGCAAAAACAAAGCAGTCGCATTCAAATTATCCCATGGTACTTTTCCCATTTTTAGAGTTTGCAAAGTCCATGCGAATTGCATGACAGAACGCAATTGATTTTGACCATGATATAACAGAGACACATCTTCTTGCACAATATCAATAACAGAAGAAACAATATTATCTAATGTGTAAATGCGGGAAGATAGTGTGTTAATACTATTATCGACAACAGCTAGAACCTTTTCTAAGTTCGCTTGGTCAATTTCCTGCAGACGTGACGCCGCTTCAATCTGGGAAAGCTTCCATATTTCATTGTAAGCTGCGTAGTAAAATCTCTTTGTTCTAGGAACCCTGGGTCCCAAGACAAAGTCAGCCAAATTAATGTTGTTGGACAACAACGATAAATGTTGTTTAATGGACGATAGTGTAGAGTGCTGCAACCACTTTTGACATAATTTTCCAACCGAATAGGTTGTTACCGAATGTGTATCTGGAAATCTTGGGTCGGGTCTGTCTTGCATATAACCCGAATTGGCGTTATGAAAACGAAGTTGGCAGGCATTCGAACTCATCTTCCAAACTAGCCAACCTAAAGAATCCAATTCAGACACATCAAAAGTGTTATTTTGAAATAAAGATTGTAAGGCTTCAATGGTATAATTCGTGTATATGCGCCAATTATTATACTCAGCTAAAGAGGGAATGGCAGAAGCATTTAACTTTTTGCAGTTACCAAGCCAAAGCAAGTTGTCTGGTAAACTGTTTCATTTAAAAACAAAATTTGTGTTGGGATGAGGCAGGCACGATGTAAGGCTTCAGTGCCTCGCACCTGCCAGGACCTAGAACCCCAGATCGATTTCAAATCAACGGTGGCCCTCCAGTAATCATAACCCTTGACAGACTGATCATGTCTGAAAGAATTTGAATAAATTAATTTCGTATGGGTCAACATTACTTTGGGAGTTGATGGAACATTTAATTTAAAATAATACAACCCGGGTGTTGACCTATCAAAGTCTGTAAAATATGTAAATTTGTCTCTAAGAGTTTTCGAACTACCTTTTAATGGTGCAGGGCAATGTTCCCACTGTGTGTAATTGACAACAGAATGTAATGTATTAGTCTTATGTAGGAAATGATGTCCATAATGTTGATAACAGAATAAATCAGCATAATTGGCAGAATTTAAATATAAATCTTCAGCATTAAAAGCAGCATAATATTTCAAATCGGAAAACAATGGTTGTATTGCATACACATCCCAGTCGTCTGAGCGTATGTCCTTTGTTACCACATCACCCATGGAGACGTGAAAGACGTATGGAACGTTAATAATTTCCGTTGGCCCATGGACCTGATAATCCACTTTATCCCAGATGATGCCATCCGCAACTGGAAATGCTGAAATGTTAACAAGAGATTGGTCACGCTTCATGATGTGGGAAGATGAGTGAGGGGCCAGAATACCATCAACCAAGTTCACAGCAGAGCGTTCAGGTAAATAGTGACCATTTATGAGTAGGAAAAACACCGTCACAAACCCAATTGACATAAAAAGAAAAATCGTGATCATTATTAACCAGATGTATGTCCAAGGAGGGACCAAATAAGTCTGTTTAAACCAGGAAATAAAAATAAAGAATTTGGTAGGGCCAATTGAAGTGGTGGAAGACGAGTCAAAAGAAAAGCTGCCTTGGTGTAAAGAGCCTTCAGGCAAGCCATGCAAAGACTCACTTGTGGGATAAGTATACTCAACGTCCTCGTTGCAGGAGGGAGCAGGAGGGACAGATAAATGGTCAACAACAGGGTCCATCTCGAGGACAGTGTCATTAGGTGAGCTGAAAGATGCGCTAACCCCAGGATTTCTCGAAATTGTGGGGCATGAAACAGCAAGCGTCACACTATTCAGAATCGGACAGATGTTGTTGCTTGACATTGTCAATAGAGATGTATCTGTTGTCCTTGCGACCAGGAAGTGGTGGTAAAATGACTGTACGAATGCCCTTCAAGCCAAGCACTGGAACCGGTGCACGATAAGAGGGACCAAATTCTTTTTTGTTCTCCAACTTCTCTCGAACCAGATCACCAACTTTTAGAAGCCAGCCGGCCACCAGAATCAGCAGTGCAGCATCTGTTGCCGAACGCAAATGTTCAGTAGCAAGACGGGCACGCGTCTCTTGTAGATCCTGTAACATAGTAGAATGATTATCTACGTCAAAGGTCGCGGCTACCGCCGCAACGTCTAGACCATCAAGGTCTGGCACAAACATTTTGATGCCAAAGAGCATCTCGTATGGGGTCTGCCCACACAGAGGTCTTTTAGGGAGATTATTAAGTACACGTTGAACCCCAACACCTAAGACTCTAGCTGTCAAGGATTGCTTTAAGACACGGTTCATTCGCTCCACAATTGAATTGCCCTCAGGCCTGTATGGAGACGAAAACTGCACCAGCACCCCCAAAGACTTCATCGCATCCCTGTATGCCTTAGAGGCGAACGCAGGACCTTGGTCTGAATGAAAGGTGCCACAGGCAAAAATCCCTACAAAGACACGCAAATCGCTGATATATTTCGAGCGTCAGCACTGGGTTGTGGCCAAACCCAAAGGAATCTAGTGCATGAATCAACTGCAACCAACATGTATTTATATGCAGTATCAGAAGTAAATGGACCACAGTGATCAAGATATACACAAGCAAAGGGGCGATTCGCAATGCAAAGCTGTGTTTGTGGTGGATGTGTTACCGTAGAAGGCTTGACTTGTTGACAGATGTCACACGAAAGCACATAAGTACGGGTCTGTTTATATAAACCACGCCACCAATAACATTGCTGCAAGATAGAAACAGTCGCGGACACTCCAGCATGGGCTGAAGCCATACCTTCGTGTGCGGTTTTGATCAAAGTGTGTCTGCGGTCCGCGTTGGGAATCAGCCGATCTCCAACGTCAGGTATTCTAGCAAAAGGAATATTTTCAGGAGTTAACTGATAAGAATACTTTGAAGGGAAACCATGTGGATAATTAGAGCCCTCCGCAGTTGCAGCAATTGCTGCCAAAAGTAATTATCAATTTTAGTCATGGACCTTGTAACGGCTGCTACGGAACACGTGGCTACTGCAGATTTGGCTGCTTCATCAGCCAAACAATTCCCAAGAGCATGTGCTCCCACACGCTGATGGCCAAGAGTATGTATAACATGTGTGAGTGTCAGACGTTGTTTAAGAACCGCCACTTCGAACCCAAAGCGTTTTATGCTTAATTGTACTGCCTTTAGAATCTCGATAATCATTTTGAGACCAAAAGAATAAGTTGTCATTGAAAGACTGAACACAGTAGTAAGAATGACACACAATGAGTGTAGAAACACTCGGATCTGCAAACTCGAGAGCAAGAACCAAAGCGCGCAGCTCGACCAACTGGGCGGTACAGTCCCCTAGCGACTGTGTATGCACTATACTAGACTTGAATTCACCATTCACCATTGTACCAGCCACAATAGCGCAAGCTGCTGAATAAGCATGTTTAGAACCAGTGGCCGGTTGCGCCGAACCATCGGTGTAGATGATACATGTCTACTCCTCTAAGGAAAGCAAAGACAGAGGAGGTGTATGAACGTGTTCATACAGCAAGAACTCCTGTGTCTGAAGAGAGGGGTCAAAGATAAACGTGACATCCGGATATGTCAAAGAAGTAGCCCATTGTATCCAACAGGGATGTAATGCTTTAAAGTTTAGCACACTCGCCTTAGTTACTGCTTCCAAAGCAGGAAAAGGTGTAACCACTAAAATGCGCTTCCCCTGTGCCAGTGCGCGTTCCTTCAGGACCGCCATCTGCCCAGCTGTCGAAACCTTTTCGACAGAGGAAAACCGCATTTTGGCCGAAGTGTACAAATGTGATTTGTATGCAATAGGTACTGTGTCGCCTTCATTGTACGTCAAGTAAGTGAAACCCACTGCGCCTGGCACGATTCGTATCACCAGGTTTGTGTGGTTATCACGTGTCAACAAGTACTTAGATTCAAGTAGATCAGACTGCAAAGACTGCAGAATAGCAGAATATTCCGGAAGCCAGCTGGCTTTTGAAAAGGTAGGTTGTATTAAAGCATAAAGAGGCTTGATACGCTGGGCATACTCGGGAATGTAAGACCTTCCGAAATGTAAAAATCTCAGCAAAGACTGAAGTTTTTTCAGGGTAGTTGGAGATTGCAAGCGTGCGCATTTCTCCAGAAAGTGGGGTGCCAAGCCCCGACCTTCATTATTGAGCTCATAGCCCAAAAACAGCACCGCATAGCAAGCGATGTGTGATTTAGCAAAATTTAATTTGTATCCGTAATCCGCAAATTCAAGGATGATGCGGTCAACACGGCGTAGATGCGGCCATAATTTGTCGTCTGTGAGATAAATATCATCAACATACGAGTATGCATCTGGGTCTATGCAGTCTAACAAAGAGACAACACGTGCGGCGAAAACCCGGGGCTATTCTTATACCCCATAGGTAAATGCCGACATTTTTTCTGTTTTCCACCGGCCGTGAATGCAGTCCATTGACTTCATTCAGGGGCCAGGTTATGAATGTAAAAGCCATTGGAAATGTCAAGTGTCGTTTTATATTTTTTACGCACTATCCTGTCCACAAGAGCAGAGCTATGGGTATTCTGTACCGCACAAGTATGACAATGAGAGTTCAAATGCCGGTAATCTAAAACTATGCGATAAGACCCATCGGGTTTGGACACAGTAAAAGAGGATTATTCATCGGTGACACACATGTCTCAATCACTCCTTGATACTCCAATTCAGTTAGAACATCAGAAAGTGGGGTGCCAAGCCCCGACCTTCATTATTGAGCTCATAGCCCAAAAACAGCACCGCATAGCAAGCGATGTGTGATTTAGCAAAATTTAATTTGTATCCGTAATCCGCAAATTCAAGGATGATGCGGTCAACACGGCGTAGATGCGGCCATAATTTGTCGTCTGTGAGATAAATATCATCAACATACGAGTATGCATCTGGGTCTATGCAGTCTAACAAAGAGACAACACGTGCGGCGAAAACCCCGGGACTATTCTTATACCCCATAGGTAAATGCCGACATTTTTTCTGTTTTCCACCGGCCGTGAATGCAGTCCATTGACTTCATTCAGGGGCCAGGTTATGAATGTAAAAGCCATTGGAAATGTCAAGTGTCGTTTTATATTTTTTACGCACTATCCTGTCCACAAGAGCAGAGCTATGGGTATTCTGTACCGCACAAGTATGACAATGAGAGTTCAAATGCCGGTAATCTAAAACTATGCGATAAGACCCATCGGGTTTGGACACAGTAAAAAGAGGATTATTCATCGGTGACACACATGTCTCAATCACTCCTTGATACTCCAATTCAGTTAGAATATCAGAAACGGGACCTTTGGCTTCCCGCTGGATGGGATATTGGGGTTGAGGTTGAGGCATAGACCGCAATGGAATCTCATGTGGTGGAGAATCTTTATCCCAGCCCACTTGATTACAGTACACTGCCGGCGCCAGGGCCAAAGCCCACTCAGCTGCAAAAGCCTCTGCATGCTCCTTGGGGATGTAACGTGAAAAACTCGGAAGAATCACGTCCCCCCCCTTGATGCGGCCAGTTCAAAAGGTGGGGGCCAATCTGCCTCTGCTAACAAAATGTCATAGGAAGCGGTCAGATTCTCCCAAAAAATCCCTGTGACCACACGTTCAATGTCACCTTCAATTTGAAAAACTATAATATACAGGTTATCGGGGGGCAACCCGGGTGTCAGCTGTCTCTACTGTAATGAAAGTTTCAGTTGCTGTCGCCTCCAGACAAGGACGCAGTGCCTCCCACACTATGGTAACTTCCGCTGCGCTGTCGAGCAGTCACCGCCCAAGTCCAATCCAGCAGTCGGGTTCTCACCGTCTGAGGCATATCTTGCTGTCAAAGCAGCAACCTTTTTCTTTGGAAACCGGGGATGGAAGCGTGGTTGCTCCTCTTGTTTCCCCTTGATGTGAAATTGACAAGGCTGATCACGTCCCTGTGGTGCAGGATGACTCTTGCCACGATCCTGGCGATCTCCACCACCGACTTGAGAGTCAGACATGTCCTGTAAAGAACGAGGAGAACGCTGATCAGGGACTTGAAACCTATCAGGAGACTTAATTTTTGCGCGGTCGCGCAAGTTGTAAGTACGCTCAGAAGTGTCAGGTGTCGGTGAACCAGCACGCGAACCCTGCTTCTGTTGTTGCTGCCCCTGTTTTTTAGTTTTCCAGTTCTTTTTAGGAAAGAACGGACATCCATCTTTATCTGTCTGGACTTTTCGTGTAGTTTGAGATTGAGTTTGCGTTTGAGTAAAAGGCTTAACCCCCAAACTATTGCGGCCTATGGTCTTATAAGCCTTTGCAATAATTTTCGGTAATTCACGTGGTTTGTCTGCATCGGGCACAGCCTCCAAGCGATTTGCCGCTTGAAAGCTTACCGCATCGCCCTTGACATTTACAAGGATCATATCTGCAACCACGTCGAACACCCCCACCAGTCTCATTCCCAACTCTACAGCCGCCTCGGCTCCGTGTTTATCTTGAACACGTTTAATCACGGAAGGGAGTACGGTCATGGAAGGAGTGCTGAAACACTTCGAATATACCGCTGCAAACACCTTACCCCAGGTGTTACAATCAGCCAACTCGGGAAGTAAGTCCTTTGGCAAACTAATAGTCAATATCCTGTGTTTCTCCACAGGAGATATGTTTGGAAAAACAGCCTCTATTTGTCCAAATTCTTCAGCAAGCCAATAAGGTAATTCATCCTTATTCTGTGGACGCTTGCCCATTATTGAATTTACCATAAGGGGACTGATGGTCACATCACCAGGTCCCGCAGGTTTCGCAGCAACTCCAGGTGGTCCCACCTGAAAGTTGCGTGACATGAACTGTATAACAGCTCTATGCACGCGTATTAAAGATGTATGTAACACGCGGAGTTCTGCAAGCATCGCAGTTGTCAAAAAACGCGGGTGAGGGTTATACCCAGCCAAAACGGGCCACGTGGCCCCATCTATCGATAAAGGACCTAAACGTACCGGCGTTATTGGGTGAGGAAGGGCGCCATTAAACCAAATTTGGTGTTGCCAAGCTGTAAGCAGAACCTCAAGAGCCCGATAGGGCTGATAAGCATTAGGAAGGGCCGTAGGCGTATATTCGTGAAACAAGTTATCTGTTCCATCCACCGCCGGAAAGGTGACCCAAGAATAAAACACTTCGAAGAGGTAAGCCGCATCTGCTTCTACTACAAAAATCAGTGCAACACCAGCATTAGGGACTCCATTCTGAGTCAAATAAGCGGTGAGTGCTGCCCTATTAGCGGCCGCAATCGGGACTGACATAACCGATAAGAAAGAATAACAACCTAAAGCGCGGCAGCACAATAAAGGGTTTATAAGAAAGAGAAACCTTTTAAAACTTCAAGCTTGAAAGAACCTATAAAAACATCAATATAGGAGGTTACACCGTCACAACTGTCTCCAGAAGCAGAGGTGAGGGCATTGTGGACAAGCACACGCACTACTCAAGAGTCTCGCAGATAAGAACCAGACCAAACGTTGGCGGCGCCATGCTGCAGGGATTCTGCACATATACAGAACTATGCGCAGGAAAACGGGACCTCAGTGAATATGGGTGTACCAACCTACCACATTAGTACCCAAAATCCCAAACCCACTATCTATAGTGTCTCATTTGTTCTCCGACTAACAGCGAAGCTACCAATGATTAGACAACCCAGAACACAACACTCCCAACTCTCTCAGGAATCGCGGGAGCCAGACAACTCTTTCGCTCACTCACTCATACTTGTCCACAATGCGAGTAATCAGAGTCACGGTATAGTTTAAAATGTTTATTTCAACTACCGCGCTCTATGGTACAGTACACGTGCCATTACTAGCAGCAAAATGCATAAACACAATATAGTCAGCATTGTCACAATTCCATAGAATATAAACGGGGATATCATTTTATAAAGACAGTGGAAAAGGGCTACAATACCTAACCACCCTGCCCGTGGTAAGAAATAGTTTATTATAAAAAAGAAGACCTCTGGGCTTTGTCAGCAGACCCCATACCTCAAGGCCTAGATTAAATGTTTACATCTCAGGACAAGCACAGCTCTTCTCTCCGGAAAGGAATCTCTCCAAGTGCCTGCACCACATGTTTAGCTTGCAATATTAAAGCATACGATTTTCAGTAGTGCAGCTGTGTGTCATGTTATGTCTAGGTGCGAGGGACTGACCAGAACAGAATAACAAGGGGCATTGTTGATCGACCTTGTACATCGTGTGCAGACTAAACCTCAGAGCACAGCAGAGAACGCGAAAAGCAGACAGTTCTCATGTGAAAGAGCACAAACAGAGTCTCGCGAAATCTATGCATGCAGTGTCGTGTGCAAAATCAGCCTCATGGCAGGGAAGCTCATGCTAACTTAGCAGATGTCAACAATGGACCCACAATCCATACTACAAAAGAAAGGTGCAGAAAGAAGCAACAGAAATGCAGAAAGAGGCAAGTGAGGCGCAGAAAGAAGCAAGAGTGGCTTGCACACCATTAGTACCAATTTAACACCCACATTTAGCAATAAGTAACAGGTGACCATTCTAGGTTTGCAAAGGACCTTCCACCACGCTGTAACATTTGTCGCTGCCTTTTTGGTAACGTTTGAGCCGTTTGAGCTAGAAACAAGGCTTTTTTTGTTCAAATCTGCAGGTTAGGCAGCAGATGATGGATTATGTGGCTAATGTGGAAAATGTATAATTGTGCGAAAGTCGGTGCAGCCAAACAGTCTCATAATTCCAGTGGCCCTGCTCATACCTCTGACTAGGTCCAGAAGTGCTCTTCGGTGATTCCTTCTTTTTTTTGTCTCATTGAGTTCTTAGTTTAGCTTCTATGGAAACGAGGAAGACTAAACCTGAGGTTACCACTCCACAACACAGACTACCATACCACATTATTACTCTCCATAACACATAATCCCACTCTACATAATTCCTATACACTAAATACCACATACTTTCTATCCACATAATTTCACTGCACAACATACCATATAATTCCACTACACACAACGTACATCCACTCCACTCCCAAAAACATTAGTGAAAATCTTTTAGATTTACAACACCAATAGTTCTAACTCTTGCAAATGCAAGACCTATTACATTACAATGGTTCTTTAACTGGTAGTCGCGGTTGCAGAGTGGTGGAGAAAGGGGGCTGGGCCTCTAACCAGCGCTCAGGAATTCTGCTGTGTAGGACTTACAGGAGGTACCAGGAGGGCTTTTGGCCCCCAAAGTCCCTCTGGAGTAAAGTGGACTTCATCCCCCAACCATTACTGTGCCAGGAGGCGTGTTTGCAGAGTGGTGGAGAAAGGGGGGGCGTGGCCTCTGAAGACCTCTTAGCAATCCCACTGTGTGGGACTTAGTGGAGGTAAGAGGAGAGGTAGTTGGCCCCAAGGACAACCTTGGGGGCCAAATACCCCTCCTGTTACCTCCAGTAAGTCCCACACAGCAGGATTGCTAAGTTCTCATAGCAGGTCACGCCGCCTTTCCCCAATACTCTGCAAAAGCACTCCCTGGCACGCTCTTGAATAGGGATTAAAGTCCACTTCGCTGCTAGGGGTCCTTAGGGGCCAACTAGCCTACCTGTTACCTCTAGTAAGCCCCACACAGTGGGATTGCTGAGAGGTGGACACAGGTCACGCCCCTTTCTCCACCACTCTGCAAACGTGCCTCCTGGCATGCTCTTGGTTGTGGGTTGAAGTCCCCTTACCTCCTGAGGGTCCCTGGGGTCCAACAATCCCTCCTGTTACCCCCAGTAAGCTCCACCCAGCTGGATTTTTGACAGTGGTCCAAGGCCACGCCCCCTTTTTACACCACTCTGCAAAAGCGCTGCCTGGCGCACTGCTGCTCGGGGGATGAAGTCCACTTCAGTCCTGAGGTCCTCAGGACACAAGGGGACCTCATCACCCCACCAGCAGTGCGCCAAGAGGCGCGTTTGCAAAATAGTGTAGAAAGGGGCGCGGCCTTGTCCCACCTCTCAGAAATCCCACTGTGTGGCCCCCAGAGACTCTCACTAGCAACGGGGACTTAATCCCCCAATGCAGAGCGCGCAAGGAGGCGCATTTGCAGACTCACGCAGGGAGGGGGCGGGGCCTCCAGCGAGTTGCCGTTTAAAAAAATATATATTTTAAGAAGGGGGGCTGTGTGGCCCCCCTTCTCTTGAGCCTTTTGGGCCCCGGGGACCCCATCCCCCGGGTTCTGAGCCATAATTTTTATTATTAAAAAGGAGGGGGGCACGAGGCCCCCCTCCTAAGGCCGATTACGGCCCCGGGGACCCCATCCCGTGGGGCTAGGCCTTTCTTTTCTTACAGGGGAGGGGGCTGTGGGGCCCCCCTCCCCAGACCAATTTCGGCCCGGGGGATCCCATCCCCCGGGGCCTAACAAAAATGTATTTTTGGAAGGGGGGCCGTGTGGCCCCCCTTCCATGTGCCTCTCTTGGTCCCATGGACCCCATCCCCCGGGGCCTGGCCAGCCTTTCTTTTTTTTTTTTTTTTTGAGGGGGTCTGCGTTGCCCCCTCCTGAGCACCTTTTTTCCCCCAGGGACCCATCCCCCGGGGCCCGGCCTTATTTATTTGTTTAAGAAAAATATTTAAAAGATGGAGGGGGGCTGCGTGGCCCCCCTCCCGAGCCACTTCTGGCCCCAGAGATCAAATCCCCTCAAAGTTGGGGACCGCGGGCGGAGCCCTAATGTCCCTGCGGTCCCAGCCGGCTCCCCGCCTCCTGCGGGAGTCGGCATTGCTTCTGGACAAGGGGAGCTGCTGACATGCAGCCCCCCTTGTACAAAAGCAATCTGCTTCGCTTCATGGAAGCGAGAGTAGGTTTCCTGCTCTTGCTTCCATGAAGCGAAGCAGAGTTTGCAATGGCAGGGCGGGAGCAGAGCTCCCGCCCTGCCATTGCAAACTGCAATGTCCCAGGGGTGGGCACCCCGGGACATTGCTGGAGCCGGCCCTGGGGGGTGGTGGTCCCCAGGGCTAAGGAGGGCCCCCTCCCAACATGTATGCAGCCCAGGGGAGGGGATGGTCCCCGGGGCCAGGGGTCCGCAACGGATGCCCGCATTACAATAACTGGAGCCCCGGGGAGGTGGTGGTCCCTGGGGCAGTGTGGGGAGGGGCAGGAACCCTGCGGGCCCCCGTACCATAGTAAAACATTGCACCTAGCGCGAATTCTGCCGATTTTGTTTTTTAAAAATATGCTTTTTTGGGGCCTGGGGGTCCCTATGGGACCCCCCTGAGCAGGCCTAGGGGGTCAGGGTGTTTCTACCCTGCCCCTTTTTCTTGTTTTTTATCCTTTTTTTTACTGTTTTCTTGTGAATCAGTTTTACCGAGTCTCAAGATGGCTGCCAACACTTCTTGATTTGGAGTGTTGACAGCCAATCAAAATGACGCTCGTGGTCGGAAAGGTTCACAAATCCTCCTCGGCCACCAGATTTCGATATTTTAATTTTTTGAATTTCTCAGGAACTACTAAACGGATTTACACCATTTAACAAAAAGCACGCTTTCCGAACCAAGACCTACCTTTTTGCCAAATTTGGTGTAATTCCAATCAGCAGTTCGGGCTGTAGCTTTGTCTAAAGTTTTGGAACCCCCCTTTTTTCTCATCCCCCGCTCAACGAATCACCCCGAAACTTCCAAGACAGGAGCTGACCAGAGCGCCCCATTAGTTTTGAAAATTTCCCGAAGATTCGTCAAATGGCGCCAAAGATATTGGCAAATCAAAAAACACTTTTCCTATGGAAACTAGGTCCTAGTTAGGAAATAGAATTAAAAACCTTAGATATTCACTGAAAAAAACAAAGGTTACAGAGAAGTTATAGTTAGGCTCAGATTTCACTTGTACAAAACCAGTGAAATTCATCAGTTATAGTTACCTGAGCTAACTATAACTTACACCCCTGCAATGCACTTCTTATAACATCATATATTACATCACTCATCACATGGTCAGTGACATAATTGATGACATTACTGATGACATCTCAAATGAGCCAGCGGATCGGGCAGATCCAACGTGATTCCCGCCAAACAGTTTTTTTTTTGTTGTTTTTTTTAATTTGTTTTCAAAAACCAGTTCACATTAATGTACGAAGCATGATAGACAACTTACATGAGTCAGCGAGCAATCGGCAACAACTATTGATACAATACACAGTGACGATGGGACATTACATCAATAATGCAGACTGTAGATCCCTCTAGCCTAAGTACAAGCGGCCACCAAGTGTCACATGCAGCCAACATGACCAGCTTAATCTCGTGCATGTAGACCTCGTGATATCCAGGCCCACACAGTACAGCATGCTATCATTCATTGTCCTCATCATCACCCCGTCTTTTCACTAGATATTGCTCAAACAGACCCCAGAAACATTTTGGACAACTTTGGGGGGGGCAGCAACTCATTATATGCGTCGGACTGGGTATTACAATAGAGCATATCCTGCTCCCATTCTGTCACAGTTGGTATGGGGCCACGCATCCAGCACATCGCAATCCTACGCTTAGCCAAAAGAAGACCCATAGAGACTAATTTTCTGATGTTCTTATTGAGAGGTTTCGTGTACCCCAGAAGCGCTAGTAGGGGATCAGGGGAGAGGGATTGATCCACAATAGTATTTAATGCTTGAAAAATTTGCTTCCAAAATTCCGCTACTGGAGGGCACGACCATGCCACATGTAAAAAATCTGCCTCTGCCACCCCACATCGCTCACAGCAGTCAGTGTCCCAAAGCCCATATCGAAATAGTCTGTTCGGCGTGTAGTGCACCCTATTGAGATACCTGAAATGGACCAGTCTGTGCCTGCCGTTGAGTGAGATCTTTTGCGTGGCTTCACAACAGAAGCGCCAGATATCATCGGAAAGGGCAACACCAATATCATTCTGCCACTCCAGCCTAGCTTTGGTGTATTGGGTATACTTAAAGGCTTGTGATGTGGCATAGATTTTTGAGACTAGTTTAATGGGGGATTCCGAGCTCAGCAGCAAGGAGAAGGCAGGCAAATCCGGAGGTTCTTGTAGCTCATCTCCGAGCAGCGCCCTCAGTGCATGGCGGGTTCTAAAAAAGTGAAATTGTGTTAAAGATGTAAGGTCAGGTAAGCCCACTGCTGCCTCCTCCCATGTGCGCACTCTTCCCTCCTGAAAGAAATTGCCCATCTCATGATCCGCAGGGCGCTCAGCGAGGGAAGTGTACCTCTTTCGGAACTGATGTTAAGCCAGTGGCACTATTCTCAGGCATAAGTGAAAAGTACAATAGAGCTCCAGCTTGCTTTTTTAGTAAAACGTGCCAGGCGTGTACGGTAGAGTTAACTGAGTCCAGCACGCTGCAACGCCTAATAGGTGCTTGAGTTAGCAAACGCGGGAGGGGGTCAGGACTTGCTACTACCTTCTCTATTTGGAGGTGGGGTAGATTGTGCGGGCTGTGAATCCAACTATGGGCATGCGAGCTTTGCGCCACCCTATAGTACAGCTCTAAATCCGGTGCTCCCAGGCCTCCCACAGAGTAGGGCAAAGTCAGGATATCCAGTTTGACACGCGAAGTTTTGCCTGCCCTTGCCAGTTTACCCATCAGGGTCTGTAACGTTTTAAAAATGTGTTGGGGGACAACCACAGGGATATTCACGAAAAGAAAAAGGAATCGGGGAAGTACTATCATTTTCATCAGGGACACCCGACCCACCAATGAGAGAGGGAACCGAATCCACCTTTCTATGTCTTCTTCCAGTTTAGTAATGGCTCTGCCATAATTTGCCCTAAGTACTTGTTCCGCATCTGAGTGAACCTGGATCCCCAAATATCTTACCGGATCAGAGGACCATTGGAGGGGATAGTCTGATGCCATCTGCATTGTGACCGGGGTTAATGGGAAGATTATAGATTTATCCCAGTTGATTTTAAGACCCGAGAGACCAGAAAATCTCAACACCTTTGTGTCCGGATCCCGTATATACAATAGCATATCGTCCGCATAAGCAGAGACAATGAGATTGTAGTTGGGGAAACTTAGACCTCTATTTCCATGATACGCACGAAGTGCCCGCAGCAGGGGTTCTGCCGC
The DNA here is from genome assembly GCA_963921515.1 of Calotriton arnoldi. Taxonomy (NCBI): domain Eukaryota; kingdom Metazoa; phylum Chordata; class Amphibia; order Caudata; family Salamandridae; genus Calotriton; species Calotriton arnoldi. Next base: position 1,178,146 of record CAWUFW010003524.1, read on the forward strand.
GACAGCATATAGTAGTGGCGACAAGGGACACCCCTGTCTCGTGCCCCTAGATATCTGAATGGGAGAGGAGACAGCATCCCCTAAGCGCACTCGAGCTGTGGGCGAGTTATAAAGAACCAAAATTAACTGAAGGAAGACTTCTCCAACACCCAAGCACTTTAGGACCACTTGCATGAATTTCCACTCAACCGAATCAAAGGCTTTTTCAGCGTCTAAAAACACTGCTGCCGCCTTCACATCTGGTTTAACGTGCTGCAAGGCTCCAAAAACTGTTCTCAGATTATATGATAGCGTGCGACCAGGCACCAAGCCCGCTTGTTCAGGGCCTATCATGATGGGCAGAAGAGGGGACAGTCTATTGGCCAATATTTTAGCAAAGATTTTAGTGTCAACGTTAATTAACGATAGTGGTCTGTAAGATGAGCACTCCTGGGGGGCTTTGCCAGGTTTCAATATGGTTACTATTAGTGCCTCACGCAAAGAGGGGGGGCATGATGCCAGTCTCTCCCATTTCTTGGAACAGAGTGCTCAAGTGTGGAACCAGCAGCTCACTAAAAGTCTTGTAGAAGGACACAGTAAGCCCTTCTTGACCTGGGGCAGTTCCATCCCGCATGGAATTCAGTGCCATACGGCTCTCAACAGCATCAAGGGGTCTCATGAGGTATTCTCTATGACTATCCGTCAGCCATGGCAGCTGTATGTATTCCAAATAATTCACTATGTTCTCCTCATCTGGTGAAACTTTGGAGCTATTCTGGTCCTGATAGTATCTTCCGAATCGGTTAACTATGTCCGCCTGCTCTTTTAATACAGTTCCCTCCTCATAAAGCAGCTCGACAATGACTCCAGTCTCACACCGATGGAGAGCAACCGGCGCCAATACCGAGCCTGGCCTATCTCCCTCACCGTAGGTTCTGGCCAATGCGTATTTCCCCATGTGCTTAATTTCACTATCTGCTTCCTCGTGATCCTCATCTAGTGTTTTTTTCAGTTGTTCTAGAATCTGGGGGTCATTCTTGTTCAATGCCTCAGTCTCCAGCACACTCAATTGATCCTCTAGTAGAGCAAGTCTACCTCTAATAGAATGGAGCACTCCAGAATATTTATTCATGGCAACCCCTTGTATGAACACATGAAATGTCTCCCATACCGTGGCAAAAGAGTCTACTGACCCAATATTGGTTTAAAAAAATTCAGTAATGGCGGCAGCTAATTTGGCCTTAAACACCGTATCTAACAGAGAGTATGGTGGAAATCTCCACAGGAAAGGGGGAGGACCCCGCTGGGGAATTTCAACCGCTAACAATATAGGAATATGATCGGAAAAGGAGCTAGCCAATACTGTGCAATCCTGTACCCTAGACTTTATTGCTTCCGATATGAACTAGTAATCTATGCGAGTGTGTGTGTCGTGATATGCAGAGTAATGCGTGAACCCGCCCCTCCCAGGGGATCTGGTTCTCCACACGTCAACCAGATGCAATTGTAGCGCTATGTCAGCAATGGCCCTAGCTGCAGCAGATGGGCGCCGAGGAGGACCCTTCGAGCGGTCAAGCGCAGGGTCTAATACGCAGTTAAAATCCCCCCCCCCAGAGTAGTGGCAATGAAGAGCAGTCTTTAATAAGTGACAATATTGAATGATAGAACTGAGGATCATCGTAGTTGGGCCCGTAGGTGTTAACAATATGAAAGTTGACACCCCTACCATAACATCTTGAGATTACATATCTACCAGCAGGGTCGGCCCTGCGCTCTTCGAGTTGAAGACCTGATTTAGGATTTACCCAGGTGAGCACCCCTCTTGAGTGTGAGGTGAAGCCAGCTACTTGGAACGGACCTAATAGGCTTCGCCTCGTGAGCATAGCGCAATTGCCGGCAAGGTGCATTTCTTGGAGCAGGGCAATGTCTACTTCCTTTCTTTTCAAGTACGCCAGAATTTTACGCAACTTTCTATGGTCGTTCAGGCCCATCACATTCCAGGTCATTAGACGCAGGCTCCTTCTATGTCCCTGCCCTGTACCACAGTGTGTCATTCGCAGCTATCATAAGATTGGATCTTTTTAGCAACTATGTTAAGTGTGTTACCGTTATCACTCATGACCCTCATGTACATGCGAACTGTTAAAAAAGAAACCCAACCCCTCCCACGCCATGCCATCCCCAACTAGACATAGGCGGCCTGCTTCCCTCCCCCCTAGCAGCTACTATAACATATAAAAGGAAAACAACAATTGTGCTGCGATAAGCACTAAAAAACTTGTGGTAAGTATGCGTGTAACGCATTGGGGCAGATGATGCCTGCCAACACTTCTGTGTGCCACAGTACCGCACCGCCACTAAGCATCTGCAACGATACTACCCCTGGAGGGGAAACAAATCTCCTGTGGAGCCACACAAACAGTACCTGAACCATAGTGTCTCTCGCACCAGAAGGCACCAATTGACTAACACCACAGTTCCGGTTGATGCAAATAAGAGTCAGCAGATTAGTACATCTTTTCACAGATTGGCAGTAGGAACAGTAAGTTGTGATCCACAATAGTGGAGACCCCAGTGGAGATCCAAGTACCAAACCCCTCAGACCCCTTCAGATAGACTTCACGTGAGGGAGGGTCGTCGCTGGGAACTGGTGACCCGTGTTTCTCTTTAGTCATTGTCATCGAGATCTCCACCCGCACCATCCGCTCAATCGCCCTCCGTCTGATCTTTCCTATGCTTGCCGAGCCTGTCCCAGCCTTTGAGGGCTTTTTGGAGGGACTGAGGTTCAGAGAAAATCTTCGCCTTCCCGTTCAGTATCATTCTCAGCCGTGCATATTCCACACTTTGCTCCCTCAGCTTGCGCTTCCATGGCGCGAATTGCTTCCTGGACTCTGAGGGTGAAGTCCGGGAACAAAGAGAGGGAGGAGCCCTCATACTGTAGATTGCCCAGTTCTCTTGCCCTCCTCAACGCCGCATCTCTGTCTCTATAGTTCAGCAGCTTTGCTATGACAGGCCTTGGAGGGGCACCCGGGGGAGGTTTAGGCCCTAGCGAACGGTGCGCGCGCTCCACAACGAACATGGGGGAAAAGGTGGCGGCACCCAGCAGAGTATTGAGCAGTTTTTCTGTGAAGACCTCCATGTTATCTGTTGCAGCGGACTCAGGAAGGCCTATAATGCGCAGGTTGCTGCGCCTCGGTCTGGCCTCCAAATCCTCAGCTCTGTCCTGCAAAGTGACCAGGATCTTCTCCATCTGTTTCTGTGCATTATTAGAGTCAGTTTGGGCCTCCTCAGTTTCGGTGATCCTTTGTTCAGCCATATCAAGACGTTCCGCGTGCTTGTCCACCCTCTCGGACATGTGATCCATTTTATTGGACAAGGTGTCTATTTTCGTGTCAATCGCCAACAGACCCTTCTGCATGGACGCAAGGACCCCAATGGGGTCTTCTGTTAATGCGTCAGATTCCGATGCACCAGAATCCGTAACATCTTCTCTATGCCTGGTCTTTCGCTGCTCAAAGCTTTGCTTGGGCTGTGTCTTGTCTGGTTTTCCCATTCTGCCACCGTCCAGTATCGGGGCAGGTTGCGCGAAGTCTTCGTTTTCTGTAACTTCAGCTACTTCAGCTTCTTCGCTAGCAAGCGTGAGCCCCCACCTATGCTGGGCGCAGGCCCCACAGAGGAAGTCAGAGAGGGCCTCCCAGCTCGGAGCACAACAAGCCACTGCGGTGGCGGGTGTCTGACTTGTCTGTTGCCAGTATAGAGGTGACCCCCTCGAACCTCTCATCCAGGGGGGGCCAGCACTGTCTCACGCACAGCCCCTAGGTGACCAGGGCTCAATGCAGGAGCAGAGCTGCGCTGAGGGATGGAGCCCCACACACCCATCAATCAGTGTGGCAGCGTCCAGCTCGCCGAGTGTCCAGACAATCCCGCACACCCCCACCGTCTTATGGAGGGGCTCAGGGCAGGCAGCGACTCACCGACCAGGCCTCGCACCGGGCCACAGCCAGCCAGCCCATGCGTGCGGGCTCCCCGTCGCGCCTCAGCACGGGTTCCCGCAGTGTCGCACCCGCTACTGCCCTCAGTGGTGACAGAAAGTTTTCAGCGCCCAGCAGCGGCTCCGCGCTCCGACCAGGAGGAGCGCCGCCGTGTAGAAAGTCCAGTCACCTCTTCAGGCCAAAGCACACGTCCCTACAGTCTTACAGAGGGGCTCAGGGCAGGCAGCAACCCGCAGACTAGGCCTCGCGCCAGGCCACAGTCAACCAGCCTGCACGCGAGGTTTCCCCGCCATGCATCAGCATGGGTTCCCGCAGCGTCTCACCCGCTACTGCCCTCAGCGGTGACAGCGAGGCTTCAGCTCCCGGTAGTGGCTCTGCGCTCTGTCCAGGAGGAGCGCCGGCGTGCAGAAAGTCTGGTCACCTCTTCAGGCCAAAGCGCGCGAGGGCTGGGTTATGGCATAGTCGCAACCCAGCAAGGAGCACCGCCCACAGTGGCCGCGTGGTAGTCCAGCACAAGGGAAAGTAGCGCTCAGATCGATAGCCGCGGACCAGCTGCATCAATCGGCCCCGTTCCTTCACCAATTGGGGCACCGACGATGAGGCTTCGTGTGCTCAGACCTTCGAGCGAAAGACTTGATGAACAATGGCCAATACTTGACGGATAGATGTGGCAGCTTGCGGAGCTCACTTAATTAGTGGCCATCTTTAGGCCAGGCAAGCTCCGCCCCCGATTCCCGCCAAACAGTTTTTAAAAGAAATGCTTTTTGGCTCTTCGGGGTACCTGTGGGACTCCCTCCAGAGGCTTAGGGGTCAGGGTATTTCTACCCTGCCCCTTTTCTTTTTTTTAACATTTTTTTCTGTGACTCCATTCAACTGAGTCACAAGATGGCTGCTAACACTTCCTGTTTTGAAGTGTTGGCAGTCAATCAGATCTCAACACAGGATCAGGAGGGGTCACGGATCCTCCGCGTCACTATATATACAACTTGAAATGTCTTTAAATACCTCTGCAAATACTGAACGGATTTGCACAATTTAACAATAAGGTTGCTTTGTGGACCAACAGCTACCTTTATGCCAAATTCGGTGTAATTCCATTCAGCCATTCGGGCTGTAGCTGTGTCTAAAGTGCCTATGGAAATTACCATAGTGAAAACGTGTTTTGGGACACCCCCTTTTTCTCGGCCCCTGCTTAACAGATCAACACAAAACTTTCAGGACAGCGGCTGAGGTGAGTGGCAAACTAGTTTTGAAAATTTCATGAGGATTCATCAAACGAATCCAACGCTAGTGGCAAATGAAAAAATACTGTTCCAATGGAAACTATATCCTAACTATCCACAATAAGTCTATAGTATATCTGCTGGCTGTGACTATATATATATATATATCAAATTATGCTTCCAACGTGCATAGGTGCACTATGAAGATACGGACAACTGGAATACGCTGTTGGTGCCAAATAGAGCGTTTATTTTCTTAGATAGCAGTGCTTAGTCGATCATGATATATATATATATTCACTGAAAAAAACAAAGGTTACATGGACGTTATAGTTAGGCTCAGGTTTCACTTGTACAAAACCAGAGTAATTCAGCCGTTATAGTTAGTGAGCTAAATATAACTTGTGCCCGGCAATGCAATGCTTATGACCTCACATATGACATCACTCATGACATAGTCAGTGACATCATTGATGACATCACTGAGGACATCTAAAATGACATCAATGATGACATCATCTGGTGACTGTGAGTGTTTTTAAAAAGTTTCAGTGTTAAATTATATACGAAGGTGTATTGGTGAATCAGTGGGTGTATGAGTGCCTGATTGGATGATTCAGTGGGTGCATGACTAGATAAGTCCAGACTGCCAAACCCATACAGGGGCAGGAGGCTAACACAGGGGAGCAAGCCAAGATACTAAGTTGGAACATAGCAGGACTAAAAGACAAGATTGGCGATGAAAGGTGGAAAGGTTTTTTAAAAGAGTATGATGTGATTGGGCTTCAAGAGTCCTGGGAAACCGAAAATAACTTCTGGCTGGACGGTTACACAACCTATTTTAAGCCAGCAAGACCATCTGTAGCTTGTAGGGCAAAGGGCGGTTTAATAACCATAATCTCCTTAAAGGTTATAGGCAACCACTGTAAATTGGACTCAGGTTCATTAAACTGTCTAGCAGTACAGATTACGCCTAATAACGCACCTAAAATTCTTATTGTTCATTTTTATAACTCATTTGACAGAATTGCTGCAAATGAACATTTAGCCAGTCTGAATTGTTTCCTTGAGTCTTACAATTGAAAGCAAGTTACACCTTATTCGGTTATTGTTTTAGGAGATTTTAATGTACATCGATGCCCATTGAACTGCCACGTCACTGACAGTTTAGGCCCCGGTCATCATTCTGAGATACATTTTGAACATTCACATCAAGGTGGTTTCTTAGAGGGTACCCTAGCGGAATTTGGTTTATTATATCCTAACACCTCGCATGATAGCGATGACATTCCAACTTTTAAAGGAAGGGGAATAAATTCCACTATTGATTATATTTTTATTAATACTGTCTTGACAACCCTGGTGATAGGATATACCACTACGGGGTCACATTTTAGTGACCACAACCCTATACATATTACACTGGCAGGGGGCATTAAGAACAACTCAAAATCAAATAGATGTGTCCCCATTTCTAATTTAAAAACAAAATACCAAGCCCATAGACTTAAGTGGTGTAAGGTAGTGCCGGAGGATTTTCACGAGAACTTACTGAACACTGTTGGAATGGAGATTGATCTCTGCCTAGACGATAATATAAGGGACAAAGAGATCCTCATAGCTTACGCTAAAATCTGTAACCAGGCGACCTTAAACGTCCGTATAAGGAATTTCAGAATAAAGGGGAGAGGTGGTTTGACCATAATTGTACAGTTGCCCACCAAAAGTTGCTGGTGGCTCTAAAACATAAACCACAAGATAAAAGTGTAATAGTAGCCCTTAGGAAAACTTATAAGTTGGCCATAAATACACGCAAATCTGAGATTAAAAATGAGGCATGGAATGATCTTTTGTCCATAGATGTTATTAAAAATAGTGCTAAGTTCTGGGAAATTGTTAATAAACCATTTTTCCAGGAAACTAAGGATAGTCTTCTAGAATGTAATATACCGGGGCAGGAGTGGTTTAATCATTTTAAACATATATATGGTGACCAGGAGAACCAAGGACCCCCAGGTACATTGTTTGAGGCTGAGGTATATATCCTGGTTTTTATAGAAACAAAAGTTGCAGAGGCTATAAACCAAATGACAAGCAATAAGGCTCCTGGACCAGATAGTGTCCCGGCCGATCTTTTTAAATCTAACTTGACATTATGGTCAAAACGTTTGGCTCACGTTTTGAATATGGCCTGTAAATTTGGCCTGCCTAGATCATGGTCTGAGTCAATTATCGTCCCAGTTTTTAAAAAGGGTAACAGAGGGGATTTAAGCTGCTACAGACCAATCTCACTTATAGATTCAGCAGTAAAGGTGCTAGGAAGAGTGGTACTCAGTAAACTTACTGATTGGTTAAGCTAAACCAACACACTTTCAAATTTGCAATACGGTTTCAGGAAAGGGAGGGGGACCATGGATCAGTGTTTGAATTTGCACCTACTAGTTGGGAAGTATACCATCGCCAAGAAGGGGACACTGTATTTGGCGTTCATGGTAGGGGTGGGCGGAATTTGCGTAGTCGCGCTACGCAAAGCTCCGCGAAACGGTAAAAAATTTCCGCGAGCACGCAAAAGTTCTGCAAACACGCAGAATTGCTTGTTCCGCCCGTTCGCGATGCTTTTTTCCTGTTCGCAAACGCTGTTTGCATGCTCGGGGAGAAATATCTCGCGAACACGCATTTTGAAAGCGCGAACAAGCAAAAAACTCCGCGAAGCCGCGGATCGCGGAATTTTTGGCAATCCCGCGTTCTCCGCGGAACGCAAAATTACCCAAATTCCGCAAATTCCGCGAGCGGAACGGAATTTACCGCCCAGGCCTAGTTCATGGATCTTTCCTCAGCCTTTGACCGGGTGAATAGATCCAAGCTATGGGCAATATTAATTAAATTAGGTGTGGATAAGAACATTGTTTACTTCCTTGCTGATCTGCATAGGGATCTGACAGCCACAGTGAGATTTAATCAAAGGGGGAATTGTACCCAGGGAATACGCATTATAAATGGAGTAAGGCAGGGATGCATTTTAGCCCCCTTCCTTTTTACCTTATACATCAACAACCTGGACTTAGTCTTAAGGGAAGCCAGTATAGACATTCCGCGTGTGGAGGAACGGCTGATCCCAGCTCTCCTATATGCGGATGACGCCGCCTTATTAGCTAGAACTGCGGTTGGCTTACAGTGTCTTTTAACCTCCTTTGCCGTTTTTATGAGATCCCTGGACTTAAGAGTAAACTTTTCAAAATCTCATACAATGATAATTGGCTGCAAGCCCAGTAGGCTGAAAACACTTCATTGTGAAGGAAACAAGATCACCAGGGTTACTACATTTACTTACCTAGGCGTCCTATTTGACGATAGGGGTACATGGGCCCCGCAAATGAATGCAAAAAGAAATGTAATGGCCAGATCCACATCAGTGGTCCTTGGCTTTGCATGTAGGCTAGGGGCAAAACCAATACAAGGACTGTTAAATATATACAGAGCTAAATGCATTGCTATCTCAAACTACGGCTCGGATATATGGGGATATAAAGAAGCTAAGGATATCCAAATAGTTGAAAATACATTTCTAAGAAACCTGCTATCGGTGCCACCATCAACACCATCATACATAGTTCATCAGGAGACTGGTGTAGGTTTTGTGGCAGACCTAATTGGAATGGCACCTCTACTCAAATGGATAGCAACTTGGATAAACCCTGAACTTGAAATGAATCGTGAAATTATGCACAACTGTTTAGCTTTAGACCGAGAAAGTAGTATCCCCTGGTTGAGCTGTGTGAAAAGGCTTGCAGTGCAATTAGGACGTCCTGAATTATTTAACTCCCCAGATAATCTAATGAAGGGAGATATGTTGTGGGTTAAGAAATCTTACCAATATATGGCACTTATGGAAAGAGAGGCCAGGGAACTGGTAAAACCAACGGTACATGCCCATCAATTATTAAAAACCTTCTGTGCAATTGAACCCTATTTAAATGTAGTAACCAACCCGAATCATCGTTTCCTTTTAGTAAGATTTAGGCTGAATCAGTTACATTTTTTACTTGCCGAACCTCAGGGATGGAGAAGGGAGGAGGACTTGGGTGTCTGTACATGTGACAATTTCTCCACCCAGGACACATTGCACTTTGTCTTGTTTAGCGAGCATTTTTTGCACAGTCGGAAACGTTTTATATTTCCAATTTTAAAGGGCAAAGGATTTTTACAGGCGAAGCCAGCGCTTAAATATTTACAGATGCTGACCAATGTCTGGGAAACTTTTAACATAGCGAGATTTTTAACAGCAGTAGTCAGAATAAGGAAAAAAAGAGAGAGCGACTCGCATGATCTAGAAATAGCAATTATCTTTTTATAATCAATTTTAAAGATGTATTTGATGAATTGTTTGTTTACCTTGATTAGGATGTTTGTGTACTATTCTTGGTGTAAGTCTATGTCATATTATTGTTTTAAAACCTTTTTATTCTGTAGAATGCTTTTATGGTTTTAATTAACCGAATAAAGTGATTTTGACTGACTGACTGACTATATAAGTGAGTGATTAGGTGTCTCAGTGAACGTAAGGGTGAGTGACTGGTTGTATGAATGTCTGTATCTGTCTGTCAGTCGGTGTCTAAGTGGCTGTATGGGTGTGTGAGTGGGTACATGAGTTTCTGTATGGGTGAATGATTGGTTGTCTGATACCTCTATGGGTGTCTGAGTATCTTTGTGGGTGAGTGATGAGTAAGTGGGTGAGTCAGTGGCTGTATGCTTTAGGGAGTGCATGTGTGAGGGGCTGTATGCATGAGTGAGTATGTGTATGGCTGTGTCGGTGAGTGAGTACATGTGTCAGTGGTATATGGGTGAGTAACAGGGTATGTGAAAGACAATATAGGTGAGTCATGGGGTATATTAGTAACTTTATGAAGTGAGTGAATGTGAGAGTAGCTGTATGGGAGAGTGTACGCTTGTGTCAGTGACTATATAGGTGAGTGAGTACGCATTAGTATTTGTATGAGTAAGTGTGCGAGTAGCTGTATGGGTAAGTGACTGTGTAATTGACTGTATGGGTGAGTGAGTAGGTGTGTGAGTAGCTCTATGGGTGACTGACTCAGTGTGTGTGTGGCTGTATGGGTGTATAGTGGATATGTCAGTGGCTGTATTAGTGAGTGAGTGGCTGTATGAGCGGCTGTATGATTTAGTGAGTGGATGTGTGTGTTAATCTATGAATCAGTGAGTAGCTCTGAAAGTACTGGTATGGGTGTATGAATGGGTTTGAGAATGGTAGTGTGGTAGTTGGAGTGGGTGTATGAAAGGTTATGTGGGGGGTGTGAGTGGGTGAGTGGGTGCGACAGATTCTGAGAATTATGTCATCATTGATGTCATTTGAGATGTCATCAGTGATGTCACTGACCATGTCATGAGTGATGTAATATGTGAGGTCATAAGCAGTGCATTGAAGGGGGCGACTTATGGTTAGCTCACTATTACTATATAACGTCCGAATTAACTATAACAGCTGAATTTCTCTGGTTTTGTATGAGTGAAACCTGAGCCTAGCTATAACGTCCCTTAACCTTTGTTTTTTTCAGTGAATTTCTAAGGTTTTTTAAATGCTAATTCCTAACTATAACATCCTCCTAACCTTTGGTTTTTTCAGTGAATTTCTTAGGTTTTTAAAAAACGCTAATTCCTAACGATAACATCCCTGTAACCTTTGTTTTTTTCAGTGAATTTCTATGTTTTTTTAACTAGTCGTCACGTTTGGTGAAGAAAGGGGCTGGGACTCCGACCCGCTCTCAGGAATCCTGCTGTGTAGGACTTACAGGAGGTACGAGGAGGGCTTCTCAGCCCCCAATGTCCCTCAGGCAGAAAGTGGACTTCATCTCCCAGTAGTGCACAATGAGCTGCGTTTGCAGAGTGGTGGAGAAGGGGGTGTGGCCTCTGAATACATTTTAGCAATCCTGCTGTGTGGTACTTATTGGAGATAACAGGAGAGGTAGTTGGCCCCCAAGGACGTCCTTGGGGGCCACTACCACTCCCGTTACCTCCAGTAAGTTCCACACAGTAAGATTGCTGAGACCTGGCAGGAGGCCATGCCCTCTTTCTCCACCACTCTGCAAACGCACCTCCTGGCCCACTACTAGTAGGGGGATGAAGTCCCCTGGCTATAAAGGGTCCTTGGGGGCCAACTACCCCTCCTGTTACCTCCAGCAAGTCCCACACAGTGCATTTGCACAGAGGTTTTTAGTGGCTATGCCCCCTTTCTCCACTACTCTGCAAATGCACCTCCTGGTGCACTGCTGCTTGTAGGGTGAAGTCCACTTTAATCCTGAGGCCCTCAGGAGGCAAAGGAACCTCATCCCGCCACCAGCAGTGCACCAAGAGGCCCATTTGCAGAGTGGTGGAGAAAGGGGGCATGGCCTTCGACCACCTCTCACCAATCCCACTGTGTGGGGCTTACTGGAGGTAACAGGAGGTCTTGTTGGCCCCTAAGAACCCTCAGCAGCCAAAGGAACTTCATCCACCAACCAGCAGCATGCCAGGAAGGTGTTTTTGCAGAGCAGTGGAGAAAGGGGGTGTGGTCTCCAACGAGTTTACGGATTTAAAAAAAAAATGTTTGTATATTTTATTTAGGGGCCTGCCTCTATTTATTACAAACTGAAGGGAGGGGGGCTGCGCAGCCCCCTCCCGGGACTCCATCCCCTGGGGCCCAGCCTTTCTTTTTTTATTATGTTTTTCTGTACAATAAAGGAAGGGGGCATGCGGCCCCCCCTTCCTTGGGACATTTTTGGCCCCGGGGACCCCATCCCCCTCGGCCTAGTCTTTTCTTTTCTTTTTGGTTTCTTTAAATGGAGGGGGGCTGAGCGGCTCCCCTCTCCAAGCCTATTTCAGCCGGGGACCCAATCCCCTGGGGCCTGGCCTTTATTCATATGTTTTATTGAAAGACAAAGGGGGGGGTGGCCATGCAGCACCCTCCCGGGCCGATTTCGGCCCCGGGGACCCCATCCCCTGGGGCCCAGCCTTTATTTATTTTTAAAAGGGGGGAGGGAGGGCGTGCGGCCCCCAGGCCGATTTAAGCCCTTGGGACCCCGTCCCCCGGGGCCTGGCCTCTAGGCTGGGTGCCCCAATCCCACCCAGCGAACCCATGGGGACCGCGGGGGAGCGGGTCCCCATGGGTGGGAGCCGCTCCCCCCATGGTGGGAGCCTGAAGGTTCCTGCTGACTCCCCACCTCCTGCAGGAGCCAGCATTGCTTTGGGACCAAGGGAGCTGCTGACATGCAGCTCCCTGGGTCTCAAAGGAATGTCTGTTTCCCTGCTCGCTTCACAGTGGGCAGAGAAACCAACATGCTCTGCTTTCAGCAAGCAAGAGCATTTTTGCTCTCACTTGCTGAAAGCAGAGAGTTTGCCATGGCTTGGCAGGAGTGGTCCTTCCACCAAGCCATAGCAAACTGCAATGTCACTGGGGTGGGCACCCTGGGACATTTGCTGGAGCCAGCCCTGGGGGGTGGTGGTCCTCGGGCCTGCGGGGACCGTGCAGCCCTCGTATTTAATTTAAAAGAGTTGCCCCAGGGAGGTGGCGGACCATGGGGCTGTGTGGGGGGATGGAGCCCCCTCACGCTTTAATTTCTGATTTAGCCATGAGGATGTGGCGGTCCCCCACGGCTGCGGCAGAGGCCGTAGAGCCTCCCCCACAATATTTTTCATTTACATCTCTGCCCCAGGGAGGTGTTCGGTCCCCGGGGCAGCGGGGGAAGAAGTAAGGATTCCCCTGCATTTAGATTACAGCAAAGTGTGACCTGGGGAGGTGGCCGTCCCCGGGGCAGTGGGGAGCCGATTGGGCCCACCCACATTTAGACTGTTCATTGCCCCGAGGAAGTGGCAGTCCCCGGGGTTGCCGGGAGCTGAGCGGGCCCCCACCTTTTTATTGTTTACAGCCCTGAGGAGGTGGCGATATCCAGGGCTTTGTATAAGCCCAAGAGGGGGTCCCTATGAGACCCCTCCTTCATGCCCCAGGGATTTGGCTCACCTGGGGGCTTTATAAAAAAGACATGTGGGAGCCCGCACATCTTAATTTTTAAAATTTTTGCCACAGATTCACCCGCGAGTCTACAGCAAAATTAAAAAGAAAATGCTTTTTTCTCCCGGCGGGGTCCCTGAGGGACCCCCCACCATATCTGGGGGGTCAGGTAATTCATACCCTGCCCCATTTTCTTTATTTTTTACTTTTTATTGTGACTCAACTTCAAGCCAGATATCCATATTTTTTTAAGTTAGATATCTGAAAAACTACATAACGGATTTATGCCAAATCACAAAAAGCACGCTTTCTGGACCAATATCTAGCTTTCTGCCCACTTTGGTGTAATTCTGTTCAGCAGTTCAGGCTGTAGTCGTGTCCAAATAATGAAAAATCCCTGTAGACATAACATGGGGGAAACCAGTTTTGGACCCACCTTTTTTCCCCGACCGTGCTTGACAGATCACCCCGAAGCTGTCAACACAGCAGCTGAACCAAAAAGTGAAAGTTTTGTGAAAATGTAATGGAAATTTATCAAGCGGCACCAAAGTTATTGGCAAAACAAAAAACACCTATAGAAACATTGGTCCTAACTATAACCACCAATGGCTATTGCCAGTAGGTAATATGTGTATATGAGAACTATTGCCCATATATATATATATATATATATATATATATATATATATATATATATATATATATATATATACAGAACTGCAGTTGCTGTCTCTTGGCTTGACGTACTGCCCAGAGAGCAACTTCAAGTACAATCAGTCCAGGGTGGATGTATATAAATTCATTCGAAAATTAAAACTTCGTACATTTTTCCAGTTAAAAAATTCAACTGAGAGCAAAACGAATGTACCACCTGGTAGAGAAGTCTCTCCTAACTTACAAGTGTCCGATGTGAGTACTATCAGGCTACTCCAGTCTTTGGCTAATGAGAAGGATGAACAGATCTCCTCTCCACACATAGATCTGATGGAGGCGGGTATTTATTACAGCAGCCCGAGTTGCAGTCCTTTCCGCCCGGTGTCTTCTTTTGTACCAGTCATGCCGAAGGACGCAATAGATGTATTCAGCGACCGGGTCGTAGAGGAGTCAAAGAAATTAAATAGATCTGTAAATCATAGGAATTACCAAAGAAAGAGCCAGGAAGTGCAGTATTCTAACCTTATGCGCAAACTCAAAGAAAACAACAATTTGGTTATCAACAAATCAGACAAGAGCGAGAACATTGTGCTCTGGCCCAAAAATCAGTATATAGAGGAAGCCAATCGACACTTAAATGATACAACATGTTACAGAAGAGCAACATTTCAAGATCTGCGTCAAGTCAAGGGGATGGTATTTAAAGAACTGGCACAATGGAAACGTAGGGGGTTGTTTACTAAAAATGAATTCAATTTCTTGAAGAATGAACACCCAATTACTACAGTCCTTTATTTTATCCCAAAGGTCCACAAGAATGTTGCACCTATTCCTGGTTGACCTATCATTTCGGCACAGAGAAGTTTGCTATACAAATGTCCAAATATGTGGACTTCTTTTTACAAGAATATGTATCAGGATTACCCTTTTTTATCAAAGATACTAGTGATTTTCTAAGAAAGATTCAACCTGTCAAGTGGGACATTGATTGCTATTTAATAGTTATGGACATAACATCACTCTACACGAGTATACATCATAGTGATGGTATGGAGGCTGTCAAATACTTCCTGGGTCAACGTCCAATACACCTGTATGAACACATTCGAATGATTTAAAAAATGATTGAAATGTGTTTAATGAACAACTATTTTTGTTCAACAGAGATGTATATCAGCAGTTGAGAGGGGTAGCTATGGGGGCATGCTTATCCCCTGGCTACGCATGTTTACATGTGGGCTGGTGGGAGGAGCATGTCCTCAAGAAGCAGCATAAAATCATGTTTGATACCCATGTTAAGCATTAGTGGAGATGTATTGATGATGTGTGTGTGGTGTGGAAGAGCACAAAAGATCAAGCTGAAGAGTTTGTTAATTCCATCAATAACAATGAGTTCAACTTAAAATTTACTGCACAGATCAGTAATACTGATGTAGAATTTCTAGATGTACAAGACTACATAGAGTGTGGCACAATTCAAACAAAACTCCACAGAAAAATCACGGCAGGGAACTCTATTCTCCACACCAAGAGTGCCCACCCCAGACATTTGATTCGGAGTATCCCCTATGGGGAGTTTTTAAGAATTCGCCGAATCTGTAGTTCAGACTGTGCCTTAGAACAATGCCAAAATGAGGCAGTTCATCGCTTTGTAGCACGAGGCTATAACATCAAAGACCTAAAAAAAGCCCTTATAAAAGCTAACACCCGCACCAGAGAAGAGTGCCTGAGTGTTCCTTCCGATACAATGGCTCCAGCTGTTATAACTATGGAAAATGATGATGACAAACCTCAGGAGATCAGGATGATTACAGCATACAGCAGACAGGAGAAACAAATCCGGAAGATCATAAATAATCACTGGCCGATTGTTCTAACCGATGTTACTCTATCTCAAATTTTACCTGACTTACCATCACTGACATTCAGGCATGCACCCTCTATGAGGGATGCACTTGTCAAGTGCAGCCCTGAATTCAGCCCAGCAACCACTTGGTTGTCCACTAAGACGGGATTTTTCAAGTGCAGCTCTTGTCAAGCTTGTAGGTTCGGAGTAAATACCACTGAATATACCACAGTGTTTAGCAACAAACCTGTTAAGATCAAAGGGTATTACACGTGCCGTATTGACCACGCTGTTTATGTGCTTGAATGCACATGTGGGTTCAGATACGTAGGGAGTACTAAACTCCAAGTATTCAATCGAATACTTCAACATCTACGAGCTGTGGTAAACGCCGATCCGAATTATCCAGTGGCAAGACACTTGAAATTAGTTCACCAGAACAATCTTAGTGATCTTAAGTATTTCGTCATAGGGGCTGTTCAAAAATCCAGGCGTGGTGGTAACAGGGAGAAGCAATTGCAACAACTTGAGTCACATTTTATTTTGGAGTTAGATACTAGAATGTCCAACGGGTTGAACACCAGTGAAGAGTTGCATAATTTTCTTTGATCTATTAGCAAAAACTTTTAATAGAATTGAGAGGTCTGTTCCCCTCTATAGCTGCTGTTTTTAACTCCATAGAATAAAGTAGAACCATATAGATGAACAACGTTTTGTCCCTCAATTTACAAAAGATGGGTTTAGCAATTCCGCATCCATGATTTTTTCATGGATGTACAACTTTGGTTTTATTAGGGTAGCACAGGGCAAAATTGGGGCATTCATCTCAGCATCCTGATATGTGGTAGGGGATAATGTTTTATAACTTGAACACTGTGGATCTATTGAGGCATCTTGAGTGTACATTCATGAATTGTTTTCACAATTTTTCATACATTTGCATTGGCTGGTTAAAAATAGTAGAAATGTGTTCAAAATTGCACTTGCACTTTAGAATGAATCTGCAAATCTCTCTGTGGGTTTTGCGAAGATATGAGAAGTTTTTAAGTCACCCAATGAACATGTTTACATTTAAATGTGTTGCACGATAGCACTTTATAAGTAGCACTTTAGGGAGCGAGCAATATAGTAGCACTAGCACTTTATATCATCAGTCATGTGGAGGCTTTGAGTAACAGTAATGTTGAGATAAAACTTTTCTACAATTAGGGTTCAATATTTACATTTACCTAGTAAGGTATGATTTTACTGCACTAAGTATTTATGCATTGTTGTTTTGAATCCCTTGTAAAGAATAAGTTTATCAAGCCTCATTGCAATCTGGTTCGGTTCTATATGATTCATTGTACTGACAATAGCATTGAAGTGACCCATAATTACGTTAGTCCGTTGTCTATGGCTACTATTATGGCTTGCTCTATAGTTTAGTTAATCACAGGTGTGTTAGGGTATCACTATTTAAACGCAATTGATTGGACAGCGCGTCATGTGATCAAGACTGCGGACAGCAGTCGAAACGCGTCATGCTGGGCACTAGCTCTGTAAGGACTGATTGCTAGAATTATTTGAACTTTGAATTAAAGCACCGCATTTTGAATCACACTCGGTGGTCCGTACCTGCTTTTGTTCTTACCATTGGACGTGGTGAGTCAGGATCGGGTGCTATTATATATATATATATATATATATATATATATATATATATATATATATATATAGAGAGAGAGAGAGAGAGAGAGAGATCAAAACAAAACCCTTTCAGGCATAGAGTGACGCATAAATTATGCAAAAAAAGAAGCAGAGAACTCTGGGTAGTTCTCAAGTTTAGATTGAAGGCAGCTCCAGTATAGAGCACTCTCAACACCAGCAACACTCTAAATTTGCTCACCTCAAATGTCTGCTTTTCTATCAAAGTCTTTAAGCATAGGATAGCACAGTGCCATCCACGCCGATATAGAAAGGGACAAAGTCTTTTGCCATTTATACAGCAAAGCCTTTAAGCATAGGATTAGCACAGTGCTATCCATGCCGAGCTGGAAAATGGCCAAAGCCTTTTACCACTCCCGGCACAGTATTACAGCTTTGGATTGGTAAAATACCATCCAAGCCAACCTGAAATGAATAAAAGCAACCCCTGACACGTGTTTTGCTCTCATTAGAGCTCTTCAGAGAGGTATAGCTTTGTCCAGACACAAGGGAGCACCCAGTATAAGTCAAAACAAAACCCTGTGGTGGAGTGCAAGTCTGAAGTACTGCTGCTTTTGGTACTGGAGGTCGATATTGCAGCACTGCAGCAAAACTGGCCCCCAGTAACAAAAAAACGGCACCACTGCTGCAAAACCGGCCCCTACCATTCCAGCCTTCTGAGAAAACACCAATGCCCGCTACAGCCAGTACAGCCCTGCATAGCATACATTTAGAATAGGTCTTAAGCCAAAATTTGTTGAACAAAAATCTGGTAAAAAAACAATCTAATGTAAAATAAACATATAAAGGTAAATAATATTGAGTTGAGACCAGAACCATGTCTATTCTAATAACATGCCTGACCTTTGTCCCCAGTTTCTGATTTCAAAGTGCTATTGGTTTAACGTCTCTATGGACGCCTTTTGAGGAAGGGTATTCTACAGAATAAGTCTATTAGTGTTGTTGAAGGCTATAGAGTAAGTTCAAAATGGAGAGCACAATGTATCTTCACGTTTTGCCATATTTGTTAGCATCATTACACTGTGCAGCGCTGACACAGGATTCTGAAATCTGTTTTGGTTTAAGGGCAGCAATCCAGCATCAGTAATGTGAGAGGTGAACCCTTCTAAAAATCTGAGCCAATATTTTCGGCCCAAGGGCTCAACTGTGCTAATATTCTATACATGATCGATCGAGAACTAGTGCCCTTTTTTAGTTTATGTGCAATGAAGTTTGCACCATTCAAGGCGAGCATAGGCCATTGGTTAAGACATTGTCAATCACATCTCAGATAAGCCCACAGGAGTATTTTAGTCTTTTTAGAGCCTCTTTTACTTCTGAAAATACAATTTGCTATTATACTTTTATTCTTTTTCTCACTTATGCCTAATGCACACAAAGGATTCCTCGTTTTAATTGTTTGCACTTTAACAGGCATTTTTTTCATATGCAAACGTCAAAACCAGGGCCGGCTTTAGCGAGGTGCCACTGGTGCAGCCACACTGGGCGCTGACTTGGAGGGGGGGCACTGACCTCAAGGGGTGCTGTGTTTAGCAGTAACTTATGATTTAAAAGCATCTGCTACGGAGTTCCTTACGCAATTAAAATGTCAAGCTAACTCTTTTGATTCATGTTCCTGCTAAAAGGAGAGATAGGAGTTTTGTCTAGTTGCAGTTCTGACTCGCCATAAAGTAGCACAGAGGGTTAATGTGCCCGCTGCAAAGACCAGATCTGTATTTTACGTGAATAGCTGAGTAGATTAGTAATGCCAGCCTGTACCAGTGCTTTAAAACAAAGGAAATACATGTGAGAGAGAGGCTATGGAAAGACAAGGGGAACTTATACCCGGTGGTAGTGAGGGAATCCGAGGAGGAGGTCATGGGGGGCGCTGAAAAAGACTGTGGCACTAGGCGCCACCAGCGCTAAAGCTGGCCCTAGTCAAAACGCTTCTCATGTGTCAGGATAAGAACGTGCATCAAAATCTTTTAAATCTGGCACACCTACCCGTTCTAGACAGATTGTCCGAAAGCTATTTGCCCATTCATCAGTGCCAACACCAATCACATTTTACTGGCAATTCTAGTTTTTATAATGTCTCTAGTATTTAGAAAAAGTGTCTGCTTAAACAAACGCCTAACTTATTCTACTGTACTTTCCTACAGCGATGTTGTATGTGTTTCCCTTTGATTACATAATCAAGAAACACACTGACTGTTGGTGATAAGAGCTGACATCACCCACTTTATTTAGTGTAGTTTGACAAAACGCAAATACATAAACAAATACTAAGAATTGCATCCAGAAAGCCTCGAATCTGTTTCATCTGCCCTAAGGTTATTTAAAATCCGAATAATGACAATAGGGGACAAGGTAATTTTAATATATGCAACTGTGAGTGAATTGTTTTGGGATTATGTTCGCAGTGTTTTTAATTTGCGGTATGATGCTGTATACTCCACAATATATCACCATCTTTTATGAAAAACAGAGGGCCCTCATCGACACCCTAATGTATTTTGCATTTGAATTTGCTTATTGTGATCACTGTTAGTTAAGGATCATCTGCCCCCAAACTGCTTTCGAAAGTGCAAGAAACTATTTACTTGATATGGTGGAATCGGTGTGTTGGATATAAAATTCACGTCAGTGGAAGAGTAAGTGGCAGCTATAATATTAATATTTTAATGATGAGACTTATTTCATCTTTTTTCCACATTGAGCGGGATTCTAAAGGTTCCAGGAGTTTGTAGATTTCCCTGGAGGGAACCGAGAAAATAGCCCAAAAATAGCAATTTTGTTTTTTGTAAAATGGGAAAAAGTGCTTTTCAAGAAAGCTTTTCAAGAAAGCATTTTTTTTTGCAAAAAACGGCAATAAAAAGTTTGCTGTGCTTAGATCATTGTTATCCCAGATTTAGGAACAAGCAGAATTGGGGGAAAATAACGCAGTTTTGCACTTTTCTAAGTGATAGTCCATTTTTCCTATTTTTAGATTTCTAACTACTTGTAGTTTGTAGTGGAAACATGAAAAAACTCATGAGTGAACCTGCAAAGCTATACATTTCTGAAAAGCAAAAAAAAATCAAAATTCAGCAGGGGTTATTTATGTAAATCACTCATGGTTTTCCCAAAGAATATAATTGCTGAAATTAAAAATAATGAAAATTTGTAGGAAAAAATAGTAAGGGGCAAAGCTTTCATCTGTAAATTGTTTTACAGGTGATTGATTTGTAAA
Organism: Calotriton arnoldi; assembly: GCA_963921515.1. Taxonomy (NCBI): domain Eukaryota; kingdom Metazoa; phylum Chordata; class Amphibia; order Caudata; family Salamandridae; genus Calotriton; species Calotriton arnoldi. The sequence continues at coordinate 1,198,757 of CAWUFW010003524.1, forward strand.
CGTAAGATACTGTTATAGCAATGAGACCCTTCTCATTGCAGAATTGTATAGTGTTTGTTGGTTGACCTAGAGCCATAAATTGAGCTGCAGCGTATCATGATATTCCATTGTGCACTGAGCATGCATCAACTCATATGGTAAAAAGTACTGAATGAAAAATGGGTATGAAGGAAACCTCTGCATTTTCAATGTGCCAAAGATACTGAATAACGTTTGGTTGCAATATCATAGGTTATTTACACAATTCGGAATTTGGGTTCACCAATTTTATCATGAGATTCAGAGGACTTTTTTCAAAATGTGTTCTTATGTGCACACTGGATTATGTTAAATAAAGGATGGAAAGAAATGAAATGTTAAATTGATAAAATCAAATGTTCTACTATTCTGTGTTCCCATACTTCTCCGGATTAAAAACGATACCCTATTAGTGTGACTGAATTTATTTGCCGTGATAGCAAATACCCCAAAACTCAATGTGGAGACATTACATTTTAGCCATGATTACCAATTTTTGGAGAAGTTGGTAACTGTGGTATTTGAGACCGGCTCCGGGGCAATCCAGGGAAACCTCCCAAACCAAGACATTTCTGAAAACTAGACTGTAGGAATCCAGGATGGTGTGACTTGTGTGGATCACATTATGTTTTCTTATCCAGAATGCCCTGCAATTTTCAAGCTTTGGCTACATTTTCCTCATTTCTAGTGTGGAACGTTCTGGGATCCATGAGAAGCTGCAATATTACTTCCACCCAGTGTTTTCATACTTCTCCCAGTAAAAACAATGCCTAACTTATGAGACTGAGCCTATTACCTGAGACTAAATCAGACTAAACGATGGACCCTTTGAAGAACACAACAGTACCTCTCCCACTTGGATTCTTGCTTGAAGGCTAAAATATGCACGTCATAATGTTTAACAAAAATAATCCTCAGACAAGAGAGAAGCGTTTGTACCAAAACGTTATGTTTGTAGAATGAAAATCCTTCTAGCGCTCACACTAGAAAGATGTTCCTCTTGAGTGCGGTGTATGTATCAATCACATCCACCACACTGTGGAGAGATTGGGTATTGAAGTGGATAGTTCATCCACTGCAGTGTAGGGGTTTAAAACAAGGTAAATGACAAACTAATTAAATGCATTTAGAATAAAAGTAGGGTTGGGAGGGTCAACCCATGACAATATGTAATGTCCCATGATGTTGTGCGGTGTACTGTAGTAAAATATACAAACCTGTCTGGT